>CM033802.1:10970011-11570011 GCA_019656835.1 Rhododendron ovatum | reverse complement strand
TCTCAACTTTCATTATTGTTCAATATTTTGTGAAATTTATATTGATTGTCTGTGATTAACTGCTCCAATTATGTAGATCCTGGATGATGATGGGCTAGCTGCACCTGGAGAAATAATTAGACCACATGACATCTATATCAATAAGCAGTCTCCAGTGGCTACTAGGGGAGCAATGGTTTCACCATTGACACTGACAGATAGGTGAGTCTGTACTCTTAGTGATGGAACCATAGGTTATTCTGTTTGGTCGCATTGAAGCTTACCACTATATCAACATTCAGAGATTATAAGCCAAGCATACAAACATACAAAGGTCCTGAAGGGGAGACAGCAGTGGTGGATAGAGTAGCTCTCTTCAGTGATAAGAGTTTTAATTTGAATGTGAAATTTATCATCCGTCACACTCGTAGGCCAGAGGTAAGGATTTCTATGCTTCTATCTCAGATTCCTCATGGATTATTCAATTAGAATTTGGTTCGGTTTCTTTCTGCTTTTTTCTAATGGAAATCTTGCTCAGGTTGGTGACAAATTCAGTAGCAGACACGGTCAGAAAGGTGTTTGTGGCACCATTATCCAACAGGAAGATTTTCCTTTTTCTGAACGTGGCATCTGCCCTGATTTGATTATGAACCCACATGGATTTCCAAGGTAATTTGATTTGGTTCAGTATTAATAAAATTTTCGGGTGAACAAAAGACAGTTTATTGCACCATTGGTATGAAGCGGTATCATTAAAATGGAATGTTCGACATGCTAAACTGTTACAATTCTGTATTGCCTTCTTGAAGAGCAATTATAATTTGAGTTGCTAGTTATGATCTCCGCCTTTCAAGCGGGCTTCTTAGAGTGGGGAGACCAAAAATGGGTAACAAATTGGGTTGGTGAATGCATCATGTTTTAAATGCTAATTGTTATATCGGTGATAAAATAAGATGGGGCTGAGGAGAAATATAGGTTACAATTTGGAGGGTGGTTGCAGGACAAGTTCGATAATGACATGTATCTTTCATACCGCAAGATTTGCAGGTGAATGCCGACAGTGTTAGAGAAGCATTTCATGAACTGACACCCTGAAAGTAGGTGGCAATTAATCAATTAGATTCTTAGCGATTCAACGAAGAACATACAAAAGGATAGAATGATATTTCCTAAAACTAAAACTGAGCAGTTTATGCGTAAATGGGTTTTATTCTTGCCATTTCTTGGTGTAAAATAAACTGAACAACTTACTTCTTGGGTGCGTGGCAACCTAAGCATATTGGATGCAACCCGTATCCTTATTAAAGTGTTAGTTTCTGACATGATACTTAAACCAATTTGGAGGAGTCCATGTAACATAGCTTATAATATACTGCAAGCTTTGGTGCGAGGATGAAAGTTGTACTACAAACGTTACAAGCCATCATGTACTTGAACACTTGTTACTTTAAACTATGCTGTACTATAACTTGAACATGTGTAAGTTTCTAGTTTCTACCATTAAACTTGGATGCTCCTTCTTCTGCTGCCCGTGCTTACTATAGTTTAGCACTTTTGGTTTTCCTATATTCCAGGAATTGGTAACTATTGTTTCAAGAATTTTCCAGTTTCTCATCATTAATAATATTTGATTTTCAATTTGTTGTTATCATCAGTCGAATGACAGTTGGAAAGATGATAGAGCTCCTTGGGAGTAAAGCAGGAGTTTCAAATGGTAAGTTTCACTATGGCAGTGCATTTGGAGAACCAAGTGGTCACGCAGACAGAGTTGAGGCTATAAGGTGCTTTATTCCTCTTTCATGGACATCTCTTTTAACTTTTACACAGGCATCAAATGTTGACTATTGTGTCTTTCTTGTTAACAGTGACACACTTGTGAAGCATGGCTTCAGTTACAGCGGCAAGGACTTCCTTTATTCAGGTTTCCATTTTCCTCATAACCCTATCATTATATATTTACCTGATATCCTGCTGTTTTTTTATGGTGGTTTACATTGTATTATACAGTTTGCTATTGATACCCAATTTTGCCCCACCACTCACAGTATTTATCTCCATATCAAAACAAGAATTTTGTATGTATTCTAAAAATCGTGGCACGACATTTACCATGATGAATTTTGGAGTCTCCTAATGGGTGTTCGAAGATTTTTTTTTGACAAATATTCCCTTCTATTAATGGGTGTCCCATCTATTATAGTTATATCTTGTACCACTCTTGAAAGTCTTTCTTCTCTACAAATTGTTTCCTTTTACCGTTTTAGCCTTTTCATGTGATAAAGTTGAATGTTATGTTGCATGAACATCGACCTTAGTCCAGATTACAGATGATTTATCCTCGCTATATCTCACTGGTCTTGAGAGATAATGCAAGAATTTGAAAGGCTAATTGAGAGCATTCAACTAGTATCCTATATTTTCTAAATTGGGAAGTTCAAATTTTTTTTAGCTCTGAAACAATTGACATTTCTGGTAGTATTGGGAATGCACCAGCTAGTACTTCAGGATTTATGTCTGATCTCGTTATGATATGGATAGACAGATATGATGTCTTAGATTTTCTTGTTCTGCATCATCAATATGGCTCCTAAAGTGTTCATTGGGCTAGATTAAGAATGAAGATGACATGCACAGATGCGCATGCACGTAAGGTTAAAGTTATCTTTTCTTGCCAGTTGGAACGAAATTATCCTGATGTTTTCATTCTTTTCAGGCATTACTGGTTCACCACTGCAGGCATATATCTTCATGGGGCCTATATATTACCAAAAGTTGAAACACATGGTGAGCTTTAGATCTTCCGAAACTTATGATTTGACCATGCAATGGCTTGTGTAGGCACAAAGTATGGTGACATCAGTCATTTCATTCACCATGTTGGTCTGCAATTGCTGGCTGAACTGATAATATATATATATATATATATAGTAAGTAAAAGCAAATCAGTATGGCTTCTGATAAACTGGTGAGGGATTATGGGGCTTAATATGCTCTGATATATTTGCCAATATTCATTAAGAGCTCTTCCGCCCCTTTTGAAGGGCAGTGTAAACTACTCGTATTCAATAGCTGTTTAGTGTAAGAATTGTGATAGCCGGCTCTTGATTTTACTGGAAGGTAGCATCATACTTTGGTTTTTTAGCCCGTGATCTGTTTAATTCCTTTACAGTACTATAATAAAGCAGTCTAGCTCTCTAATCATGCTTTTAGCTTACACATGGTAGTCATTTTTATTATCTACACAGCAAGAAGTATCGTCTTGATCTTTCTGTTCATACCATCCAGCCTCAATTAACTTTGAAGATTGAGATTTTCCTGCTTTGTTTCGCCAATTTTTGTACATATAGTATGGATAGTTTGGGTGTTTCATATTCTTCGTAGCTTATTGTCTTCTGTAGTGTGTTCGACATTTTAACCGCTTTTTCATTGCTGTGCAAGGAATAGTTGCCGTGCCTCATATTTTACTTGTTCCTTAGTATGAATAAGTCCAAGCAGATATCCATTTTGCAGATATAGTGCATTTCCCATCTATTTTCTCACTAATCGTTTGAATTTTTATGCAATTGCATAGTTCGTTAATTTGTTTTAATTGTCACAATATGCATGGCTTCAATGTTATTTTATTAAACAAATCAAAGAAAATGAATAGTGTGTGAGGAAGATTTTTGCCATCTCGTTCAGACATGGTTTTTGCTTATGGCAAATGCTTCGGTGAAACTATGCCTCACAGTACGAATCTTTAACCTTCCTGGTCTCCAAATTTCTCTTACTGTAGGTCCTAGATAAAATGCATGCTCGTGGCAGTGGACCCCGTGTCATGATAACCAGACAACCTACTGAAGGCAGAAGTCGAAACGGAGGTTCTTATTTTCTTTGACTTTGAATATAGTTTGGTTCATGATTATCTCCGGAAGAGGTATGAATTAAGTTGATACCCGTTTTTTCAGGACTTCGGGTTGGTGAAATGGAACGTGATTGTTTGATTGCTTATGGAGCTAGTATGTTGATCTACGAGCGCCTAATGATTTCAAGTGATCCTTTTGAGGTTCAGGTGTGCCACATCTATGCATCCTGCACCCACCCCCATTTTTCTTTTCCAATTTTTTCTTTCGCTACTCATAGAAGTAGACTCATTGAAGGTGGACAAAATATATTAGTACTCTGTTGCAAGTAATTCTTGTGGGTTTTAGTATTTTCTTATGTCAATTTCAAGTACTTCACATTGTTTTAGAGGCCTAGGAAGGTTTCTATACTACACGATGCGAAAACCAGTTGTTTGACATGCAACCACCAAATTAAAGCATGGGGTAAGAAAACATATGAAGTCTTTTAGGCTTTTTTCCTTTTATCTATGGGAGGATTTTTTTTCATCTTTATGACTGTTTGTTAAATGCCACATGGAGATGGTACATATCCTCAAATGGTGTCTTTTTCAGATGTGATGACTTGAAGGCTGACTTGAACATTAGGTTGAGAGATAAGAATAGGCCGAAAACTGGCATAGAAGAATTGGACTAGCTCTTTCTCTGTATCATGAAAGTTGCCTAGGAACAAGGTGACTGATAATAATGGGTTAGGACTTGGGAGATCATTACCGGGAACAGAAGGCCAAGCTGCTCTCTCTAAGGTGAACCCGTGTGGGACCTCGATGGATTTTAATATGTTGAGAAACTTTTCCGTGTGCTACCTCTCTCATCATCCCATTTACCGCTGTTTTTTTCATCCAAAATCTAAATGGACAAGTCAGTTCTCTTGAAGATTCTGTTTCATACTCAACTGTTTTTTTCTTCTTTCAGTTCTTTCAGAACCTACCAATTACCCTTTCAATCTGATGACAATTAGGGCGTCTCAAAGTTATTTTTGTTTTGCTTTCAACAAGGGAACTATATGCTTCACAGATATAATCATCCATCCCATATATGGTCGGGTATATGTTAATACGTTTTTTGTTGCATATATGCTAGTTTTGTTATGTTTCCCAAAATAAGTTTCATGTTTGGTACCTAAAAGGCTAAAATCCACTGCTAACCTATATCACTGCAAGTTCCGTACACATGTTCCAGCCCTCATTCGAGCAAACTTTATGGGTTCGTTCACAAGGAGACATTGACAACCATTGCAAAGCATTAGACAGTTAATCGCTGGTGCCATCCATTGTAACTTCACCAAATAATGGATACGGTTGTGATCCAAACTGAGAAGATATGCATGGTAAACATTAATAAGAGGCCATTGCTGTAAAATTTTGTGGTTTCCAAAGCAGTCTTCGTTGCTGTTGTTTATCTCCATTGAAGACTATTGTAATTTATGATGGGCGAGAACTGTCATTTTTCCATTTGAATTACTATTCCTTTGTCATTAACTGCAACAGTGGTAATTTTTGTTCTTCGAATGCTAAGAATGTGTTTCGGTGCAGGTTTGCCGGAAGTGTGGTTTGTTAGGATACTACAATCATAAGTTAAAAATCAGTATTTGTTCTACATGTAAGAATGGGGAGAATGTTTCTACCCTGAAATTGCCATATGCGTGCAAGCTATTATTCCAGGTACTTTGTATACAGTTCATGCTTGTTTGTTAGCAAACCTCATCGCATATAGTTTCTAGCTATAGAATTAGTGCCCTCACGCATGATTAAATTCCTTTCATCCCTCTAATGTAAAATTCAATGTGGCAATACTTTGACTTAAAATTAAATATCTTATGAGGAATTTCTTGTTAGTTGAAGAGCGGTACAGGTGGAAGCAGGTTTTGCATTCAAATTTGAGCAGAACCTTCGTCGTAGGTTTTATTCTTTCTCATTCCATGGGTTCATGACATGCCATTGCCACATTACTGCAATTCCAACCTGGTAGCCAGGATAAGGGACTCTTGGTCCTCCAATTTGAGTTTTGGAGTTTGTCCCATGGATATTCTAACACCCCCCAAGTTAGTGTATGAGCGTTGTGCATCTCTGCACTCATAACCTATTGGTTCTGAGCCTGATTCTTTAACATAGTATTCGAGGAGACAATAAATGCCGGTCTTCATATCTCACCACAAACCACTAATTAAAACACTTGCACTTGTCTGGCTTAGGTGTTTGCATTTTTTCCTCTTCTGTTTCTCTTTCTCCTTTTCCTAAATCATACTAAAACTATTTTCTTGTGTGCTTGTAGGAGCTTCAGTCGATGAATATTGTTCCCCGCTTGAAATTAACCGAAGCATGATCTGTGCGCCCTTAGTCGATACGGGTACATGGAAGTGTCTCAGGATTCTGCTGTCAGAATCTGATTTCTGTCCTTTTTTGTCCGGTTGGAAAATATGACGATCACCTGCATTTTCATGGCTTGCAGAGCAATTTCGTCCCGAGTTCCTGAACAATAGGTTCTTTGCGACTGCAGGTATTTTTGCGCTCTTGAATGTTTCCAACGGGCCTTACCTTGGAAGAGTTGATTGGAAGCGTCCTGGTTGCAGTGATTCTTCAGATTATGCTTTAGAGAGTTTCTGAAATCTTTTTCTAGGGTTTTTGGAAGAGGAGACAACATAAAAGCAGGAGCAAAACTATTTATGGTGTTTATTTGTTCCAAATTGTTTTCTTCCATGTAGTAAGTTCCGATTCAAGAAGTACATTTTTGCCCGCCATGATGTATAATGATTTCTTGCTGCATCAAATTAATATTTGCACAAAATATAGTGTGGAAGCCTTATTGTCCATGCCTTTTTGTTGTGTCGGTTTCAATGGCGGATGAGAGAGAGAGAGAGAGAGAGAGAGAGAGAGAGAGAGAGAGAGGATGTTATAAAAAGTATTACACCGTAAAACAACAAACATACAACGATAATGGTGCGATTAAACATTGATATCTCTTAGTTTGACGACTCCATGAAAATTCGTCTCCGCAAGTAATACAAGTGAATGAGAAATTGCTCGCGCGTGAGAGAGGGAGAGAGCAATTTATTATTCTGGTATCATTACCACTACTCTCTCAAGGCTCTAAAAAGCAATTCCAATACGAAAGTGCCATTGACTAGATCGTAATTAGGGCTACTCCTACAACCATTGGTGAAATCCAAAAGAGTACTTTGATGGAGGTGCCCCACTTGGTAGCCATTTCAAAGGAGAACCACGTTGGTTATGAGTAGCCTTAACCTTTCAATGTAATTCCATAAATTAAGACATATTTAGGTGTTGTTTGGATCATTGGATCTAGGCAATTAATCAAGAATTTTTTTTTTTTTTGCGAATAATAAGAAATGACTTTGTTTTTCTTCACTTCGTAGATTTATGTTGGACGCATTTGTATTCGTTTCAATGACAAAAAGAAAAAATCCAATACTAAAGGGTGTGACAATCTCTAACTCTCTGGAAGCAGGCACCCGCCTATCGAGAAATGACGAAATTAAGAAAACTTCGTAGTGTACATCAATTTACCTTTTCTTAGAACAATTTATGGGCATGAATGTACAATCATGAGGATCAAGAGATTGATGCTCCTAATTTATCCTAACTGGAGCGATTATATATCCGCAAAACAGGAAACGATAATAGAACATATATGTATTATTTTTCTACTTGGTTGTCTTCTTATATCTTTCATCATCTTTCTTATACTCTCCACGAATTTCACTTCAAATTTATGATCCACCCATAGCTTTCATCAACAATGCTACAAGCCAAACACATTATACATGGAAAGGGATGCCTTGGAGTTTGGACGAAAGCAATGAATATATTTCTACAAAGGGTGGAGGAATTGAGTGTGTTACAAAAAATAAATAAAAAAACTCATTGGCAATGAGTGACAATGATGCTCGAAAGAAAGAGAGGACAAAACCACTTCAACATGACTTGGATTTCCACCACTCCCAAGAGTTGATGAACCCCACAAATGAAAGGTCAATCCCATAATGTCAGAAGGCCCATTACACACATTCTTCACTAACCAATGTAAATTAATATATATATATATATATATATATATATATATATTTATGTGGGACACTCAAGAGTTAGTCTGGTTGGTTAGTGTGTTTGCTCCCTAATAATTGATTAGGATTCGATTATTGGGGTTTGGCCGTAAAAAAGTAATTCCTTAGTCCCGGCGTGGATAGCCTGCATATGACCAGACCGGAAAAGAAATTAGTTAAGGTACACGTAAGTTGATCCGTAGAACCTGACCTTTGAAAAATAAAAACCCTATATATCTATATAGGCCCAGACCTTACATATTAGCTAGCCTATTAGGGTTCCTTTAATAGGAATGCTATACCTCACTATTTCTCTCTCCACCACTCCCTTGCCAATGCCTTTCCTCTTTTGGGTTAACCCCCTTTCCACCTGTCTCTTCCTATCTAGTAGATGTAAAATAGTAATTGTAGTAAACGGCACAATGATAGCAAGCCAAATTATTATAGGAATTTAGAATTTTTTTTTTTACCTGCTAGGAAAGTTCCATTAATATAGAAGATCAAAATTCGAAAGCCGTGCAGTAAAACAGTAAAATACTCTATTTTTTTTAGGAACGATAACTCTTGTGATGTCGTTACTCGTCAAAACTTAACCTACCCATCAACTTTTCAATTTTTGGCAAGAAACAACTGAGAAAATAACAACAAAGCAACAAAACGCAAACGAATAAGAGGGCAAAAAAAAAAAAAAACTTCAGCTGACTAGGAGACAACCTCCTGAACAAAAAACTTGATTCCCAACCTAAATCCATGCAAAGTACCCCTAAAATCACAAACCCCAAGGGCCTCAATGAAGATACTTTTAGAGCCGTATTACTTTCAGTAGTGGCACACATTACGGATACAAAATAAGTGCATATGTATAAGGGGTTTTTTGTGTGCTTCTGATTCAGTATTTGGATTCACACTTTTTGTCCCACTTTATTAGATTTGGTGTTGCAAGGTTGCTAGTTCAAATCCCATAGAGAGGAGTTCGATATGCAACTGAACCCGCAATTCCATTGCACTCAAGTATATCTACACAACGGTTGAACCAAGTACCTCAGCCCCCAGGTATCATATTTATCTTCAAATCATATTGATTATTTTATTCTCTTCTCTTTTTTTATTTTTATTTTGCTGGCCATGAAACATTTAATTTCTTGAAAAGGGTCATGCCAAGGACCGCTTGTTTAGTGAAAAAACACAAAGCTGCCAAAAGATTTTGCGAGCTTATTTTGTTGCTTTCTGAGCAGGTTGAAGACAAATATTCTTAAAAGGTGTACAAAACACATTTAAAAAACTAAACCCTGCAAAAAGCATTAGTCTTTGAATTTGTTTTGTGCATAATGATGCAATTCGATCTAGCTTGAAAATGATCATAAACCAAACAGGGACAAAAGATTTTGCAGATTTGGAGGTAATTTAATTTATGTGGCACTTGCATGGACGCAGTGAACAAAGTTACTACTGGGTCGTAGCGAACAACCCAGCCGTTTATCTCAGCAATCGACGGTCCGAATTGGAAAAAAAAATTCAACGGTCCATTCCCGTGGAAGAATTTTTTTTTAATCCGGACCGTTAAAAACACTTTTGAACGATTGAAATTGCTCACTACAAGATCTCCGCCTACCACTTGCATGGATTTTGAGAAGGTTAAAGACAAAAAACCTCTAAGGATCCGATCCCCACCACTCATGCATGCACAAGTATTCTTTTGTTTTGTTATTCAATTATTGTCGGTGGGATTTGATACTTTTGAGAAGTAAGATCCGATTGTGGTAACTAAAGGTTTTGCTTACCTGAAAAATCGAAATAATCAAATACTAGGAAAATGGACATCATGCACACAGCCATGTGATGTGGCATTCATATATATATATATTCAAATCCTCATTTGCATTATCCAGGCTCCTCAAAATTTACTGTTCAAATCTTGAAAATCTTCTACATGGTTTTCCAAATATGCAATTGGGTACATCTACGGTTCACGTTGTTTTTACTTTTTACTATTATGTAGATAATGAAAAGAGCACACAAGAGTTACATCGTCTATTGCAAAAGTCTTGTATGAATAGTGCAAGTCAATTATGAATAGTAGAAATGTCAGGAGTAAAAGTCATGTATAATAGTAAAGTCTATGCTAGCAAAAGATAAATGTCAATAGTTATAATAAATGGTGTCTGTAAACTTCAGTAGGTTTGCAGATGAACGACTAAGAGCAATAATGTTCAATTATATGTGTATTGTTCATATTCTCCTCTTTACTCATATAAAAGGAGAAGGCCTCCACCGATGTAAAGGCAGACTTAAGCAATATATGTGTTGTGTTTATACCCCCTGTGTTTGTACTCTCTTGATCCTAACCTACTTTGTATTTGTACCCATTTCGTGTCTGAAAACTATATAAAAAGGTATTTTTGACATGGATTTACATCACCGATTACCAAATCCCGAATAGTCAAAACCAAATTAGTTAGGCTTCAGATATAAACCCAACACTACGGACCTATATCGCGGTACTGAGGAAGAATGGGCAGTAGTTCGAGGAGCCTTGCCCTGATATCCAATCGGGTCTTTGGTAAATGGAAGTGATATATCTTGGAGCTTTTATACTCTTTGCTACTACACTTTGGCAAATTTGGAAAGATCGAAACAGAAAGAGTTTTGAAAATATAGATAGCACAGCAAGTGTTAGCTCCAAAATGATCAACTCCTCCTAGACTAACGCGATGGATTCCCACTTGTGTAGGAACAACCAAACTTAACACGGATGACTGTTGGTACGATTCAAACAAAAAAGCAGGTTTTGGTGCGTGGCATCTTTTGCACGTCAAATGGAGATTGGATCTTGGGATACTTTGGTAAACTAACAAGTGAATCAAGCTTGGAAGCCGAAATTTGGGGAGTGCATAGTGGACTAACTATAATCTTGGGAGAAAAGATTCTAGAACGTCAAGGTGGAATCTGACTCTCTACAAGCAGTTAAGTTGATCAACAAAGGCCCAAGTGGAAACCACCCACAAAGTGTCATATCATCGACGATGCTAAAGCCCTTCTTTTTTGGACGGGAACGACGCTGACCCACATCTACCGTGAAGCAAACCAATGTGTTGATCATCTAGCACGGCTCGGAGCAGAACGTAGAAGAGGAAAACCTTGTTATTTCGGTTAACCCTCCTTTATCGATTAGGGAGTTTATGATTAGGGATAGCCTATCTATTAGGCAAGTTTTCGACTTGTTCGGGTATTTCTAGATGATTTGTACTAAGCCCTTGATTACGTTTGCGCTTATGTGGCAGAACTCATTGTTTTCCAATAACATTCCGAAGTACCCAAAAAAAAAAAAAAAGTAGGTGTCGGCTTTTAACTACGATTTTGTTTGATTTAATTTTTGTCCGTAACTAAACTTATTCTCAATCATTCAGAGGTCTAAATGCCATTCCATATATCTGTGATTAGATTAGGCTGTTCTTGTACTAATCATGCTTTCCCAAAAGCAAAAGATGTTTGAAAACCAGATACATTGGTACTAGGATTGAGGGACCCTCATGGTCATGGACTGCTTTGGATTGGAAAAATGGTTTTCATCATAGTGATAGACTGCCTGTTAAACAAACTTCTAAAGTGACATGGGTTGTACTGGCCATGGAAGTGCCCAAAACATTCAAATGACAAGAAAATGGTAGGTTCAGTCAGCTGAAATTGGAATACTTATTTGGCGGTCTTGGGGTGCTGCCATGGAGTGCCCAACACTCTTATTCACCGCGAATTTTGTGGGACTCAATGCTAAGTGTACGAACCTCACACGTAAATATGTGGTGAATAAGAGTGTTGTGACGGTGCCCAAAAACCATTGAGTAATTGGGCGGCTTACCATTTACATTGAAAGCTTAAGCTTTTAAGTTGTTATGCATGGGTCAAAATAATGTGGTGCAGACTATGTAAATACTCCCATCAAATTTGGCCTGTGCGCACATTGGGAAGGACCTTTAGGGATCATACTCCCAACAATTGATAGCAAGGTGTCTCTCGATGGAGTAAGAGGTACGTGGATCGCTCAGTAGAGTGGGTGCGGTGAAATTCTAGATTAATCAAAAAAAAAAAAGAAGTCCAAGATTAAACTGGTGTTCGATATCAAAAGATAATGAATTAAAAGGGGAATCAAGAGGATTGGATCGAGGTAGAGCCAAACCCAATGCATAATTCATATATGAGTGAGAGATTGTTGAAAACCTGTGTAAAGAATTTGAGTCTTTCATCGAACAAATAAAAAATATGTTAGATATAGATATACAACCGGGTGACTCATCACTTATAACTCTTATCTTTTAATTAGACATGGTTCAGTCAACATATATCGGGTCCAAGTGATGTTTGGTGGACTATGTAGAGTACTCCCACGGATTGAGCCTATGCTAAACTTTGAGGATCAGACTCCCAACACAAATCGAAGCCCAAAAAAGCAAGTGTGATATACTCTCTCTCTCTCTCTCTCTCTCTCTCTCTCTCTGTGGTTAGTTGCACAAACTCCAATGTAGTCACACACATGCAGAACTAAATAACAACCTCGAACCAGTTCAAGGAAACCCTAGAAATTGAGAGTGTGTTTATCCACGTGCCTATCGGAAATGGGTGAAGCCACCTCATGCATTGCTTTATTTGCAAGCCTTTACCTTTTTTTTTGTCCCTTCTTTTTTTCTTTTTCCTTATTTGTTTTTTCTTCAAAATTCACCTTATCTTTTTGTTCTTTAGCAACAACTGCCTAGAAAATAAAATAACTCAAGGATTTGACTGAATGGGCATGAGAAAATCAGTAAATATTTGTCCTTCATGAGGTCGCATATTGGAATTTCACAGAGGTTAAATATTTCAACCCTTGAGACTACTGGAGGTTTGTCCAGTGGTTAACTTTAAGAGGCCGAAATTAATCAAAGTGCGCGTAAGTTGGCTCGGCCATGAGTATCCAGTTTATCTAAAAAAAACTGCCCAGGAATAGGGCCATTAATTTGCCATGTTGAAATTAAAGGTGATTCCAATGATCTTTATCTATAAATCATCCATCTTTTGAAGATTTTCCCACTTCTTCTTTTTTAAGGGCATCCCTAAAGTTGGTCGATTGTTCTTAAGGGTGATTTTGCCTTGGAACTTTACCTCTTTTTTGGCCCATGCCTGTTTTTCATGAATGGGGCGGCCTCCAAGTCAAAGAACAATAATACCCTTTTCATTTCAAAATTGATTTCTTTGGAGTGCATGATGATGATTTCGCTCCTTTAAGTAAACAGATTAAAATTCTGTGGATTAGATGATGATCATTTTGTTCTTTAACTGCCCTTTAATCAACCAGGGGCATTCATCCAAATGATTCTTCTTTCTTAATTGAAGCTTGACCCTTGATTGCTTTATTGCTTATATATGGTGTTTGGTTTGTTAATGCTAATTAAACCTGGGCTCCAGGTTATATATAATTTTTTTTTTTTTGGTTGGCACGGGTAAAACTTCGAATTTGTCGTGAGGGAGAAAGTAGGGCTCAACGGGTTTCAAAATCCGATCGAAGCTAATAAAACAACTGTTCAGAGCTCGACTTTGCTCACCCAATTTTAATGCGGGTGAACAAATTTATACTATTTTGCAATAGTCGACCACGTAAGCAGAAAGTTGACTGGATCGATCGAGCTTTGACTTGAATTTGCCAATGATTATCATGTGCCAAGTAATTCCCCCAACATAATTGATATCTCATAATTGCTTGAAAGAGGCTCCAAAGAGAATAGGTTGAAGAAAGATGAGCAGTACTATCCAAGTTGTTTGGGTACTTGTCCAAAAAAAAGTTTGTTTGGGTACATTCCATATACAAGCTGACAAATTTACCCAAAAACACCTATTGAAGAAGTTAAATATATGTATAGAAATTTGAGACGTGGACTTTCACAGTGCATTTGTTTTTATTTATTTCCTACTGTGTTGTATCTTTCAGATGATCTATCAGTTTCAAAGTCTGATTTGAAAACCACTATTCTCCATATCCAAGTTTAAACAAGTTGACTCAAATGTAGTGGCTACATTCAATTATTGTTTCTACTTACAATTCAGGATGTTCGGACCAGTTTACACGCATTTTGGTTAATCTCACGGGAACAATCTCGCCCTCCACTAGGGGAGAACCTGAATAAACCAGGGACAAGGCCCCTTGTGAACTGGCTCCACAAGAGTTGATATAACACACACGAGTTTTCAAACCTCAGATCTAGCCATCTTGGAGAGAGCAAACCATGAGTCTCCGGTGGTTCATTAGGGAAGCCAGAACTTGAACTAGGGAGCCAGCCAAAGTTGAGAAGAATTTTTTTGTAAGACGATATTTAAATCTGACTTTGGTTCTTCTATTTTTTTTGGCACACTAAGGAACTTAATCTCGAGGGACTTTAGATACCATGCATCATTGTAATAGTAAATCACAATCTAACCCAAAGGTCAATTGGTGGACAAGGCCCGGGACTTGCCCTTCTATGGTTTCAGGTTTAAAATCTCGTTGGTGCTATCGATCTCTTTGGGGCTAGTCTATACGGAACTTTGTTCCAATTTTAATTGGGCTCTTTGCAAATGGGCTGTGAGGTTGAACTTTAGGATTAGTTGAGGTGCACTTACACTGGCCCGAACACCCGAGTTATCAAAAATAATAAATCAACAATTGTGCCTCCATGATATTTTATTAGTTGTCCGCTTAACCTCAAAGAGTTGGCTTGGTGGTCAAGAATTGGTTGGAATTTGAACCCATCTCATTGGAGCGAAAAATTATTCAATGCCCATGGGTGGTGCCTCAGATTCTTTCTCTACCGTACATTCGTGTGGTCCCCACCACTAAGTATATGAAGCTCATACAAATGTGTAATAGAGCAGTGTTTGGGACCCGCCACGTGGTGCCAACCCCAGGGGCATGGAATAATTACTCCATTGGAGCTTTCTATTTTTTGGAGCCTATTATGGAAGCATTTTTTTTTTCTGCCACATGGTAGAATGTTAGTATGTTAGTTAGATTACTACAAAAGAGCCAACCATTGCTCCATTCATTCGAACCCACAACCTCACCCTTAGAACTCAAACCCAAGGAGAAAGACCACAGAGCCGAAGACCGAGGTCTTTTAGGGAAGCATTTACCATGTGGTAAATATATAAAAGAGGCAACAAAACATCCTAAAAGACTAGCTACCTAAAGATTGTGCCATAATCTCATGCATGCACAGCAGACAGACATTCGTCTCTTGAAGACATCACTCTGTTTCTTCTAACACAAACATAAGGATACCTCTCCGACCAAATCAATGATACATGTTATAGTTGTTGATTTTGGGATAAGTTACAATCACTGAGGGTATTGGCCAGGCATTTCCTGTGAACTCTAGTAGAATGCCCTACACGTGTACAAAACCCATTGGCCAATATTGGTGCCGCCGTAAAATGGAAACCTTTTCTCCAATGCAATTCTCCAAAACACCTTTTTGACATCAATTAAATGGAGGAAAATAGTGCTTCGACCCATCCTGAATTTGAGAGGATTGCACTTTCATCCTCCATATTTGGATGAAGAAAAAATTCATATTTCATATTTGAAGGAACTGAGTCAAAAAAAAAAAAAAGTGTATTGGAAGATGGATTTTGAAGAAATTGAGACAAAAAAGGTGGTTTGGAGGATTGATTGGAGATGCCCTAAAGTTTTGGCATAACGTATTATCGATCATTATATAGTATTTGGCTACAGAGTTGGTAAAAGGCTTACTAAATGTTTACCAAGTTTGATAATTGTCTACTCTGAGACGTATGGACACGGATACAGGATACGGACACGATATGATACAGACAAGTCATTTGTTTCAAAATAAGAACATGGACATGTCGGGGACATGTCAAATGTAAAATGTATTCGTTTTATAAAGGTGTCCTATGAATTCCTGCGTTGGAAGCATTATTCATAGGGGTGTGCACGGTCCGGATTGGTCCGGTTCTCTAGAAAACCAGTAATCGGACCATTTTGATCCAACGGTTCTAGAAAATTGGAAACCAAAACCTAACCAATATATGCGTGGAACCTAATCAGAACCAAACCGCAAAACCGGTCCAATTTTTGTTCGATTCCGGTTCTATCCAATTAGTATCCAAACACTTATTCACAAAATATAAACTCATAAAATTAAAAGTTTAAAGTATCAAATAACTCATAAAATAATAATAGGCATTTTATTACGAATCAAAACCCAATATGGTTCATGAAATACTTAACACTTGATGTAACACCCTGACTTCTTAGAACAAAAAAGAATAAAGAAAGAGTAAGGGGATAATCATTTAACGGGCTGCTTACCGTTAGGATTTAGAGAGTAAATTGTTTGTGACTTATTTTATGCATATGTGTCAATTTATAGAACGTTATTACCCTAACTACCCTGTTAACATTATCTCCACGAACCGAAACAATTAATCCGAAAATAGGCGACATCTCATTATAGGGCGAATCGGATCAAATCCTATTAGAATATCCCTAGATTTTGTGGGATAAACTTAGAGATTAAGCAAGATCCTTCTAGATATACTAAATCTTACTAGATATGATAAGATTTGATTGGATTTCATTAGATATTCCAAGATATGATAAGATTATGTTAGATTTTATTAGATATGATAAGATTACGTTGGATTTGATTAGATTATGCTAGATATTATAAGATATGATAAGATTCTCATTGGATATTATTAGATATTAGAAGATATGATAAGATTATGGTTGGATATTGTATAGATTTGGAAAGATATTACAAGATATTGTTAGATTATATAAGATATTGTTAGATATAGGTGGATTTTCTTAGATTATGTGAGATTTGATAAGATTTTGTAAGATTTGATTTGATCTCTTAGATCATATCTAGAATCTTCCTTCATTAGTATAATAGGCATGCCCTTTCACATTTTTTTCACACATCACACCACACACTCCACCAAGTAAATAGAGAAAAGAAAGAGAGAAAAGGAAGGAGAGAAAGAAAAGAGGAGGAAAGGAGAGGAAAAGAAATAGGTACGAGTCATTCAAAGTAGTTAAGCCAAGTTGGGCAGAACGAAAGGTGAGTTATGAATTATCCTTGTTACATGAATTTTTGTTAAAGTTTATGTTTTAAAATTATGGTTATTTAACAATAAAGTTCTTTTGTAGCAAATATACCATGGAATTATGATGTCTTGAACAGTTTATGGAAAAAGGTATTATCGATACATCCGAACGATGTCTCTGAATCTAGGGGACGTTAAAGATACTAGTGGGAATGGCGTGATAAGGACGGAAAGGAAAAAGGGGCACAGCCAGGTGTCCAACTGAATTGATCAATTCATCATGTTATGTTGGGGGTCGCTCCCTCATTACTGGCGGTAATCGTTGGATGGTATATCATATATATGGTTTTACTTATGATATTGGTTACAGTTTAAGCCATGAAAAACTGAAGTTATGATTTTGGTTACAGTTTAAGCCATGAAAAGCTGCAGTTATGGTCTTGGTTACAGTTCAAGCCATGAAAAACTGAATTTATGATTCATGTTATTTTTTGATAAAAAGAATTCCATGGTAGCTCATGTAACTCTGGTAATTCATAATCTCACACAAGCAGTGGCTTATGTTGCTGAAATCTTTCCTTTTCAGGTAATCAAGATTAGAAGGGCAGGGCGAGTAACAGTGTTGTTAAGCTTATGTTATGGGCATGTAATGAATAAGAGAGAAAAAAAGAAGAAGAAGTAATAATGAGACTTACGTCATCGTTAGCATAATGAATAAAGAGTTAGTGGTTCTATCATTTGAAATGGCTTCCGCAACTGTTACGCTTGTGTATTTCTAGTTTCTTAAATATGTAGATAGAGGCCTTTGGTGAGACGGACTCACTGGCCGGTCACGATATTCAAATCCGCTAGATTTGGGTCGTGACACTTGATGGGAAAACATTGACGAAAACCACTAATAAAGTAGATAAAACCACTTATGGAATAATTAAATTCAGCGACAGAAAAACATTAATGACCCATTATATTAGGACTAAAATTAAACCTATATCATAAACTATAAAAGGACTAAAATTAAAATTAAATCATATACTATAAAATATAGCAGCATATCTTAAAGTAAAGAATAGCAGCTCCAATGCCCAAAACATCACTTTAATCAGCAGCACTAACTTCTTCCATGTTCAAAAAGTAGACCAATCTCTACACATATATTTATTTTTATACAATTATATATATATATATATATATTAGTTTTAAACGGTCTGGTCCGGTTCTAACCACGATTCTTTAATTGAGAACCAGTAATCGAACCAAAATTAATGGTTCTTATTTTTTTAGAACCATAACCTGACCGCAGAACTGGACCAAATAGGACGATTCAGTATGGATCAGACTGGTTTTACGGTTCAGGTGGTTTTCTTGAACACCCCTAGATTTATTTCTATCAAATTAAGAATCATACTATGAAGATTTAACCCCATGGTCCGCGTATAAGTATACATGCATGAACAATACATTTGTTAAAATTTTCACTCTGGGCCAAGTTTTAAAACTTATATTTTAACCTTTTAATATATCCTTAGCATGTTCTAAGAATGGTGCCAACGTGTCTTAAAGTATCCACAATGTGTTTGAATAAAAGAAATATAAAAAAAAATCGGGCAAGCATTTAGGCATGCCCCACAATCCGGAGAGTGTCATGTCCTTGGCCGACATGTGTCGGACGCGAATACGTGATGTGTCTGTACTTCTTAGATCATAATACGTTGAGAAAATAGTTTAGTTACTACTCCATTAATCACCATGAGGTGTGTCTCTCGACTGTCTTTCCTTCACCAATGGTGATTCCTTCGCCCAAAATAGACAACCAACTTGGGAAATAGGTGAAACGGGACAATCCCTGCCTCCCTCAGTTTCTGCCAAACAAACACTACCTATCAACTTCATGCACAACACTGCCACAAAAATCGAAAACATGCATCCCCACAACATGTCCTTTCTTTAACCTATGCGAATGAAAAATTAAAGATTGCATTCGTTAGACTCATCATGTCCGGTAAGAGAATCTCGTTACAATATTTGTTTGTTCTTTTGTTCTTACCCATCGTCATGGTTATAGTGAAAAGTGCGCATGCAACTGAGTTGGAGCTTAGCCATTAGGCCTCGTTTGATGCCAGTTATAGGTTGAAGAAAATTGGTAATGAGGAATGAAATGTTATTAGGATTGGTAGTGTGGAGATATTAGTGTTATTGGTCTATAAACGTAGCAGCCTAAACCCATTACCCATCCTGCCATCAAATAGGGCCTTAAAAGTGTAATAAAATGGTTTGACAAGATTTCGAGATGTTGCCTCTTGGACCTCCTCTCAAACAAGGGAAATCGGTGGTCCAAGGGCCTCTTCCACTACACAATCCAAGAATGTGTGATGATAGAAGTCTCTAGAGCACCATGTGATAGTGCTAACAAGCGAAAACAAGCTAAGGACTTCCCAAGTCCCAAAGCTTTTCTTGAGTATCATATTATTGGTAGTTGAACCAGAGTGAGTACTTATTAAAGAGGGTTTATAGCCCGTATAAAGAGCCAGGCCACCACAGATAATGACCCTTGAAAGGGGGTGTTGGCCTGCCCATTAACAAGACAGATAGAGACACCAAAGGGCACACCCCCCTGCCCCTGCAATGAAAAGTCTTTGCCCCATATTGCCATGATCGGTGTATCAAACATGAGCCTATGGAGCCAACCCACTATTCATGGTCGGCTCATAAGTTTTGGAGGCCGGAAGTGAACCTCTTGAATGAGGCCTCCCTATATTTTTTATACAAAAGTGGTTTACAAAAAGTCTCATAAAAAAAACCATTAGAAAAGATTTACCATTACGAAATAGAAGAATATTATCCAAAAAAAAAAAAAAATGCAACTATTACAATACCTTAAAATTCATCATTTGAAAATTAGTCTTCTCGCACTTTTTGCTGCAAACGTACTAATTACGTCTCCATAGTCCTCAACTCCACATGCGTTTCTTTTCTCTCTCTTTTTTTGGATCGCCTCAGTGTTTCTAATGAGTAATTCCACCGTTTGAACCTATTTTGTGGCTCCTAAATTTCAATTGGGTCTATTTTGTGTAAATGATGCTCAATGCAAAAATAAAAATAAAAATTGGGCCATATATACCATATATATATAGGAATCCTAGAATTTTCGGGGCCCTCATTTTTAACATTTTTTGAGGGCCCAAAGCACGTGCCTCCCTGGCGTACCCCTTTAGCCGGCCCTGCCACTATTCTATCACAGAACACACATCACCTTGAGAGAGAGAGAGAGGGAGGGAAGAGGATCTAGAGGGTCCTATTTGAAGGCATACAGTAGTACAAGAGCACTCTTTCCAACGTATGGGAGAGGAGGTCATGGATCTTTCTTTCTAGTAGGGTTAGAAAGAAAGAGGTGGGGACAGTTTCCAGTGGCCAGGGTTTAAGATTTCAATCTCTCCTAAAACCCCTCATAACCTTTGTATCTAGATATATCTTCTTGTATCGTTGTTCTGGTACATTTTCAACTGTTGAAGCACGTTAGAGTATTTAGAGATCAAAGATTTTCTTATGATTCAATAGTCAAAAGTACAACCAAAACCGATAAAGAAAATTTTGAGTACGAAGGATTTGAACTCCTCTTGGAAGGTCTCCATTTGAACTCCTAGAGGTGAACTAAGATTTATATTATTAACTCATCGCTCTCTTTTGAGAATTGGTTTCTCTTCTGATATGTTTCATCCGTACCCGTTTTTAGTCCCAGTTAGCACTTTTTAATGTCCCAAAAATAATATCGTGGTGATTAGACATGCAATGATTATGTTCCCTTATATAGTTGAAATCTCCAAAATGGATGAGAAAATAGGGACGTAGGGAGTATACGGAACGGAAGATCTTATGTGTACTAAACAAGACAAAACCGCGGTAAAAGAGGGAAAAAAATGTGAAAAAGATATGAGTTGTGAAATCAAGTTAATACAGGAGCACTCTTTTCCATGTGAAAGAGGAGATGGATCATGGGTTTTCTTTTTCTTTTCCTTTCCTTTTTTTTTTTTTTTTAAGTGGAAGATCAAAAGCAAAAATACTGCTTTTACTTTTTCCAGCCCTCACTTTAGGACTATTCCATCTCCATCTCCTAAATAAAGCCCAAGTACACCACATTGCACATTGAGAGCTGGTCCCCATCCCTGTAGGGCAACGAAGGAGAAGGGATAAAGCACAAGGCAAAAAGCTTCTCACCAGGGTTGGTTCTCCTCCTTCTATGCAACCTATCTATACAACACAATTATTTATATCATCATTTCAAGATTAAAAAAAAAAAAAACATGGTAATGATATATGAATAATCATCATCTTGTCTTTCACTTCTTACATCCCCTCTGTTTGTTGCAGGCACATGGCTTCCAACCCCAATAAAGGTGCCCCAAAAATAAAATTTGAAAATTGGTAGTATTAGAGAATTTAGTAGTACCCATTTGTTTGTATTTATACAATATATACATCAAAGTACACAATGGTGTGTCTCCAAATCCTTTCTTGGTCCAATCCATAGTTTGCTTTTCCAGTTTTCTCCCCAGTCTAAAGTTATAAGAGTGGCATATACTATTAAACTATACATGAAGGGTTTTTTTTTTTTCCGTAATTGAGCGTTCTGACCAACTTACGTGCACCTCGACTAATTTTAGAATTCTGAAGTTAACAAGCAGACAAACGATAGTGACCTCAAGAGTTTTTTGGGTGGCGGTGAGAGTCAAATCTGCGAACTCAGATAATAAACCCCTTATTTGTTGTCATGCTCCAACCGAAGGGATGGATCGAACTTACCCACGTTCAATAATTTTGTTTTTGTTTACCCTTTCCATCCTTTCATTTGCAAAATAGGAAAAAGAAAGAAAGATAGCATGCATAAGTGTCATTTACTAAAGTGTGAAGAGGATTCAGATAGTCCCCATGACTGAAAGTACAATTGCATCACCTCTCACTCAAAGTTAAAGAGTGTCCTTTGATTAAAGCTAAAGGGCATTTCTGTCAAAGGAGAGAGAGAGAGAGAGAGAGAGAGAGAGGAATCAACTTTACCTTTGCTCCTAATCTCAACTTTAAATTTCTGTTATCCAACGGCTGTTTTATTTTAATTTCCTTCCCACAAATCCTCTGCTTTTCTTTTCTCACTCTTAGCTTTGTTTAGGGAAGTTCATGATTAATAGATACAGACACAGCTCACACAAAACCAGTTATACAATAGTTTCAATCTTCTTCTCTTCTTCCCTAATAGAGAAAAGGAAAAGCAGAAGAGGGAAAGCAAAAGAAAAGGAGAGGCATAGCTTCTTCCTTCAATTTCAAGTCTCTTTCTGTGAAGATGAATGATTCTTTAAATTTGTACAAACTTGAGGTTTCTCAGATTCCCTTCACTTTCATTTCCTTTCCTGGAAAATCGATTCTCGTCGCAACCCTTAAAACCAACATTATCTTATCCCACTTCCTCCAATCGCAATCCCCATGAAAATTTCCCAAGAAAATATGCCACCTTTCGTTTTCCTAGCACTCATGTTTCTCGTCGTCACTGCCTCTGCCTCTACTCTCATTACCGACTTCCACGCGTTAATCGAGTTGAAAAACGGCTTTGAATCCCCTTCGCCGGTTTTAAGTACTTGGAATTCTTCGAATCCAACCTCGGTTTGTTCATGGGTTGGAATCAAATGCCTGAAAGGAAGAGTCGTTTCTCTCGATTTAACCGATATGAATCTCTACGGCTCTGTTTCCCCTGTTTCCTCTGTTTTCTTGAGCCTAGATAAGCTCACTGACCTTTCTCTAGCTGGAAACAATTTCACCGGGGAAATAAAGATAGAAAATTTGAGCAGTCTCCGCTCGTTGAACATATCGAACAACGCATTCGATGGGGGATTGGATTGGAACTACTCGAGTCTAGAAAATCTGGAGGTGTTCGATGCATACAACAATAACTTCACTGATTCACTTCCTCTTGGGATTTCTAGTCTGGAGAAGCTGAGGTACTTGGATTTGGGAGGAAACTATTTCTTCGGGAAAATCCCGGAAAGTTATGGGAATCTGGTTTCCCTGGAGTACTTGTCACTGGCTGGAAATGATCTCCAAGGGAAAATCCCAGGTGAGCTGGGAAATCTCACTAACTTGAGGGAAATTTATCTGGGCTATTACAATGTGTTTGAAGGTGGAATCCCAAAGGAATTTGGAAAGTTGGTGAATCTAGTCCACATGGATATCTCGAAGTGCGAACTGGACGGTCCAATTCCTCGCGAGCTGGGGAATTTGAATTCCCTCGACACGCTGTTCTTGCACACGAACTTGCTCTCCGGTTCGATACCGAAGGAGTTGGGAAACCTCACAGGCCTAGTGAATCTTGATCTTTCCATCAATGCACTAACTGGGGAAGTCCCAAGTGAGCTTGTCAATCTCCAACAACTAAGGCTCGTAAACCTCTTCATGAACCGGTTGCACGGCTCCATACCGGACTTCTTCGCCGCTTTTCCCAGGTTGGAGACTCTCCAGCTGTGGATGAACAACTTCACGGGCACGATTCCCGAGAATCTCGGAGCAAACGGGAACCTCCAGACGCTGGATTTGTCGACGAACAAGCTCACGGGTACTATCCCTCCAAACTTGTGTGCCTCAAACCAACTTAGGATTTTGATTCTCCTAAAAAATTTCCTGTTCGGCTCGATTCCTGAGGGCTTAGGGAAATGCTTCAGCCTTGTTAGAGTGAGGCTGGGGCAGAATTTCTTGAATGGTAGCATTCCTGATGGCTTCATCTACTTGCCTCAGCTAAATTTACTTGAATTGCAAGACAATTATTTGTCGGGCAATTTATCCGAAAACGGTAATAGTGCTTCGGTACCCGCGAAACTAAGCGAGCTGAATCTGTCGAACAATTTTCTTTCGGGGTCCCTACCGTTTTCGCTATCGAATTTCTCCTCCCTGCAGAACCTCCTGCTAGGCGGAAACCAATTCTCCGGTCCGATTCCGCCGTCCATAGGACAACTCCAAGTGCTAAAGCTAGACCTTAGTGGGAATTCCCTTTCCAGTGAAATTCCAGTGGAAATAGGAAACTGTTTCCACCTAACATACCTAGACTTGAGCAGCAACAATCTCTCCGGTCCCATCCCACCCGAAATCTCCAATATCCGAATCTTGAATTACTTGAACTTATCGAGAAACCACTTCACTAACACCATACCCAAATCAATTGGCTCCATAAAAAGCCTCACAATTGCGGATTTCTCCTTCAATGATCTCTCGGGAGACCTACCCGAATCAGGCCAATTCGCGTTCTTCAACGCCTCTTCATTCGCGGGTAATCCTCTGCTCTGTGGATCATTGCTAAACAACCCTTGCAATGTCACTGCCACCACAAGAACACAGAAAAAGGCCTCTGAGGAATTCAAGCTGGTATTTGCTCTTGGCCTGTTGATTTGCTCTCTAGTTTTCGCGGCTGCTGCCATAATCAAGGCCAAGACATTCAAGAAGGGCGGTTCTTCTTCTTCTTCTTGGAAAATGACTGCATTCCGAAAGCTCGAGTTCACAGTATCAGACGTCCTTGAATGCATGAAAGACGGGAATGTGATTGGGAGAGGAGGCGCTGGGATTGTCTACCATGGAAAAATGCCTAATGGGACTGAAATTGCTGTCAAAAAACTTCTTGGTTTTGGTACGTTTATCCCTCCTCCTAGTAAATTTTTCCCTATAGCTTTATTGAGAAGTACCATGTATCTAGAAAATTATCCCGAAACTAATTTCTAAATATTCGCGTATGGTATAGTGTCTTGGTTCAATTTTTATGCGGTGTGTAGGCCGCCTTCAAAATGAATATTTCTCATTTTTTCGTTTCATAGTATACGTCGTTAGCTTTAGTCATTTTTCTTTTCAATTTGGAAAAGCCTAGACATATATCGCTTTTACACGAAAAATTGTTCAGAAGCAAAATTTTCTTACAGAAATCATCGGCGCATGACATGATACTAACGATACTATAATTGAGAATTACGACAAGTTTTTTTTTTTTTCTAGAATACTTATGTTTGTATATTGTAACTCATGTCACATGCCTATGTGTCCGTAACAGGTCGTAGCCACAGTCACGACCACGGTTTCAGAGCCGAGATTCGAACTCTGGGCAACATCAGGCACAGAAACATAGTGAGGCTACTGGCATTTTGTTCAAACAAGGAGACCAATTTGCTTGTGTACGAGTACATGAGAAATGGAAGCTTGGGGGAGGCCTTGCACGGGAAGAAGGGAAGTTTTCTGGGGTGGAATTTGAGGTACAAAATCGCTCTGGAATCAGCCAGGGGCCTCTGCTACCTCCACCACGATTGCTCGCCGCTGATCATCCACCGCGACGTCAAGTCCAACAACATACTGTTGAACTCGGCATTTGAAGCCCATGTGGCGGATTTCGGGTTGGCCAAGTTCTTGGTGGACGGCGGCGCGTCCGAGTGCATGTCAGCTATTGCCGGATCTTATGGCTATATTGCCCCTGGTACGTACCCTTTTCTTGTTGCAGCAACTTTGACTCATGCTGTTTGTTATTTTATGAGGTGCTGTGGTTCATAGTTAGTTAAATTTGACTGATCTTTTTACCATTGTGTATGCCATTGCAGAATATGCATACACCTTGAGAGTAGACGAAAAGAGCGACGTATACAGTTTTGGAGTTGTTCTCTTAGAGCTCATTACAGGGCGACGGCCAGTGGGTGAGTTCGGAGAAGGCGTGGATATCGTGCAATGGACCAAGAAAACAACAAACTGCGGTCGGAGAGAAGAAGTCATTCGGATTGTCGATCCGAGGCTTTTAACCACGGTGCCACAAGACGAGGCAATGCACTTGTTCTTCATTGCCATGTTATGCATCCAAGACAACAGCGTAGAGCGACCCACGATGAGAGAGGTCGTTCAAATGCTATCAGAGTTCCCTCGCCTATCCCCGGAAACCCAGTCCTCGTCTTCCGCCATCTTTTGTCAAAAGTCAAAGAACATCGAGAAAGAGAAAAATGGCACAAAGCCTCGAAGCGATCTTTTGGTTTAAGGAGCCTTGAGTTTTAGGGTTCTCTATTTTTTTTTTAACTCTTAATGAGTTTATTTTGTTATGACCTTGTCATGTGCAAAGTTTTTTTTTTTGCTTTCCCTATAGTTTCTTCTCACTTAGGCTTATGCATAGGAAATTTGGAGTTCCATACAAAGTAGGAATAACTGGATTTGTGGTGCATTTTGTTAGGTAGAGAGCTTTTGCTAACTTAAAGAAGTCAGGCCATGCTCTTGTATAATATTCATGATGTCATATTCGACTACTTTGTTTTGTGTTTTTGTAATTTCAGAAGGCATTTGTATGCATATTAAAGTGAAGTACTATCCTTATTTTTTGTCAAGAATTGAAGTGTTGTTATATTCATCACATCTCGCATCTATAAATACTCCTAGTGTAAAGCCGTTGTACATAAGCTCGTGGAAAACAAATACCGGGTTCTATACGCTTAACCTCAAAATGACGACCCTAGCTTCTTCTCCAACAGTGTTACTCTCCATACAAAAAAAAAAAGCCACGGTATCATATTCGCTAATTTTAAGTTTCTCTTTTTATCAGACGTTCCTAAAGTAACTACTAACTTTAAGCTATAAGATATCAGCCATTAGCCCTTTTCAAAAACACATGATGCTTGTTGTGGATTCTAATCAAATGGTATTGTGAACTGATTAACAAGGGGCGATGAAGAAATTGATAAAGGCAAATAATAAGCAAAAACCGAGCAACCATGTTTAGAAAGTGGGTTTTAACTTTTTAACCAATTGCAAAAGAAGCTGAGTAATTCCCCAAAACAATGGATTTGCTTGCAAATGGATCCGTATTGGCGTAATGTGCACAAAGTTGTACAAAAATATTCGACGTATACATGTCTGCACTCGTTTGATACATATGAAATCTTTTAATTTTTTTTTCCACAGAGTTCCCGATCATCGGATAGCTTCGGAGATATGTGAGCATATAAGCATGTTCAATAATGCTAAAGACATCACAATACCAACTACACTCACCTACGTGACGGGCCATGTCAACGTTAATGCTATGTTCACTCAGGTTTTCAAATTTTAAAAAAAAAAATTTGGATTTGCACTTCCAAGGAACAAATTGTAAGATCGAGGAAAAGTTTCCTTAAAAATGTCTTGGAAAGTGAAAATAGTGTGTGAGATTCACTTTAACGTATAGGATTCAAATATCAAAGTAGATATGAGCCATTCCTTTATCTTTTCCGGATATTTCCAGAGAAACTTTTTATGTACCCAAGTCGAGCTTTGTCGAGCTCGAGTTCAGTTTGTTTACTAAGCGAGCCAACGAGCTCAGTCTTTAACAAGCCAAGCTTTGTTATTTTGCCCTCTTTCAAAGCAATAAAAAAAAATGAACTTTTTTAATCGAGTCAAACTTTTTTTAACGAGCTGAGATTTTTTTCGGACAAGCTAGCCGAGCTCGCGAGATGCTCTGTAGCATTGCTAACTGAGAATCAACCTATCCTGATCCTAGTTCCACATCCCCGAGCCCAAACATCGCTTAAACCCCAAAAACCCTTGCTCTGTAACAGAAGAGAAAACGATGAGGTCGTTTCATTAGGTAGTCTGGTGGCGGGAAACCTCATCGAAGAATCCCATATGACAGACGAGAAGAAACCAACGGCCTCGATCTCTGACAACTCCAAGCACTCGCTCGATCAACGGCCGGAATCTCCCCAGCGCCCTCCGAAGATCCCCAGAATCTCCGTCGAAGAGGACGACGACGGAGGAGATTTCGAACAACCGAAAGAGCCAATTCTCGTTGACGATACGATGAGCCAGAAAAACCCTAGGTTGCAGCGGTACTTGGTTGCGATCGAGTACATCGGGACTCGATTCGCCGGGGCTCAGAAACAGCCCAACGACAGGACAGTCGTCGGTGTACTCGAGGTAAAATTATGAAAGTTTTTGCATTTCTGTTGGAAGTGTGCGGAAAGTTTGAGATTTTGTGAAATGTAAATGCTTGCTGCATCAACAAGTGGGTGATGATTTGAACTCGGTAGGGGTTCAGTCCACGATTCCCTGTCCGTAATTTTGTGATTCAACTCTTTTCTTGTGCAAATAAATTTTAGGGCTGCAAACGAGCCCAGCCGAGCTTTAACTTGTTCGAGCTCGGCTTGTTCAAAACTAGTCTCGAGCTGGAGCTCGCGTTGAGCCCAACTAATCAAGCTCAAGTTCGGCTTGTTTATTATCGAGGCGTTTGAGCTCAGTACGTTTGCTACAGGAGCCTCTATAAATGAGCCGAGCTTTTATGGTCAAGCTGAGTTACAATTAACTCGAGTTTGGCTCGTTAGCTAAACAAGCTTAAAACTCAAGCCGAGCTTTGACTTGTTCGTTCTTGGCTCGTTTAAAACTAGTCTCGCGCTTGCATCGAGCCCAAATAATCGAGTTCTACCTCTGCTCGTTAATTATGAAGTGCTTGAGCTCGGTATGTTTACTACATGAGCCTCTATATACAAGCCGAGCTTTTATGATCGAGCTGAGTTACAACTAACTCAAGTTTGGCTCGTTAGCTAAACAAGCTTAAAACTCGAGCTTGAGCTCGCCACGTTTACTTGCGAGCCAAGCCGAGCCGAGCTAACAACTTGGTTCGTTTGCAGCGCTTCGCAAATACCAGTTCTTCCCTGATCTGGGGTGAACCCGTTTCTATTTTGTTTTTTGATATGCAAAGACTAACAAAAGTAGTTGTTGTAAAGTGTAGGTACTGTTCTTACTTATACGTGACAATGACATTTTAATTCCTTGAATTAACCTTAGCCTATATGTTCCACCCCCACTTGCTGATTTCTGCCCGTACATCTATCAGTGTGTCTCCACATTTAAATTTTGTTGTCACAGATTGTTGTATAGTCTGATTGGCTAGAATTTGGGATTTCATGCAGGAAGCTTTTCATAAATTTATTGGACAGCCAGTTTCAATATTTTGCTCAAGCCGAACTGTAAGTCAATGTTTTGAAGACTAGTAGTTTAGTACAACGTGACTTTTGTTTTTGTGTGTGTGTAACTGTGTATTACTTTCTATATGGTCTGCTTAAATTGATTCTGTGGATTGGGTTAAGAGAGGTAGATCACGAGAGCAGACATGAACTGGCAATGCAATGTGGCATGTGCCGGTTGGTAAATTGAGGAAGGTTTTCAAAGTTTAGTTTCCTCTTTCGGATTCCAGTAGTTGTTCCAAAGGATCGTTGAGATTGCTTGCTAGGAATTACTATTCCTTTCAAGTTTCAAGTCACCACTGCTCAGTCAGCTTATTTCGAGAAAATTATGAGGATGTCATGCGTCAATGGTTAAATTCCAGAGTTATTAGATTTTCTTTTTGGTTGTATGAATGTTGGCCTCCTCGCAAAGGGTTATGAATAGTGACATTAATTCGGAGACAAACATTTGAACATCATACTTTCTCGTAGTATGTGAGCTCGAAATAATTGTGTTAGAGCTTCCCGCTTCAGTTAATTATAACATCCAAAACTAGTTTGTGTCGTTGGACGGCTTCTTCCGTCAATGCTAATTGTTTTGAGTTGAATGCTTTAACATGGTATCATAACTTAACTTCCAGAGGATTTGTATGAGACCGTCTCGATTGATTGGCCCGTTGATTGCGCCATAAGTGGACTTTGTTCCATATGGATCCCAAATTTATGAGTCCCTTTTTTACCTCTCATGTGCGAATCATAGGGCCGCATATGTGGGAGAGGGTCAGAACTTGTCCATCATCAGTTAATTATAACCTCCAAAACTAATATATGGGCTTGGTGGTCTCTCCACTCATTACCAATTGGTTTTGAGTTTGATGCTTTAACAATTTGGATATATTAACACAAGAAAATCATTTTAACACGATATTTTATAAACTTAATAGCCTTGGTCTCGGCAAGGGCGATGAACGTGATATATATCACGTCAAGACATCCATCATAATATTTATGCAAAATAAGAAATGGTAAAGGAAGCCAACAGGGGAAATCAACAAAGAGAACCCAACAGGGGGGAAAAAGAACCCAGCAGCAAAAAAGCACATCAGGAGACGTGAAGCATGGGACACAGCAGAGCAGAAGAAAAAAAAAAGTAGAGAGAGAGGAGGAAAAGATATAGAGTTAAATGCCTGGCAAATTGGTGAATACCTCTTTCCAAGGCAATATGAAGCTTTCCGAACTTTATAATGCTTTTGTGGCCCTGGTTTGTCCATTGATCAATGTTCCCAATGTATGTGAAAGATGAGCTTCTTTTTTTTAAAAGATGTTACTGGATTTGAATGTTTGGATGCTCCATAGTATGATGCTATTGATCTTTGCACCTTACTCTTTTTTCTTATGTTGTTTTATTTAGGATAAAGTTGTCATTCAGTTGTTATTCTTGTAGGATGCTGGAGTACATGCCTTATCAAATGTTTGCCATGTAGATGTGGAACGTATAAGCAAAAGGAGACCTGGTGAAGTGGTACTTACGTTCCAAAACTTGTACTTTCTGCCTTTTGGTTGCATTTACTGTTTGCATATGTTGCCTATTAGGACTTTGCATCTTAAGGGAGCACACAAGCTCTAGTAGTTGCATTATGCGTTTTATCCATGGGGAACCATGTACCGCTGCAAGAGCAAGCAACAGCTCAGTATGGTTCAACACTGTTAGTAGCCTGCCGTGGAAACTTAACAGCAGTAATCCAGTTTTATTTTACTTCCCCTCCAACCTTGTCTTCTCCCAATTTGATGGGAATTGTAGAGGCATTGGTGTTGAGTATCTAGAGCCATATCTATGGAGACTTGTGTAAGCAGTTATCTAAAGTCACATATCAAATTTGCATTGGTAAAGTGGTACCTCTGGTAATTTGACATCAATGATGGAGTTTACCTTCTCTACACAACATTCCTTAATGTATTATTCTCCCTCCAATTCTGTGTCCTACATTCATACCTCTCAGGCTCTCACACACACAGATTTTGTGAATATATTGAAACTTGAAAGCAGTCAAAGAGAGAATATACATTTATCTTCTTGTTTAATGTGCATGCTCTACCATTCACTTTAAATTGTCTTAATATGCAGTTACCACCTCATGAACCTGCCGTGGTTAGAAGAGCTGTAAATCATTTCTTACAGGTTTGGAATTTATTGGTCTAACAGTTCACACTCATTTATTACTAAATTGAATTCAGCTTGAAACTCGAATTTTGATGCATGGTCCTGAAATGCTATCCCACTTGCATTCACATTGAGGAGATCCTGATTCAACAATGTTCTCATTTTACCGCAGAAGAATGAGGGAGATATAATGGTGATAGATGTTCGATGTGTTACGCCTGATTTTCATGCTAGATATAAAGCTCAAGAACGCACGTAGGTATCAGCAAACTTTTGAGCCGTATTAGCAGAAAGTAGTAGTATAGGGGATATTGTGGATGCTTCCCCAAGTAAGCCACAAAGGGAGATGCTGTTATCTATTAAACGCTGGGAATTTATATAGTATCCGTCAAAAGTAAGAGAGAATGAATGCATCCTGTTGCCACTCTTCTTTGAATGCGGTAGTATCTGCAAGAGATTACCTATGTTGCAGCAAAATTTTGCCTGTACGACCTTCTAGTGTATGAGTTCTTTTATAACTGTTCTCGTAAATATTGGATTCAATGCTAGAAGCAGCCTTTTACGTCGTCATTTCCAGTTCAATAAGTGAACATTTTATTTGCTTCTAGATTTAGATGTCACCTTATGAATGTGTCTACAATTTACCAATCTAGTAATGTGCTTTGACTAATATAACTTAAATTTCTTTAGGTACTTCTATCGCTTGCTGTCTGGACCAGAGCCTTTGTCAATCTTTGAGAAAGATCGTGCTTGGCATGTGCCTGAGGAGCTAGATATCCTAGCTATGCAGGTTATATAGCAGTTTATTAAAAATTTCTTCTTTAAGTGTTCTTTTGCACACTATTCAATCTTATCATCTATAGATTGTTTGTTTGCCAGAGAGCGTGCAGGGTTCTTGTAGGACACCATGATTTCAGTTCCTTCAGGGCAGCTTCCTGTCAGGTCAGTAATCCATTCCCTCATAGTTATTATGGTGCTTCTGTGAATGCATGTTGCGTAATCCTTATAGTACATGTACTTGACAGTGAACATGCCAACATAATATAAATCCATTTTGCTTGCCAGGGTAAGTGAGGTTGTGGTGCCACCAGGTTGTCTGGCATAGAGAGAGCCATTTCCCCTGCTTACTTCTCCTTGATATCACATACTTTTGCTGTCCCATTGGCCATGCCAATTACATAGTTATTTTTGATGGTGTAAAACAGGTAAGGTAAGGATAAATCCAGAAAGAAAATTCCCTAGGTATTCCATTTCTAAGGTAGGGTTGTTGTGGAACGTGGGTGGCCTTTCAATTTGCAACCACTGGGTTAGGACTGTATACAGACTCTGAAATGTCGGCTGTTCATGAACATATTAGTATCTGTCTCGTAGACATTTATAGGGTTTTCTGTTGGAAGAAGGAATTTGTCAAACTCAATATAATTTCAGGCTATTTGGGGAGTAATGATGAAATAGATGTCTCTGGATATGTTAAGTACCACTTGGGCATTGTATGAAATTTGATGAATTAGAACTTCACCTGCAAAGTTATGTAACAATCCGTTCTTTGGGATATCTTACTGGTTGTTATATGTTGAATATTTTAGACTCTACTGACATAAAATGTTGAATGTTTTAACAGGCGAAGTCACCTATCAGAACTTTAGATGAAATCAGTGTGACCGAGGTAGTTTCAACTCCATATTTTCCTTCACTCCGAGATAGGGAAGTAAGCATTTCCACGGGGGATAGTTTGCTTGCTTTGCCCACTGCGGCAAAGATTGATCCTCTTGATTTGATTTCCGATGAAGAAAAAGTAATAAGTCCCAATGGTGAATCCAATTACGAATTTGGCATAAGGAGAAGACATCATTGCTATGTGGTCACTACAAGGGCATGCTCCTTTCTGTACCACCAGGTTGGAAATCTGCTCCTATTTCTACTCAATATGACATTGCCATTATAGTCTCAAGAGGCACTGTGGTGCTATATTGTCCTATTACATAAGTGCGTGGCCTCGCCAAAATAAAATTTGCTTGGGTGAAGCATTTTGCTTGTGGCATGAACATACATTTAAAGAAAAGGTTCACTCAGAACAGAATGACTTGAATTATGTAACAACAATCAGGAACGTGCATTTTTTTTTACTTAAAGAGAGTGAGATTAATTGATGTACATGCAAACTTTTCAATTCTTGAATGCACCAACCATTTGGATATTCAATTCTTGGAAATTACTACCTTGTAACTTTCTTTTTGTAGTAATTATATATAATTCTTGACACTCAGATTTGAGCACTCTTTTATGTCAAGTTAATAATCATAAGCTTCTGAATCTAGAACAAGACTACTGAAACTGATAAAACCTACTCATTAAGTCTGTAGACATGGCATAAATGATAGAGATAGAGGATAGGTGATTAATGAAAGGCGTGCTAGCCTGTGGGATAGAGCGATGAGCTTTCTTCAAGCCTTGATGAGGTTGGAACTTTGTTGAGTGCCAGGTGTGCCTTAAACAACTTTGGGTGGTATTTGTTTATATTCTTCAAGCTTCTGAATAAATATTTCAGGTGGCTGTCCTGTTTCCTGTCAATCCCAATCGCTGTACATTTAGAGTTTGTTTGAATAGATTGGATTTCACATGAATGATTTTAATGTTGAATTTCCATAACAGTGTCAGATGCTTAGCTTACATAGCTAGAGTGAAATATGAATTCGTGGTGGAGTTTTATTTTGTGGAGATCCTTTTGCAACTGTAGTAATTTACAAAGCATGGGCACCTCATAAATCATGTCATACCCACAATGCTTAGGTACTGGGTACGGGTACTTTTGGTTCTTCTCATGCATACCCAAACATTTTCCTTTACTTTTTGCTTTTAGAATTAACCTTTGGTCTAAAAGCAATGTAATGCCATTATTCCAAGGTTATGTGCCCTATGGCATTAAAGGCATTATGGTTTGTATTGTGGATCGTTTTCTTGAGCAAACCTAAATAATGGATTGGAAGTCACTTTAGCTTGCAGTTTGGATCTTAACAAGGGTTGGCTTAGCAGGATATTGTTAGTTGCTAAAGATTGCAGTTAACATTTGTCCAGGTCCGCTTGCTAGTTGGAGTTCTCAAATGCGTTGGCACGGGAGAACTTACTATTTCTGATGGTATGTGTGGTGCATCCATAGCTTTTAAGCCTGAACAAATATCTGTTCATTTGGGGTCCTGTTGTTGACTCGATCTTTTTTGTGTTTTGGTAATGAACTGGGCAGTTGAGCGCATCCTGAATGCAAAGTCAGTTACAGCGGCGAGTCCCATGGCTCCGGCATGTGGTCTCTACCTTGGAAGAGTGAAATACGATTTGTCCTCGAACATGTCAACATAACTTGCGGAAATTGTTCGAAAAGGTTATCTACAAAAAGCGATTGCACCATTTAGAGAACGACTCTTCTCATAGCACCTGATCAGAAACTCCTGGTTAGCGAACTAAATCTCAGAGAAGTAGAAGACTTGGGAAGTGACCGCACTTTGTTGTCCATGAACAGAGCGTATTGCTAGCTGTGGCCAACTGGTATATGGGTTATAGAAACTAGCTTGGTTTTGTGGATTTTGTACTCATGGGTAGGAGTGGGTTATTTATTTTCATTTGGCCAATAGGAAATTTTTGTGTGGAGCTTTGCCAATTTGGGTATCTGCTCGTCATTTTATTTTCAAGGAACATAAACATAAATTCGTCTTTTCATTTAAGTAGAATGTAATGTGGTTTTTAAAAAAATCCTAATCATGGGGCTTTGTGATTTGACTTGTATTGTGGAGTTGTTTTTGTCTGCCGAGTCTTTTTCACTAAATTTTTTAACTGAAAAATATGCCCATTCAATTAAGAGGAAATTACTTGTTTTGCGAAATTCCGTTTCGTCAATCTTCTGGACAACTACGCCCATCTCCGTATCACGGGCCACATTTCCTACTTATTTTCCTGTTGACGTTTATCCACACATAACCCTTCATCCCACAACTAGAGAGAGAGAGGGGATATTCTATTTCAACAAGAAAATTGCAGTCACGAAATGTGACACATGAAAGGCCATTGGATTATTCCAAAATCAATATCTTGTTTTACCCAAACCCGAGGCCAAATGCTGAACTTGCCTTGAAGTGTTACCCGCAACAAATTAACTACTTTAACAAATAAAGACAGCATTGGGTTGCATGCAGCCATGTACATGAACGTTGCGACAGCTTCATGAAATGTGACACATGAAAGGCCATTGGATTATTCCAAAATCAATATCTTGTTTTACCAAAACCCGACGCCAAACGCTGAGGTTGCCTTGAAGTGTTACCCACAACAAATTAACTACTTTAACAAATTATGACAGCATTGGGTTGCGTGCAGCCATCTACTTCATGAACGTTGCGACAGCTTCATGAATCAAACTACTACGACCAAGATCCCGGTGCCTGGCCAGTGAATGGGGCCCACTCCACACAGATTTACGATCGTCGGGAAAGACTGTTCCACATAACTTCAAAAGTATTGGATTTTCAAGGCGATGGAGGTTCTCATACATCTTTGCCTTCTGCTGCTTCTTCTCTGACAACTCCTGCAACCACAAAAAGAACCTAAGAGATTAGTACGGGAACCCAATAATTACCGTACTAGTCAGTAATCAACCAGAAAATCCACTAAAACGTCTGATTAGAACAAACCTGAACAAGATTCCAATAGGTACACCATTTGAATCTTGGATTTGTGGAGGAAAAAGGAAATTTAGGGGATTTCTGTTCAAACTAAATAGAGTGATGAACAGGAATCATCTACCTTTTTCTTTTCCCCTCTTCAGATCTAGGCTACAAATATCGCCACAGTGCAGGCGTCTTGGGATTCACAACATAGGAATTTTATGCAAAGTTAATGCTAAATTCAAAATACAAAATACTCTTATGAATGTCCAAACAAATGTGTTACAAGGATCTCACACCCTTATTTGAGGGTCGAGGGTCCGACAGATACTTTATAGATTCAAAAGAGTACATGTAACATAGACAATCAGTACTTCAGATACTGAGTAGTAAACGAACAAAAAAGGTCATGAACTAAATGTCAGGATCTCGAGAATGAATAATATTTTCTTCAATAACCATTCATAGCTCCAAATACACAACTGAAGCGTGGATGGATGAAACAGACAGACACAGAGACAACAAACAAGAAGGCATCCACTTCTTTTGGCATATGTTCACCTACAACCCTGACAGGCCTCTCAATCTTATGATCCAAGTGATTGTTTGAGCAGATTATTTGTCTCCTTTACAATACATATTGATATCCCACTAATAGTTAGCGGAGGTTTAGTTCATGGTATTTTGTGCGATCAATTGACTCTATCAAGTGCAATAAAGGATTTTCAGTTATGGTTCTAACTTAACTTAATCTCAAGCTATTTTGCCCTCCAAATCAGTTGCTAGCTCCACCACTGAATATGGTACCTCTTGGGATGACAGACCTTCATGAATTTCCCTAAATTTCTTCTAATCCTTCTCTTGGGATGACTGACCTTCATGAATTTCCCTAAATTTCCTCTAAGCCAGTTAATCCTTCGAATGCTTCCTCTACTTGGTATTTCAACTCTCTTAGCATAGTGACCAGAGATCCTAACAACCAATGGTCCAACTGTAACCTTAATTTTCCTCATGCATCATAGCGACCAGCCTTAAAATGTTGCAGTCCATCTTTTAATAAGATTGATTTCTAATATCTAACAAATTTATCCCCTTCTCATCAGCAGGGGACCTTTCCACACAGATGAAGAAAGGCATGTGCTGACTCACAAAAAAAAATAAAACTCCATAAACCAATAAAGTTTATTTTTTGAAGACTACATGGTATATTTTTGGAATAAGCAGGAGAGAGACGTCACACACCTTTAGCCTCTGCTGCTCAATTGCTGCATTTACATTCTCATGTTGCATTGGCGTTTCTCCTATCGGAACATCAACATGCATATCACCACCGGACTCCACTGTGGGTGTAGGGTACCCTCTACTGTGCTCCTCTTCAGATCTTTCACTTGGCTGTGACTGTCCAGAGATTTCTCCCCCTCCTTTGGTCTGGATCTCCATTTCAGTATCCTTCTCCACCTCCAGCTTCTCTCGTAGAGGATTAGGGCCATATAGCTGTTCAGTACCTTCTAGCTTCACCTCCTCTCCTCTTTCTTCCAAGTCAGCATCTGCATCTGGCCCTGGTGAATTATTCATATTTGATGAAGTATCCTCGCCATAAGGACTTTCTGCAGGTGACAGTTCCTTCAAAAGAATATTAAAAGTTAGGTTTGATAAATTCAAAGTCAAATTCTTAGTTCATAGATCTGTCTGTATCTTACACCAACCATATTAGATAAAATAAAATAAAACTTAAAAGGAAAATAAAAGTAAACTTTTGTAAAGGTAAACTCGTATTTTAAGTAAAAAAATCTATTTTCTGTATCTTAGTCTAAAGTTATATCAGAATTCAGAGGTCAGTCAAAACATGTATTCTAAGAAGCATGGACATGGGACATAGCATGGACATGCCAACACAAACACATGTTGGGAGGCACGGCAGATATTCCATTTTATTCTTGTTCGAAGTCGTATAAACGACAAACAATTTCCTATATAATCCACGAATCTGACTCTAATTTCTAAGGCCTGTGAGGGGAGAATACATATATGCTGAAAACTAATTATCAATGGATTCGATTTATATTGTTCAGACTCATGATGTATTTCATGAGTGACCAAACAATACACGTTTCCAACTGTCTAAAGCATGTCCGATTGAAAGTACTAAAGAATAGCAGGGCAAATCCAAAGGCATGTGACTTTCTGGACTTTATCTAGCATGTCTCCGACAGATGTCAGTAAGTGTCCGACACCACAAAACATGCCACATCACTATAGACTTTCGTAGAAGTGTCCATACTTCTTAGCATCACATAGAAAAAGGTTATGACGGAAAAAAAGCAGATGAGCATGTTCCCAGGATCTTTAGACGTTCCTTGCAGGAGCTGAGGTCTTGAGTTCAACTTGGCCGGTTGACAGTTGAGGCTAACCCACAAGGATTTACCTGGTAAATTGAGAGCCCTTAATTTGAGTATCAAAGCAAATCCTTTCAAGAACAGCAGAGGGAGGTCTTTGATGCCTTGAAAGATTAGTTGTTTCCTCTCTTGCCAAATATATTATACCATAGTGGCCCAAGAATTTTCCTTATTATGCTGCCAAAGGATTTCCCCTGAGATTTTCCTATGGGCCATGAGATTTCACTGTCCCAAGAATATCGCACCTCAAACGATGCAAACTTGCTGCAAGACTTCTCTTGAGAAAGGGAAATTGAGGACTTAAATGAGAGATGGTTGTCAGTATCTTGTTGACATAGAGAACATATAGGAGAAGGAATAACACCCTAGTTGTAGAGTATGGCTATGGTTCTAACTTTCTTAGCCATCTAGAAAGCAAGGTTGTGTCTAGGTAAGTTTATAGGAAACCATACGAGTTTATGCCAATGTACTGTAGGGTAATGGGGCCTGACAGTATTCCAAGTAGCTGCAGCATTATATTTAGAGGAGAGATGCTCCAAAGAATTCTATCATCGTCATAGTTAGGTTGAAAAGAAGGCTTTAAGGGAAAAAGAAAGGGCCAGGTCCACTCATCATTATAGATAATTATGGAATATGGATACCTTAACTGCAAGGGGAATCACAGAAGAGGAGATAATTTCCAGTCTAAAGTAATCACAGAGGAGAGACCCTTTGGGAGCAAATTATCATTATCAATTGACTAATTCATAAAGGAATTTAAAAGTTTATTCAAACTCAATAAATAATTAAATGTCATAATTTCAGTTAGATGATTTCACACTTAAAGAGATACAAATGAATTTTAATTTTAAGAGAGAGAAAGTTTGGTTTTTGGAGATGCATTCGTTAGTCTAGCAAAATATTTGAAATCACCAAATAGCAAATGATCCTATTCCATTTCACATTCTAAGGACAGCCAGATGTGCAAGCGAAACAAGAGAACAATTCACATCAACATTGTCAAAGACTTCAATATACCTCTGGCTTCATCTCTTGAGCTACATGACTGCTACTAGTCTGTAGATGGTCTTCAATTTGAGCACTCTCCTCACGCTCCTGCCTACGACGCATCATAACACATATGGCACACAGACAGTCGTCCTTATGCCGTTTAACTCTGCACGGGGAAAACGACCACTTGAGAAGTAATTTGACCAAGCAAACTATCCAATAAACAATATAAGCATCTGATGCTTTAAAGACAGAAAAAAAATAAAGAACAAAGAATGCTAAGAGTAATGAATTCGTCCGCTTATATTTCATCGAACTTCCGGAAAAAACCCATGATCAATTGTACTTAACGTGAATGTGATGAGTGCCGAAATATTGGTCCTTTGGCCCTCCAAACTATACTTGTTAGTTATTTATATTTGTTACTTGATGTTTATTTTGCTTTTATTTTGTTTATAGGTTACTCGAGCTCGTTGTTCAAGATTTGGGATAAAAACAAGAGTTAAAGGAAGCTTGGGGTTATAGTGCATAATGTTCTAAAGTTGAATTGTTAGTCTACAATTATACAAAGTCCAAAGGGCCTTTTATTCGAACCATGGTTGTATGACTCAAGGATTTATTTAGAATATTAATCCTTTCCATCACATCTTGTGTATGAATTCCTACGCTTTATGCACGTTCATACAACAGTTCTTAATTGTTTTATGATAACTAAGTAAGATGGGTTATGCTCCGTAAGACGCGTCGTGCTATTAGATGATCCATGCCATAGAGACGGGTCGTACTAGTACGACGGTTCGTGCTAGGCGGCGATACCCTATGCTATTTGGTGATTCATAAATATCTTTAGGCGATATCGTGAGGGCTTGCGAACCCTAACAATATCCAGATTGATTCGAGTAATTAATCTTCGTCATCGCATAAATATTGTTACAACGGGTCGTGTGGATTCAAAACTCTAGATCTTTTCTCTCATAAACTCTCTCACTTTTTATTGCTTATTTTTATTCAGCTTTAAATATTTTAGAAATCGACCAATCAAATCTCTTTCCGAACTAATTTAGAAATCAATTGAAGCAATCACAACTTAGCCTTCGTAATCCTTGAGGACGATACTCGGATTACTTACTGCTATCTTTTAGGTAGTAGTAATTATTCTATTTTATTAATTATTTTTGAAACGGAAACGACACAATCAAAATCCATAGCTTAGCCACTGCGAATAGAGTTTATAATCATCCATCAAACAGTCAAAGAAACCTGCAAACCACTCCTCGATAAAATTATGTAAAAGAAACCAGCAAAGACATACCCATGGCGTTTCCGCATCTTGTGTTTAAAGTGACCACCTTTCACCTGCATATTTGAATTGCTGGTAGGTGCAACATCCTTTGATTGACTGCTTTCAATGCCCACTAAGAATTAAATAATTTCATTAATAGAAATACGGCTTAGCATAATTGAAACAAAAGAACATTTTGCAACCATTAGATACACATCTAATAAGTAATAAGCACAGCACTCAATAGTGCTAACACAATACAGAGAGCAAACAACTGATATGGTAGGTATGCAGTAAAGGCATACAATGGTCACAAACTGGGCAAAAGGACCATTCGATTCACAATTTGACAACCTTCGGAAGACTATCAAATACTTATGCACTGGTGATGGACAAGAAGTGAAGTTAAGCAATGTATATCCAAGTCGGAATAGAACTTGCAATAAGTAGGGCAGAGTATAATCATGAAACCCTCACCATCAGTGCCTTGTGGTTGCTCAGTATACAACCCTGCGGCTGTCCAATACTTCATTAAGTTTTTCTTCACACGCTTCATGAGGTCCACGATGTAATCACCTTTATTGTTATACTTGAAACAGTTTTCCCAGATATATTGGACATCTTTAAACACGTCTCTTGAATTCATATACTTAGCGCCACTTTCAAGGTTGTTGCGTATTGTCCCAAAATCCATAGGCGTGTCAATGACATCAAAGTAGTCCTGGTTGGAACCCACAACAAAAACTATTCTGGATAAGGCACAGAAAATGAGTACAAAAAGTTACTTGGAAAAACTGAAGCACATTTAAATCTTCCAAAAGATGACACAATTAATTAAATAAAACAAGTTTTTTTTCACGCAGATCAAACAAAAATTTATTTTCATGATTTCAAGAAGAATACAGAATAGCATTGTCAATGAAATAAACAAACTTTTTTCCATTGTGGATTATCAAAGTCAGCGATAACGGCGGAGCGGATGAGATCTGCTCAGCTAATAAGATAATCAATGTTATACATAGTGTCACTCGTACATGGTAGCATCCAACTCCTTAGAGTAAACTAGTGGACCCCAACTCCTCAACAGAAACCAGTAGCTAATATCTAAAGAATTTCAAAAATTTATATTGCTTGGAGTGCTCTTCATACATTTCATGGAATTTCGAGAGGTCATGTAGAAATACAAAAATCAATTCCTTCCAGATATATTCCAAAGAACAATAAGAGAATACATTGTAATCTGTATTAGAAACTATGAGCACATGTCAGTATCCTGCATTTAAGTCATATGCCACTGAAATTCAGAGAATGCTTCATAACTTACTGGTATTCCTAGTGCAACAGGATTAACTGGAGCATTGAACGGTTCAGCTGCATCCATTTTCATAATCTTCTTGATTACCTACCAAGGGGAAAAAGTAACATAGTTATAAATAAGTAAAATAACAAAACCTGTAGATTTAATACTCATCATTCGATGAATTATTAAAGAAAAGATAGTAATCCCAATCATACCTCCAAAGAGGCATTTAATTCTTGCTCATTGTACCGAGGACCCCGCCGAAGTAACCCCGGATCTTTCTGGTGTGTCTGCTCACTTTGCACAACAGAAAAATTACCACATGGATTTATAACTGGAGAAGCAAATCCTTTGGACGACTTAATTTTTATGCCCCCACTTTTCTTGGATTGGTTCCCAGATACACATGGATTCACATCAGGCAATGAGTTGGCACTGTCTTCCACTTTCTCACTAACTACTACACGCTTTTCTAGACCCCCTTGCTGGCTACTCTTGTCAGTATCACTTTGTGTAGGTGCATCCGAAAGCTGAGAGTCTAATGCTTTTGATGTCTTGATTTTCACTTTAACACGCCCATAAACCAAGTTAGCAGCTGGCCTATTAACTAATCTTTCAGAATTAATACTAGCAAGTTTCTCTGGCTGATCAGTTGACGATGGTGTCTCAACGCTCTCAATCTCCTTGCCTGAGTCCAATTCATCATTATCAACGTTCCCCGTACCAGAATTATCCTCCGTATTTAGACTGATGACATTCTGGGTTTGCTCCTTCACTACCGCCACAGGCTTTTTTGATTTGCCTTTCTTCTTCCCACGCTTGCGCTTCATGCTTTAACTACAGAATTCTTGTCGATGGCTTTCTTCTATCTTGTATCTCTCTTGAAAGGACCAGACAACAGCAAAGAATTCAGATGCTCCTCCACCGTCGGTTATCAGTCCCAAGTCCTGACAACATAGGCAAACAAATATGTAAGCAATGCAAAACAATGAAGCAAGATGCATGCAGAGATTGGTACGGTGTTGTGTAAAACGCAATATTCCCAAATGTCTATATGCTTTTAGCAAAAAGTAACGCTTTCATCTCCAATTACAAACCTAAATGCAAGTAACCTCTTGTTCTTTTTCCTCTTCCAGGAACACATGGACACAACTAGCATTAAAGTACCAAATATCTAAATATAAACATTGTTCTCAAATGGTAAAAAAAGAGGGAATATAAATCTGTGCGAAAGTTATATGAGGGCAGATGTGCACAGAAAGCTAGCGAGAGAGTCTAGGGGCCACACCACCCGGCCCATGTGAAGAATGCCCAATGCACAATGTTGTCTATCTATTACTTTAAAGAACATAATTAACATTTTTTCTTTTCTTTTCAGTTCTGCAATGGTAATCAAACAATTGGGAATTCTCTAATCAGTATGCATACACTTCTTCTCAAAACTAGTTCAGCTAGCTGTGGCCCCAATCCCAATCATCTCCTACTTTCTCGACCAAGCTGATCACGACATCAAAACTGAGTCACGCCTTTGCCTTCGTCTATAAAAGGATCATAGAAGAAATAAAGAAAATCAGGACATAAAAGTATTAACCTTCGTATGCTGCTTACCCCCCAAACCCTAAACCCTACTTGAAACTTCACATAAAGATTCAGGTAAAATTACACTTCTTGCGAGCGGATTGATACGCAACAAAATAATTTGGTTCGCCAATGGAAAAAAACTGGTAACAAAACTACTTTGCAAAATAAAAATATATATAAAAAAAATTCCACTATTTGAACATCGTCATCTTCGAATAGAGTAGTTTCTAAGGTAACATCATCAACATATATACATAACAGAGAGAGAGACGAACATGAAGAGAGGAGAGAGAGAGAGAGAGAGAGAGAGAGAGAGAGAGGAGGGGGGTGTACCAGTTTTAATCGTCGCCGGAGCTGGCTATCGTTCCGGAGGTGGTGAGCTTTCAAATTTGGCAACAGCTTTGTTCGATTGAAGTTCAAGATTTTGGGATGGTTCGATTAGGCATAAAAATACAGGGAGAATTACCGGGCAGAGGCGTGGACCAGGGCTTATTTACCATCTGATTGGCTCCACTCTCCGAATCACCGCTCTAACGACACAAGGAAAAAATATTCACCAAGACATCGTGTGTCAAGTTGAATTGACAATTATACCCTCCCTTTTATTCCAGTAAAAAGCCCTAATCCTCAATCGCAATGGACTCTCCTCTCTCTCTCCCTCTCTTTCTGTACAATTGGTATGTTCCTCTCTCTCTCTCTCTACGTCTCTCTCGTTCTCACTCTTCTCTTATCTTTGTCGTTCTTTGTTTTATCCTTTCTCTGGAGTTCTCTGCTCTCTCTATCGTTCTCTCTCTTTCTCTCTACTGTTCGGCTATTTGAGACGATTTTTTGATTATTTTAACCAAATCGGAACAACGGAGTCACGATGAAAATCAACAAAATTCATTACGATGCTTGTAAAATTGGAGTTTCAGGGGATAAGGGTTACTATGAAACCCTAGGCGCAGTTTGAAGGTAAAATTGGCCAGCCTATGAATACTACCTTGTTCTTATAAGTTTGTGCCAGAGTGTTGTTTTTCTTTTTTGATGCAACTCGTACCAAAATAAATAGAATACAGATTATGTCGAAGGCAGTTGATTCCAAACAGAATGATTTATATGTTATTTCCATTTTTTTTGCACAAATCATCCATTCTATTTGGTACTCTTTCAGAAAGGTGCTGCAATGAACTTTGTTTGCCTAGATTGAAAGTGCCACATCAAACTAAAAGTGCCCTATCAAAGTTCGTAGGTGGTGTTGGTGTAAAACCGTTGTACGTGGGAAATGCTATGATTCTTACTTAGTGCTACTTAGTCTTGCACACATACATAATTGAAATGTGGGAGCATGCATGTTTTACCAAACGGAGCCAAGCACACAGTGTCTATCTCTCCTACATAAATCCAGAGAACATTTTACTCTCCTTCCCTGTTTTTTCAAAAAAGCCAACAGTTTTGCAACACCCAGAAATCAAGTCTCCAAAAGATGTGTACAACACCCAACTGTAAAACAGAAATGGTGGTGGTTGTGCTTCATGAAGTGTTAGGTACATAAAGTTACAGAACTGAACAAAATTTCAATTAAAGGGCTGTCGAAAAGCCAATTACAAGCATCAAACTAGCAAATATTAACTGAAACAAGAACAACATAGCACAAAGGGCCATAAGTCTAGCCCGTTACACACAATGCAGAGAATCACTTGGTCCCTTAATCTTCAAAAGGAAAGCTCTTATAAGTTTTACACACAATGCAGAGAATCACTTGGCACAACCTGTAACTATTTTGCAAACCATCTGGTGGTGTTATTTGCTACTACTCCTACACAGTCTTTAGAATGGAGAAAACTTGGTAGACAGAGCACACTCCCCCTTCCCCATTGGGATCCCTGGACAGTCTATGATCCGGTTTCCATCAAAGTCGACACACATGACTATTTGATAGAGCTGACGGTTCCCTGATTTGGCGTCCTCCTCCACGACCACGCCTGTCTCGTAAAACCTCCCATTTGGTTGGATTCCTGTTAGAAAAAAAGAAAAGAAAGAGGTTGTGGGTCTTTTGAGTTGTGACTAAGATTCATACTAACAAGAGTAATATGAAATAACAAGATACTAATATGTACTAATATGAAATAACATGAATCCATGGCTTTGAAAAAACTTAACCTCTATAGCACAAATTTAATAAAATGCGAAGAGCTAAGAAAATCAAAAAATTCTAAAAGTTCTACATGCATTGACAACCAGATTGAGAACCGTTTTTATAGAAGCAGTCTTACTCAAGTTTTTTTTTTGGGAAAATGTGCTATTACCATTCCAAATAAGAAGAAAAAAAAGAAGTTATGAACTAAAGCTGAAAATAGTCAGTGATCATCCACCGGATCGAGAACTGTTTTGCCCTAATTTGGCCTTCTCTCTGGTTCGAAGCAGACCGAGAGAGGAATATCAACAACAGCAGTGAATCAAGGGTTAGAACAAAAAAAAAAAAGAAGAAGCCCTAAACTAGTTCGAAAAAAAAAACCCCCTAATAATCGGGAGAGAGAGAGACCTTGGTGGTGTGGTTCGTTCTTCTTCTACTGGATCGATTGTACATCCCTTCGTCGTCTATCAATTTCGTTCTTCGTTCGGCTGTGTTAGAACACAAGGGTTAGGGTTTCTGGTTCTCGTACGGAACGAGAGAGAAAGATTACAGAATCGAACCAGAGAGAGTGAGAGACCTTTAGTCGTTCTTCGTTCGTCGTCGTCGTTCTTCTTCTTCTTCTTCTTCTCTTCTTCTACGTTCGTCAGCGTTCTTCTTTTCTTCTCTGGTTCTCTCTCTTTAAGCGTCTGCGTGAATAACATCCGAAGGGGGCAAGTGAGAAATGAACCGAAGAGGGGGGAAAGTGTAATTTGTGCGTCTTTTATGCCTTTTCTTTCCGTGGCCCTTGCATTAAATCCAAGGGCTGAGAACAAAGGACCGCACCAAATAGCCGTCTGGGATCCCTCAAGGGATCCAGACTGTGTGTGTATATATATCCTTAATCCCTCTGTCGTGCCTCTCTCTCTATCCCTAATCCTTCTATATCTAACATCCAATCCCTCATTTTCTCTCTGCGATTCACTTCGATCGTCCACTGCATGGTACTATGGGAAGCTTCCAAACCCAATGCCGTGTGAGCAATCAAAGGGGTTTAGAGTAGACCAGAGAAGATCATCATTGCATCGCCGTCGTCGCCCACCAGGTCTGCTTACATCTCTCTCTCTCTCTCGGTTACGAACCCGCCCCAAAACGATTACCTTTTTTTGATTAAAAAAAAAAAGAAGTCTGGTTCGGGTACCCAATCGGTTTAGGGATTACCTGAACCCTGAATTGTTCGGTTATGGTTTCTTCTTGCTCTACCTGTTCGGGTATTGGGGCGTGGATACGGGTAGGGGTTCGATTTCGGGGTTTGGGTACGGAATTCTCCATATTCGCCCCGAACGCCGCGATTGCCATCCCTAAATGAAAGCCCAACCCAAAAAAAAACTCTAAACCTAACCTAAGAGCCGCCCCCTCCTGCCACATACAGCGCAACCACCATCGCCAGATTTCACCACCGACATCCACCAAGCCACCAGGGCCGCCCACGGTAAAGAAAATCAAAACCAGCAAAGAGCAAACCCAAACTGCCGCAGAAGCTACACCAAGCTGTTAGGCGAGAATCGGGCCACCCAACGACGGCCATGGAGGGAACCAACACCAACTACTCGATCCAAACCAAAAGGACCCTAGCCGTTAAGCAAAAGTCAGAGGACCTAGCAGCACCTCTGACCGGGAACAAGTGGGCCGACTAATGGCCAAGTAACCGGGAGCAAAACAACTAGGGAAAGGGGGTTGAAAAAAACAGATCTGAGACGGAAAAGACAAGGGAACGAAGCCATACCAGACGGAAACGGATTGTACCAAAACTGCTCTTCGACGACGGAGAAACCCCAAAGATGATCCACCAGCCGAAATCAGAACACAAAAGACGAATTTGGAGCTCATATTGTCTAAACAAAATAAACATGCTAAAAGCCCACAAAACATGGATTTCGAGGCAAGTCATTTTCTTTACATACATCAACTAAAAGTTCATTTAGCAAAAACTTGTCTAAAGTCTTTAAGTTATGGACAAACTTTTTAGGGGAGACCCAAACCTCATATATGAAAAAGGGTTGGGACATGACATACAGGGGCCAAGAAGCACTCAGAAAAGATTCAAACTTTTGAGGGGTCGGCAAATTAAAAATGATTTATGTTGTGTTAGGATAAGTTTTTGAGAAATTTTGTAGGGTTATGAGTAGAGAGAGAAATAAGAGTAATGATTGGACAGAGATAGAAAGAAAAATAAAAATAATGATTAGAAATAGGGTGAGTAATGATTGGAAGTAGATGTAATGAGTGTTTTTTGAGTTGAGATTTTTTTTTTCAAAAAGCAATCCAAACAAAGTATTCATGTCCGGAGACGGCACACGTATGATGAATTTCTTTAGGGGTTAAGTCAGTTTTCCTGCCCTTGTATTATCTTGAACTCCATATTAATATGTAGTAATGGAAGAATCTTGACACTACGTGAAACTTGTGGCCCTTATATCATCTTGTACTCTAGAGTATATTATAATATGTAGTGTTGAACGAATCTGGAGGATCTAGATACTGCATAGCACTTGTGGCGCTTATATTATCTTAAACTCCATATTCCATATTAATATTTAGTATTAGACTTAGACGGATCCGGACACTACGCCCAAAAAAAACTTTTAAGAATTTTTTGGCTTAGTAAAACCCACTTGCCATGTTCGAAAAGTCAATTCTAAACACTAAAGACGAAACTATTATACTAGTAACATAAAACAGGAAGATCTCATACATCATCGATTATATTATATATAATGCTGTTTATTTCACCACCAATGTTGCATGATAGGATTTATCCTTCATTTCTATTTACGTAATTTGATTCACATACCAAAACCCATAATAATTATCCAACCAACACATGAAACATCAGTAGAAATCCGTAAGCATTAGCTACAAAAACATCCAAAACATAATTCATCCTTATTATAACAACAATTGGTAGGAGGGAAACTAGGCTGAAAGTGGAAAGCAGCATGCAGCTTCCAGAGCTATAAGATTAAGACACTAATCCGAATGAGCATCTTGTCCATTGGGAAATAAGAAGATTAAGAATAAAAAGAATTCTTTCCAATGGAAATCATCACCTAATTAATATGCAAAACCAAAAACCCTCTGCATCTGAAATTGAAGCCAAGAATTAGGATCAAACATGGCAAAAACCTACAAGGATGGCTATAAGCAGTGTTGTCTAAATCTTATAAGATAAAGAAAGCAAAGAAGATAAGTAAGATAGCTTTAAAGTTATGAAGAAATCATCCTTGTTGGTGAGACCTCTCATAAAAAAAAAAATTCGAATGGTTGTTGAGTCCTCAATTTCATCTAGAAATATTCGGAATTGCAATAAATTGATTTCAATAGAAGTAGAGGGCAATGTCATGAAACGTCTTAGCATTGATTATGACGGGGCAGATCCTGAGCTGTTGGTAAGATTGGTGAAGCGAAATTAGACGCCTGTCGCAATCAAGTCGAAGAGGTTATATCCTAGAAAATTAGAAATTGGGGAGAAATGCGACAAAGGGTATGACCATATAGGGCTTGTTCATATGAAGATTGGTATTTTAATTAGGTGTCAGTAATCGATGGAGGACCATCGGGTGGCATATTTAGGTGTTTTTTTAGTTGATATCTTACCAACTCCATTTGAGGATTGGCGAGCTCGTGAGATTATTCGGGCCGTATGCACCAACTTAGTTGGGAATACTACAGTAACAAAAATGAATTTTTCGTTCTGCCTGTTAGCTTATTGTGCTCGATCCCCAGAGAGCCCTCTATGCACATCCACTGCAAGAAAACCAAGATGGTGTGGGATCTTTGTAAGTTATAGAGGTTTCTATGTGAGACTCTAACTCTATTGTTCGATAGACGAATGACGTTACGGATTACGGGCAGTGGCAGACTACTTCAACAGATTTTCTTGACAGTATTACCATGGTGGGATGGAGTCTTCGGAGGGGAAAAGGAGTGTTCCAAACTTCCAAGGGGCTCCTATCGTAGCTAAGTCAATTGCCTTGAAGATGGAACAAGCATGGGAAGAACTAAAGCTGGCATCATCAGTCAGTCTCAAACCCTTTTAGTAGAGCTGCAGCCCCCTCTGTGTAAACCCAGATGGAAGGCCCCAGCCCAGCGAGCCATTAAATTGAACTGTGATGTGTAATGGAAGGAGCTCGGCTATGATTTTTCAGCAATTATTCTGTGAAAACACACAGGTGAAAGTTCTAAATGGAAAATTGATCAAGGTCGTTCACTCTTCAGCTTTTGTTTGCAAAGCAGTTGGCTCCTAGAGCAGCTTGTCTGATGGCCAAGGCTCTGGGTTTGAGATCAGTGGAGATAGAAAGCAACAGCAAGACAGCAAGCTTCCAATCTCGTTGAGTGTCTCAGTATTGCTACCCCTGGGAGTGTTCACGTATTATTCAGGATATTATATCTCGTTTTTGAACTTTATTTAGTTCGTGCATGGATCCCTAGAGAGAGCAAACTCAGCTGCCCATTGGGTAGTGTCTTTTTCTTCAGGAACACTACCTCAGAATTGTGTTTCTTTGATCCTAGCCAAGCTATGTGTAATCCTTGGGTCTGATGTTTCTCCCTCTTCTTAATGCAAATATGTTTGCAGATCAAAAAAATTAGCATATTGTAATATTTAGCCAAGTTAATAAAATCTTTTTCTCATGAAAAAAAGTCTTACAATGCATACTACGTATCTTACAATTAGTGATATGTTTAGAGGTAAAATTGTGCAAACTTGTAACATAACTAATGTCTGAATAAATCTTACGCTATGAATTTAATGCGATATGTACCCAGTACCCTAAGATATGGGTCATATAGAGGTAAACCAATAACAATGTCTAAACCTATCTTATGTTTGAAGCAAATATTTTTGTCCAATCCATGATGCGATATTCCAATTTTTTATTACTAGAATGTGTCATATGGTTGAAGAATAAAATTTTTGTCATTTAAGTTCGTACTCAATATGAGTAATAGATTTTATGTCATACCGGCTATGAAGCACCGACACCAGTAGAGGTCGAAGTGTCGCAGTGTTTGGAGTCTCCGAACACAGGGACACGTGTCCGACACGCCGCGTGCCGTGTCCGACACGCCGCGTGGCGTGTCCAATAATTTACTTTAAATATATGAGGGGGACACGGCTAGGGACACCGATAGGGACACGGCGGGGGTCAAAGTGTAATTTTTTTATAAAATTTCTGGGGTCAAACTGTATTTTTTTACAAACTTTTTAGGGTCAAACTGTTGTTACTTAAATATATAAATAAATAAGTAAACAAATAAATATACACATGGCGTATCCCCTGCAGTGTTCATGTCCTCATTTTTTAAGAATTCTCATGTCCCTGTGCCCGTGTTTATGTTCGTGTCCGTGCATCATAGCATACCGGTATAACAATTTTTGTTACTTATATTTACACTTGCCAACGTACCTTATGGTACTCGATATGTATCCGATACGTAAAATAAAAAATAATACAGAATACCTATCCTGTTATGACAACCTTAGCTATAATTTGACAAACTCAAGTTACAAGAGTGCCAAAGTAAGAGGACTAGGCAAGTTTTGCATTCACTTTCGGTCACTGAAAGAGGAGCAAATAACAAGTCTTTTTACAAACGTGGAAGCATTTTTGTACCTAATTAGTGTCGAGATTGAATTCAGCTATCTTCTTCCAGGATTTCAGAGTCATGTCTTCAGTGTCTGTTTCGTACAAAGCAAGGCTGCTTATCTGGAAGCTGAGGCTGCTGATGCTTTCATCAAGGATGTTGGCTTTCTCTTGAGCTTTCTTTTTCTCCTCATTGGATAAATCCCCATAAAGGATACTCAGATGTGGCATATAAGCTGCAAGAGTTATATGACATGTATTAATCAGCAAGACCCATTTTCGAATCAAACGGATAAGAACATAAATCAGCATTCTTTGTTCCGTACACGTTGGACATAAGGTAAATATTAGGTTAAACTAAGGAAAATAAAAGTCACACTATAGCAAACTCCGGTTGTTTCTTTTCTCTAAATATTGAACTGTTCCATAATGCATTCTTCCAAATAGCATTACCAACAAAAGTGGTTTGAGACTCAGAATATTAAGAGATCTTCACCCAATAAACTAGTGTTTATAATTTTGTAGATACTAGCAACATTAAGCTTCAACTTCAAGTTATTGTGAACAACATTTGTTTTAAGCTTTGTCAGATAATCAATTAAGTCGCGTTAAAAATAAGCGTTTCCACAGTAGATAGTAATTGATGACATACTGCCCTTGATTCAGAATGAACCTGTAATAAGCATTCACTCTGCAAGCATATGATCTGTTATTACCTTGCATCCGAAAGATGTATTAGTTGTTAATTTTTATAGGTTCAAGTTCAACCAAGGGAAATACATGTCACACGAAAGCCAACTCTAGATATTACTCTCCGATTGCTATGGATGTTGAAGTATTTTATAATGTACTCTTACACATTTAATCTCCAACTATTACCAATCACTTTGCCAACAGGTGCAAGAATGTTAAGAGAATCTTAACCTATAAACTTAGGTTTCCATCTCGTAGATACTAGCAAATATTAAACTTAAAAGATATTAGTTTTAAGCTTTTTCCGGCAAATTCTATCAAGTGTCGGTCATACTACGCATTTCCTTAATATATATTAATTGATGACAAAGTGACCAGATTTTTGAAGAGACATGAACTACGTTGTATTGCTATGCAAGCATAGACGAACCTATTACACTACATCTAAACATTCAATGAGCTGTGGGAATTAGAAACTAGTTCAATAGAAATAGAAAATGCTTCTTCCTATGAAGCCAGAGAAAGTGCTTCTACCATTTCTTGATTATATTTGCATTTGAAAAAACTAAATCACATGAATTAATCAACAAAGTTTCAGAGACTTGAGTTGTCTTACGGGTTGAGCTCTTGTAACCAAAATGCCCAGTGCAGTGTGAACTAGCCTCCACTACCTGAAATAAAAAGTCCATGCCACCAAATCCTATTCAGCATACTGGGATACAAGTGCTTGCTAACATATAACAAAATGAGAATAAAGTGAAAAAGTATCTAAATTAATGCCTACCCTCCATCGTTTTAGAAAAAGTTCAACAGCGACAAATATGATGCCTTAGCAACAAGAACAACCGACAATTGACTAACCAACTTCCTTTTTAGTCTGACTCATTCCCAAATAACCAATTCGATGATGCTCATGCCCCAATGGTAGGGCCTCACCGGCTTGTCACACTAATTTTGTAGGAATGCCTAAGAAACTGGAAACCCCTTCTATACTGCCAATACGCCACTCTACCCAAGATGAGCTCAGCCTTTTCCTTTCTTTTATCATCTCCTTACCTAGTTCCATCGATTTCCAAACTTTATTTGCTTTGCACTCCTAGGCTCCAACCAAACATAAGGGCGTGGCTGCCAAATTGGGTTTGGGGGTTCCTTCCTACTCCCATATCATTTTTAACATGCTTGAAACCTAATATGAGGTAATTCTACATTCTCCGCATCTTGCACCAAAGTTTATTCACAACTGCCGATAAAATGGTAGCATACAATATGACCCAAACAAATATGCAAGTGTCCATCAAAGAACCCAAAAGACTATTCTAGGGGCAAGCTGAGCCGTGAGACGGCATGTGCCGAGAGATTAGTTGTGGTGAAGCCTTGAATACACTCGTTACTTGAAAGAAGAAACTGTATTCATCTAAAACCTGGGGCAAGTTAACCCCTAATCTTTGCATACCCGGCCAGATACATTTGCGGATCATGACCATTGTTCATCCACATGTTGTGTTTTCCCTTCTTGAAACCAATAATTTCTAAAATTTATCACATAACCGATACGCAAATGCATCTTAGACTTCAGCAGCTATTCAACCATCAATTTTTCCATGCTTGAAACTGATAGAAGTATAAATTCTGAACCCATTTGATGAAGCTCATTGTTCACCCTCATTTTAATGTTCTTCAATTATTGCAAAAAATAATCTTTACCTTAAAAAAATGCTGGTATCCATCTAAGACAGCTTCCTTCCCACCCTATCCTCGCCCGCACCCACCACAACCCGCACACTCGCACACACAAAAACATAAATCTATCTTTACAATCTTGGAAAACGATAAGAGTTAAAACTGAGGGGCCATTGTGATGCAGGCCACCATTTTAATTAATCTAAAAATATTAGAATTTTAGTTTATTATTTTGAATTTAGTATTTTAGTAAGAATCGATCCGTTTTAGCATAAATTGCCTAGGATATTATGTTTTCTTATTTAGGTTGATTCTAGTTCCTTTTTATTATTTTCTTGTTCTCGAAGATTTAGATTTTTAGCTTTCCTTTATTTTATTTTCTTTTTAGTATTTCTAGGCTATCATTATAAATTACAATAAGTTGTAAGACTTAGGGTTAACGAGTTGTTTATGAATTAATTAATGAAAATTTGAGAAGTTTTCTCAATATCGTTTGTTCATAGAGAGATTATCTTTAGTTCAAACTTATTCATGATTGTTCTTGTTGGGCGTTCTTCTTTTTTGACACGCCTCCCTGCATCACATTGCCATCAGTTCAAATTTTCAAAACACAAAAAACAGAAGATAGATGGAATACAACTCTTTTTGATATAAAAGTTTTACCACAGACTTTTACGTTGTAATTAGATATAGCGGTATTATCTCCTAGAATTGGTGGCCAATCCCTACATAACAACAATTTTGCATTCTATATAAAATATTTTCCATAGATGAAACACGTATTTTGATATATACCACAAATTTTTACAATGTAGTTTTATATAGCTAACTTTTAACTGTATATCAGCTTTTGTTGACGCATTTTATAATACATGATACGTATTCCGATACGATTCATAAGCAGAGGAAAAACGAACAACGATACACGATACATATCCCGATTTGAAATCATTGTTGTTGGCCAATCCCTACATAGCAACAAAACCATGCCCAGAATGACGATGCCAACATTTCAAAACAAACTACCTGATTGAACAAGTCCAATACAACATGAATTCCTTAAGAGACCAAGAAAAATGAAGGTCAGTAGCTTCCTGTCCTAATTCCAACCTTCTTGGTTCCGTAGTTCATACTTCGGTGAGGTAACCTTCTGTTCTTAAGCTTTTCATTTCTCTTTACTCTAACGCAGGAAGTGACAATACGTGACACAATGTGGAATATCATCCACTTTCCTAATTCGGTGTTGGAGATTCTTCAGGGGCCCTTCATAAGCTAATAAGAGAATTTCTTATTCTACACTGTACTATGACTGTATTGCTTGTCTTTCTTCTCCTAGTTAGTTCTCTACTTGTTATGTCTTAGATGTTTGCTAAGCTCTTTATGTCGTACTACACAGATAGAGAGGAACACATACACAGAAAATGTATCAGGAAAATTACCATGCATATTGCATACATATCAATCAAAATTTGAAATAAACTATCCTATTGAACAAGCCCAAATGCCCAATACAGTCATAACACACACACACACAGGGGAACACCTACAAAGACGAAAAGTAAGAACAGAAATGCTACTAGTACAGCAGCTGCTGTACAGCAGCCCCGCACAGACCCCTTTTGCACTCGTCTCGGTTCCCGCAAAGATGATCGGAGCCGCTTATTTTGTTCAAAATACTTCGTTTAGGGTCGCTGTAAAAAATCACCTCAATCGATCCAAGACGGGCGCAAAAGGAGTCTGTGCGGAGCTGCTGTAGGGGTTTGTGCGGGGCTGCTGTACAGCAGCTGCTGTACCTGTAGCAGCGTTCAAGTAAGAATATTTGTTAAAAGTATTAAAAAAGAAATTGACTAAAAGAAGAAAAATTACGCAAGCCTATACAACTCTTTTTGATATAAAAGTTTTATTTATAACAAAAAATTATCTCAAAACTGACAACCAAACAAGAGCAATGTAATTCAAAATTACCTGAGGCGTTGGATGGAGGAGAAGAAAGATGCACTGATAGAAGAAGGTGCCAGTGGCCACTCTCTCCACGGTGGCGGTGTAGGCTCTGACGCCCTGACAAGCGGCTCGGAACTTGTCAAAGGCGTCGTCCTCCGTCAGGCTAATAGCGCCGACGACGGTGACGTGGGGTTCGAACTCTGGCCCACCGAACTCCGATCGGAGCCCAGCCATCAGCTTCTTGAGCCGCTCTGTTACGTCCTCTGGTGGTATCGCCCACACTGAATACATATGTTTCGAGGGCTGAGGTGGTTCGAGGACTTGTTCCTCCATGGAGAAATTGATCGGATCAATAGAGAGGAACAAAGGGACTCTGTTGAGAGAGGAAAGATAGATGGGGATAGGTGTAACTAAGTACTTCAGTATTGCCCTACGGATATACGGTTTTCCTATAAATTGTCGATATCGCAAATTTTACCCTACGGTTTCTAAGTACTTCAGTATTGCCCCAAGAAACCTTCTGAAAAAAGCAAACTTCACTTTGACGCTTCAGTTCCAAAAGGAGCGTTTTCGCGAAACCCTGTACTTGGACACAAGTTCCACTTTGCTCTTTACGGTAACTCTCAGAAACAGGGGCGTTTTATATCTTCTCTAGTCTTGACCTATTTTTTTAATCCAAATTTGGATGAAATTTTTGAGTAAAAAACTTCGTTTGGGTATGCATTCTTCACTTTCAAACTCTTATTTTTACCTAAATCTAGTGTTTTTTTTTTTTTCCCTTTAAAATTTGGGCTCCCTCCATTTGGGTAAAGAAAAAGGTAAAACTCAATAGGTGTAGGAAAAATAGTACTATGTCATTGGAGATTAATTTTTATTATTTGTAACCAAATTTTAAGTCTGAAAAAAAGAGCGAGTAGTTGGGAAGGAGGGTAAAGTAGAATTTAGAAGCAAAAACTAATCCTATATGTAATCATGTATCTTTTAATTTCGTAATTCTGACCCTACAATTTTCTAATATAACGACCTTACCTCAACAAAGCTTCTAAAACAAATTCTACAAAGAGAAATAGAATCAAAATTATTGACAAGGGAGTGTACATTGCATTAGTTTCATTTTACACCCATAATTAAGGGCATGAGCACGTAATCACTCTCGTAGAAAGTAGAAACTACCAAATTTCGATCTATGGTGCACGTTGGGGTGATTTTAAATGCACCCAGGAAATTTCTTTTCTTTTCTTTTTTTAATCTTGTATACATCAATACAAAATAAAAAAGTGAGTTAACAATCACGGGTACTACTACCACATTCCCGTAATCACAAATGCTTCGTGAAAACAAAATTCCGCGGTACTTCCTCCCTTTCATCCATTTTGAAAACCCCTCGCTTTCATCCATTTTGAAAACCCCGTCATTTATCAAGTAGTAACAATATATAACACTTCCAAATCTATTTTTTCTAATGGTTCTACATCAATCAAAACAACGAAACGTTGCCAAGAAATAAAATAAAAATAAAAACATTTTTTGTTCTAATTGATGAAATTTTTTAATAATGAACAAAAGAGGAAGGGAGAATTTTTAAGACGAAAACCTCCTTACAGAACTTTAAAATCACAAAGGAAACAAGCCATTTTCTTCTATTTCCTCCCCCTTCTTCCACACCCCCAAACACCACCTCGCAACCTCCTTGTATATAGGAGTCCTGGCGAGCGATGCTAGTAACACATCCATTTGTAAATACGCTAAACAAGTGCAATCGAGAACCTTAGAGCTAATGTTGTTCATTCAACCTTAAAATCCATTACAAATCCAGTACATACAGTAAGACATGGCTTCAGCAGCTGTCACTTACCAAGACATTTAAAGATCCATAAGTGAACTTTGTAGATCCCAAGTTTGTACCTCAGTTGAAGTAATGGAACCATTGATTAACAGACAGTTTAACCTGATAGGAAAGGCTAAAACAAGGCCGTCTTGAACTTCATATCACAACGGACATCAAGTATAATAGGTTAATAGGAAAGGCTAAAACAAGGCCGTCTTGAACTTCATATCACAACGGACATTAAGTATAATATTATGCATATAAAGCAGGAGTCCCATGTATCACTTCAGTTTGGATAACCACTAGCACATTGTCACATCGACTGCTACGAAGGTGCAATCAACCAAGCTTCACTTCTTTCGGGAAACTGACTGCAAGCAGAATTGAGAAACGAGAGAAAAATTGAATTAGTGATCCATTTAGATCAACTGAAAACCTAAATTACATGTTGTGCATTGCAACATATGGATTATCAGAAATAGTCTCAACACATGGTTTCAAGAGTAAAGATACCAATTTCGCACCCTCATAGAAGTCAGCCAGTTGTCCAACTAAGGTGAAGTGTGTAGATAAGTTAAGTAGTTAACACTTTTATCGCCAGAAAAGCAGTAGAAATGACAAATAAAACAGAACATGCAGATATGCAATCTCATTCTCGTGTCGGTGATATATTACCTTGCTTGATCTTGTAGTTCTTCTTGTCATTTCAGAACCCTGTTTTTCATCGATCAAGTAATTCATAGTTATAATTAAATCACACACACAAAAAAAGTAAGGCTAGCTCCTTTATTCATCTAACAAGATAGAAACTAAATGATTATCAACGTACCTGTGGCTGCTGCAATTCCTCAGAGTTGCCAGAGACATCTACAACCTAATGATAACAGGCAGAGATTGACGTTCGAAACGAGACAGCAACTTCTAGCCTCTGTGGTTCGATTAATTATTTGCTTAATTGCTTACTTTCTTAGCATATAAGTTTGTTTGGTGGGGGCTAAGTTGCTAAATTGCTTGCTAAGAGAATCTTTATTCTCTCCTCTCTTTCAAATGAGCAAAGTGGATCCAAACTTTTTGCTTATTCCTGATTTTGCTGGTTACGTACCAATAAGAAATAAGCAAATAACCAATGTGAACCAAACGGGCCCCAAATGCAAGAATAAGCTTTAAAATGTTAACCGCCCAGCATACACTTGGCTGATATAGGCAATCTACTTACATTAGGAGGATGTCTGTCAGGCGACTTCTTCTGCATGGTGGACATCATTGACATCATGGTTGCCATTTGGGCTGCCATCTGTGCACAAGTCTGCTCCATGGCCACCATTCTCTCTTTCATCTCACGCACCTCTGCATTAGCCTGTGCCACCATTTTTAAGGCTTCAACATGACTCGGTTTGGGGACCCCAAGATCTGATGGGGCGGGACCCAGCCCGTAAGTGCGCACACGACCATGTCTATCTCGTCCCATCACTTGATGGAAGACATCATCTCCAACAACAACGTTTTCTGAGGTCCCCTGCCCTTGAGCAGCTCGTTCACGAAGCTTTGACTGCAACAAAGAACAAAACATTATAACTATACAATATAGCTACCTACCATAGACCGACTTTGCGAGATAAAAATACAAATAAGAGCATTCACAGAAAGGTAGAGGTGGCAATGGTACAAGATGAGATGAGAGAAAACAAATTAAGGTGGTTTGGACATCATCTAATGCCAATTCCACCGATGTGGTAGTTAGGAGAAGTGATATGATTACGGTGGAGGGTAGGGGAGGCAAAATTGACACTAGATGAGTACTTCAAAAAGATCTAGGTTTTTTGAATATCATGGAACAAGGTGCTCTCGACAGAGCTCAATGGGAAAAACGGATTCATGCACTCAACTCCAATTGATTGGGACTTGAAGCTCTATTTAGCTTGGTTTGGTTAATACGGCTATCATTTGATTCACAAATAGGAGTAGGCGAGATAACATTAATGCATATCCAAGAATAAACAATTTGTCGATAGTGCTTCAATCAAAGATTAATTTGCATAATTTGATGCCTGGACATACAATTATTGCAGACGATTCCTCATTCACAGGGCGCCCATCTTTGCGAGTACGTGTCACTATGAATAGCTCTGCCCTGGATGGCTCCTTCCCATCAGGCCTCTTCGCACGCTGGACTCATTGAACAGAAAGTGTTAGTGCTATTTTACTCAGAGGCAACAAAACAACTTTATGTTCTAAAAGTCATAAAGCTACCTGCTCCTCACGTACTCGGGCAAAACTCTTTGAACCCGTAGCATGGTTTATTTTCTGGAAAGAGCGACAAGCCTTATTTTTTATACTGAGGTTCTGTAAAACACCAAATGGGTGGAATTGCCGTTGAAAAACATCAAAATGGTTAGTCAAAATATATTTAAGAATGGCATCATATACCAAATTGAAAGCAAAATAGTTGAAAGTGAATTCTGCAATAATCAGTCAAATTGCACCTTTGCCTCTTTGGAGTTCCAATATGAAACGAGGATCCGCCACTGATCCGGGAGGACCCTCTCATCACGATCTGCCAGCCTCCCCTCATTGGTCTTATGGGGCGTATAACGCGTAGCCTTTAAGAGAGCTTTCCAGTTCTTCCATTTATTGCCAATTGACTTCAAGACCCAACTTCTGCTTTGTGGTTCAATATCAAATTTTGACTACACATACAAGCCCTGCATGTAAGACCTCAAGAAAGTTCACAATGTTTATACATATGTAGAAATAGCTCTACAATACCTGAACTTGCTGCCACATTTTCTCCTTGCTCTCATCCGGGAGTGCTCGCCACTCAATGTAATTAAGGGGCGCCATGTGCCCATTTCGTGCAATGGTGCCAAGGAAATTAACTAGTTTGGGAGCCTCAACACCAATGGGCTGCCCAAATTCATTGGTGGTAATAGGTATTTTACCATCCATATTCCATACATCAAGGCACCGTGTTGGACCACGACCACGAGTCTTCCTTTTCCTAGTGCTGCTAGAATCTATTAAAAAACAAAGAGAGCGGAAAAAAAGGGGGAAGAATAAACGTGCACATAATGACTAAGTTTAAAGGATAGAAAAGTAGTCAAATTCAAATCTGACTATGACAAAGCCAACCACAACACACCTGCAGTACCCCTATCCACGTCAGCTTGTGAGTGAGAAGGCTCTGGTTGATTAGAGCTCAGCGGGCCCTCGCCAGTCTTTTCCTGAGGCTGTTCAAGCTGCATTTGGCTAGGTGTTATCTGATCCTGCTGCTGGTGGCTGACCACTGGGACAATAGGCCCACTTTTGGTGCACCGTATCATAGACTCCGCAGGAGGTGGGGAGTACCCTTAACAAACGAGATAGGCAGATGTAAAGACAACTAGAGAGGGGACCCACTCATGATTTAAACTAGTATTTGTTTCACCAGTAATATGTGAGTAGGATGTATCAACAACTTTGCAGATTTAAAACAAAAATGCTGAGAATAAAATAGTGGAAGGCCCTGAGGATCCCAGTGGCCGAAAATGTCCTAGAAAGTAATAAGTACACTGATTAAGTAATAAAAGTAAGGCATAGGATTCAGATTAAATAACAGGGGCATGCAATTGCCGATAAGACAATAAGGTAATGCTGCTACACATAAATTGAGGGCTTATTCAATAATCTGCCAAGTTATTTGTATTCAATGTAATTCCAAACATAGTTCAAATTCCGCATGGAAAAGCCCATACCAACCTGGTTCACATGCAGATAATATCTGAGTTGAAGGTAGAAAAACCAGCCGAAATCTTTATCTAATAGGATGCATACGAGTCCAACATAACATACCTGCACTAGCCATTTCCATTTGTGGCTTGGAATGTTGTGGCGGGTCAAAGCCAGAATGCAGATGGGACGGATGATCCTGGTGGTAGATAGATAGGGGCTGCATATGGTTTGGGGATATCTGATCCTGCTGCTGGTGATTGACATAGTCAGTCATAGGGCCTACTGGGTACCTAGGCCCACGCTTGGTGTTCCTTATCATGGATTCCTCAGGAGGTGAAGAGCACAAGTCTCCTTCATCAAAGATGCGTATAGTTAATGCAAAAGCAATACAGTACAGTAGCTGGTCTGCATTTCTAATTACAGAGGCATCCACTGATGCATTCAGCTATCTACTCTATAGCACAAGACCAGACTATTATAAGATGTTGTCGGGCAGATGAAGACTTAATAGTCAGGTTGATGTTACGATAAGCGTTTTGTTTCTTCTAGGAATCCACCTGATTCCAAACTAACTCAGTTGAGATCAATATAGACAGAAGTTAGTTCTTTTCTTTTTTGTCCAGCAACTGGAGACAATTATACATAGCAAGCTAGCTCTGCACATGCACAGGGCAGCATTGTTTTATTAGTGTCGGAAAACCGTAATGCTCCAATGGAATCAGAAAAGAAAGAAGTTAGTGTCGGGGACAAGTATCATCTCTATAGCATTTGGAAAGAAGCTCTAGCACCTAGACGAAAGCAAAGATAGCACTATGCAACACTCGAGAAGCTACCAAAGCTGAAACCTTCTTTGAACCAGCACAAACAGTCAATGGAGAGAAAAAATAGCAGCAGCATGAAACTAAGCCCAGGTTAGTCTCCATTAAGGTAGGTCTGGTACAGAGGGTTATCTGATCCTGCCAGTGGCTGATGTACTGAGTTACAAACTCATGGGACCCACTCAAAATCTAAGCTATCAATGTGGATGGAAGTATCGACACATTTTGTACCCAACCAAACGAAGCCTTGTGTACCGTGAATTATTTGTTGCCATTGTATATTAAGCAGTTCAAGGAGCCAGTACATGTTGAAAACCTATATATATTATATACCACCCTCGGGTAATTTGCACTTACACCCCCTGTACTATCACCGATTTGAAGATACACCCCTTGTACTTCAAATTTAAACACTTACACCCCTGTACTTTGAAGTGAAAGAAGGGGAATTTGCACTTACACCCCCTATATTTTTACGCATAAGGGGTGTAAGTGCTTAAATTTGAAGTACAATGGGTGTATCTTCAAATCAGTGATAGTACAAGGGGTGTAAGTGCAAATTCCCCTATTTATAAGAATAAACATAGGGGTAACTAGCAAATGTGGGTCCATAGCCCCCCTCAGCTATTGAATGGCTCCAACACTGCCCTTAATTTATCAAATATAAGTATAAAACAAGCTCCACGAAGCTGATGTATGATAATTAGATTCCAACCATAGTAACCAACATGAAAATAGGCATACGAGAGCATAGTTTAAGATCCAACTAGAGCTGTTCAAATGCACAAAAAATCTCACTCTTATAACAGAAGATTTTTTCTTTGTTCAAATGTTAGGTAACCAAGTAACCTCATCATCAGATATGACATGACCAACATAACAAACCTGCACCACCCATTTCCTTGTGTGGCTGGGAATGTTGAGGTGGCCCAAAGCCAGCATGCAGCTGGCTGGAGCTCAGCTTGCGCCGGGAAGTCTGCTGGTGGGGGAGATGTTCCTGGCCATAGTTCGATGAGGGCTGATAGGGATCCATATGGCTCGCAGCTCTCTGATCCTGCTGCTGGTGGCTGATGTGGTCTGCCATAGGGCCTACTGGGCACCTCGGACCACGTTTGGTGCTCCTTATCATGGACTCCTCAGGAGGAGTCGAGCAGAAGTCTCCTGTATTAAAGGCGTGTATAGGTTTTGTAAAAGCAATAAGATATAGCAGCTAGTCTCATAAATAATGAGGTGGCATGCACTGATACATTCAGGTATTAACATACAGTACAGATGAGACTATATTGTTTATTCTTTCTCTTTTGTTTTTGATAGGCAAATCAAACTAGATGCATTAAGCAGATATGTAACAATCTGCCGGCAGGAGCAGACGTATATATCAGGTGAATGGTACAATAATTTTGTAGCTTGTAAGAATTACATGATTCCAAACTAACTTAACTGAGCACCCAGAGAGAAATGTATTCTCATAGGCAACAAGAAAAAAGTAGATAAACCATGGTTTAAGCCATGAGCTCTGCACATGCATAAACCAACCTTTTTGCGAGTGGTAGCCCAGGGTTAGGCACCATGTACTCCCATGCATTTGATAGGAGTTTAAACCTCACTAACAAAGCTTACTTTCGCCGAGCAAAAAAAAAAGGCACCATTGTTCATATAAATTTGTAATGGTCCAGGGGAATGGAAAAAGGAATGCAGTGTTCGGGATTAGTATCATGTTTATAGCATTTGAAAAGTTGTGATAGCACCTATTTGGTTATCCTCTAAAGCAAAGATAGCACTTTCCATCACTCTAGAAGCGTCAAATCTAAAAGCTTCTCTGGATCAACACAAATAACCATTGAAGAGGAAAGATGAAATGTGGAGGTCTGGTTCTGAGGAATATCTGATCCTGCTTGTGGCTGATGTACTCAGTCAAGGACTTACAGAAGTGTTGGTTACTTGGTTACTCTAAGATCAAAAGAGACAACAAATCTAGAATGCCCTCTCCCACATCATTCCAATCACCAAACCAAATCCACCACCAACCCTGCCGTACCCCTACTTATTATTGTCACCGTGACCGTAAAAATCTCAACCTATAATCATTCACTCCTGTGGGTCAATCTTGCACGATTTGATAGATTTGATCCAAAAATTCCCCCCACTTTCTCCATAGAGACATTCCTGTGGGTTCAGGTTGAATGCCCCAAGACTTGGAACTTCCTCTTTCTTTGAACTTTTCTAGTTTTGATTGACCTCCACCGAGGGAAATAGGGAATCTGTGAACAGATAGCCCAGTAAATCTGAGAATTTGCAAACTAATCATACAAAATAAATTATCTCCTATCACAAATTCAATTAGAATGATCCTATCAGCTTTCGTCAAATACGTAGTTCTTAAAGTTTTTTGCTCCAATAATTCCCACAGCACTCATCTAAATATCTTTTCCTGAACAAGAATTGAACGAAATTAGATTGACCAGGATGGCCGGAACTGTCCTACAACAGCAAGCATAGGATAGCTACAATAAGGTACAGCCATACAGGATTTGGCTTTAATATAAAGGCGCACACACTTAGTAGAACCAAAACAAACTTGCCCATATATAATTGATGGCATCGTCCACGGTTAATTTATCAAATTACTTAACAATAAGCTGTATGAAGCTGCTAGAGGTTGACATGATTCAATGGTTGAAATCCGGTCTGGAAATATCTAAGATGCAGCTAGCCCTGTTAAAATGCACATAACATCTAGATTGGCACTATAAAAACAAGGTAAACTCAAAATCAAAATATGGTGTGTACAACACAACATACCTGCACCAACCATTTCCATATCTGGCTGGGAATATTGTGGCGGGCCAAAGCCACGATGGAGCTGGCTGGAGCTTAGCTTTCCCTGGTAAGTCCCCTTCTGGTGCTTAGATGGGGGCTGATGCGGCTGCATATGGTTTGGGGCTATCAGATCCTGCTGCTGGTGGCTCATGTAGTCAGTCATAGGGCCTACAGGGCACCTATTTCCATGTTTGGAACCCCTTGCCATGGAATCTTCAGGAGGAGATGCATAGAAGTCTCCTTCGTTAAAGAGATGTGGATAGTTATAGAAAAAGTACTAGTAGCTAGTCTCAATTACAGTAACGAGGAATGTACTAAGGCACTCATGAACTGACTAATACCACAAACCAGACTAAATGTAATAAAATGGACGAGGCAGCAGTCAGAGAAATTTCGGTAGTAGAAATAAGCTAGTTTGGTAGGCTAAAATAAAGTGAATGCGTAGATCCCATATAGAGATTAGTACAATCAAAGTATTGCTAAGGGAAGAAACTAATCATATTCTCGTATAATGGCTTCAATTTTTCTCTTTTTGCCAGGTACAACATATGACTAACAAAGTTTACGAACTAAAATTCATGTATTACAAGTATTTCAAGCATGCCAAACAGCTTATCACATGACATTGAGATACTGTCAGTGAATCAACATGATGCACACATCAATCTGAATCGACTCCAATTAAGTAAATTAGAACTTCATCCATTTGCAATCAGAAATTTTGTTCATATGATGCAAGCAAGGCTAATTCAGGGTAAATAACTAAGTAGCGTATCCATAGGTAAAGCAATTGCAGGGCACATCAAACAGGGTGTCACATCTTCTGTATTGCACAAAATATCAAACAGTAAAATAGGTCAAGTGGTCAACCAAGACGAACCTCCAAACATAGCATACCTGCATTAGCAGTAAATGTGTCAGCCGGTACATGGAAAGGCTGTGGTTGCTGAGAGCATGCGTGACACTGGCAGGATCTCTGGGGAGGTTGATATGGCTGGCTATAACCCGACGAGGGCTGATGCTGCCAATGTTGAAATTGGCTCTGGCCTGTCTGCTTCTGTTGTTGGTGGGAGCAATTATCATCTACAGGATCCACTGACCACCGATGCCCATGTGAGCACTGTCTCATGTCACCCTCGAAAGGAGTCATGTGCGAATGTCCTTCAGAGAAGAAACTAGCCTTTAGTTAAACTATGCACCATTAATTATGGTGTAACTTACAAAATTACTTAATCTTAGTCACTCTCTGAGGAAAGTCCAAAATTAGACTATTAACCGTAACAAATCCTGATGTTGATACTTGTTAAGGACCCAAACGACAAATGAGAACATCACTAAATCAATATAGGACCACCATTAGTAGAAATACAAAATCCACCAGAACTTGGTGGCTTTCAGCTTATCACATGGAGCTTTTAAACAGTAAAGCATCAGTTGACAACTGATACAGCAAGCATATCCTTAAGAGAAGCATAAGCATGACACAGGAGTCAGGAACATCTTAAAATGGTGTGATGCTTGTTCAATAACAAGAGCATACAAATTAGGTAGATCCACATAAACCATGTAATATAGTATATACCTGCACCACCAAGATTTGGGCCAACCCGTGCTTGGGAAGACTGCTGCTGACAAGAGCTCAGTTGATATGTATGCGGTCTCTTATGGGGCTGATATGACTGCCAGTGGTTCATTGGGGGCTGATGGGGCTGAAATCCACTAGGGTCTTCCTGATCCTGATCCTGATACTGATGTCTGGCAAAATTAGCAATAGAGCCCAATGGGTTCCTATGTTCAATATTGCACCTCATGGTAGACTCCGTAGTAGGTACGTGTGAATGTCCTAAGAGAAGAAAGTAAACACATTTATAATGGTCATTAAAGTGATGATAGATAGTGCAGGGCCAGGGATGAATTGATAAAATTTCTTGATGGGTGAGAGACTAGGAAATCAACGAAGGTTGGAATTGCCCGTTGCTACTTATCAAAAGAATACAACTAAACACTCGGATATATATCCATTTGTTTTGTAGGAGCAATGATGTAATTAGTTTAGCATGGACTGCCACCTTACTTTCTCTAACTGCCAATCATCTGTTCACATAGGGTCGCACCCACATGAATTGGAAGCAAGAAGTATTTGGACTAAATAGCGTCTTTTTTCAAATCAGAGTTAATATCGAATGGTCATACCGAGAATTCAGGATTATCCTTCAAAGATAAGCTTCGAACTAAGATAACAGGATAACCATCTCAAGATGTGTGCATTGTGAGTTTCCGTTGTCTTTAGAAGGATATGAATGGTGAAACATTTTAGAGAATCACGTGAAGAGGAGTTCGATACAGTTCTTTTAAAGGTGGGGCAGGAATTAGGGTATATTATAGACGTCTAGAAGCAAGTGTACTCCACAGAGAATCCGAAACAGGTAACCAGTATACCACATTTTATAAGATAGGTTTGATTGCCCCCTTCAGTGGTTGTACACTTTCGAACATTCCAAGATTTTAGACCAATATTCACTATTTTGTATTTGCTGAAACTCTTCTCAGGGCTTGATTCTGTGACGATGGCAAGCACTTTGCAAGGAGAAGTTCCAAAAGGATGTAAAAAACAACAATTTCCCAAAATTCATCTCTCCCCGTACAAAAACTTATTTGATTTCCTCACCAATTCACAGTTTAACGAGTAATCACAAATGATAGCTGCAATGCACAACATTCTGCAGCCACTTCTGCAGGGCAAACAATACAGTTTTTTAAAAATATAAAATTAATAATGACGATGCCTCATGCTTACGTGCGTGCCACACTACGTACAAATACACGCATGGTGCATTTCACCGGCCTATGCTTGCACCCATTTGCATGTAGCACAGTGTGTCAACAATACAGCTGAATTTGCAAAATTTCAGCCCAATAATGGGCAACTCAATTCCCCCCTTAACTGCAAGATGAAACAACAAAGTTGGACATTTACGTAGAGTTAGGGAAGAAATGAACCGACACAATTTGACTGTCCTAAATGGAAGAACGCTCTACAAGATAGAAGAAAAGATTCACAAATTAGGAAGGAAACCCTCTGTATATGGAAGACAGAACGCAAAAAAAAAAAAAAAAAAAGGAGGCTTAAAATAAGCTATTTAACATGACATCCACAGCATGTTTAAGAGAGCAAAAAAGGATGTGAGCGCATTCTTCACGTTTCACAATTTAAGAAAAGCTTTAATTATGGTGTTGCATAACACAGCCAAATCAATAGCTAACAAGAAAACATAACTATCCAATACATAGATCAAATAACAACTACATTAGCAAATTTCTGCATTGGTAGGAAATCAAATACATAAATTCAAAAAGAACCATGAAGCCTCACCATCAGTCTCCGACGCTTCCATATGCAAACCAGCTTCCGCCCATAACTTTGTGAAGTTCCTTCTCACACGCTTCATGAGCTCCAAGATATAATGACCTTTTTTATTATACTTGCAACAGTTATCCCAGATATATTGTACATCCCTTAAAACATCCTTTGAATTCTCATACTTGGCACAATTTTCAATGTTGCTACATATTGTGCCAAAGTCCATCGGTGTTTCAATGATATCGAAATAATCCTGGTTCCAACATCACCAAATAAAAAAGGTTATTTAATAAATAATAAATATAGGAAGAAAAGAAAGAGCAAGTTGTCGTATTGACAAAAGAACAAACTTGTGGAAGAACATGTGAAACTTTTGTAATTTAGCATAAATCAACAATCTGAAGCAGAATCTTAGGATACATTGACATTAGCAACACAAAAGCGAGTGAGTTTTTGAAAATAATATTAGTGGCAACCAGTTAAAACTTACAAGTGAAGAAAGAAGGAAGATGATACCGTAGACGTGGAAAATTATATGAATTTGTCTCCTATATTTATTAATAACCTATTCTCACTCTTATTCTCCAATGCTAAACCCTGCTTCTCCAAAGTCAGGTCTCCTTATAACCAACATAAATTCCACTCCACACTACAAGGAAATTTATTTCCTCCCACCCATTATCAAATATATTGCACATCAATTGCCATAAAGTTAACAAGCTGCTCCTAAAATAATTCACCAGTAAAGCATGTAGAAAGCATCTTATTACACTTACAGGTATTCCCATAGCAATAGGATCCACAGGATCATTGAAAGGCTCAGCCGCATCCATTTTCATAACTTTCCTGATCACCTACATATGGATGCAATGACTCAACAATAAGTACAAAAGTAGTGAGCATGCTTCAAGCACCGATCCAAAAGGGGAAATAGAATTTTGTGTTTCATGCATAGGTGCCAAGAAGTTAACAATTACGCCATCCAGATTCCAGAGATATGTATCAGTAAAAAAATTATATACCTCCAGGGCAGCTTTTAATTCATGGTCTTGGTATTGACGCTCCTGATGAGGCAAATCTGGTTCTTTTTGGCACGCCCCTCCACCCGGCTCCTGTTGTGCAGAACTAAAGGGTTCTCTAATTGAGGAAGCAAAACCCCTTGATGATTTACTGATTATGCTCCTAGCTATCCTCGATACATTAGCAGAAACACCTACACTCGTCTCAGGAAATGAGCTTATATTATCTTCCATGTTCACATCAACTACTTTTTGCTTTTTTGAACTTGCTTGCTGCCTAGTCTTTTTGCTGCCATGTTGTGGTTTTTCAAACTCCATTCTAGAGCGAAATTCAGTACTATCAATGTCATCTGGAACCAAGTCATCTTGAGTATTTAGAGCGACAACATTTCCGATTGACTCCTTTGCATCAACCGCAGGAGCCAATTTTGGTTTGCGTTTCCCAACCCCACGCTTGCGCTTCATGTTCTGTTACTAGCTTGACTGATGAACTTGATCTGGTTGCAGAAGCTTCCCCGAATGGAAACAGACAATTTGGTTCTGATCCTTGGCCTCTTCACGCTAGCAGTTATGCAAGCTGATATTCATCATACAGTCCACATAAGCACGACTAAATTTAACTTGCCAAAAACGAAATACAAAGCAAACATAGAGCTGACTCCCAGTAAACAGTAATCACAGTAAGCAAACCATTGCACTCTCCCCTACATAAAAGAGGGACATCAAGAGAAAACTATGTGGCCCACAAAAAGAATTCCAGTGTCCATGTTTTTAACTGGCTTTTTTAAATTACTTAGGCCATCTCTCATGACGTTTTAACATAAGATAGTGTCTCTGTTTTTATCCAGTTAATAAGTATGGAGTCCAAATGGTTCACAGTTGAAGCCACCTTCAGTTATTGTGTTAAAAACATGACACATATTCATGCCCATTCAATTGAGCCCAAGTTCTTTAGTAATAGTGGCTGTGACTTTTTAGCTCGGAGTCAAGTCATTTCTCGCCAAAAAGGGGGGAAAAAATTGCTCCAATCACTGGCTCTCTGCTTCGCATTACAAGCTAGCCAGGTTTGAAATCGATAACTCTCACAAAAGAAATTCCCTTTAAATCACCATGCATAAATACTTCATGAACTCCTCAACGGGTTTTTTAGATAACAACCTTCCCAGATTCTACTGAAGAAGAAAAGAAATACGTATAGAGCCGGTCCCCGAGTAGCGTTCTGTAGCACTTTTTGCTTCCTAGACCCTTTGGATTGTGAGAAAGTAAAGAGAACAAAAAGGGTCGTAGTTTCCCGCGACATCTCACCATAGGCCAATAAATTCATCATTTTCTTCTATTTCTCATCTCACCATGGGCCAATAAAGATTCATCATTTTCTTCTATTACTCAATGTTTTTCACCATTTCTCGCCTCATTTAATTGTCCAATTAAGGGAAAGGATTCTTTTCTTTTCTTTTCTTTTCCTTTTTTCCCCCTTACTCGGCATCCAAAGGGGCAGCAAATTTTAACTTTTTGTTTTGGGGTCTCAAAACTCCTGGGCACGTTCTCCAATAAATTTTCTCTATCTCTCCTTGCTCATTACTCTCAAAACCCAAACCAAACTGAACAGGAAACTCTTCATTGAACTCTTTAGCTACTGCGCGTTTCATTGGAAAACACATTTCCAGGTTTTCGCCAGCACAGATCTAACTATCCAAGCTCTTATCACTAACACCATCACAACAAAGTCCCACAGGCACAAGCCCTAGAACCTACCAAACCAGCACAAATCAATTCGAGAGACAGTAGACACAAATGCAGATTACAATCGCATGGTGGACCAAACTACAGTACAATCTCAATCGTGGAAAGAAATGCAATCGAACAAAGAGATCGATATGAAGTCGAAATAAACCACTGATAAAGTCCAAGCAAATCGAAGCCCTAATTTTACGGAAGCAGCGTATATGAGCTGATCGTACCTCTATTTCACTGCATTTTCATAGGATTCGTCGCCAAAGGTCCAAGTGACTCAAACGAGCGTCGCTATCGTTTGAGAGAGAGAGAGAGAAGAGAGAGAGTTGTGAAGCTGCGGTTCTTAAATAGAAGTGGAATTGGTAGGAAAGCACCACCTGTACTTAACGGCGTTTTCGTGGACCACTTCCCCAAAAAAGGGGAGTACTCCTCCGTACTACTACTTAATTAACGGCGTTTTACGAAAAAGTTTATTTCAGCGGCGAAAATTACCGGGAAATAGTGTTGGAAACGAGTTGAGCAAAGTTTCGTCGAGCTCGACTCGTTTACTAGACGAGTCAAAAATATGAGCTCGAGCTCAGCTCGAAACAAACTCCTTTAAACAAGTCGAGTCTACCTTGATGAGTCAAGCTTTTGTTTAACGAGCCGACCTCCAAACGTCTGATTTACTAAATTTACTAAATGATTTACTAAACGAGCTAAGTGTTACCGAGCCAAACCGAATCCGCAAGCTAATCGGTTCATGAACAGTCCTATCGGGAAACCCCGAAGAGTATCCCTATGAAGTTAGGGGATGTTCGGACAAATAAGCCAAAGTGGCTTATTTTTTATTCTTATTCAAATTTTTTCGTATCACTTGGCTTATTGTCAATTTTTGGGGAGATTATTGCATCCTCACGACAAGAGAAATCTAAAAAGTAAAAAAATTTGATCGAAATCTAATATTTTTTGAATAATGACAAAAAAAATGACTTATTAACTTATTTTTGTCTTTATGTGATTTTATTTAGCTCATTTTTTGCGGGAAAGCCAGTGACTTTTTTAAAAGAACAATCCCTTATATAAACCTATGGTTTTATTTTCGTATGAAATATTTTGGGTGTTAATTCCGGCTATAATTATTTAGTCCTTGATAGTCGTGTCACTTTTTAGATGGAAAAAAATGACAAAGTACGTTTGTAAATAACTAAATATTACGAGTAGTACATTTTTTGACTTTTTTTTTTTTTAGACCTAATGAATACTTATTTTGTTCATTTTGGCCCAAGTTATGAATTCTTTTAATGCGAAGTGTCAAAAAATACACAATAGTGAACAATCGTCCAAAGTCCCAACAACTAAGAAAGGTAGGAATATTAAAAGTGTTGAAAATAATTTGTAAATTAATTGCCTTGCTTGTACTTTCACGAGAATATTCTCTTTTTTTCGTGTTATGATAACAAACACATCAAATAAAATCGTCTCACAATCAATAACAATGAAAGTCGTTAAAAAGTTACAACTATTAAAACAAATTCAGAATTATTTACAGGAGAGTGTTAAGCATATAACTCGTGATTACGACTAATTGTTACACCTTTTCTTACCCAATATTACCATTTCTGTAATCAAAACTCGATTTTGCTTGTTTGAATAATTCCCACAAGAATCGACTCTCAACACTTTTTTTTACACCTTTTGTGCGTGTCTAATGTCTATTGTAACCCTACCGAGGTAAAAGGGCACATGCAATACCCCGTCGCTAGGTTTTTTTTTTTTTTTTTCCCGTTGCTAGTTTACTACTACATTTCCAACGCTGCTACGCCACCGAATTGAAAATTTAACGAATTGAGCTCAAGCCGAGCAGGCCTTGGCTTGACTCGAGCTCGAATTTGTTTACGAGCCTTAACAGACCAACGAAAAATGTATATATATCCTCGTATAGGCCTAATACAACCAAAAATATTTTGATTGTGAAGGTATATATCTTTCATTTTCCTATGGAACGGGAATGTATTGGTGTGCGTGTGCTCTCGCCTCTCTTGGTTGACTAGAAAGTGAAAACGGAAAGAACAAATTATGAAATAACAATAAAAATCCTAAACTTAAGTATATATATCCCGGCTTGCGAGCCGACGCGAGCCGAACTTATCCTAGCTCAAGCTCAGCTTGTTTACAAACGAGCTGAAAAAATCGGCTCGCGCTTAGTTTAACTTTCGAACCGAGCTTGAACGAGCTACTAACAAGCCGAGTTGCGAGCCGCTCGCGAGCAAATAGTAAAGCCCGCACGAATGTGTGATGAAAAAAATAGTAAAGTCCGCACAAATGTGTGATGAAAAAAAAATCCTACGTTACGACGCTCCAGGGGTAAGTTAATTTCTCGTTGTTACAAGACTGTTCCATATACAAAAAAAAAATCGCCGGGTCTAGTTCCCATCCCGCACCAGTTTACAATTGTCAAGTAGATTTGGGCATTTCGATCAAAACAACGGACTTTTCTTCATAAGATCACATACTTCATTTCCACGAAAGTTAAATATTTCATATTTTGAGGCCACTGGGGATTATGATCGGTTATCAGCTTTAAGAATTTTGAAATTAGTCGAGGTGCGCGCAAATTTGCCCGAACCTCCCGCACCTCCGGTTAATAAAAAAAAAGAAAAGAAAAAACATATAAAGACTTTGAGCTCGTTGGTCAACTACTGGTTCGCATCCCAATTCATTGATTATAGACTATTAGACTCCTGTGATGGGAAAAAAATTTCAGTGCCGAGTAGGTACCAAATGAGATATATCCATTCAGCACCGAGAAATTCCTCCTGTGATGGCACAAGGACTGCAAAATCCATTTGCAAGCGTTTCTCCATACATAAAGTACGTACAGAAATGCTACTAGTACAGCAGCAGGGGCACAAATAGCGTGTACAGTGCACGTTTGAGCCCGTCTCGGGTCCAACAAAAATAATTGGAGCGCTAATTTTGTTAAATATATCTTGCTTAAGGTCCCCATAAAAAATCAGCTTCATCCGACATCGATAAGGGCGTTTACGAAGCATGCAAAATTGCTTAAGAAAATTTCAAAAGCGATTTTGGATGCTTCGTAAACGCCCTTATCGATGTTGAATGGAGCTAATTTTTTATAGGAACCTTAAGAAAAATATATTGAACAAAATAAGCGGCTTAGATTATCTTTCTTGGACCCGAGACAGGCCCAAACACGCGTTGTACACTCCCCGGCCAGCTGCTGTACTAGTAGCATCACTCCATAAAGTATATTCCTCTAAAGATTTCGAATGAGTAAAATAAGTTGGTCATAATGGTTAGTTTTTGCTAGGAAATTGATTTTCGTGCTCTACTTTTTACCAATGGTGTTCTAATTTTAACGTGAAATTATTTTTTACAGATAGCGCTCCAATTTTAACGTCAAAACGTGAAATTACTAGTAACTTCATGAACAAAATAGAGCGCCATCAGTAAAAAGTGAAACGCGAATATCTATTTCTTTTTCACTATTCTATTACTCTCTCTTTCTTTCATTAGCAAACGTCTACGGTGAGCGTGAGTTGGCTGGATCCTTGAAATATCAAAAAACAAAACTAGAAAACGTCTTCGGTAAAGTAATTAAGCCAATAATCTCTTCCCTGAAATGGGCAAGGCCTCGTACAAACGTCAACTGTCTTCCGTTGGTTCTGGCCGGTCCGCGAAAGATGGCCAGACAAGTTATCTATCCCAGTTTGAATAAGCTCTTGCGGAAGGAGAAAAACATAAGTACCGTGAGGTGAAGAACCAAACCCCTTGTTTCTTGTTATCATCTGAATTGTTCATACATTAAAATTATTTTTTTTCGCGTAGATCCCATTTGTATTTGAAATCTTGCCTTACGCAGGTTGCCCATGTTTCCAGATCAATGTGTTCTTATTATTCGATACGAAAGTCTGATCAATCTCAATTTTGAATGGATAATACTATGTACAAGCAGAATGATGTGATAGGAACTTCGAGGGGTTGTCCCAGGTGGTTAAAGTTTGGGTCTTCGGAATTTGCTCCCTCTTAATATTTCATGTTCAAAACCTCTCAGATTCTATCAACTACTTTAGGGCTACCGATAGTTTGCCTAATTGTTAATTTCAGAATTAGTCGAAGTTCACAATACTAACTTCAAGGGGTTGTCTTGGTGGTCAAAGTTTGGATCTTAAGAATTTGCTCCCTCCTAATGTCTCATGTTTCAAAATTTCTTGGATTCTATCAATTACTTTAGAGTTACTGATAGTTTGCCTGATCGTTGTTGTGCAACCAATTCAATATTATTATTATTATTTTAATAATGAAGTGTTCGGGACAACTTATGTGCCCTTCGACTAATTCTTTTGTCTGAATCACACCCACCCCACAAAATATACCCCTTTTTTGTTTTCAAAATTGACCGGTCAAGATGTTGAGCTTTCTTAATCAATTAAATTAACATCTCCATGACCCATCCAGAGAATCTTCCAAGCACTTTCCATACCATTTAATTACATCACAATCTTGAATCAAACAAGAAGAATCGTTATCACAATAACATCATAAAACTTGATGATCGCGAAATTAATGAAATCTGGATGAACAAATGATTTTTACATATTTTCACCTATCAATAAAGGTAAAGAACAAGCAAAACGGTGCCCGCTGCCTTGGTCCGTTTAATCTTTTGTTTTCTTTCTCCAAAGATTGATAAATTTCTTTTGCTGAGACAAAAACAACAAGTAAACGGAAAAAACCAGAGGATTTACTGGCCTGCTGTGACAGGGTAACCAATTCCATGCCTTCTGGTAGGAAAGATGACAAACAACAAGCTGGAGATGAGCCCAATTCCCACAGGAACTATGTCCAAAACCTCCTCGGTCTCGTGATCAGGCCTCGGATAATAGCAAGTCAACACATTCTTGTCCCTCAAAGCCACCGCAGCGAACACGAGGACAGACAGAACCGCGTGAACGACGTCGATGAAGCCCAGCCTGTACTTGCTGAGGTCGGGAATCCTGGTGCCCGAGGCGGAGGCGCCCTGGGAATCGAAGAGCCACATGCCGCTGGTCGTGGCGAAGCCATAGTAGACCTGTCCGTCGGGGGTCCTGAAGCTGTCGGTGAAGCAGGCGAGGAAGCAGGAGGCGGCCAGGGCGAGGAGGAGGAGGAAGGTGAGGGGGCGGGTGGCCGCGTCGCACGAGCCGTTGTTCGTGAAGACCGGCGTGAGGAGTTGGAAAGCCAGGAGGGTGCCCGTCGGGAGGAGGTTGGCCAAGTGGGCGATGCTCGTTAGGCTTTGAGAGAGCACGCTGGGTGGTGGTGGATGGCCTTTGGGCGTTCCAGGAGAGTTATCGTCATCAGAAGATGAACTGCTGGTGGCAGCGGCGGTAGCGGTGGCAGCGGCGGTAGCGGTGGCAGTTGGCCTCGCCCTAAGATCCATTTTCAGGGGGATAACCGATAGTGCTGGCGGTGGCGGTAGCAGTAGCTGATTTCCGGGGAGGAGGTGGAGGCAGATCTTGTCCTTTGTTATCAGGGTATCGTGGATTTTGGCATTGGGGGAGGACTAATTATAAAGGGGTTTGGTCATGGCTGTTGCTTGTCTTGGAAGTTAATTAAAATTTCCATGGCGTGTTTCATTTGGATCCGGCTTTCTCTGCAACCTCTGTCATTTCATCATACTCATTTATCTTTGTATTCAACGGTTCAGATTTCAAAGAAGAGTTCTCATCTCTAGAAGAGTTTTTTTTTTTTTTAAATTTGGAACCGTCAAAAACACTTTTGGATGGCTAAGAACAACATTATGCAGTCCAAAGATTTTGTTTCATTTTGTTAAAGACTTATTTTATTATAACAAAACTTTGACATTTTCGATGCCAATAGTTATCTGAAAGCAGCGTCATTTGCCCATGCTTTCAGGCCAATCAAATTTCTCTACCTACCTTGTTCACCATTGAGTCATTGACCCTATCTACCAGTAGAATTTTGTATGAGAATTCCTATGAAACGTGCTGAAGACATATTCAAACTGTTTTTGGCAAACCCCACATGGCCAAGGAAATTCCTACGCAGATATCTTGGCTAACCCAAGGAAGAAATGAGCTGCTGCATTAGCAGGCCTAGGCGGATCAAAGAATTTTGAACTTCCTATTTGTACTGCCTGTTTCACAAAATAGAGAGAATTGCCGTCTGCAAATATCAAAACACCGACAGTTTCCTAGAACCCCTCTTGGACGTGGACGAGAGCCGAAAAGGCTCGCTAAATGGTTGCATAAATGTATAACCATAACTGGGTTCATAGTAACAAGCATAACTGGAACAAAGACACAAATGGTGGGACTTGGATCGAAACCTCGTTGAACTTGATTTGTCTTCACTGAGAAAAGTTTTACTACAATTATCAGGAAATGATCTCTGTTTCCCTCAAATTGTTAACATTCATTTGGTCCAGGTGCTCCTGGGTTGACTTGTGGCCCGATCCATTTCACACTCTTGGCCCTTACCAAATGCTTGTGGTTCGAAGATCACTATTTGCCTATGGTGGTACCTGCTACTTGCATAGTTGAGGTGAAGATTAGTACTCCCTCCGTACGTCCCTAAATAAGTGTCCGACGCGCAAAACTAGACCTTCAAAAAGATGTATTTGTTTCATTAAAAAAATTAAATTTTTTTTCACAAATCAATAGATAGCAATGAGTTCTATTAGATTGTGAAAAAAATTAATTTTTTAATATAAAATATACATGTTTTGAAAAGTTTAATTTTGCGACCGGACACTTATTTAGAGACAGAGGGAGTATTATTTATTGGCCGGTCAATGCGATCACGATATAGTGCCTAAAATATTGCTACCACTTGTTGAGAGTGGACATTTATTACCTTTATTGGGGAGATAAATAAAAAGGATCTTGAAGACCCAAGAAATCACGTAAGCAAGAATGTTCCCGAAATTGATTCTAATATGCAAAATGTTATCGTAAACGGTAGAATCTGAAGCATTGAAGCACAAGTTTTGCTGGCTCCCCTTGGACTTGAACGAGTGCTGCTATTGGTACATATAATATGTACATATAATGTACATATAGATTTTGTGGGGTTCAATTCGGGTCTCACAAAGATGATCCGAACCGCTCATTATTTTTAAAACATCTTTGTATGGAGCCCTGTAAAAAATCAGCTCAATCTGATATCGGTAAGAATTTTTTCTGAATTTGTAGGGGCGAAACTAAGCAGTTAAGTAGTTTTGCCTCCACAAATTAAGAAAAAATCCTTACCGATATCGGGTTGTGCTGATTTTTTACAGGGCTCCATAAAAAAATGTTTGAAAAATAATGGACGGCTTGAATCATCTCTGTGTGACCCGAGGTGGGCTCCACAAAATTGATATGTACGTAATATGTACATTTCATATGTACCCCTAGCATTTGTGGACTTGAACTTTCTTAATCAAGTTGTGCACAGTCCCGCCCAAATTTGCAGCTGTATGGGGTTCACGGTCCCGTTTGATAACCACATTAGCTCTTGGGATTGGATTACCTCATAGAACTACTAATACTGTGTTTAGTAAACCCAAAATGAGTTAGAATTATTAGTCCTTAGGACTAGTAAGGTGGGTATTAGGGGTATTTACAATACCCTTTCACACTTGGTATTCATAGTTCAGCCCAAACCCAACTCATGCGAAATTACTTTCCTATCCTTGCTTAAACCAGCTAACAACCAAACAACCTTCTCTTCGTTTTTTACTTTATTATAAAAAAGGGCTGAAAATTATGCTGTTGTGCTCTCTGCTATTGGTTCCTGTATATTTTCAATCCTCATGATAATTCTAGCTTTTGTTCTGATTCGAGGTGTTTACCAACACTTTATTGATCGATGTTAGAGTTTGCAATTTTTTTATATCTGTTATGGGATTCACTGTTTTTTTTTTTTTTTTGGTATGCTTTGTGAAGTTTGTGTTTTTTGTTTATTGATCTCAATACACCTTATTTTTTTGAAAAGTGGCTGAGTGGTTTTTTTTTTTGGTTGAATAATTTTTTTTCAAAAGTATTTTTTGATGTTGTGATTGTTTTCTTCAAAATTGGTCTGATCCAGAAAACATTTATCCGGAAAATAAATCAGTTTTGCATAAGGGCAAAAATGAAAATATACACTATAAATCCAATTCTATCCCCATGTGAAACAAACATGATATTAACAATTCTATCATCTAATCTCATCTCAAACAAACATTAATCATTACCAATCCAATCTTAATCTCATCTCCTTACGAATCTCATTCATATATCACCGTTATTAAACGGGGCCTTGGTGTACACAAAATGGTACACCCATGGTTTTAGTGCTTTTGTTTGACACGTCCATTCTTGCAAACTTTGTATTCTTTTGTAGTTATGTTTGTTGTTCGTCTTTTTTGAATTTTTCATAATCATTCAACTCAATTAAATGAGTCTAAAAAGTATAAAATTATGATCAGAAACAAAAAAAAAAAAAGTTCACTAAAGACAATTTTTTTTTTCTAAAGTGTCGTCTTATTATATGACTTTTTTTTTAACATCGGCCCATATTATTATACTTTTTTTATTCCTCTTGTCGATACGAATGATTAACCCCAAAAATTACAATGAAAAACTCAACAAAAAGTTATAAAAAATAAAAAAGTACCAATAAAAATTTTAGACAAAAAGTTTACAAGAACGGAGCCTTAATGCTCCAATGACTCAGGTGGGTCTGCGGTCCATCTTTTCTAGTCCATCTTTTCTCTTCCATTTAAGAAATACTCCCTCCGTCCTTTTTTGTGTGTCCAGTATTCCATTTTGGACTGTCCTTTAATAAGTGTCCATTTTGTAAAGTTAGGGGGTAAAAATTGGTGTATTGTCTATTTTGTCCCTAAAAGTAGTTTTATTTTGAAAAGTTAGTGAGTAAAAGTGTAATGATGATGGGTAAATAGAAAAAGTGGAGGAAAAAGTTGATGTGAAAGGTGTAATGATAATGTCTTTTTAATAAGTTGGAGTTACGAAACATGACACTTAAAAAGGGACGGAAGGAGTACCAAAGAGGCAAGGACGAGAACTACATTAGGCATTCACTTTGAAATATGAAGCTTGAATGTATCGAAGACTTCGATACCTTATTATAAAACAAAATGTCATTCAAATTCATTAGCCTAGTCCTGTATAAACTGAATTCGTGAATTTGGTTAAATTACAATTTAAATAACGAGATTTTCACACAAAATTTTCCAATTTCACTCACCGATCGTAAGATATACTACGTAACACATTACTGGGCTAAAAGGCGTGGTGGAAAGCATTTGTTGAGGCACATGGTTCTTCATTTTGATGAGGCTAGCTGTCATTTTATAGGAAACTTGCGTAATCATCGAGGAAGAAAACGTAGATTCAAGTCAAATCAAGTGTAAGTTAATGAATTGATTTGGTCTTTCGATTGAAAAAAAAAATAAAAAATGAAGTGTAAGTTAAATAATGTTCTTTGGCAGAAGGACATGTGATGAAAGTTGGTAAAAAATAAGGAAAGCCAAGCAGAAACTAAAAGTATAATACTTGAACACTCCCATTTCTAGTATAACCAGATCTCTTACTCAAAATAATGACACTCAAATTTGTTGTTCTCTAGTCTCTACCAATATAAGCGATTGCCTGGGCTATAATCCTCCTATTTTTAAAATATGGACTCTTTTCCCAGTTCTGGGGTCAGCCCATGTGCTGCGCCTCGAGTAGGCTTATAAAATTGGTCAATTATGGACACCATTTTTACTTATTCTGCTGTCTGCCCACCTGCTGTCTCCTGTGGCTCTGCTTGATGCTCGCTTGGCTCACATCCATGGTCTTGTGCTTGGAGTAACCTAGAATCGAACACCAAATATGAACAACTCATCCACAGGCAAAGCAAGAGCTATGAAAGTAAGAAAGCAATTTACATTGGCGGTTAAACTCAACAATGTTAGTGAAACAGAATGGAGCAGTAAACAATAACTGCAGATCCCTAGAACAAGTACATGGCTCTAAAGGCCTGCAATTGAAGAAATCCAAACTTAAACTCATAAAATTAATCACTAGGGAAAAAAAAAATTATCATGCCTGTTGTTCATACGTCTACTTCAACCTCCAGACTTAAAACTACACCCAAATAAGTTTGATTGGAAAGTTATACGACTTAGTTCGTTTATACTCTTCTAAATGGGGACGATATTCCATTCTATACAGAGCTCATTGGCATTAATACATGAACATATGAACACATATAACGATATAAATATAGCCTGAGTAATTAAGAAACGACAAGATTGTAAGTTACTGGACCGACGACCAGACTATACCGATAGAAAAAGGAAGCAAAAATTATTGTTCTAGAGTTATAGTTAGTGAGGAGACCAACATGATGTTTGTTCAATTTTACTTAATTTTCAATACAATAAGAGCAAGCAACTAAGCAGGAAAGTAAAACTCAACAAGAGTTAAGGTTAGTTCATTTTTCAAATGGGAAATTTGTAGAAACTTGTTCCAGCTCTTGATTGTTACACTGAACCTAATAGTAGTAACTAATGTTAAGAGAAAATTGGTTGTTATTGCATTGACACGCTTTACCGACTACAAATACGAATAAATTTGATGCAAACACTAAACGCTAGTACTAACAGAAAACGAAAAGCAAACAAAAAATAGACAAAAATAGCACCCCTCAAGTATAAAATACAGGTAGTATCAAAAGCAACGCGTAAGGTAATTTACGTATATACCTGTTATTTTCTACTAGCTGGGTAGGTACTTGATGCAATTAACGCCATCTTCCGGAAAAAAGAGTGGCATATATGCATGAGTAACATGAATTGCATACATTTACTAATTTATCAAATACATTGGCTTATGAATACTGCTCTCGTAATAATAAAAATTTAGAACCGCTGTAGGAATCAAGTCGAAAATTTGGAAAAAGGAATGGGGCATTGATACAAACATAAATGCATCTTCGTCTCCAACTGTAAACGTATAGGGTATCTTGACTTGCATCGATCTCCCTCTCTAGTTCAGTTGATATCATGTTTATAAATTGCTCCGAATGCTTGAGCACCTTCATTCGTTGCAAAAAGGAAAATTTTTCTTCTGCTTTACTTCAGTCGCCATTGCTATCAAAAGGTTTTTTTTCTCCTTCCCCTGTAGAAAAAGAAAAAAGGAAAAATATCACCACGAGCAGACAGGAACACCTAAGATCCGAACAGAATTTATAGCCTCTAGTATCGGTTGTCAAACAATATTGATATAAAATTAAATCTGATTGAGAGATGACATACATGAATAGCAAATGAATACATGAAGCACACCAGCAGTTCTATTTGTTGTATGTATTTTCTTCTCTCTTATTTTTTTTCATATCACAGTACACGGTTCGATTATGTTTTTTAGCCATTCTGGGGCTTTTTTTTGAACTTATAATTGTAACCATTGTATCGGTTAATTGTTTGAATTATTTTTGTTTATCTAGAGTAGGTGAGTAACATGTAGAAGCAAGGTAAAAAGAGAAGGAAAAAGAAAAAAAAAGACTCAAGGAACTACGAACTAGTTACCATTCTATAAAGCGGACAGGGCCGATCCTTGGGCAAGACCCAAGAGGCCCAGGCCTTGGGCCTCAAAAAACAGCCCAAAAAAAGGGCACCCACAATATTTTTGTTAGTTAGGTTTAGTAGGCTGAAAATTACGGGCCGGTCTCCCTTTTTTGGTGGACTTCCCTCGCACTCCAGCCCAATTCTAAAAAGAACGAATAAGGACGGCCCGTTTTTCCCTACCCGGAATACCCCTGGCCTTCCCTCGCCCAATACCACAAGGACTATCTTCGTTCCCGACGACTATCTTCGCACTCCAGTCTAGGGCTTTCGAATCGAGTCTACAACTTCCGAATCGAGTCTACTTCGTCGTTCGCGTGGTCTCTTTCGTTTACAGAGATTTAGGGTTTCGATACTGGAACGACATCTTGTTGCAGAACGCTAGCTACAATGGAGAGGAAATGTATGTATTTTTGTATTTTCGTATTTTATTGCATCCCCTGTGTCTTCGTTCCCGTCATCTATCTTCATATCGAAGTATTTATGTTTCCATAATTCTAGCACTTAGAATTGAAAATAGCGCACAAGGTGTATTCATGCTTTATCGAAGTATTCATCTTAGTATTAAGCATAATCAACTACACATCCGAAAATACTAGTACTTTTTTTTTCTTGATCATTATATAGTTGATTATGCTGATTATTATATTGAATGCTTAATCCAAAATCACTTCCCGATTATTTGCATCCCCTGTGTTTTCATAAGTCTAGCACTTGTGTTTTTTTTTTTCCCTTGATCATTATGTCTAGCACTAGTTGAAAAGGGGAAGAAAATACTCACTTTTCTTTGCTATCTGCTGGTGCTTGTAACGTTTCCGGGAAAAGAGTTCACTCCACAATACTCTTTATCGAACCATCAGTTTCTATGGACCTAGCAATGCCCTAACTTTGCCTCTACACTTACACTGATGTCTTGGTGTCCACCACTGCCCATTGTGAACATGTATGTATAGGAATCCATAATTGATGCGAGATGTAACCAACTCACAAGTGTGGCAGACTTTCTACAATACAATTCAGATTCACGCCCAGTTAGTTCAAGTCAAACTCTACACTTGCACTATTGTGCACATGTTTTGTTTTGTTTTGGCCCTTTTGAGTGAATTCAGGCTGGGCTTGCCAGTGGAATTGTCGATTTCAATTTTGCAAGCACTCATTAATCCACCAATTTTTGTGAAGTAGTAGTTTACAATTCAATGAATTGTAGAAGGAACTGAGTATTGGATGTGGGTTTGTGTACTTGCAGTGTTTTTGCCTATCGATATGCTATATGGTACCAAAATGGAGAGTTTGGGAATATGCCTGATGATTAGAGGGGCTGATTCCTAATATCCCATCATTGCCCAATTTCTAAATGAGAAAATTTGTTTCGCACTTGGTTACCTAAGGGCAGAGATCTTTTTTTTTTTTTTTTTTCTTTTTCAACCGCAGAAAACCTATTTGGTAATTCCTATATCCCTGTATCGTAAATGGATGAATGTCATAAGAACTAGGAGATAAGTAAACGGTAAACCTGAAAGGGAACATATGTAGTCATGCAGTGATAATAAAGGAAGGTATCTGAAAACTAAGAAAGCTTGCTATTGAATTCTTTACAGAGTAAATTAAACAAACATTGAACCTAAATGTAAAATATAGTATATGGGATTATTTAAGAAAGCACTGTAAGGGAAAGTACGACACAGTTTAAGGTTGGTCTCGACATAATCATTTCTCTCATTTAGAAGAAAAAAACTTCCACCATTTAGTCTAAAGAAAGTCCCCTTAGCAGCTATATAAAAGATGATGTTGACAGCTTCATTAATCAAAGCTACATTAGATGAATTATGTTGAGCCGAATTCTACAGCTCTCCATGTGGTGTTCATGATTAATTATTCACCATTTGGTGATCCAAGTTACCTTAGAACTTTTACCGTATCCTTTAAACACAAGCCTTTGCCGCCTTTTAGCAAGCCAAGCTCCATAACTCCTTAATAGATTGCTTGAAATCTTAAAGAGAGTTGGGAAGAGACAAGTACACATGAAATTCTGAAAGACTTAGATATAAGTTAGGTGACAATGTCGTTTTGTGCTAACTAGTGCATCATGCAGCTGATGAAACTATAAAAATATCTTGCACGCAATTCAGTTATGCACCTCTATCACTCTTTTGTCAATGTTTTCCTACTGGAAAGTCCTTGTTCGTGCTTGAATTTTGCGTGTGCATATTCAACTTCCCTTCGATATAAGTGGCAAATCCTAAATAGGGACTACCCAGGAAGTTACCAAGTTCACCAAATAGATTATATATTGACCAAATGCATATGATACTTTCGTAAAGCTGAAATGGAGTTAACATTTCTGCTTGACTGATATCCTTCCTAAACTGACTTCAAAAGTAGTTTTGTTGCATTTATGATGAAGTATACGACTGGAGTGGAACAACTTGTTGCACATGATTAAGTTGTTTCTTTGTTGTATATGCAATTGCATAAGCTTGGAGAAGTAGAACAATTGTAAAAGTTTCATGAAAGAAATGTTGTAGCTAGAAGTGATTGTACAATGACTCATCTTTGTCTCCTGTTCTGTGTTTGTTTACTGTTGATATTTTGGCAGACTATGGGACATACTTGTTCTCTATCCCTTCTGTTTCTTTTATTTCTTTTTTGCGTTGTAGGGTGGGGTTGAGGGCGAAAGATTATTATTTTTTATTTCCTAGAAAACTAACAGAAGGGTAACAGAGCTTGTTTTAAAGCCCTTTATGACTTTCTGAGCTTGGGTTGGGGTTTCACTTAGCCGAGATTTTTATGGGAGGGGATTAAGCTGAGATCTCATGGCACAATTTTTTTGTTACAGTGTTGATTGTGGGGTCGTCGTTATCTTCTCGATGAAGCATTATCTGATGAACCAAGAACGGAGAAAAGTAATAAGTATTGAGGAGTGTAGGAAAACAAGAGCCGAGATGATACTTGCTTTTTTGAGTGATCAAAGCAAGTCGAGCACTTCTAAGTTGAAACAAGCATCTCCTTTTGCTCTTTATGCTTGTTAATGCCTGTTTGAAGGTTGAATTTACTGAAAACAAGTTGTACAGTTTGTATTTCCCTTTCAAGAAACTGAAGGTGTTTGTTGAAGATCAAAATTTTGTCTACTATGTTGGAAGGATTTTGTTAAGTTGCTGGTTGATCTGTTAAAACTAATGGAATTGACAGAGCACATCATGTTTTGTGGAAGTGACAGCTCTAACTGTTTTGTAATTTTGTATTGTAACCAGTTTGACATTATGGATTTACTTCTCTTGTAGGCAGCTTTAACTATTTGGGGAAGCCCCACATTTTAGTTACCATTCTTGTGTTCTCTTGCTTTTTGGTTGATTTGTTGCTTTGAAAATTTTGCTTTGTGAAAATTTTCATTCTTATGTTCTCTTGCGTTGGAAATTTCCATTTTAGTTACTATTCTTGTGTTGGAAATCTTGCGTTCATGGGGGATAGCTATAGATCCAAATTGTGTTCTGTCATGGTGGGGTGGAAGACCACAAACACTTATTTTTTTATTGTTCTTTTTCTCAGCTGGTTTGGTGGAATGTTAAGGATTGGAGTGGTTGGAGGCATGCTTTCAGGGGTTTGGATTCTGAGATTGAATGGGGTGTAGTTCACTGCTAGACTGAAATCTGTTATGTCAATACTGTCAGTTTTACACTACCCAAACACTGTCAACTTTAAAATACGCAAAGAGTTTTTTGTTTTTTGTTATGTCAACACTGTCAATTTTACATAATGCAAACATTGTGTTTAAAAGTTGACAAAATTGACATTGTTGCCATAACATTGTTAGCTATTTTAAAGCAATTGACAGTTCTTGAAAATATAAAAAATTTACAGTGCTTTTGGAAATGTAAAAATGATAAAATTGACAGTATCTGTGTTTAAAAATATTGTTATGTAGGACATATGATACAATTTACAAAATTTTTTCATATTGTTATGTAGGACATATGATTTACAGTAGTATTTGTATCACTTCTCGAAACTACAAATACACTGTCAATTTTTTGTTATGCCAACAGTGTCAATTTTAAACCACACAAACATTGTGAGTTTTAAACTACGCATACATTGTCATTTTTTATAATGCCATCATTGTCAATTTAACACTGCAAATATTAATTGTGTTTAAAGCTTGACAAAATTGACAGTGTAGAATTTACTATAATGTAAATTTTATTAATTCTATTTCTAAACACTGTCAATTCGTTTTTTATTATGCCAACACTGTCATTTTTACGCATAACATTGTTAGCTATTTTAAAGTTTGACAAAATTGATAATGGATGGAATTATAAAATTGACAGTGTTTGGAATGAAATTAATAAAATCAACTCGAAACAATGCTAATTTTACATTTGAAACACTGTCAATTCATTATTTTGTTATGCCAACATTGTCATTTTTACGCATAACATTGTTAGTTATATTAAAGTTTGACAAAATTGACAGTGATGGGAATTATAAAATTGACAGTGTTTGGAAATGAAATTTTATTAATTCTATTTCTAAACACTGTCAATTCCTTTTTTGTTATGCAAACACTGTCATTTTTACCAACACTGTTATTTTTACGCATTACATTGTTAGCTATTTTAAAGTTTGACAAAATTGACAGTGCTTGGAATTATAAAATTGACAGTGTTTGGAAATGAAATTAATAAAATCAATTCGAAACAATATCAATTTTACATTTGTAACACTGTCATTTTTTATTATACCAACACTGTCATTTTTACGCATAACATTGTTAGCTATTTTAAAGTAGTCAAAATTGGCAGTGTTTGGAATTATAAATTGACAGTGTTTGAAAATGAAATTACTGTCATTTTTACGCATAACACTGTTAGCTATTTTAAAGTTTGACAAAATTGACAGTGTTGGAAATTATAAAATTGATAGTGTTTGGAAATGAAATTTTGTTAATTCTATTTCTAAAGTGGTCAATTCATTTTTTGTTATGCCAACACTGTCATTTTTACGCATAACATTGTTAGCTATTTTAAAGTTTGACAAAATTGACAGTGTTTGGAATTATAAAATTGACAGTTTTTGGCAATGAAATTAAAAAATCAACTCCAAACAGTGTCAATTTCACATTTCAAAAATACTGTCATTTTTTTGTTATGCCAACACTGTGAATTTGAAATAAAATCTACTCAAAACAATGTTAATACATTTCAAACACTGTCATTTATTTTAATACCAACACTGTCAGTTTTACGCATAATATTGTTAGCTATTTTAAAGTTTGGCAAAATTGACAGTGCTTGGAATTATAAAATTGACAGTGTTTGGAAATGAAATTAATAAAATCAATTCGAAACAATGTCAATTTTACATTTGTAACACTGTCATTTTTTATTATACCAACACTGTCATTTTTACGCATAACATTGTTAGCTATTTTAAAGTAATCAAAATTGGCAGTGTTTGGAATTATAAATTGACAGTGTTTGAAAATGAAATTACTGTCATTTTTACGCATAACACTGTTAGCTATTTTAAAGTTTGACAAAATTGACAGTGTTGGAAATTATAAAATTGATAGTGTTTGGAAATGAAATTTTGTTAATTCTATTTCTAAAGTGGTCAATTCATTTTTTGTTATGCCAACACTGTCATTTTTACGAATAACATTGTTAGCTATTTTAAAGTTTGACAAAATTGACAGTGTTTGGAATTATAAAATTGACAGTTTTTGGCAATGAAATTAAAAAATCAACTCCAAACAGTGTCAATTTCACATTTCAAAAATACTGTCATTTTTTTGTTATGCCAACACTGTGAATTTGAAATAAAATCTACTCAAAACAATGTTAATTTTACATTTCAAACACTGTCATTTATTTTAATACCAACACTGTCAGTTTTACGCATAATATTGTTAGCTATTTTAAAGTTTGGCAAAATTGACAGTGCTTGGAATTATAAAATTGACAGTGTTTGGAAATAAAATTAATAAAATCAACTCGAAACAATGTTAATTTTACATTTGAAACACTATCATTTTTTGTTATGCCAACACTGTCATTTTTACGCATAACATTTTTAGCTATTTTAAAGTTTGACAAAATTGACAGTACTTGGAATTATAAAATTGACAGTGTTTGAAAATGAAATTACAATAAAATCAGCTCGAAACAATGTCAATTTTACATTTGAAACACTGTCATTTTTTTGTTATGCCAACACTGTGGATTTGAAGTAAAATCTACTCGAAACAATGTTAATTTTACATTTCAACACTGTCATTTTTTGTTATGCCAACACCGTCATTTTTACGCATAACATTGTTAGCTATTTTAAAGTTTGACAAAATTGAAAGTGCTTAGAATTATAAAATTGACAGTGTTTGGAAGTAAAATTAATAAAATTAACTCCAAACAATGTCAATTTTATATTTGAAACACTATCATTTTTTTGTTATGCCAACACTATGAATTTGAAATAAAATCTACTCAAAACAATGTTAATTTTATATTTGAAACACTGTCATTTTTTGTTATGCCAACATTGTCATTTTTACGCATAACATTGTTCGCTATTTAAAGTTTGACAAAATTGACAGTGCTTGGAATTATAAAATTGACAGTGTTTGGAAATGAAATTAATAAAATCAACTCCAAACAATGTCAGTTTTACATTTCAAGCACTGTAATTTTTTTTATGTCAACACTGTCATTTTGACGCATAACATTGTTAGCTATTTTAAAATTGAAAAAATTGACAGTGTTCAGAAATGAAATTAATAAAATCAACTCCAAACAATTTTAATTTTATATTTTAAACACTGTCATTTTGTTGTTATGCCAACATTGTGAATTTTAGAAAATTGATAGTGTTTAAAAGTCTACAAAATTGACAGTGTTTGGAAATGAAATTAATAAAACTAACTCTATACACTGTCGATTTTACATTTTCAATTACTGAAACGTTTTCGACCAAGAGAGAGACCGATTGCTCACACTGGAAGGTTTTCGAGTAGTTTTTTATTGGATTTGCCAAACCGAACACAGTCGGCCTCTTGACATGTCAATTTGACTAGTTTTTCACCTTTTACATATGTGAAGAGTAGTAGTATTATTTACTTTACACGGATAGAGTTGTCCTGCCCCTGGATGGTCAAATAGATAGGGCAATATTGAGTAATGCTATATGTATCGATTGGGGGAGGAAAAACGTACACGAAAAAGGGGTGCTCGGATTAAGCATCCTACGCACCTCGGATGCCGTTGATTCCCATGAAGGCCCCATCGGTTTTTTTTATAGAATTTTGGACGGCTCGGATCGGCCGTCCGGTGGCCGGAGATGGACTGGTTTGACAAAATCAGCAGTAGTAAATAAACTCCCTCGAGAAAGATAAACCTTGGTGGTGGTTGTGGACAGCTAATAATTTTTTCCCTGCTAAAAAGGCTATTCCCACCCAAAAAAAAGTAGAGTTATTATTAGTAACTAGTAATTGAGGTTTATCCGAAAGACAAAAAAGAACAAGAATAAACATAAAAACAAGGAGCTTGGTTATGATCTGATGAAACTAGAGAGTGTAGCCAAATGCATCTGCGGATCTGCCGCTTGTTGTGGCTTCCATTTTTAGTCAGACCATGGGTATTGTGAAGAAAAGATAATCCATACTAGTAGTCTCATTTCCTATAGTGGTGCATTTCGTCCGGTGGCAGACACAGCATTTGTACACAACGGGGGCCAAATATTTGGTTGTGCTTCCATAACCAAATATCCAGCAGAGCCAAAACCTGCCATATTCCTTCATTTTTATCAATTCAAACGGGTTCAGGAGTTTGGATTACTAATTGCATCCTTTTCTCATAATATTGCTATCCCTTTCCAGCTAGAGATCTCACTCAGATCACTCACACTAAGCTCAAATGCTCATTAAACAATATGCAGAATTAAATGCCTAGTAACAAAAGAGAATGGTTCCTACAGGGTACAACACTAAACTCTTAGGCAACTCTAGCTGTGGGAATGTGAACTATGCAAAATCTAACCGCTCTATCATTTCTCCCTATTAATTTCACAGTAACAACATTGAATTTCAGGGATTTAAGATTTGAGATTTTCAAGACCATAATCTCATAGCAAATCCTTGAAAATTCTTCAACCAATGTAGGCACATTTAGAACAGTTCATGCTCGTACACTGATCTTCACATAATTTGATCATAAAACTTCTATAATGGTTAGTCTTATATTCCACTGATTAGCATAGCGGCAAAGGCCAAACGAAAGCAGTAACAACAACAAGAAGTAAAGACACAATTCAGATATAGAATCAATTTTAAGTTCTCATCATGATACTGCCCTTATGTTTTTCCAGAATCTGCACCAAAGCTTCCAAAAAAACACCTTGTTCCTCCGCAAACGCATCCAACATGGCCGAATAGGCCTCGGAATCATTAGCAGCAGCCATTCTGAAGTTAAAAATGGTCACCACTTTCATGACATACCCAGACATGGGGTGCGATAAAACAGGCACAAAACCAACCCTCATATACTCTGGCGTCCAATTATTGGACAACGAAACCACCTTATCCAAATCGAAAGCGTTCCTATACTCCACGAGTTTTCCGCCACCCAAACGGAGCTTCACCCCCTTGTTCATCGAATCGGAGATGGGAAGGTTTTGAAGCATCGGGTATTTTGTGACAACATGAGACAAGATTCCTAGCCACCTCGAAGCACCTTCTATGTACTCAAAGGCTAACGATGCTCAGGGCAACAGTTCTTCCCGAGTTATCCTCCTGTTCTCAGATCCGTCTTCTTCTTCTTCTTCTTGTAATTCCGTCATCATTTTAGAGAGAGATTTTGCAAAGAGAAACGTGACGCTGGGTGTTCGGCTGTGAAATTGGCCCCCCATTTGAAAACACAATCATTGTCGGCGTCGAAATCGGAGATCACCTCGAGATTGAGAGATCGAACCTGTTTCAATAGAGCTAGGAACGCGAGGCCAGGGATATTGAATTGCAAAGGAGGAGGAGCCGAGAGAGCGAGCTTGTGGAGGTAACGGAAGGGTATGAGGACTTTTCTATGAGACAAAAGTAGAGCATAGTACAAAGCAGATCATAGCAAGGATCCCGCTAGGCGATACCTAGTAAAGAACATAAATAGCACATGATCTGACATCCTTACAATTCTTTCTCCAGTGATTCTCTACACTTTTACACCCAGGACTCGCTTCCGACCTGATTTGCAATCATTCGAAGTTGACGGGAAGAAACAGAGACATCTCGCAACGCACCAACAACAAACATAATTAATCGAGATCAGAGATTAGCCAAACTAGTAGATCATCAACACAGGGGCTCAATTAACTCTCCTGGAATACAGATCAGAGATTACATCGCAACAACAACAAAACAAAACCCTAGAAAATCAACTAGCAAGAAATCGGGAACACACCCTAGAAAATCGCCAGCAAGCAGAGAGAGAAGTCTTCGCGAAGTGGAATGAGATGAGCGAAGTTTGCGCCAAGTTGTTGTCGTTCGTTTCTGTTTTTGATGTGTAAGGGTATCAGTGTAACTTTGCAGAGGTAACTAGACTTAGACGTAAATTAAAACATACTTAATCCTTAATGGGAATTTTACGCAACTTCTTATGACCGGCCGGTAAATCTCTGTTTAGTAGGAGTCTTTTTTAGTCCAATCTGACTGGTCCAATACCTTTAGAGGGCCCAAAATCTATTAATTCATTGAGCCCAAGAACTTTTTAAAGGCCCATTTGTTGGCTTTTTGGGTGGGTCCCTTGACCAAAATTCACCCTTTTGCACGCAGGCGCAGTACCGAAAACAGATTACCACTTTTTACTTAACCGTTCAAGACAAAGCTTTACTCTCTTTTCTTCCTCCTCAAATCAGAAACTGAAACCCTTTTATACGTAGCACAACTCCACTCCTGGACTCTCATGGAACCACAGTGATTGAAGTTTAAGACCACGCAGCATATATAAAATACTCCTGTAGGTTTCTTAAATTTCTCCCCAAATATGGGTTTGTGTATAATGGGACCACGGTGATTGACTCCCCAAATCAGATTATCCCCTTTTTACCTTGTATGTTTCTTAAATTTGATTTTTAAAATATTGTATCACTGCATATGTATCATCTATATGTGTTTGTGTGTAATACACTATGTATCGAATATTGTGTAGATATATTAAAATAATCTTGTTTTGATATTGATGAATTACTTAATATAAGCTTGAATTCATCATTCATGTGGTGTTTAGAAACTTAGAGTATTATAATCAGTTAGTTATAGGGAATGAAACTTGTAGCATTTTAATTAGGAAGTATACGCATACATTACGTGTTATAATGCCTCTTTCTTTCTTTCTTTTTTCCTCACATGCCTCCTAGAAGTTACCCATCTGGGTGTGAAAAAAGAAAAAAAGAAGCAAAAGATAAAAGCATTAATCAATTCTCAAAAAAGGGCTATTAATAAATTCTTTTCAAGTACCAAAAAAGTAATTGATTATACAAATGTAAATTGATACTTTTGCTTTTAAAAATGTAAAAAGAGTAATATTCAAGTGATGGTCATGCGTTCTTGTTAATTGTGATGATATATCTTTTATAGTCATGAGATATCGTGAGGTAGTGTTTGTTTGCCATTTTAGGTAATGTTCGTATTTTGTGTTCTTGTTATATAATGAAGCGGAGTATTTTCTGTAGTCTTTCCTTTTTATATTGTAACTGTTTGTTGAATTTTTTTTTTGGTAAAAACTATCTAGTTAGGACCCAATTTTTAGGATTGGCCTAGGGCCTCCAAAACCTTGGGGCCGGCTCTGAAAGCGGATGCTTGAACGGTGTAAAATCATCATCTACAAACATCCATTCTTCCACCTTGGGATAACCCGGAATAAAGTGCTCAGAAACCATTGCAAAGACCTCTCTTAGTCCACCCTGAGATGTGTTCTCCTCCTCACCCGTCAGTGCTTGCTGCTGCCACTCGGATTGACATAAGGGTGCCAATTGGAGTATTTGAGAAGGAGTATGTAACACAATAGCCCCACAACCTCTATCAACCGAGGAGGAAGCTGATCCTACACCCTCAAAAAGAATTTATAAGTCGTCATCAAAGAAAAACATAGCAAGAACATCTCCCAGGTCTTACCCAAACCCGTACGAAATTAAAAATTTTGAGTAAAAACCTTTAAAAATCCATCTCCATATCAAATAGATTTTGGTACCTCTGTGCAATCAAAAGCTGTTTTAAAACCCATAAGAACAAATATTTTTTTTATAATAATTCTGCTGTGACTTTCCTTTGCTTATAGTGTATTTGATTCGCAATGGTTAGAGAAGAAGACAGGCAAATCCATTGGAAGAAGGTGCCTACTAGGTGTTCGACTGATGCCCAACAAAGGATGAAGACGTTGGAAGCTGCAAGGGCATCGAAGCGTAGTCAATTTTTTCTTGGTTGATGATGTGGAAAGGGTAGAGCTCCCTTCCTCAGATTTGTTTCCTTTGTTAACTGATGTGGCTTAATATATTTGTAGGATTTTTTTTTTTTTTGAACCGCATATTTGTAGGATATGGATGTTATGAAATTGTGTCATTTGAACACTCTAGAGTCTAGACATATCTACGATTTGAACATGGTTTTATGATAAAGTGTGGTTAACTTGCCCTGATAAACCGTGATCTTTCTTGTTTTTTTTTTTTTTTTGGGTGTGTTTTTAGCTCAAAAGATTGGAAGCTTCACAATATCCAGTAAAGGGAAAGTGCGGCCAAATCGAATCTCTTAAGGATACAAATCCAGTAAAGGAAAACTCTTTTGATTTAGACTTTAATTCTCACAGCAATAATGTCAATGGATTTACTATTGTCCTTTTTTTTGGTAATATATTAGTATTTTTCCGTCATTTTGTAATTTTTTTCCGTTCGGTTTGGTGGAGATGAATATGATGCTAAACGACAACAATTAATTGGTTAAAGTGTTTTAGAGAATAATGTTTGTAATGGTCTTATTTGGGTCTCAAGTAATTTTTAAAATTGGATTTATTCTTTTTTTAGTTCCTCCAACGAAACAGACGTACCTTGAGATGAGAAAGAATACTTAGACGGAGAAGGCTTGGAAATCGATATCAGAAATCAGCTTGGAAATCGATAGGCTTGCAGGGCAGGTAAAAAGTCACTATCTTAAGCAAACTGAGATTGAGTTTGTGTTTGTGTTTGTGTTTGAGTAAATAATAAGTTTGAGGGTTTGTTGGACTTAGTTAGGTGTCGGCTCTTGAATCTGTAATCTCTAAAGGTGGGAAGGTTGCCGAAAAGGATGTGTTGAATCTGATTGAGCTGTTATTGAATGAACTGCTTAAATTGGATACGACACTAACAGCTGATGGTGATTTGAAATTCCAGAGGAAAATGCAGGTAGTGTTTTATTTCGTATTGGCACGTGAATTTTAGGTTTTGATTCAGATAAGAAAGAGTGAGACCCGGAAACAAACACCACATGGGCACATAATTTTGTAATATTAGAACACGGATACGCTTGGGACACATTGAGGCTAGAAATTGCAAATTACAAATTCGTCTAAAAGAGCAATTATCATTGTAACCAGTTTAATGGTTGTTGTCTACGTGTTCTTAAGAGACTCATATATATCGCTACAATTCACAAATATTGGCTTTTGTTGTATACTGCAAGGGCGTTCTTTTCCGTCAACGGTACTTTCTCAAATGTGTTTCAACTGAAGCAGATGATTTTAAAATTGGAGGTTGAGGCCAGAATACTTTGCTCTCTAATTTTCCCATCGTTTAGTGCTCTTCTCTTACATTTTGCTCTCTAACTACCACTAACTGTTCTCAGTTTTTAAAGCTCTGTCTTCAGGCACGCGAGTCCAATATGTATTTGTGTGTGCTGATCGTTCGAGGTGTGCCTTCAGGCACGGGCATGCACTAGTACTTTATTATGACAAGACGTTGACATTTTCAATGCCAATAGTTATCTGATAGCAGCGTCATTTGCACATGCTTTCAGGCCAATTAAATCTATCTAATCTACCAGTAGAAATTTGGTATGAATTCCTATGAAACGTGCTGAAGACATATTCAAACTTTTTTGGCAAACCCCACTTGGCCAAGAAAATTCCTGTACAGGGTTTTGCCATCCTATACTCTTCTGCCCCCGCAAGTGCCGTGTCGAACCGAAGGATAGACGGGCTCTAGAGGACGAGGAAGAACCATAGTTAGAACAGAGAAAAACATTACGAAATGAGCTGCTGCATTTAGTAGGCCTAGGCCAATCAAAAAATTCCAAACATGCTATTTTGTATTACCTGTTTCAAAAGCATCGCTTTTGTAATCACAAAATAGAGAGAATTTTTGTCTGTAAATATCAAAACACCAACAGTTTCCTAAAACCCCTCTTGGACGTGGACGAGAGCCGAAAAGGCTCGCTAAACTGTTGCATAAATGTATAAACAAAACTGGGTGCATAATAACAAGCATAACTGTGAACAAAAACACAAATAGTAGGACTTGAATTAAAATCTCACTGAACTTGATTTGTCTTCACTGGGAAAAAGTTTTAATTATAAGGAAAAGATCTCTGTTGAGCTGTCAAAGAAATATATCACAGTCTCCCTCAAATCTATGGTTATAGATGTTTGAGAACTCTTGTGCTCAACTAACTGCCATAGCCCTGTTAACAGCCCTATTATGGGTATTCTTTCTTGAGGGCGGTATCGGGCCACTTCTTGTGACATTCGATTACTTCTCACCCAACATAAGGATTAATTCACGAGTTATAGTCATTGTGTCATTGGGTTGGCCTTGTTTGTAGATTGTGGATGAATTTTTGAACATTCCTATTAATAGATCATCGTCGAATTAGATGTTATTCTTCATAACGTTTGTAAATTTCATTCTGCCCAAGGTAAAGAGGGGAAAGAGAAAACTCATCTTACACCAGGGAAGCCTTTAAGAAGGAACTCTATTTGCTGCTTAGTGGCATGTGGGCATGATGCTCAATCAGAAATTCAGACCATAAGCTAATACCATTGCCACAATAGTCTATCCAAATTAGACAAAACCACAAAAGGGTCTCACAAAACCAAAGAAAAGGAAAGGAAAGAATACCAATAGGTCTTACATCAGCTGCGGATATAGAATATCAATGCTAATTAAGCGAGTTTTCATTGTCGCACTAGAACATAGGCTTATAGGCAAACACCAGAGTTTCTTCCTCTCTGCTGGCATAGAGACAATCAGACAACGCTGTTTTACCTCAGGTTTCCTGCTTCGTCTCCTCAAGCACAAAAGCATCAGTCAATGCAGATCTTGACACCAACGAAGCCACCAAGAGACGCAAAGTCTGCAATATGAATCTATCAGCAGAGAGTGAAATTGAAACTACTACAGTCAGCAAACTAATACACCAAGCCACAGTTACAGGGTCAAACTTCAAGCACAACTTTGGGAGTTAAAGCGCTGTGGTGCAAGGCAATGAATTCTGTTTAGTGCGCAAGGTTTGGGCAAATTTCTTACAATGTTGATAGAAAAAACCTGTTTACATGAAATCTTCAAAATATATGAACAATGGCCAATTCTTGAGACATGAATAAGGGTACAACATACGCATAACATTTTACTATGACATTTACCTTGAAAGCCTATTGAGTACCGAAAACCTTGAAAGTCTGTTGAGTACTGAAAACTTCGTGAAATTTCTGGCTGTTCGAAAGCATATTACTGCAGAACTATGTATGCAATGATGTGAATCTCATGTTATGCACGAAGTAGTCCATGGTACCTCATAATGAATCCAATAAGAAATGTGAATATTTCAGTCCCCGTGTCCTCAATGAGAATGAGATGAATCCCACACTTAGACACATACACTAAGGGCCGTACCCTACACCTGTATCTGAGTCCATGTAACATCTATTATAATTTGACAGCAGTCAACTTACGGCTTACCTCCTCCTCATCCATATTCACCTCCAATTCCTGAATGTCGCTGTGAGGTACCTTTAATCTGTTGATAAGAGATATGCCTGAGATCGGAGATAAAGGTGCTATCGATAAACTATCCGTCACCAGGAACATAGATGGTCCTTTCACTAGTCCAACACCAATTTTAAGTTCCCGCAGACGGGACTCTGAACTCAAATGAGTGGCTGTAATTCGGAATAGGGATTTAAGAGTCTTATATGACAGGTTTACAACTTCTTCAATACCAATTAGTTTGTTGTCATAAGAGGTACCAGGGGCGAGTTTTGGATCGAGTAGAATCGCCTTCATTTCCTCTGATTTGAAGAACTTGTTGACATCTAAATCTTGGACACTCTTGCGTAAATTGCCCAGGCATCCCTTGAAGGGCAAATATGGACATTCCTTAAAGATATAGCCGATTGGAATTGAGAGGAAACTGCATAGGAGATTCACAAAATTCTCTTCAACTTCTGCATACAGCACCCGATTGTTCAACCTGTTTATGAAAAGCTTCAAGTTTATCTTTTCATCCTTATTTCTTGTGTCCACGTCTCTTTGAGATAGATTCATCATCCTCGGTTCATACTGTCCATAATTAATCATGGGCTTTGTCTTACTGACGGGAGGTTCCAATATGGAGTCAGAAAAAGGCGTCCTTGATGCTAATGAACACTTGAGCAATTTCAGAACCTGAGACAGATGGATACAAACAAGTAGTTCCAAAAAAAAATAAGGGCGCGGAGTCATGGGCAAGCCCGGGAACACAGCAAAAGTGTATATACACGTATATATGCAAGCACGTAAATATGTGGATTTTATAGGAATTGAGTTGTTATTTGTACGCATATTGTATTTAGTAACAGAAAACATCATAGAGTTCCATTTGTGGAATATAGAACAGAAAGACGATTTCGTTAATTACCTCATCCTTTCCTATGTTCAGCATTCTCTCTTCTGTTTTGCTCCCATCAAATGCTCCAAAATTGCCAAGCAGAGACAAGCCAGCCGCAGTAGACATAGGCAACACTTGAAAGTCATCGGTTATCATAAACCGCACAGTTGGTTTTATTAATCCACTTCCATCTTGGGTAACTCGGTCTAATAGATTTAACTCGAAGGCTAAGGCTTTTCCACACCGGCAAGAATCAGTTTGGTAATAGCTCACCATACGACAAGAGGCACACACATAATACTTGCTTTTGTTACATTCAACCAAATCTACCTTTAGGTCCCTACAGTAGACATCAGTTGCACATCGCGGATGAAGAAGTATCCCTTTGTGCTCACTTGATAGAAAGCCCTCATCAAACTTTTCCAAAGTTTCGTATAAGTTGTTTAAACAGCCAATCTCGCCCTCCAAAGAGTGCTCACGAGTGAGTCTGACAATTGTTCCAATAGGTATTGTAAGATAGCTGAATAGAACATCCACAAAATCATTGTTTGCCTCCACAAAAACAATTCGATTTTTCTCTTTCTCCACAAGGATCTTCAAACTCATAGTTTGAGAAGCCTCGCTCTCCATGATTTTCAATAAAAACTTGAGTGACTAACTTCAAGATAACAGTAATTCGCTTGACGAGTATTGTTGGCTTATGTTGGAACTTGTATCCCTTGCATCAACCACTAAAAATGGAAAAGATTAATAGAAAGATGCATAAAAAACTGTCCGTGAAAAAAACAACAATATTGAGTTGCAACACCGAAAGAAATCCATGACACCAATATTGCATTCAAGGAAGTTCTTGAAATGTAGATTTTTTTGCGATTAAGCAATAGAAACCGCATTTACAAATGTCAAACATTGAACTTTTTTGGTGGAATGCCGGTGTAAGTGTACAATGTTACTATTAAGTTCTCGACAGAGGACGATTATGGTTGCAATACGAAAGTATAGGGAATCACCGGTATTCGGTTGGGCCTCCGTGCTCCCCGTGCAGACTGCCGTACCATTTAGAGGCTATAACCAAAACAGGAGTAAATTCCTTCATAGCATGTTTCATAGGATTGTCACTAACCATTAACCAATACAATTCCAATCTTGTAAATTTTTTAATTTATTTTTGGATAGTCAAATAGGTCCGGGGAAGTCCCCTTTTGCATCACAAGTGTCAAATGAGGAATAGCCGTCGAATGAGAGGATCCTTACTCATGGAGAAATATCGTTTAAAAGGAGGTAAAATTAGGATTGAAAAAATAACTCCATACAGAAGAATTTACCAAGTCCTAGTGCAGGTATGTTACCCATCACTTCCGCCAGAGAGTATTGCCCTCACATCACACCACTATCACTGTACTCATGTCAGGACCGAGCCTAAGAACCCAGCACGTGTGGGTGGTGTTGGTAGTAAGGCCCCATTCTCCTCACTTTTTTCATCTTGAACTTTTTCCGGTAACTTTTTTACTTTGTACAATTTTTTATTGAGCTTTTCGTCGTGGGGTTAATCATCGGTCTCGATTGGTTATAACCGTCTGATCAACTCCTTTAATAAATTTACTCTCTCCCTCCCTCTTTCCTTACTTCTTAGTTAATGTTGCTTTTTCGGAGAACATACATATTATTTCTTTATTTTAACAAGGTGCCTTTTATTATCAATACATTTTCTTCTCCCTATCGTCAATCTTAAACTCTATCATTGTGGTACTGTTGTGCATTGTCCACTCATCCATCAGAAAACTCTATTCAATTCCTACTTCCATCAACTGAGGTAACAATAGAAAAACATTATAGAAACTTTAGTCATACAAAAGAATAAACTTAGTTTGGTTTGGTAGTCATACAAAAGAATAAACTTAGTTTTTTTTTTGGTAATAAATTATTTCACGTATTTCTTGGATGATGATTCAAAGCAGCAGTGCTTGATAATTTGTTCCAGTTGTGGGCCTAGAGTATTTCTTTGATTTGAAGGGGAAAAAACTCAATTTGTAGCAATCCATTGCAAGAATCATATTCAATGTTAAAGAAAAACAACATTCGTTAACTTACGGGAAGTTGAGTTTTAAAACTATTTTTTTTGGATTAGTTGTTGGTTGAACTATAGAACTATATTGTATACAGGTGTGATATAAGTATTGGTCGATCATGATAGCTGTTAATAAATGGTTGTGCGTAAATTAATTAGAAATTTCATTTGGGTATGTGCTCCCACTTTTTCAATGGGAGTGGTGTTATTTGTTGTGAAACTATTTTTAGAAGAAATTAGTTCAGTTTATCCTATTTGAAGAGAATTTTAAAAAATAAATTATAAAAATTTTCTTTTGGGTTTGTTAAGATCACTAGAAGGGAAGGATAATTTTTTTTTGAGTTGTAATAAAAAAGTATTGTGTCGTGCCTTTTTTTGATCGGCGTGTTGTAAGGCACGGGCAATCACTAGTTTGTGTTTTTTTTTTATATAAGTCGACACTTAAGACAAAAAAGTTTGTATTTTTTTCGTTTTTAGTGAATTTTTTTATGCTTTTGGCCATAATTTTTTACTTTATAGACTCATCCCATCAAGACAAACAAAGAATCCAAAAGACACAATGCAAATCTAACTAAAGTTCATAAAAGACGGACAAAACACACAAAATGTAGATGACAGTTAAGGAGAATTAGTTCCCATGGGGGCTACGGGACTTGAACTTGGGCTTGTCCAACCAAGACCAAGTTTCAACTACTGAACCAACCACTCGTTTGTTGCCCTCGTACAGTTCAAAGGTTCAAGTCGTATACAAATGTCCATATATTAGCACAAACAAGAATTCTACTGATGGACTGCCCACCCCTCAAATGTGAGTGTTTGTAAAAGTGTATTTGGTTTGATTGAAGGATAAATTTGGTGATGAAGAAGTGAAATGACAAGAAGTAACCGAAGTAACGATGGAGGGACGATGAAGAAGAAGAAGGCGTAAACAAACAAGCAGAATGAGTAGAGTAGTGCTCAAAGATGATCCTAGTCAAGTAGTGTGTGGTACCTGTGAGTCACTGCGGGAGATCCAACAAACCAACAGCAGTGTTGCTGCTTTGATGAACGATTAGGGAATTGGGAAAGACAGCGGCAATGGGGAACTAAAAGGACAGTTATTAAAAGCATCTCCAATAACTCCATAATACACTAAAAGGACAATTATTAAAAGCATCTCCAATGACTCTGTAATACACTGGCTAAAGTTGTAGCTAGCAAATGGGCAAAAAGTGACTCCAATACTTGATAAATTGGTCCATAAACTTATGACTCAACAAGTCACCTTATAAATTTGGCCACAAATATATAGTCACTAGTGAATTTAGAATGTAACATATCTTCGGCTTAAATAAATTATTCGTTCTATCCAACTACTTTATGCGCGTGATGGTTGTAATCATAAGTATCAGTTACCATTTTGATATATATATATATTCTTATTTCATCATAAAAGGAAATATTTATACAGAGATATATTGCTTAAAAAGTGAGGGTAAAAGAGTATATTTTAAAAAAGAAATGATTCGATGGCTATAAAGTTAACATGAAGTAATCTAACAGTTGTAGAGGTTACAACAAAATTTTGTGGGCTCAACAAAACTTTATTTTCTTGGCATAAAAAGAAACCGCCCTATTTTATAATATAAATTATATGTTTGTGGGCCCAAAAAAACTTTTTCTTTTTCCTAGGCACAAAAAGAACCTGTTTAAAGTGTTGCCGCAGCAACAATAGCTACAAAACATTTGAGGCTTTGAATCTTCGACTTACCCAAAAAACAAAAACAAAAAAAAAACCTTGGAGGGTTTCAAAATGAAAAATTGCTCTTTTACACAAACTTTGTGTCTAAGAAACATATCAGTTCATCTTCTCCATAATAGAACATAGACCTCCCTTTTCTCATTCCAAATTCAAGCAAAATTTTTGTTTCAATTAATAAATTTAGCTTGTCCATTGGAGTGATCACCCGGGATAATGACTACTTACTAATCTATAATGACCAGAGTCTAAAAAGTATAAAATTATGACCATAAGCAAAAAAAAAAATCACTGAAGACGAAAAAAATATCTTTTTTTTCTAAAATGTCGTCTTACTATGATGACTTTTTTTTCAACATCGGCCCATATTATTGGAGTATATTTTTTTGATTCCTCTCGTCAAGACAAATGATTAGCCCAAAAATTATACTCCGTTTGTCCCAAATTCTTTGTTCGGTCCGCAAAACGGAGTGTTAAAAATAATGCAATTTTTTCAAGAACAAATTAAAATACTCATTGATATCTAGTAAGTTGTTGAAAAATTTTTGATTTTTTCTTACAAAAAATGTACTATTATTTTTAACACTCCGTTTTGTGGACCGGACAAAAAATTTGGGATAGAGGGAGTAACGAAAAACTCAACAAAAAGTTACGAAAAATAAAAAAGTACCAAAAAAAAGTTTTAGACAAAAGTTTATACCGGAGCCTTAACGCTCCAATGGCTAAGGTAGGTCTACAGTCCATCTTCTCTCTTCCGTTTAAGAAATAGTACTAAAGACAAGACCTGTATTAGGTGTTTTCTTTGAAATATGAAGTTGAATGTATCGAAGACTTCGATACCTTATTATAAAACAAAATGGCATAACCAACTGCCATAGCCCAGGTAACCGCCCTATTACGGGGATTCTTTCTTGAAGTATAATTCAGGAGTAACTCACTCACTCTCAAATGGGAGCTGTCGGGCCAATTCTTGTGTCATTCGATTACTTCTCACCCAACATAAGGATTAATTCATGAGCTATATTCATTGTGTTGTTGGGTAGGCCTTGTTTTTTTTTTTTTTGGTAAATGGTGGCCTTGTTTGTAGATTGTAGATGAATTTTTGAACATTCCGATTAATAGATTGTGTGATTGGGTTGGCCTTGCTTTTTGGTTTTTTTTTTGTTCTTTTGGGTAAATGGTGGCCTTGTTTGTAGATTGTGGATGTATTTTCGAACATTCTGATTAATAGATTGTGTCATTGGGTTGGCCTTGTTTTTTGTTTTTTGTTTTTGGTTCTTTTGGGTAAATGGTGGCCTTGTTTGTAGATTGTAGATGAATTTTTGAACATTCCGATTAATAGATCATCATCGAACGTAATTCTTCATAACGTTTGTAACTTTCATTCTGCCTGCCGAAGGTAAAGCGGGGAAAGAGAGAACTCATCTTACATCAGCCTTTAAAGAAGGAACCCTATTTGCTGCTTAGTGGCATGCGGGCATAATGCTCAATCAGAAATTCAGACCATACCCTAGTACCATTGCCACACAATAGTCTCTCCAAATTACTAGACAAAACCACAAAAGGGTCTCACAAAACCAAAAAAAAAAAGAAAGGAAAGAATACCAATAGGTCTTACATCAGCTGCGGATAGAGAATATCAATGCTAATAAAGCAAGTTTGCATTGTTGCACTAGAACATAGGCTTATAGGCAAACACCAGAGTTTCTTCCTCTCTGCTGGGCATAGAGACAATCAGACAACGCTATTTTACCTCAGGTTTCTTGCTTCGTCTCCTTACGCACAAAAGCATCAGTCAATGCAGATCTTGACGCCAACGAAGCCACCAAGAGACGCAAAGTCTGCAATAGAATGTATTAGAAGAGAGTGAAATTGAAACTACTACAGTCAGCAAACTACCACACCAAGCCACAGTTACAGGCTCAAACTAAAAGCACAACTTTGGAAGTTAAAGCGCTGTGGTGCAAGCCAATGAATTCTGTTTAGTGCGCAAGGTTTGAGCAAATTTCTTAGAATGTTGATAGGAAAAACCTGTTACATGAAATCTTCAAAATATATGAAGAACAGTGGCAGATTCTTGAGACACGAGTAGGGGTACAACATACGTGTTACATTTTACTACGACTTTTACCTGGAAAGCCTATTGAGTACTGAAAACCTTGAAAGACTATTGAGTACTGAAAACTTTGTGAAATTTCTGGCTGGTCGAAAGCATATTACTGCAGAACTATGTGTGCAATGATGTGAATCTCGTGTTATGCACGAAGTTGTCCATGGTACCTCATAAAGAATCCAATAAGAAATGTGAATATTTCAGTGTCCCCGTGTCCTCAATGAGAATGAGATGAATCCCACACTTACACACATACACTAAGGGCCGTACCCTACACCTGTATCTGAGTCCATGTAACATCTATTATAATTTGACAGCAGTTAACTTACGGCTTACCTCCTCCTCACCCATATTCACCTCCAATTCCTGAATGTCGCTGGGAGGTACCTTTAATCTGTTGATAAGAGAGATGCATGAGATCAGAGATAAAGGTGCTATCGATAAACTATCCGTCACCATGAACATAGACGGTCCTTTCACTAGTTTGCCACCAATTTTAACTTCTTGCAGAGGGGACTCTGAACTCAAACCAGATAATGTGATTTTGAATAGTGAACAAAGAGTCGAATAAGATGGGTTTACAGCTTCTTCAATACCAATTAGTTTTTTGTCATAAGAGGTACCAGGGGCTAGTTTTGGATCTAGGAGAATTGCCTTCATCTCCTCTGATTTGAAGAACTTGTTGACATCTAAATCTTGGACACTCTTGCGTAAATTGCCCAGGTTTCCATTGAAGAACAAATATGGAAATTCCTTAATGATATAGCCGATTGGAATTGAGAGGAAACTGCATAGGAGATACACAAAATTCTCTTCAACTTCTGCATACAGCACCCTATTGTTCGACCTGTTTATGATAAGCTTTAAGTTTATCTTTTCATCCTTATTTCCTGTGTCCACGTCTCTTTGAGATAGATTCATCATCCTCCGTCCACACTGTCCATAGTTAATCATGGGCTTTGTCTTACTGAAGGGAGGTTCCCATATGGAGTCAGAAAAAGGCGTCATTGATGCTAATGAGCACTTGAGCAATTTTAGAACCTGAGACGGATACAAACAAGTAGTTCCAAAAAAATAAGGGCACGGAGTCATGGGCAAGCCCGGCAACACGGGAAAAGTGTATATACATGTATATAGAACAAAAAAGATGATTTCGGTAATTACCTCATCCTTTCCTACGTTCAGCATTCTCTCTTCTGTTTTGCTCCCATCAAATGTTCCAAAATTGCCAAGCAGAGACAAGCCAGCCATGGTAGACATAGGCACCACTTGAAAGTCATCAGTTATCACAAACTGCGTAGCTGGTTTTATAAATCCACTATGGGAAACTGGGTTTAATAGATTTACCTCGTTGCGCAAGTCTCTTCCACACGGGCAAGAAACATTTTGGTTATAGCTCATAAAACTACAACTCCAATACTTGCTACACACATAATACTTGCTTTTGTTACATTCAACCAAATTTACCTTTAGGTTCCTACAGTAGATATCACTTGCACATCGCGGATGAAGAAGCATCCCTTTTTGCTCACTTGATAGAAAGTCCTCATCTAACTTTTCCAAACTTTCATATAAGTTGTTTAAACAGCCAATCTCCCCTTCCAAAAAGTGCTCATGAGTGAGTCTGAAAATTGTTCCAATAGGTATTGTAAGGAAGCTGAATAGAACATCCACAAAATCCTTGTTTGCCTCCACAAAAACAATTCGATTTTTCTCTTTCTCCACAAGGATCTTCAAACTCATAGTTTGAGAAGCTTCACTCGCCATGGTTTTCAATAAAAACTTGAATGACTAACTTCAAGATAACAGTAATTCGCTTGATGAGTATTGTTGGCTTATGTTGGAACTTGAATCCCTTGCATCAACCACTACAAAAGGAAAAGATTAATAGAAAGATGCATAAAAAACTGTCAGTGAAAAACACAACAATATTGAGTTGCAACACCAAAAGAAATCCATGGCACCAATATTGCATTCGAGGAAATTCTTGAAATGTAGATTTTTTGCGATTAAGCAATGGAAATCACATTTACAAATGTCAAACATTGAACTTTTTTGGTGCAATGCCAGTGTAAGTGTACAATGTTACTATTAAGCTCTCGCCAGAGGACGGTTATGGTTGCAATACAAAAGCATAGGGATTCACCGGTATTCGGTTGGGCCTCCATGTTCCCCGTGCAGACTGCCGTACCATTTAGAGGCTATAACCAAAACAGGAGTACATTCCTTCATAGCATGTTTCATAGGATTGCCACTAACCAATACAATTCCAATCTTGTAAAGTTTTTTTTTTTTTGGGATAGTCAAATAGGACCGGGGAAGTCCCCTTTTGCATCTCAAGTATCAAACAAGGAATAGCTATTGAATGAGAGGATCCTTACTCATGGAGAAACATCATTTAAAAGGATGTAAAATTAGGACTGAAAAAATAACTCTAAACAGAAGAATTTAGCAAGTCCTAGTACAGGTATGTTACCCATCACATCACCTCCGCCAGAGAGTTTTGCCCTCACATCACACCACTATCACTACACTCATGTCGCGACCGAACCGAAGAACCCAGCACGCGTGGGTGGTGTTGGAAGTAAGGCCCCATTCTCCTCAATTTTTTTTGTCTAAAACTTTTTTCGGCAACTTTTTCACTTTTTGTTGATCTTTTCGTAGTAAATTTTGGGGTTAATCATCAGTCTCGACTAGAGGAATCAAAGAAGTATAATAATGTGGACCGATGTTAAAAAAAATTCATATAAGATGACACTTAAGACAAAAAAGTTTGTATTTTTTCGTCTTTAGTGAATTTTTTTTATCCTTTTGGCCATAATTTTTTACTTTATAGACTCATCCCGTAGAGACAGACAAAGAATCCAAAAGACACAATGCAAATCTAACTAAAGTTCGTAAAAGACAAACATAACACACAAAATGAAGATGACAGTTAAGGAGAATTAGTTCCAATGGGGGCTACAGGACTTGAACTTGGGCTTGTCCAACCAAGGCCAAGTTTTCGACCGCTAAACCAACCCCTCATTTGTTACCCTCATACAGTTCAAAGGTTCAAGTCGTATACAAAAATCCATATATTAGCACAAACTAGAATTCTACTGATGGACTGGCCACCCCTCACTCAAATGTGAGTATTTGTAAAAGTGTGTTTGGTTGAAGGACAAATTTGGTGATGAAAAAGTGGAACGACAAGAAGTAACCGAAATAACGATGGAGGGACGATTAAGAAGAAGGCATAAACAAGCAGAATGAGTAGAGTAGTGCTTAAAGATGATCCAAGTTAAGTAGTGTGTGGTACCTGTGAGTCACTGCGGGAGATCCAGCAAACCAAACCAAACCAGTATTGCTGCTTTGATGAACGATTTTGGAATTGGGAAAGACAGTGGCACTAGTAAACTAAAGCATCTCCAATAACTCTATAATACACTAAAGAAGGACAATTATTAAAAGCAACTCCAATAACTCTGTAAATACACTATAAATGGCTAAAGTTTTAGCTAGCAAATGGGCAAAAAGTGACTCCACTGTACTTGATTAATTGGTCCATAAACTTATGACTCAACAAGTCACCTTGTAAATTTGGCCACAAATATATAGTCACTAGTGAATTTGGGATGTAGCATATCTTCAACTTAAATAAATTATTCGTTCTATTTAACTACTTTATGCGCGTGATAGTTGTAATTATCACAAAGTATCAATTACCATTTTGATATATATGTTTTCCTGTTTCATCGTAAAGGAAAATATTTATACAGATATACATTACTTAAAAAGTGAGGATAAAAGAGTATATTTTGAAAAAGAAATGATTCGATGGCTACAAAGTTAACATGAAGTGATTTACGGTTGTAGAGATTACAATGAAACTTTGTGGGCCCAATGAAACTTTTTTTCTTGGCATAAATGCAAACTGCTCTATTTTATAGTAATATAAATTATATGTTTGTAGGCCCAACGAATTATTATTATTTTTTCCTAGGCACAAAAAGAACCTGTTTAAAGTGTTGCTGCAGGATAGTTCTAAGTGTATTTTGTTTGATTAAACCCTAGTACTCTTTCTTTCATATATATATAAGATGTTCTTCTTTGGTGCAAAAAAAAAAAGTGTTGCCGCAGCAACAATAGCTACAAAACATTTCAGGGTTTGAATAATCGACTTACCCAAAAAACAAAAAAAAACCTTGGAGGGTTTCAAAATGAAAAATTGCTCTTTTACACAAACTTTGTGCCTAAGAAACATATCAGTTCATCTTCTCCATAATAGAACATAGACCTCCCTTTTCTCATTCCAAATTTAAGCAAAATTTGTGTTTCAATTAATAAATTTAGCTTGTCCATTAGAGTGATCACCTAGAATAATGACTGTTTACTAATCTATAATGACCAGAGTCTAAAAAGTATAAAATAATGACCAGAAGCAAAAAAAAAAAAAAAAATTCATTGATGACGAAAAGAATATTTTTTTTTGGTCTAAAGTGTCATCTTACTATGATGAATTTTTTTTCAACATCGGCCCATATTATTATATTTTTTTGATTCCTCTCGTCGAGACAAATAATTAACCCCAAAAATTACAACGAAAAACACAACAAAAAATTATGAAAAATAATAAAGTACCAAAAAAAAATTTTAGACAAAAGTTTACAACGAAGCCTTAATGCTCCAATGGCTAAGGTAGGTCTACAATCCATCTTTTCTCTTCCATTTAATAAATAGTACCAAAGACAAGGCCTGTATTAGGCGTTCACTTTGAAATATGAAGTTGAATATATCAAAGACTTCGATACCTTATTATAAAACAAAATGGCATAACCAGCTGACATAGCCTAGTTAACCGCCCTATTATGGGGATTCTTTCTTGAAGTATAGTTCAGGGGTAACTCACTCTCAAATGGGAGGTATCGGGCCAATTCTTGTGTTATTCGATTACTTCTCACCCAACATAAGGATTAATTCACGAGTTATAGTCATTGTGCCGATGCGTTGGCCTTTTTTTTTTTTCTTGGGTAAATGGTGGCCTTGTTTGTAGATTTTAGATGAATTTTTGAACATTCCGATTAATAGATCATCATCGAATGTAATTCTTCATAACGTTTGTAACTTTCATTCTGCCTGCCGAAGGTAAAGAGGGGAAAGAGAAAACTCATCTTACACCAGCCTTTAAAGAAGGAACCCTATTTGCTGCTTAGTGGCATGCGGGCAGATGCCCAATCAGAAATTCAGACCATACCCTAATACCATTGCCACACAATAGTCTCTCCAAATTAGACAAAACCACAAAAGGGTCTCACAAAACCCCGAAAAAAGGAAAGGAAAGAATACCAATAGGTCTTACATCAGTTGCGGATATAGAATATCAATGCTAATAACACAAGTTTGCATTGTTGCACTAGAACATAGGCTTATAGGCAAACACCAGAGTTTCTTCCTCTCTGCTGGGCATAGAGACAATCAGACAACGCTATTTTACCTTAGGTTTCTTGCTTCGTCTCCTTACGCACAAAAGCATCAGTCAATGCAGATCTTGACACCAACGAAGCCACCAAGAGACGCAAAGTCTGCAATATGAATGTATCAGCAGAGAGTGAAATTGAGACTACTACAGTCAGCAAACTACTACACCAAGCCACAGTTACACCAAACCACAGTTACAGGCTCAAACTAAAAGCACAACTTTGGAAGTTAAAGCGCTGTGGTGCAAGCCAATGAATTCTGTTTAGTGCGCAAGGTTTGAGCAAATTTCTTACAATGTTGATACAAAAAACCTGTTATACGAAATCTTCAAATATATGAAGAACAGTGTTGGATTCTTGGGACATGAGTAGGGGTACAACAAATGTGTAACATTTTACTACAAGTCTGCGACATTCACCTTGAAAGCCTATTGAGTACCGAAAACCTTGAAAGCCTATTGAGTACTGGAAACTTTGTGAAATTTCTGGCTGGTCGAAAGCATATTACTGCAGAACTATGTATGCAATGGAGTGAATCTCATGTCATGCATGAAATAGTCGTAAACAATATCAACCTTCAAAAATAAAGAAATCCAATAAGAAACGTAAATATTTCAGTGTCCCTGTGTCCTCAATAAGAATAAGATGAATCCCACACTTAGACTCATACACTAAGGGCCGTGTACTGTACACCCGCATCTAAGTAATAAGTAAATGTAACATCAATTATAATTTGACAGCAGTTAACTTACGGCTTACCTCCTCCTCACCCATATTCACCTCCAATTCCTGAATGTCTCTGAGAGGTACCTTTAATCTGTTGATAAGAGATATGCCTGAGATCGGAGATAAATGTGCTATCCATAAACTATCCGTCACCATGAACATAGACGGTCCTTTCACTAGTCCGCCACCAATTTTAACTCCCCGCAGAGGGGACTCTGAACTCAAACCAATGTATTCAGTTTTGAATAGGGAAGAAAGAGTCGACCATGACAGGTTTGCAGCTTCTTCAATACCAATTAGTTTGTTGTTATAAGAGGTGCCAGGGGCAAGTTTTGGATCGAGTAGAATTGCCTTCATCTCCTCTGATTTGTAGAACTTGTTGACATCAAAATCTTGGACACTCCTGTATAAATTGCCCAGGCATCCCATGAAGGACAAATATGGAAATTCCTTAAAAATATAACCGATTGGAAATGAGAGGAAACTGGCTAGGAGATTCACAAAATTCTCTTCTACTTCTGCATACAGTGCCCTATTGATCGATCTGTTTATGATAAGCTTCAAGTTTATCTTTTCTTCCTTATTTCTTGTGTCCACGTCTCTTTGAGATAGATTCATCCTCCACGGTCCATACTTAATGGGCTTTGTCTTACTGAAGCGAGGTTTCAAAATAGAGTCAGAAAAAGGCGTCCTTGATGCTAATGAACACTTGAGCAATTTCAGAACCTGAGACAGATGGATACAAACAAGTAGTTCCAAAAAAATAAGGGCACGGAGTCATGGGCAAGGCCGGGAACACGGCAAAAGTGTATATATGTTTACTTGCAAGTATGTAAATATGTGAATTTTATAGGTATTGAGTTGTTATTTGTGCGCATATTGTATTTAGTGACATGGTAAATCATAACTTTCCATTTATGGAATTTAGAACCAAAAAAATGATTTCGTTAATTACCTCATCCTTTCCTACGTTCAGCATTCTCTCTTCGATTTTGCTCCCATCTAATGCTCCAAAATTGCTAAGCAGAGACAAGCCAGCCATGGTAGACATAGGCAACACTTGAAAGTCATCGGTTACCATGAAACGCACTGTTGGTTTTATAAATCCACTTCCACCTTCGGGAACTGGGTCTAATGGATTTACCTCACAGAATAAGGCTTCTCCGCATGGGCAAGAATCATTTTGGTAAAAGCTCACAAAACTACAATCTGCATCGCAACACGAATAATACTTGCTTTTGTTACATTCAACCAAATTTACCTTTAGGTCCCTACAGTAGACATCAGTTGCACATCGCGGATGAAGAAGTATCCCTTTGTGCTCACTGGATAGAAAGTTCTCATCAAACTTTTCCAAACTTCCATATAAGTTGTTTAAACAGCCAATCTTCTCCTTCAAAAAGTGCTCACGAGTGAGTCTGACAATTGTTCCAATAGGTATTGTAAGGAAGCTGAATAGAACATCCACAAAATCCTTGTTTGCCTCCACAAAAACAATTTGATTTTTCTCTTTCTCCACAAGGATCTTCAAACTCATAGTTTGAGAAGCCTCGCTCTCCATGATTTTCAATAAAAACTTAAGTGACTAACTTCAAGATAACAGTATTCGCTTGACAAGGATTGTTGGCTTATGTTGGAACTTGTATCCCTTGCATCAACCACTACAAATGGAAAAGATTAATAGCAAGACCCATAAAAAACTGTCCGTGAAAAACACAACAATATTGAGTTGCAACACCGAAAGAAATCCATGGCACCAATATTGCATTCGAGGAAATTCTTGAAATGTAGATCTTTTGCGATTAAGCAATGGAAACCGCATTTACAAATGTCAAACATTGAACTATTTTGGTGCAATGCCGGTGTAAGTGTACAATGTTACTATTAAGTTCTCGACAGAGGACGGTTATGGTTGCAAAACGAAAGTATAGGAAATCACCGGTATTCGGTTGGGCCTCCATGTTCCACGTGCAGACTGCCGTATCATTTAGAGGCTATATTCAAAACAAGAGTAAATTCCTTCATAGCATGTTTCACTAACCTATAAAATTCCAATCTTGTAAAGTTTTTTTTTTTTTTTTGGGATAGTCAAATAGGACCGGGGAAGTCCCCATTTGCATCACAAGTATCAAACAAGGAATAGCCATTGAATGAGAGGATCCTTATTCATGGAGAAACATTGTTTAAAAGGATGTAAAATTAGGACTGAAAAAATAACTCCAAGCAGAAGAATTTAGCAAGTCCTAGTGCCTGTATGTGGTCACCTCCGCCAGAAAGTATTGCCCTCACAACACACCGCTATCACTGCACTCATTTGGGACCGAGCCTAAGAACTCAGCACGTGTGGGTGGTGTTGGAAGTAAGGCCCCATTCTCCTCAATTTTTTGTCTAAAACTTTTTCCGGTAACTTTTTTACTTTTTGTTGAGTTTTTCGCAAGGATGGGACTAGGAGAGGTCTAGTGGTGGCGGCTGCCACAACAAGAATTTTAGAAAACACAATTATTATATGTGAAAAAAAATTTATGATCCCCAACTTATATAGTCTCGCCACTACTAGATTTTTTTTCTCATTTTTTATTGTATACTAGTCATAAATCTTCTTTTTTTTTCAAGAAAGGAGACCCAAAAATGTATTCTAAAACTAAATTCAATGGGCCAAAGTGAAATGATATAAATGATGATGTGTAATTAAGAAAAAAAAACTTCACATTAATTCTTTGTGCATATCGATGATCTGAACTATCAATAAAGGAAGTATGGTTATGTGCACATAAATTGAATTGGTTCTCTAGGTCTGCCCTCTCTGATGCCATTTGGTTTTGATTTGGGGACATGGTTTCACAGCAAAACATGTATAGGGGGGCTACTGTTTAAGTGGTATTCTAAGATCAGCCACTTTGTACATATTGCCAACAGTTAGGTCTGTCTCCAATCCTCTCCCGCTCATAACCCCAATGATTGGGGACTATATGGGTTCTATTGTTGTTGTTGTTGGAGTGGCATTATCGATGCCCAAAATTAAAATTACTTTTTTTCATACTCCATGTGTAAATGAAAAACATCATTTACTATAGTTTTATTATGTTATTTTAATTTTTTCTGGAGCCTATAACTATTAATATTGTAATGCATCTTTTTATGTTTTTAGTATACATTTCGCCACTGCTAGGGTAAAATCCTGACTCCGTCCCCGACTTTTCGTCGTAAATTTTGGGGTTAATCATCGGTCTCAAAAAGGAATAAAAAAAGTATAATAATGTGGACCGATGTTGAATTTTTTTTTATATAAGACGACACTTATGACAAAAAAGTTTGTACTTTTTTCGTCTTAAGTGAATTTTTTTTATGCTTTTGGCCATAATTTTTTACTTTATAGACTCATCCCGTAGAGACAGACAAAGAATCCAAAAGACACAATGCAAATCTAACTAAAGTTCATAAAAGACGAACATAACATACAAAATGAAGATGACAATTAAGGAGAATTAGTTCCAATGGGGGCTACGGGACTTGAACTTGGGCTTGTCCAACCAAGGCCAAGGTTTCGACCGCTGAACCAACTCCTCATTTCTACCCTCATACAGTTCAAAGGTTCAAGTCGTATACAAATGTCCATATATTAGCACAAACAAGAATTCTACTGATGGATTGCCCACCCCCTCAAATATGAGTGTTTGTAAAAGTTTGTTTGGTTGAAGGACAAAGTTGGTAATGAAAAAGTGAAACGACAAGAAGTAACTGAAGTAACGATGGAGGGACGATGAAGAAGGCGGCATAAACAAGCAGAATGAGTAGAGTAGTGTTCAAAGATGATCCAAGTAGTGTGTGGTACCTGTGCGTCACTGCGGGAGATCTAGCAAACCAAACCAGTATTGCTGCTTTGATGAACGACTTTGGAATTGGGAAAGACAGTGGCAATGGTAAACTAAAAGGAGAATTATTAAAAGCATCTCCAATAACTCTATAATACACTAAAAGGACAATTATTAAAAGCATCTCCAATAACTCTGTAATCAATACACTTGTAATAAAAAAAATAGGATGGTAAATCAAGGCACGCCATGAAAATACCAAATTACCTCTCGTAGGATTACCTTTGTAGGTTGAGTTGAAGGATATACTCGTCATTTCGCCTTGTTTGGAAGATCTAAAAGAACGTAGGATGACAAACCAAACCACACCGTGAAATTACCGGTTTGTCCTTGTAGTTTGTCAGTTGTGGAGTTAAGATATGGGGGTATTTTAGGCATTTTAGTGTTAGGTTTTTTGCTTAGTCAAGAAGAAAATGAGGTACAAAAAAATCTTTTTTTTCCCTAATTTAAGGGATATTGTTTTTTATGGGTACAAAAAAAAAAATCTTTCTTTTTGCTAATTTAAGGCAAGCCAAGCTACCATATTAAAAGACAAAATTACCCTTGTAGATTTCGTCTTTCAAATTTCTTTTGGATGTCTTGAGTTGAGGTTATTTTAGGTCCTACTTTACTTAGACAAGAAGAAAAGGCTTTTCGAGGGTATTTTAGGTATTTTTGGTCCTCCTTTGCCTAGTGAAGAAGAAAAGGCTTTTTGGGAGTATTTTAGGTCCCAGTTTGCTTAGTCAAGAAGAAAAGGTTTTTTCAATGATATTTTAGGTATTTAAGGTCCTATTTTGCTTAATCAAGAAGAAAAGGTTTTTCGGGGGTATTTTAGGTTCTACTTTGCTTAGTCAAGAAGAAAAGGCTTTTCATAGGTATTTTAGGCCTCTTTTTGCTTTGTTAAGAAGAAAAAGCTTTATACATCTTCTAAATCTAACCATTAGAAAGAAAGAAATCCTTCTCTCTCTCTCTCTCTGTCTCTCTCTCGCCCTTAGATCTCCTCTGATCTCTCTCTCATCGATCCCTCTATAATTCAAACGAAGATAGATGCATCAATTTCTCAATCGTAGATTCTTACACACAAGGAAAGACGCAACTACGTGGTTGGATTCTTTTAGATTTCATAACCTTAGACTATGATTTTGTTAGAACTTCAAATCGTAAGTATTTTGAGTGGTCTCTTTTTTCTGGGGTTTTCTAATTGTTTTACTTTTATGATTTTATCTTTTTCAACATGATAGTTTGTTGTGTGCTCTTAGCAAATTGAGCTCTAATTTTATACGATATTTGAAAAAAGTCTCTCTTGCGGCAAGGTTTTACATTTATTTTCCAATATACACGGATGAAAAAGCCTCATTATTCGCACAATTTTAGAATCTAATCCATGACATTATCTTGATTATTGTTGCTATTGTTTGAAAAAGAATTTATATTTTAAGCCAAATACCTATTTCTTTGATCTATGTTTATGCAATGTTTAATTTGTCCTGATGGAATCAGAAATACTATTCTTTATAATTCTTTTTTTAACAAGGTTGAGCTATTTGTGACTCTCTTCAGTTTTAGTGCATATGTTGAATTAAATTACTTGCATGATATATGAAATTACAATAGCCTTAATTAATTATTTGAGTCTACAAAATTAAAAATATTTTGGTACTCCAAAATAGTGTTCTTTATGTTATTTTTTCCATACAAAAACTCCTTTTGCATTGATTATAAAATACTATCTTCTTTTTTTTTTTTGTAAAATAAACTTTCATTCATTTACTTACTCTTTTTTTTTTGCTCGGCAATTCAATTGCTTACTCTTACTACTTCTTTATTTTCATAACTAAATCTTAATTTGAATTATCTTACATACATGAACAATTACACCAATGAGCACACAACACCGTGCAAAGCACGCGGAATTACACTAGTACATTGTAAATGGCTAAAGTTGTAAAATGGGCAAAAAGTGACTCCAATGGACTTGATAAATTGGTCCATAAACATATGACTCAATAAGTCACCTTATAAATTTGGCCACAAATATATAGAGCTAGCCACTAGTAAATTTGGAATGTAACATATCCTCAGCTTAAATAAATTATTCGTTCTATCCAACTACTTTATGTGTGTGATAATTGTAATCATCACAAACTATATCTGTTACCATTTTAATATATATGTTTTCCTATTTCATCATAAAAGAAAATATTTATATAGAGATACATTGCTTAAAAAGTGAAGATAAAAGAGTATATTTTAAAAAAGAAATGATTCAATGGCTATAAAGTTAACCTGAAGTAATCTAACGGTTGTAGAGGTTACAATGATACTTTGTGGGCCCAACGAAACATTTTTTCTAGGCATGAAAAAAAACCACTCTATTTTATAATATAAATTAATTATATGTTTGTTGGCCCAATGAAACTCTTTTGTCTTTTTTCCTAGGCACAAAAAGAACCTGTTTGAAGTGTTGCTGCAGCAACAATAGCTACAAAACGTTTGAGGGTTTGAATCTTCGACTTACCCAAAAAACAAAAAACAAAAATCTTGGAGGGTTTCAAAATGAAAAATTGCTCTCTTACACAACCTCTGTGTCTAAGAAACATATCAGTTCATCTTCTCCATAATAGAACATAGACCTCCCTTTTCTCATTCCAAATTCAAGCAAAATTTGTGTTTCAATTAAGAAATTTAGCTTGTCCATTGGAGTGATCACCCAGGATAATGACTACTTACCAATCTATAATGACTAGAGTCTAAAAAGTACAAAATTATGATCAGAAGCAAAAAAAAAAAAAAAATTCAATGAAGACAAAAAATATTTTTTGTTTAAAGTGTCGTCTTACTATGATGACTTTTTTTTTCAACATCGGCCCATATTATAGGAGTATATTTTTTTGATTCCTTTCGTCGAGACAAATGATTAATCCCAAAAATTACAACGAAAAACTCAACAAAAAGTACCAAAAAAAAGTTTTAGACAAAAGTTTGCAATGGAGCCTTAATGCTCCAATGGCTAAGGTAGGTCTACGGTCCATCTTTTCTCTTCCATTTAAGAAATAGTACCAAAGACTAGACCTGTATTAGGCGTTCTCTTTGAAATATGAAGTTGAATGTATCGAAGACTTTGATACCTTATTATAAAATAAAATGGCATAACCAACTGCCATAGCCCAGTTAACCGCCCTATTATGGAGATTCTTACTTGAAGTATAGTTCAGGGGTAACTCACTCTCAAATGGGAGGTATCGGGCCAATTCTTGTGTCATTCGATTACTTCTGACCCAACATAAGGATTAATTCACGAGTTATAGTCATTGTGTCGTTGGGTTGGCCTTGTTATTTGTTTTTTGGGTAAATGGTGGCCTTATTTGTAGATTGTAGACGAATTTTTGAACATTCCGATTAATAGATCATCATCGAATGTAATTCTTCATAACGTTTGTAACTTTCATTCTGCCTGCCGAAGGTAAAGAGGGGAAAGAGAAAACTCATCTTACACCGGCCTTTAAAGAAGGAACCCTATTTGCTGCTTAGTGGCATGCGGGCATGATGCCCAATCAGAAATTCAGACCACACCCTAATACCATTGCCACACAATAGTCTCTCCAAATTAGATAAAACCAAAAATAAGTAAAGGAAAGAATACCAATATGTCTTACATCAGCTGCTGATATAGAATATCAATGCTAATAAAGCAAGTTTGCATTGTTGCACTAGAACATAGGCTTATAGGCAAACACCAGAGTTTCTTCCTCTCTGCTGGGCATAGAGACAATCAGACAACGCTATTTTACCTCAGGTTTCTTGCTTCGTCTCCTTGAGCACAAAAGCATCAGTCAATGCAGATCTTGACACCAACGAAGCCACCAAGAGACGCAAAGTCTGCAATATGAATGTATGAGCAGAGAGTGAAATTGAAACTACTACAGTCCGCAAACTACTACACCAAGCCACATTTACAGGGTCAAACTTCAAGCATACTTTGAGAGTTAAAGCGCTGTGGTGCAAGGCAATGAATTCTGTTTAGTGCGCCAGGTTTGATCAAATTTCTTAGAATGTTGATAGAAAAAAACCTGTTGCATGAAATCATCAAAATGTATGAACAGTGTCTGATTCTTGAGACACAAGTAGGGGTACAACATACGTGTAACATTTTACTAGGACATTCACCTTGAAAGCCTATTGAGTACCAAAAACGTTGTGAAATTTCTGGCTGGTCGAAAGCTTATTGCTGCAGAACTATGTATGCAGTGATGTGAATCTCATGTCATGCATGAATAGTCCATGGTACCTCGTAAACAATATCAACCTTAAAAAATAAAGAAATCCAATAAGAAATGTGAATATTTCACAGTGTCGCTTTGTCCTCAATGAGAATGAGAGTAATCCCACACTTAGACACATACACCAAGGGCTGTACCCTACACCCGTATCTGAGTCCATGTAACATCTATTACAATTTGGCAGCAGTTAACTTATGGCTTACCTCCTCCTCACCCATATTCACCTCCAATTCCTGAATGTCGCTGAGAGGTACCTTTAATCTGTTGATAAGAAAGATGCCTGAGATTGGAGATAAAGGTGCTATCGATAAACTATCCGTCACCATGAACATAGACGGTCCTTTCACTAGTCCGCCACTAATTTTAACTTCCCGCAGAGGGGACTCTAAACTTTTACTACAGCATTCGTTCTTGACCAGGGAAGAAAGAGTCTCACGTGACAGGTTTACAGCTTTTTCAATACCAATTAGTTTGTTGCCATAAGAGGTACCAGGGGCTAGTTTTGGATTGAGTAGAATTGCCTTCATCTCCTCAGATTTGAAGAACTTGTTGACATCAAAATCTTGGACACTCTTGTATAAATTGCCCATGCATCCCTTGAAGGACAAATATGGAAATTCTTTAGAGATGCAACCGATTGGGAATGAGAGGAAACTGCATAGGAGATCAACAAAATTCTCTTCAACTTCTGCGTATAGCGCCCTATTGTTCGATCTGTTTATGATAAGCTTCAAGTTTATCTTTTCATCCTCGTTTCTGGTGTCTGCGTCTCTTGGAGATAGATTTGTCATCCTCGGTCCGTACTGTCCATGATTAATCATGGGCATTGGCTTACTGAAGGGAGGTTCTAATATGGAGTCAGAAAAAGGTGTCCTTGACGCTAATGAACACTTGAGCAATTTCAGAACCAGAGAGAGAAAGAGAGAATGCTCAGAAAAATACAACGTAATTACATAACTTTGTATCTAAGAAGTATGGGTATGGATACAAACAAGTAGTTCCAAAGAAATGAGGGCACAGAGTTCCAGACAAGGCTGGGGTCGTGGCAAAAGCATACACACACACACACACTCATGTATGTATATGTATGCATGTAAATATGTGGATTTGATAGGTATTGAGCTGTTAATTGTATGCACATTGTATTTGGAAACATGGTACATCATAGCTTTCCACATATGGAATGTAGAACAAAAAACGATTTCGTTAATTACCTCATCCTTTCCTACGTTCAGCATTCTCTCTTCGATTTTGCTCCCATCTAATGCTCCAAAATTGCTAAGCAGAGACAAGCCAGCCATGGTAGACAAAGGCAACACTTGAAAGTCATCGGTTACCATGAAGCGCACAGTTGGGTTTATAAATCCACTTCCACCTTGAGGAACTGGGTCTAACAGATTTACCTCGTATGTTAAGGATTCTCCACACTGGCAATGAGTTAGGTAGTAGCTCACAATATTACAATACGAACCGCGGCACATATAATACTTGCTTTCGTCACATTCAACCAAATCTACCTTTAGGTTCCTACAGTAGACATCAATTGCACATCGCAGACGAAGAAGTACCCCTTTGTGCTCACTTGATAAAAGGACCTCATTAAACTCTTCCAAACTTTCATATAAGTTGTTTAAACAGCCAATCTCCCCCTTCAAAAAGTGCTCACGGGTGAGTGACAATTGTTCCAAGAGGTATTGTAAGGAAGCTGAATAGAACATCCACAAAATCCTTGTTTGCCTCCACAAAAACAACTCGATTTTTCTCTTTCTCCACAAGGATCTTCAAACTCATTGTTTGAGAAGCTTCGCTCACCATGATTTTGAATAAAAACTTGAGTGACTAAATTCAAGATAACAGTAATTCGCTTGCCGAGTATTGTTGTTGGAACTTGAATCCCTTGCATCAACCATTACATATGGAAAAGATTAATAGGACGACACATAAAAAAGTGTTCGTGAAAAACAACAATATTGAGTTGCAACACCGAAATAAATCCATGGCACCAATATTGCATTAGAGGAAATTCTTAAAATGTAGATTTTTTGCAATTAAGCAATGGAAATTGCATTTACAAATGTCAAACATTGAACTTTTTTGGTGCAATGCCGGTGTAATTGTACAATGTTACGATTAAGTTCTCGACAGAGGAGGGTTATGGTTGCAATAAGAAAGTATAGGGAATCACCGGTGTTCGGTTGGGCCTCCATGTTCTGCGTGCAGACTGCCGTATCATTTAGAGGCTATAATCAAAACAGGAGTAAATTCCTTCATAGCATGTTTCATAGGATTGTCACTAACCAATACAGTTCCAATCTTGTAAATTTTTTTTTTTTTTGGATATTCAAATAGGATCGGGGAAGTCTCCTTTTGCATCACAAGTATCAAATGAGGAATAGCCGTCGAATGAGAGGATCCTTACTCATGGAGAAACATCGTTTAAAAGGAGGTAAAATTAGGACTGAAAAAATTACTCCAAAACAGAAGAATTTATCAATTCCTAGTGTAAGTATGTTACCCGTCACCTCCGCCAGAGAGTATTGCCCTCACACCACACCACTATCACTGCATCTATGTTGGGACCGAGCCTAAGAACCCAACACATGTGGGTGGTGTTGGAAGTAAGGCTCCATTCTCATCAACTTGTTTGTCTAAAACTTTTTAAACTATTGCAACTTTTTGTTGAGCTTTTCGTCGTAAATTTTGGGGTTAATCATCCATCTCGACGAGAGGAATCAGAAAATTAAAATAATGTGGACCGATATTGAAAAAAGTAATATAATATGATACTTTAGACAAAAAAAAGTTCGTGTTTTTTTCGTCTTTAGTGAACGTTTTTATGCTTTTGGTCAAAATTTTTTACTTTTCAGACTCATTTCATCGAGACGTGCAATGAATCCAAAAGACATAATGCAAATCTAACTAACGTTTTGAAAATATGAACAAAACACACAAAACAAATATGACAGTTAAGGAGAATTAGTTCCGACGAGTTGAACTTGGGCTTGTCGACAAGCCCAAGTTTCCGACCCGAACCAGCCCCTCATTGTTACCCTCATACAGTTCAAAGGCACAAGTCGTATACAAAATGTCCATTAGCACAAAGAAGAATTCTACGAGCATGCACAATTACGCAAACACTTTACACACATACATTCTGATGGAGCGCCCACTCCATCTGATTTGAGTGTTTGTAAAAGTGCGTTAATGGGAGTGTTTGTAAAAGTGCGTTTGGTTTGGTTTGGTTTGGTTGAAGGACACATTTGGTGATGAGAAAGTGAAACGACAAGAAGTAATCGAAGTAACGATGATGGAGGGAAGATGAAGAAGAGCGAGGAGGCACAAAGAAAGCAGAACGAGTAGAGTAGGGCTCGAAGATGATCCAAGTTAAGTAGTGTGTGGTACCTGCGAGTCGCTGCGGGAGATCCAGCAAACCAGACCAGTAGTACTGCTTTGTCGAACGATTTGGAAATTGGGAACGACAGTGGTGATAGTTGCTAACAGGACAATTATTCCCATCCCACTCAACTTTTTCAACGATTTTTAATTGAGACCTGCTTTTCCCACCCCCCTGACACACCCCCCCTCCCCGGCCCCACCTCCCTTTCCCATATTACCCCTCTCTCTCTCTCCCTTCTCTTTCTTTCTTTCTTTCTTTCCCAGTTTTGTTCTTTTCTTTTATTTTTTCCTTTTATTACCGGTTACCCCTCTCTCTCTCTCTCTCTCTCTCTCTCTCTCTCCCTTTTCTTTCTTTCTTTCTCGGTTTTCTTCTTTTTTTTTCTTTTTTCCTTTTATTACCGGTTTGATTTTTTTTTTCATTTTATTTCTTTCCGGTTTGAATTTTTTTTCTCTTTAATAATAGGTTCAAGTCTAATTCTAGACTTTGTAAAGTAATTGAGAGAAAAAAAAGTGTTTAAATTGATTATGTTTATCCGACTGTTTTATTTTTCTTTTTTTGTCCTTTATAGATTAAAAAATATAGTTACGAAAATAAGTGTTTCAATTTTCAATCCGTTTGAACCATTGCAAAGATGTTATTTTTCTGATCATTTCATCCTAAATGGTCGTAATAAATTTTTGGCTTTAAGGCCTTTCAGTGGACACCCTAAGAGAGTCTTGAAACTAAATAATGAGCCTTAGGGTGTTTATTGAAAGGCCTTAAACCAAAAAATTCATTATAACCATTTAAAATAAAAAAAAAATGATCTTTGCTCTGATTTAACTGAATTGAAAATTAAAGCACTTAATTCTTGAATTATATTTTTAAATATACAAATGGTGTATTTATAGAAATTAAATAAATAAGATATAAGTTATTAAATAAATAAAAAATTAAAAAGTAGGGGGGCCCGAGGGCTCTGTTGTCCCCATTGGCACAGTAGCCCCTACGAAACCCCTAAAACGTTCCCGAACACTAATTGTAATCTTAATGAATTTTTTGTTTTACGGCCTTTCAACGAGCACCCTAAGACTCATTATTTAGTTTAAGGACTCTCTTAGGGTGTTCATTGAAAGGCCTTGGACTGGTTCATTATTTAATGTTCATTGAAACGTCGTTTTTTTTTATTATTTTATTTTAAATGGTTATAATGAATTTTTTGGTTTAAGGCATTTCAACAAACACCCGAAGGCTCATTATTTAGTTTCAAAACTCTCTTAGGGTGTCCACTGAAAGGCCTTGAAGCCAAAAATTTATTACGACCATTTAGGATGAAATGATGAGAAAAATAACATTTTTACACTGGTTCAAACGGATTGAAAATTGAAACACTTATTTTCGTAACTATATTTTTTAATCTATAAAGGACAAAAAAAGAAAAATAAAACAGTCGGATAAACATAATCAATTTAAATACTTTTTTTTCTCTCAATTACTTTACAAAGTCTAGAATTAGACTTGAACCTATTATTAAAGAGAAAAAAAATTTAAACTAGAAAGAAAGAAAAAGAAATAAAATGAAAAAAAAAAAAAAACCGGTAATAAAAGGAAAAAAGAAAAAAAAAAGAAAAAAACCGAGAAAGAAAGAAAGAAAGAAAAGGAAGGGAGGGAGAGAGAGAGAGAAAGAGAGAGAGAGAGGGGTAACATGGGAAAGGGAGGTGGGGCCGGGGAGGGGAGGTGGGGCCGGGGAGGGGGGGTGTGTCAGGGGGAATAGCAATTTGCTTTTTAATTTTGTTCTTATTATTATTTTTTTTTGTACGTTTGTTAAATTTGCAGGAATTTGTTTTAGATTAATAAAATGAGACGAATTAATTTTTTTTTTATTTTTACCTAAATAATTTAAGAATTAATCACGTTTAAATAAAAAAATTGACTTTTTTTTCCTTCTTAAAAGTGATTATTTTTTAAAATATTTGAGTAAAAATAAATTTTTTTAGACGAATCAACAATTTACAAAAAAAAAAATTGATGAAACATAATGAAATTGAAAAAAATTAAAATAAGAACAAAATTAAAAGTTTTAGAAAAAGTCCAGAGCAATGTGGAATGGGGCTAGACTAGACGGAGCCCAGATTTAGCCCGCTCCAAATTCGGACGCGGGGGGCTGCTGTCCTAGAGGGGACAGCAGCGTGCTGCTGTCCCAATTTTGGGACCCATCCGGGTCTCGCTCCGATAATCTGAATCGTTCACTTTGTAGAGCTCGTCGAGTAGAACATCTATGCAAAAAATCAGCTTAATTGGATATCATTAAGTACTTGATCGGAGCCCATATAACTCTCAGTCCATGGGTTAGAATGGATTTGATCCAGTGTTTCAGATGCATTCTTTTTAATATAAAAAGGTTCCGATCAGGTACTTAATGATATCCAATCAAGCTGATTTTTTGTATAGTTGTTCTACTCGACGAGCTCTACAAAGTGAACGATTCAGATTATCAGAGCGAGACCAGAGTGGACCCCAAAATGGGGTACAGCAGCGCGCTGCTGTCCCCTTGGGGACAGCAGCCCCCCTCCCTCCTCAAAATTCCGACGCTGATTTTCTATTACTATTTTCTCTTCTCTTTCTTTTCAAACCAAACTCGAAATTTTCTTTTAATTTTTTCTTCCTTTCTCTTCTTTTCAGCAAGTTATAAATCCCCAAAAAACTGACGTGCACCTAAACACGAAGAGAGAGAGAGAGAGGGAGGGAGAAGAGGAGGAGGAGGTGGACGAACTGACGCGTGACCACCAGCCTCACCTTCCGCCTCTGGCGACCACCACCAACACGGGGTCCACATCCAGTGACCAACCCTTCGCGAAAATCTACGCACCACCGACGACCACCAAGGACTAATCCACCGCCAAGGTCTCTCTCTCCTCTCGTCTATGTGTCTGGTTGAAATACTGATGAAGTGAGCCAATTTGTTTGCGCGATTGAGATTAACAGTTAATTTAAGATAAAAAAAAAATATTTGAGGGACATGGTTTTGTTCGTTTGAATACTGGGAAACATAGATGAAGGTCTGGAACCCCATAAATGCCGTATGTGGTCAATAGTAAAAAAACCCAGATGGGTAAACGAAACCCTAATTCTGAGGCTTAGCGTAAAAACCTTTCTTGATAGGCTATGAGAAAGCACTAGGGACTGGTGGGTTGGGGTTTAGCAAGAATATTTTAGCAACTTTCTTTTTTAGAAGGTCAAATCACTGGAAGAATTAGAAGATGTTGTGGGTCTATTTAGATGCGGAAGACTGTAAAAGGAAAAAATCAAAAAAAAGGGAAAAGAAGAACCCAGTTGTTGAGTCCAAAAGTCTATGTTGGGTTCCATATTTCCAAAATGACTTTGCCAATTCTTCAGCAACAGCTGAAGATTTTGATGACAACGAGTCGAGTGGTTTGGAGGTCCGATAGGGTTTGTGAGGAGGTGGGGGAGGAGAGAGAGTAGTAGGTTGGGAGTGATGAGATGATTTGGTTCTCTTCTGTTTTTTGTCTAGAAGATAAATTACATGCTATTTGTGCCATGAATTCCCATGGGGAATTGAGTGAGCAATTGGTATCAGGACATGTCACAAATTTTTGCAGAAGATGTAGCTAAGTAGTCTTGCTGGTCGGAGTGTTTGGGCTAACAAAACTTAGTAGTCTTCTACCAATTCTAGCAATACCTTTGTGGAACAGTAATTTTCAAGTTTTCAAACTCATTGCGAGTGTGCACAACCACTTTGTGCGTTCAGTTGATCAGTATCTGACAACATTGATTTGTTTTACACAAACAAGTTATGCTCTGTCACTTTCCTTGTTTATATCAGAGTTTGTCCCACATTGGTTAATTGTCTCCTCGGACCAAAATTAATATATGAATTTGGACTGTCTCTCCAGTCCTTGCCAATTGTGTTGAATTAGATACTTAAAAATGGTATCAGAGCTTTTCGGATGCCTTCGGACAAGATTCTCTTGATTGATCCCCCATTTATGTACGCCTTAAGTGTACCTTGCTTCTTTGCAATCCCTGCATTTTGGATCCTTTGGTTACCTCTCCACTTGGGAGTTGGGGTCATACGTGCCGGGAGTGTTAGTGCTTGTTTCACAATGGTTACTTATCACCTCAAAACTAGTATAAGAGCTTGTGCGGCTTGCCTACTCGTTGCTAATTGGTATCGAGTTGAATACTTCAGTAATTTTTCAATTTGATATGGAATATTAACGTGTATTGGTGACCTGAGTCGAAAGTCTGCAGAAATTTTTATGTCTTCATTTCATTTGACCATTATGATTTATGGAAGTTTTAAGCATGCAGATTGTGTGTGTGTGTGTGTGTGTGTGTGTGTTGGGATAGTTCTATTCTAAGAGGAGTCTTAGTTTGTTTGTGTACTTCTCCTTTGGACTATTGGAATCTGTTGACATTTTACTATCCATCAGTTTGACAGGAGCTGAGTTTGACAAGAGCTGAATGACTGAAACATGTAAAATGAATCAGCTTGCAAATTCATTTTCTTTGCTTGAATTGGATGTTGGAGATGATCGAGAAGTTACTATTGTTCGTGATCATCAAGAAAATGCTAATGGAAGAGGTAAACCATGCCCAAATCACTTATCCGAAAAAATAAAATCGTGCCTATCCTCTCCCGTCAATTGATCCATTTCCTTGCGTTCTCATGTGTAAAATTATTCTTCATGCAACTCAAATTCCAATCATCTCATTTGTATGAGGTCCTAGCTCACCTTTCAAAACTTTTTGACCATGACCTTCATAGAAGCTGTGGTTACAATGGAGGCATATTTTTTAAGGCGCAATGGAAAAGTCCAAATAATACAACTGTAGAACAACAATGAGTAGTTGTCCCTATTATGCACCGCAATTATAGAATTGCAAACGTTGCATTGTTGTCCCAAGAGACTCTAATGCCAAAAAAACTATCTACATGATGCAGGTAAAGGTAAGAAAAAAGGTGACAGCTCTGCTGGCATGACCCTCTCAAAGAATAACAATGGGGTCCCACATTGTGTAGAAGTGGTTTCAGGAGACTACAAGTTGCCCCTCGTGTGGATTGATTTGGAAATGACAGGTAGGCTTTGGTTTGGGGTAGTTATACTGGACCACGTTGTTCTTGGATAACATTGAGCAATCACTATTTTCTTTGGTATGAGTTCAAAGAAGGAATTCTATATACTGACACCACTGTTTCAGTGGAAGATGGATAATGGGAGAAATAGTGTCATCTATGATAGCCTTGCATGAGCCTATGATCGACAAATCTTGACAGCATTCCTTCTTCTTGCTCTTTTCTCATTTAATAATCATCTCTTGCAATTAGAATTTTGTTAGTTGAGAGTGGTATTATGGGTTGCATTGCTTTAGCCTTGAGTAGAAGTAAAGTAGTTCATTGGGCTCAGTAAGTTTGCTTCAAATGTGTCTTCTTTGCAAATGTTCCACCTAGCATGTTGTTGTATGAATCCAAATGTGCAGTTGAATGGCTTATGATGGTTTTTGTGGGTAATTTCATCGCTTTTGTTGCCTGTACAGGTCTCAATGTGGAATTCGATAGAATATTGGAGATTGCCTGTATAGTTACGGATGGTAGTTTAACGAAATCAGTTGAGGTAATTTTACCCCTCATCTATTGACAGTGTGGTTCCCCAGAATTAGTGGTTGGTCCATTATGTGTTACTTGTATGTTTTTATTGATATGTTACCCTTTAGTACTTTCTATTGCTTTATGTTCGAAGGTTGCCATTTCTAGTTGCAGATTCTTCTATCCTTTATGCATTGTACATATCGATGACGGTGAAGGTGAAGAGGTCATAATCTCATGTAAAATGATGGAATCTTCACTTCTACGAGTATCAATTGTGTTAATAATGATGCACGACTTACAAGATTAAAGAAAACTAAAGTGCGAAATTGCTTCCTTTCCGTAGGAGGGTGAATTTGTCTATATCAAATTGAAGGTGAGCTTTAATTCCCAATTGCAAAACACCCCATTGGAATGTTTTTTGCAGTCATATATTGGTTGATGGTTAGTAAATTACCAAGTGGGGTTTACATGATCCAAGAATCCAAAGATTTGGAGAGAACTGGTTCCAAGTTTCATCTAATTCGGTTGAACATATCCTAAATGTAGAGAGGTTCTCAAGGAGATGGCAGTGTAAACATGGTTCTGTTCTTTTGTGAGATATTGTCCAAGCACTTTGCCTCACATTGATTTACATTTACCCTGTAAGAAGTTTTCTTGAATGATGCCATCGATTTCGGATTTTTCTTCGTGACAGTTTATATTCATTTGTTTTATCACCTCTTTGTCCTTTTAGCAATTAGCTGTCGTGCCTTGGACATTTGCCCTCTCACTTGCTCCTTGTATTAATGTGTCCGTTCCCTGTACAACCCTTAACAGCAGTCTATCAAGTGTATCTCCTGATCTGGGAAACTGAATTTTGCTTTACCTTGTTTAGGGTCCTGACTTGGTTATCAATCAAAGTAAAGAATGTATGGACAGAATGGGAGAATGGTGTCAGACTCATCATGCAGCAAGTGGTGAGTACTTTTTCTAATTTTGGGGCTTTTAAGAGCTAGTGATGTCACCTTGATGATTCATTTATCTCCACCTTCAGTGCCTTCTGTTTTACGATTGGTGCATGTAACACGTCTAGTTTTTTTTTTTTTTTTTTCCCTTTTCTTTTCTTTCCCTGCAAGGCTTGTAACATTTTCAGTTTAATTTAGGATTGACAAAAAAGGTACTCCGCAGTAAGATTAGTGAACAAGAAGCTGAAAAGCAGGTAAAGTTTGTCTTCATAAACCTTGAGTGGTGTAATGTGGTTTGACTTTGACCACTGTGTCCTTGTCCCTACCTGAACCTTGTGTACGCTTCTGTTTCTTTGTAGAATAAATCCTGCTTGCTTTCCATTGTCCCCATTGAATCTAGCTCGCTGACATCGTTTTCTTTTCGTAGGTTACTGAATTTGTGAGGACATGTGTAGGCACTCATACGCCAGTTCTTGCTGGAAATTCAGTTTATATGGATTTTCTGTTTTTGAAGGTAGCAGACTCAATATCGTGATGATTATCCATTTATAAACATTTGCGATAAACGGAATGTGCTTCCTTGCTTTATTACAATTACTAGGATATATCCAACCCTTTGTTATTGCTCTTTAGTCTTTTCCCCAAATTCAACACTTAAAAGTTGTCTCTCTTTTCTCCAAATGTTCATGTTTGCAGAAGTATATGCCAAATTTGGCCGGCCTGTTCTCTCATGTACTTGTTGATGTTAGCAGCGTCAGGTCTCTATGCATTCGTTGGTACCCAAGAGGTAATATTATGTTTTTCTTATCAGGTTCATTTTGTGTTCAGCATACAAGTGGTGTCAAATATTTTATTGAAATGATCCATTGTCATATCCTTGTATTCGGTCTCTCTGTATGGGTGTATGCATAACCAGGGCATTTTCATTTAATCGTGGTCAGTTAATTTTGCTGTCGCGATTTTTGTAGTTTCTGATATAGTATTCAACATGTGTGTTTTAACATCTTTTTCCCAGAAAACAAGAAGGCTCCTGTGAAGGAAAAGAAGCATAGAGCATTGGATGATATCAGAGAAAGCATAGCAGAGCTCAAGTACTACAAGGAGCATATATTCAAGACTAAAAAGTGAGCAAAATGAGACTGCAGATTTCAGATTGAAGTGATATCTCATGTTTAAGCTAGTGTGATGTATGGCGTAGGCGTAAAGTAATGCAAGGGGTCAGATTATACAATCATTCTCGTCGAGTCTGACGTCAGTTCAACGAGACCAAAATTGTTTGACAGTATACAGAATTGCTATGGAACTTTTACAAGTGCTCCGATTTTAGCTTTCCATTGTAATCTAATGAATGATGACCACATTCTGCTCTGCTGTTTCAATATTGGATTCTGATAACCAACACCGATTTGTTTCAATGACATCTGCGCTAGCAGCACATGGAATCCATTGACGCATCGGGTAGAGAGGTATTGGTAAAAAAACAAATTTTGAACCCCATCCAAAAATTACAGTCTAGTGCATTCTTGTGCGTGCTTGGTAGGGGTGCAAACAGTCTGGTTTAGGCAATTTTCCAAACCAAACTGACATTTTGGTTTGGACATTGTCAGTTTGGTTTGGACATTTTACAAACCAAATACTAATATTTATTGGTTCGGTTTGGTTCAGTTTGACCGGTTTATTCCGGTTTCTGGTTTGAACTCAAAGCATCACAACATAAACAAAACATTAGCTAGTCCTAACATAAATAAACCAATCCGTAGAGAAGTAGCTAGTTTCAGACATTCCAACATAAGAATCATTGATAGTACCATACGAAGCCATTTGGTATCCTATAAGTAGTTTTTAAAAAATTGTTAAAACCATCCACTGTACATCGAAGAAAAAATCAATTAAATAGACATTGTACCCATTACTTCTCGCTTCTTGGAATCAAATATACTATCCATATTCTATTTCTACTGTTTTACACTTTTACTCTAACTTTTACCTTTTAACTTTAACTATGCATATTTATATATCTTTTTTTATTAAAAAAAGTACACACACACATTAACCAGGAAATTGATACATGCTTCATGAGTTGATACATGCTTCATGAGTCATTTGCAGCCAAGCTCTTCTTCTTGGCGTCCTTGAGGGCCGACATTAGTTCTTTAAGGGTTTGTGACCTCGTGGCTTCATTTCCGACCAGTTGTCTTAACTTCTGAGAAGTTGGAGTGATGGTGTCCATTTTCTCCGAGAGAAGAGAGATATGAGAGAGGCGATTTTTCCAGAGAGAGGATGAGAGGGCGTTTTGAGATTTTTTGGTGACTATATATAGTATTCTATAGCCGATCCTCCTCCGTTGGATTGAATGCCTAAATTGACGTATAGATGTCGACTTTAGCAATCCGGGTGAAAAGTTTATACCCAATAATATTCTGCCACGTCAGTAATCTGACTCGTTTGATTTAGAATTGCCTATCCTAGTCCGTTGGATTGAGTGCCTAAATGGACGGTATAGATGTCGACTTTAGCAATCCGCGTGAAAAGTTTATAACCAATAAGATTCTGCCACGTCAGTAATCTGACTCGTTTGACTTAGAATTGCCGCTCCTCCTCCGTTGGATTGAGTGCCTCGATGGACGGTATAGATGTCAACTTTAGCAATCCGCGTGAAAAGTTTATAACCAATAAGATTCTGCCACGTCAGTAATTTGACTTGTCACTAATCTGTTAGAATTGCCTTAATGGTACTAATCTTCGGTACCACAAAACGTGAAATCGTACGGTTGGCATGATGCATCCATCTATCGTCATGCATATAGTAATTGTTAAGGTCGAATCGGTTATTGAATATACTAACAGGCATTTATCGCTTGGAAAGTGATTTTGGCACTTCACATTTAGTGATTGCCACTTCACTTTTTGTGTTTATCTTACGTGAAATTACTGAATTACCCTTTATCTCATTAGTGTTCATCCACCTTAAAGGGTATTGTAATTTCAAATTGAAAAAGACAAAAAAAAAAAAAAAAGTGTCAATGGCTAAATGTGAAGTGCTAAAATCAATTTTCTTATCATCATTATGTATATATAGAATGTTATATACAAAAATGTATTTCCAAACAGCTTTTTAACATTAAAAATCAAAAAATTTTGATGCTTTTTATTTTCTTTTATTTTTTCACTTTTCTCTCATGCTTATCTTGATTTTTTTACATATTTGATTTGATTTACCCCTCTGTTCCACTTTGTTCTTCTAATATTCCCCTTTTTGTTTTCCCACAATGTTTAGTTCATTTCAAAAGTCAAAGTAATAATTTTTATTTTTTTTCCCTCTCTGGCCCTCTCATTTTCTATTGAAGTGTTTAAAATCGGACCAAACCAAAATTTTCGATTTGGCTAAAACTCAAACTAAATGAAATCTATTACCTCTAGAAACCAAACCAAACCAAACCACCGGTTTCGGTTTTCGGCCCGGTTTACCAATTTTTACTTTCACCCCTAGTTGCTTGCATATGTCTGCATTTGGGTTTACGTGCATGCTTGTGTAAAACAAAGTCATACCTAACTAAATCCCTGGAATATTCCAAGTACTCTTCATATTGTTAATTACTCCATCACAATCCCAAACCAGTGAACAAGAAACTAAAATAATGAGACCATTCTTGAGATGAAACGTGTCCTCGAAACATGTTGAATAAAATCTCACGTTGTTGTACAATAACTTATTCTATCAATAAATTCACAACAAAAACAAAAACAAAACAAAAAAACAGGGGGAAACAAACAGAGGAATTATTTGCCTGGTGTAACAGGGTAACCAATACCATGCCTTCTGGTAGGAAAGACGACAAACAACAAGCTGCAAATAACCCCAATCCCAATAGGAACTATGTCCAGAACCTCCCGAGCCTCATGGCCAGGCCTTGGGTAAAAGCAACTCTGCACATTCTTATCCCTCAGAGCCACAGCAACAAACACAAGAACTGACAGAACTGCATGAACAACATCAATGAAGCCCAGCCTGTATTTGCTCAGGTCAGGAATCCCCGAACCCGACGAGGCATTGGAGGATGCCTGCGGGTCGAAAACCCACATCCCTTTGGGCGTTGCGAAGCCATGGTAGACTTGTCCATCCGAGGCTCTAAAGCTGTCGGTGAAGCAGGCGAGGAAGCAGGAGGTGGCCAGAAGGAGGAGGAGGAGGAGGGTGAGGGGCCGGGTGGCAGAGTCGCAAAAGCCGTTTTTGGTGAAGATTGGAGTGAGGAGCTGGAAGGCCAGGAGGGAGCCGGTCGGGAGGAGGTTTGCCAAGTGGGCGGTACCAGTTAGGCCTTGGGAGAGAGCACGTTGTGCGAGGGAGGGTGGTAGTGGTTGGGATTTTGGGGTTTCAGAAGACTTTTCATCGTTAGAGGTTGAACCATCCGTGGTGGCGGTGGGAGCAATATCGGACACGGATGTTTGCTTGGAGGAGGTTTGCCTTGCCCTAAGAGACATTTTTGGAAACAAAAAGGCAGCGGCGGTGGTGCAGCCAATGTCTGCTGCGGCCCGGCGGAGGAGGAGGCAAGTTGTGGCTAGAGATGTTAGAAGGGTGTTTGTAGATAGGCAGGACCAGTTCATGGTTTATAGGTCATCAAATGGTCCTTGTTTAACTTGTCTTTTTCAATCACTACGTAATTTCAATTGCGTGTTGGCTATTTGTCTAAATATTCTACTAATTCCATGTTTTATGTGCTGGCAGTTTAATCTTTTGAACGGAATTTTTGCTTTCAGGTAAAAGAATTCTCTCTCTAGCTTTTTCTGCCATTGACGCCATCTACAAATAAGGTTGGGGAAGTTCTGTCTTTAGGCCAAATCCTTTTTTTTTTTTGAAGTCGATAATTGAGACGAAAATAGCCGATAAGCTAAAACATTTTGGAAATCTAAAACGTAATGTTATTTCTCCAAACATTACTCGTTGAGATCTACAATCAAACAGATCCAAATCGACGATGAAATTACATGAACAAAATCCAAGTGTTTTTGTAACTTCGCATAACAAATCAAAACTATGAACATTTTTGCGTATAAGTAGGCGCGAAATCATTCGCTACGCAAATATGGGCAAGTTCATACAGTAGTTTCCTTGCAACCGATGGGCCGCAATAGAAATAAACTAAGTCTATACTCCATACAAAAAATGTACATGAAAATTGTTTCTTCTCTTTTGGTCCATATTTTTGACTTTTGAGTGCTTCCGTAATCAAGTCTTATACGACATATAATGTTCTTCATGAGGCAAGTTTTATATGAAAATGGTCTGTGGAAAACAAGAATAATGGGATGTCAAAACGAGCCCAGTTTTTCATAAAGGAACCTGAGAAAGGAAAAAGCAATAGGAATAATGTGAACGGTGCGATTGGTCCCCGAATTAGTCAGTCAATGGACTGGAGTTATCAAAGAAACCATTCAGTCTTTTGTCTAACCAATTCTCATAGCCACCATAATGCTATGTTTCACAGGACCAGACTGTCTTCGGCCGGTTGAATTAACTTTCCACACCCCTGACAAAATCACAAAATGGCAGGAAAACTGTTATTACCTAGGCCGCGTAACGATGATATCCTCTGGATCATCCTCCCTAACTCCTAAAGTTGTAGGGGAGAGAGATTTCTTTTGGCCCATATTCTGACTTAAACTTAAATTAGCGTCTCTTTTTTCTAGCACTTTCAATTACTCTCGACCCATCAGATTATGATGGAATTTCGCCCGAAACTAATTCACAAGTTTACAGAATATGATAATAAGAACAAAAAGGTCAAAACCTTAAGTTAGGCCAAATTCAATCCACTCCACCATCAGTTTTAAGAGAGGATGGAAGAGCGGATATAAAGTTGGATGTGTACCTAGCATTGCTCTATTTGAGGCAACTTGTTTGCAAGTCAGTTCCTGTGAGACCAACGGCAACAAGAAGACTCTCAAAGCATCATCGGAGGCTCATTCGATTGGCAGTCCCCAGGTTTCATTCAGTAGGGATGCCTAATAGTCCCTTCAGATTGTCAGATGAGGCCCATGAGGGAAAAGACCAAACCTCTTTCTGCATAATCTGCAAGCCACACACATCACTTAGAAACTTGAAAGTTATGTTAGTCGAATGTTCCACCCCACACTTGATTAACTTCCAGCTTCAATCCAGTGAAGAACCTTGCCATTATAATTAACCAGGAAAATGTCAAACATCCAGAATATATCTTCAGACTTCAGACATGTAGGATCCTTTTTCATTTTAAGGAAAACAAACTAGGATTTACTAATTCACAGTCGATGATATTTTTAATCATGCATGTTTGTATCGTGTGGCCCTTTTACCAAAAGGATGTTAATGAGGTTCCTACCTCCTCAATGTACCAACATACTATTTCCAAACAATCGAAAACCTTTTCTGACAAACAAATCATATATTTTTAATGTTTGGTTAATACCAACACATACTTATTTTCTAAACCAGAGTTTTATCAAGTTTTTGCCCAACATAACAACGGTTATCAAATATCTCATTCTCAAGTTAGTATGTCAGAAACCGTATTTCTGATAACTCGCGGGTACTAGATGGTACATAAAACTATAGTCAATACTGCAATTGTAAAGGTATTGATTCTTGGAATCAGCCTGTTTTCCTTCCTGTATAATCAACTGTAAAGAATGCTGCAGCAGCTGCACTACATTTCTTTTAGAGCAAAAACACATCAATCAAAGCAGAAGAAGCTCTAATAGATAACTTCATTGAATTTGAGATAAGCTAAGGAACTCACCACCGAACAGCCTGAAGGAGATTTAACCAGCCACAAGAGCCCAAATATAACCAACATCATATACTGAACTCCGTCTTGTTTTGTTGAAATTGGCGCAACCATCCTGTCCTTCAGAGCCATTGAGCCATCTTCGAGTACATCCTCCTCATTGAATACATCTCCTTTTTGATCGACAGTCGGAAATTTTGGCTATCTCAGCCAAAATTGTCAATTCCACATCATCCCAAGTCATATTTCCCGGAATCCAGAAGCTCTGCCATGGACTAAGTTCACATCCTAATCCGGTAATCCCCACCTGCTCAATTTAACTCCATTACTTCTCCTGCCTTGTCATAGGACTATTTTTACTTTATCCTCCTCCATCGATAATCAAACAATCTGCTTTCTACGCCCATTACCTCCAACTCGGATTGGTCTACGCCGTTTCACCATCTTGTTCATGAGATGAATATACCTATGGCGCATACCCATCAATGGATGCTTCTCAACCAAGAAGTCCTTCCTGTAAGCCTCCCTCAGAACCACAGTCTGAGTCCTAATTTTATTTGATACATAAAATATTCCTGGATGGTGCACCAAAGCCTTCTTAAACCTCTTCCCGAATCCCATATAATCCCCCAGCCGATACAAATTCTCTCTCTCTGTCTTCTTTGACACCATAAGATGAAGCAATTCGTGAAGTACCGCCACCGTCCACTTCTCTGCTTGATCGCCATCCGGAGCAAGATGAAATGCATTTTCGTAGGGCGAAATGTAAGGCAACTTTTGCCATTCATCAACCCAGTTCTTCACTCTCTTATCCAAGTCAAATCCCCTTGGTAAATCCATCGGAAATGCAATTCGCATACCCCTTCTGCGCTCAGAATTCACACCCATCGCCCTTCTCTCCATCGCAGAGACAGCAAGCTCATCTCTCCAAGAAATCAACTCTAGCCCTAGCATTTGAATACCATTTGAGTCCTTACAGTCCATACCACATACCTGAAGATTTGGAAAGCAGGGTGAGAATCTCAATACGGAGCAAATGCAGGTCCAATTTGAAATCATCGATGCATTTTAAACATACTAGACTACATCCAAATATACGTGGATTTCCAATGAAAAGATTTGGCATATTTTCCATGACTATGAGACTAGCTCCAACTTAAATGTGATTACATGGGCTTGAATCATAGGAGTGATATTAATCATCTCAAAGATTGTAGCTGAATAAAGATCCCCACAAAATACACCACTTCTAACTCTATCCCATTTTTCATTCGAGTTTAACACCACCTAAATAACTAAACTTCTCACATTTTTGTTGAAATTAGAAACACAATCCCTTGTTTGAAGTTTTTTTTTTTAAGTTTTAAAACACATCAATCGGAATGGAGCCTAACCCTCAGTTTCGAACTTGAGGAAAGTGGGAGAAAAGAAAATGGAAGGAAAATGAGAGGAAAAATCTACTGTACACAAAACTGGAATTTGCTATTTTCTCCCCTCTTTCTCTCCAAACAATCGAAGAGAAAAGAAAAAGAAAGGGATGGAAAATATTTACCCTTGTTTGGTTAGAGAGATTTTAATTAACAAAATAAAGAATTAAGCAGTGTATTCCACTAAACTAAATGGACTAAAGCCCGATTTTTTACGGATTTTAAGCCAGATCATTCTACTCACATACATAATTAAAATTTAGCGGAAACAACTTCACTAGGAAAGGAAAAAAATATAGCCTATCAGCTGAAGCAAAACAATATAGCCGAAATGCACACTAACTTTTTCCCCACACTTCTCTCAAATTTTTGTTTTCCTTTCCTTTCAATTCCCCAAGTCCCAAACAGGATCAAAATGCATACCATACCTGAAAGTACTCGGGAAATTCCGAAAGAAAAGTAAGAACGTAATTATGAGGCAAACCCAGGTCGAATTGAAACCCATCCACCACATCCAACGGAACCCTCCTCGTTCCGGCCAGCATCAACAGCTTGGCGAGTCTCTCCGCCGCCTCTTTCCGCCGCACTGCCGAGTCGAACACTCGGGCCTCCTCGTTGTGCACAATTAGGGCTGGGGGAGTGATCTTCACGTGGGGCAGGGCCAGCTTCTTGATTGGCCGAAATCCTTTGAAAACCGAGGGGTATTTCCGGATGAACTTCGCGGCGGTGGTGGGCAGGCGGAGTCGGTCCTTGTGGGCGGCGGCAGCGGAGATGGGTAGGGTTCTGGAGGGTTGGGAGAGGATTAGGGATTTGAGGGAGAGGAGTGGGCTGAGGTTTTTCTCCTTTTCGACGGCGGTGTCGAGGTATGGGTCTCGGACCCATTTGACCCTGGCGTTGATGAAGGTGCGCGTGGTCGTGAGGCGGTGGCGGAGGAGGTTGGTGGCGGATTGGGTGAGCGCCGCCGTGGGCATGGCTTGTTGAAGTGGTGGGGAGTGAGTTTGGTGGCGGGGGAAATCCAGCGCTGGAATTAGATTGTAAAGTGGATTGCATTTTGTTTAGGTTAAAAACGCAAAAGGGTAAATTACTGTTAAAAACACAAAAGGGTAAAGTGGATTGCATTTTAGCACCGAACCCCTCTAAGTAATGAAAATCTTCGTCCGTCTGACTTCCGTAACGGAGAGGTGTTAACTTACGAATTTGCCCTTTGAACAAAAAAGCCTCTGTGAATAGCCCTCAATCGCTAGGCTCCAATTGAATGTTGCTACAGGTACAGAGCTTTCTGCACAGACAGCGCGTATAGCGCTCGTTTGGGCCAGTCTTGGATTCAACAAAGATAATCGAAACCGTTCATTTTGTTCAGTATATTTTGTTTAAGGTTCCTGCAAAAAAATCAACTCCATCCGACATCGATAAGAGCGTTTGCAAATTGTCCAAAATTGCTTTGAAAAATTTCTAAAGCAATTTTGAATGCTTCGCAAATGCTCTTTTCGATGTAAGATAGAACTGATTTTTTGCAGAGATCTTAAAAAAATATATTGAACAAAATCAGCGACTCCGATTATCTTTGTTGGACTCGAGACGAGCCCAAATGGACGTTGTACGCGTTGTCTGTGCAGAAAGCTGCTGTACCAGCAGCTTTTTGGGCTCCAATTCCCCACGCACAACTCTCTCTCTGTATGTATGCAACTCCGAAGGCGAAGAATTATGTGAGAGACAAATGTCCCCCTCTCCAGATTCGGGGTCCTAGTAGCCCAGCTAGAGTCCATCGTCGCCTCCTCTGCACACAACCCCCTCGACTCCCTCCTCTGATTCGATCTCCTCTCCGATCTTGTCTCCGCCATTGACGAAGAGCCCAAGGTCTCTCTCTCTCCGCACACGCAAGTGTGAGATCCTTTGTTGCTTCTGCTACTAGCGATGACGTCGACGCTGTGGCGAGTTCTTCGTCTTTGGGTTCTTGTTCAGGGGTTAGACAAAAGAAGAACCCACTTCTCAGGCGATCGTCTTTCATTTTCGATCCTGGTGGAGCTGGACCGATGGTTCATTTGTGGATTCAAGTTATTCAATGGTAGTTTACCGGAGAATGATCGAATTTTTTGAAGATTATTGTTTTGTCATAATGGGAGGAATTTAAAAAGTAAAAAATTTATGAACAAAATTTAATTTTTTTTAATAAAGACCAAAATAAGTTAATAAGTCAATTTTTTCTTTTTCTTTTTTAAAAAATTGGATTTCGATCGTAATTTTTTTCTTTTTAAATTGACGAAAAATTAATAAATGTGAATTTTTTTTTGCATAAAGACAAAAAATAAGCCACCTTGACTTATTTAACTGAAATAAGTCTAATTCATCAAATTTCGCAGATGGGGCTGCTCAAAATGATGAAATGATAGTAAATAACCTTGAATCCTACACTTAGATTGTTCAACCATGAGGGTTTTGCAACCCACTACGAGTTCTTTGGAGAAACTTTCTAGTCTATTGATCTCCAACAAGGCAATTGTGGTGCAAGGTAGATGAGGTTGCATGGATGTGCAGGGGAGGTAAGCTGTTTGGCTGGGTTTGTGGTCTAGAAGGTGGTTTGTTTTGAACTTGAGGAAGGAGAGACAACAAGAAAAGGGCAATAACGTTCATAATTTTTAAATGGGAGGGCATGTGACTTGTACATGACATCTACCGTCCCATTTTAAACAGAATGTAGACAAAAGAAGGGTTTCCAACTTTCCATTAGTTAGGGGGAGTTAAGTGTCAAAAAAAAAAAAAGTTATAGGAGGGTAAGGGGTTCCCGAACCATCGTTAAAGGGGGTAACCAGTAATTTACCCAAACAAAAAAGTACTCCGTAAGAACCCAACTCAGAATACGAATGTATACGGAGTCGTTTTATGTATTTAAGCCCACTTATACTCATTCATTTTTTTTCGAAGTTTTGTTTTTAGGGTTGCTCGATGAGAAATATTACACTAAACTAGGCAGAGGTTTAAAAGGAATCAGAGCACAAGGCATTAAAGCATAACAAGAGCGAAACCGCAAAAGTTGTCTATTGGTTTATAATCACCGGAACACTCAGAAACCTTGTGATGACGATAATTATTCTATGCGTTCGCATAATCCGTTATATATTGTCTAAAATGTTTTTTTTAATATGCAAAAAAATTTAATTAATCTTTAAAAAGATACAAACATTTTATATTGTCTAAAATGTAATGACGTTAGAAATCTCCAAACTAGTAGCATATATTAGGCCTTCAATGGCTTAACACCCCTGACAGGTCATGACTTTCAGGATCAATTTTGGGTCGTGATAAAAAATTCCTCAAATGAGACATTATTTGTATGAACGACATAATTGTTTCTTGGTGTATGGAATTTTTATTTTGTTTTTGTGAAAATAGTGATCAATAATTAAAATAGCTTACGTTGGAGTTGTTTGGATGTCGGATGTTGATCTACAAAATTAAACTAGGAAAAAGAGAGAGCCAAAACGACGTAGTTCCGGTTGCCATATACTACCGCTGTAATGTAACCCGCAATACAGCATCCCCGTGTCCTGGTCGGAATGTGCCTTCAATAAGAGCTGTCTACCACATCAGTTCAGAAAAGGAAAGGCATGAAAATCCTAGTCCTATGGGGAAACATAAAATATGGGCCAGGGAAAAGCCTCATAAACAAAGCTTATAGAGTACCACTCCAACTCTCTCCAAAAGGTAAAAGAAAAAGAAAAAGCAAAACCAGTATTTTTTCAGATCACTAACAGCCCCTTTAGATGGAGGGGTGAGAAAGGAGAAGAAAGGAGAGTCTTCTCCATTAATGGCAAGAAAGGAGAAGAGAGAGGAGTGATTTCTTACTGTGCAATCCAAACAACCGGGAGAAATCAAACTCTCTTTGGCGAGAAACTCTCTCCGGCGACCAAGATCTGTAACTCCGGCGACCAAGATCTGTAAACTCCGGCGACGAAACTTTCTCCGGCGACGATCTCGCAACACCAGCGACGAGCTAGCAACTCCGGCGTCGCACCACATCCGTCGCGATTCAGAAATGGGGTCCTGTGAGGAAACGATTTCTCTCATTCCCCACCCCTTTCTCGCCTGATGGCCCTCCCAAACGTGGGTGAGAGTCAGATTCCTCACCCTCTCCTTTCTTCTCTCTCGAATCCCCTCCATCCAAACGACATGTAATGGCGTGGGACGAGAAGAAAGAACGGTCCCCGGAAAATACAATTCGGCGGCCAAAACGACGTAAGGTTTCTACCAAAAACCTCCCTTTGGTCCCAAACCCAAAAATCACCAAATCGAGAATGGATTTCTCCGTGGGGATGGCAAAGCAGCTCTTGCTCAATCAGGTCAAAAATTGCTCAAACAAGAACTTTGCGCTCTCTCCGGTATCCATCGACGCCGCTCTAGGCATGGTGGCTGCCGGATCTAGGGGCCCCACTTTGGGGCGCATGCTGGCATTGCTTGGGACGCAAGACGTCGACGAGCTTAAGCTGAGTGCTTCGGCGATGATGGCAACGGCAAACTGTGGCAGTGAGGGCGGTGACGGTCCGATTTTGTGTATGGTCAACGGAGCTTGGGTCGACAAACGGTTTCCTCTTGTAGATTCTTATGAGGAGGAAGTACTCAAAGGGATTTACGGTTGTGATGCCGAAACTGTTGATTTCCTGCATCAGGTAACCAATCATTCAATCCTCTCTCTCTCTCTCCTTGCACACAGAGCACGATTATTTTTAATCAGTCAGCTAGGTAAGGGCACCTTTATTTTAGTTATTTATAGACATTGATCTCAGCCGTTGAATTGTATTTTGAATGGTTTGGATTCACGGATATTCTATTTGTGTGAATAAATATCTATTCACGTCAATAGATTGTCCGCGAATTCGGACCATCCAAAAACACAAACCAACGATAGGTAGACGTCCACAAATAACCTCTAACGGCATTCTTATGAGAAGATTCGTGATTTTTAATTTCTCTAAAAATAAAAATCGAAAATAGCATGTGGAAATACTTCGTTTCAATTAAACACTATTGGAAACAACAAATATAAAACATATTTACCAAAAAAAAAAAACTGTTTAGTAAGCCAAATTTGATTATGTATGGTTAACGTTTATAGCAAACGAAAAAAATGATTTTTTATTTTACCAAACGCGTATTGCATAATTGTTTATAAAAATCTTAGAACATGAACAATGAATTGTAAATAAAAATGTTGCCAAATAATCAGTTTCAAGAACTTTTTTTTTTGTTTTGTTTGCGTACTCTCTAAACTTTAATTTGTTTGTTCTCGAGTAATTTTTCGAATGATTAATTCATGTTGACAAGGAGCAATTGAAAAGGTGAAAAACATGACCAAAACAGGTTGGATGTCTATATTGGTAGGTTGGGTCTTCAAACAGTAACTTCTACAAATAAATTTTTTTATAATCTTAAAAAAAAGGAATTAATTTGGTGAAGATATTAGATGGGTATTCCTGTATATATCTCTGTATATATTTTTGAAGAATGAAATATCTACACAGACTGATAAAGTGGTAAACAAAGTTAACTCATGGGCCAAAGATGCATCAAAAGGGCTTATCACAAATTAACCTTCTACAATCTGGGTTATTATCTCTGGAAACAACAATCATCCTTGCGAATGGACTCTACTTCGAAGGAACTTAGACTCGCCAATATAGATTTGATGCGAGTCTTAACAAAAAGGGAGACTTCTACTTACTCACGGGAGACACTGTTTCAATTCCATTTATGACAGGTCATAAGAGATATAACTATGAATCATTTGATAGGTTCAAGGTCCTCAAAACCCATACCAAAGCAGTGCAGAACTCAATAGGAACTTTTCTATGTACTTCTTTCTCCCTCATGAGAAAGTTGGGTTACAAAATCTTCTCGAAGAGCTCTGTTCTAATTCTGGATCTACAAAGCAAGATTACTTCAACTTGAGGGAAGTGAGCCTCGACAGAGTTTGGATCCCAAAGTTTGAATTCTCGTATGATTTTAATGTTTCTACGACAATGAAGGAAATTGGAATGACATTTCCTTCCGTTGAAAATCCAGAAGACTTTTCGGAGATGATGAAAATACCTGAGGGGAGTCCATTCTTTGCAACAAAAATGATTCAAAAAGTTGTTGTTAAGGTAGACGAGATAGGCACAAAGGCTGCAGTCGTTACTTACGGACGTCTCATTGCGGGGTGTCGTCGGCGTGGGCAGCCACCCCCAAAACCGAGTTTCATAGCTGACCATCCTTTTATGTTCGTGATCAAGGAAGAGATATCAGGGTTGCTATTTTTTGTGGGAGCTGTGCTCAATCCAAGCCTTTAGTTCCTCTATACACAATAATAGAAATTTGTGAAAATTTCCGGTTATGATATCATAATTATTTTGTTTTTTTATCTGAACTTTTAATATTTTGAAGCATTGGCAGTTTATGATCTAGTAGTTCCTTATGGCTTTTGGTTGTTTAACGACTTGAGCATTTGATAAAGCTTGAAGACACTATGTTTCTTCTTATTTCTTGCATGTCTTTTTTTGTGTGGCCAAATTTTGTAATGTTCGGATGGGAGGCTTCAATTTTGTGGGAAGTTCAGACTTGAAAGGAGCCATCTCCGAATTTTTTTTTTTGATAGGCAACAAAATTTTATTAGAAACTTAACAAAGAATACATCGAAAAGCCATCCTCGATACTACTTTTATTGAAATATATTGTCATTCTATCCATTCTTATAGACCAGCCGGACATAACCACCTTTGCTTCCAACATTGTGATGTTTTAGACCAAATCACCTAAAAGAAACGGCAACGTGGCCATTGGCTCACCAGTCACCATGAATATATATGATGGTTAGGTATGTTATATTAAATTGGTCATGATCAGGTAAAGATGTATTTGGGGACGTTTTTACTTTTGTATTTTATCGGCAAAATAATTTATTGATAACTCAACAATAGTACATTGACGGAAACAAAAGAGGGAAAAAAAAAAAACATGCTCCATGACGTTGGTACACGAGACAAAGTGTTAGATCCAAAGCAAGGACAAAAAGAGACCAAACAACGTAGTTTCGGATGTTGGATGCTTACAAAATTTAACCAGGAAATTGATACATGCTTCATGAGTTGTTTGGATGTTGGATGTTTACAAAATTTAACCAGGGAAAAAAAAAGAAAGATACAAAACAACGTAGTTTCGGTTGCCCTACACCAGCATTTCCGTGTCTGGGTCGGAGGCCTTGTTCGTTTTGGAATCTTAAAACCTCCTAGGGTCTCTAATAAATTTATAGTCTCTCATCCGAACATTACATAAATAATCAGAAAAAGGAAACGCAGATCAAGTTAATTCAAACAATATTAATTCTAGTATAGAAATAAATGGAAACCGTGCTAATGAAGAACACCTTCAACCAAACATGAAAACCCTAGCTCTATATATGGGCCGGTGCAAAGCCTCATATTTATATAAAGCTTATACAGTCTCCAAAAACTAAAAGAGAAAAGAAAACCACTTTTCCGATCACTACTAATGGCGTCGGCCGAGAAGAAAGAAGGGTCTCCGGAATATACTATCCGGCAGCCGAAATGGCAAAAGGGTTCTAACAATCCCAACCCATATTTCTTAATCCATGAGAATAGCTCCAACTTAAATGTGATAGCTTGTACATGGGCTTGAATCATAGGAGAGAGGTAACAATTCTAATCCATATTTTTTAATTCGCTCAAATCTGTACAATTGTAAGCCAACCCAATCCGTCCATATATATTGTATGATGGGTTGATATAGGTTATAGTTCAACCTAACCTATATCAACCCATATTTTTATGGGTTTAGGTGAGTTGAGAGTGAGTTTAATAGCCTGCACTCTCTCCCATCTTTCTCTGATTCTCTCACTTCAATCCAATTCACCCATCTCTCTCTCTCTAAGTGTTTCTGCAACAAAACTCAAAAAGTAATACACTAGATTTAGGACTGGGGCAGCGTGCTCTCCCAGCTGAGAGGGCCCCGTTCTGGTCTTGTTTTGATAATAAAAAACGTTCACTTCGTAGAGCTTGTCGAGTTGAACAAGTTTGTAAAAAATTAATTTGATCGGATATCATTAAGTGCCTGATCGGAACACATATAACTTGCCAATAATGGGTTCTAATAGTAGATTTGATCTAGTATTTTAGATCCATTCTTTTCAAGACAAAAAGGTTTCGATTAAGTACTTAATGATATCCGATCGAGCTGATTTTTTACATACTTTTTTAACTCAACGAGTTCTACGAAGTGAACGTTTTCGATCATTGGAGCGAGACTGGAGCACGGCCCCCTTAGCCGAGACAGCAGGCTGCTGTCCCTTCAAGATACAGCAGCTGCCCCAACTCCCTAGATTTAGGGTGGGTTTGAATTTAAAAGATAAGTGGATTATTTTTGTCCTTATTTGAATTTTTTTTGCATTTGTTATTTTGCGTTAAATTTTTGTGGCTTAATAATTTGTCTCGATAAGAGGAATCACAAAAATAATTTTTTTTTATTGAAACTCATAATTTTTTGAATAAAAGACAAAAATAAGTCAATAAGTCAACTTATTTTACTTATTCTTGTCTTTTTGAAAAAAATTATGAGTTTTGATAAAAAAAAATTAATTTTCCGATTCTTCTCTCCAAGATGAATCATTAAGTTATAAAAGTTTGACGCAAAATTATCAAATACAAATTTTTTTGAATAAAGACAAAAAAAATGATACTGTTTCAGTTTTAAAGCCAAATGAAAAGACTCATTTCTTATACAAAAGTTAACTACTGTTTTAGATTTCTGCATTTTTCGTTTTGCGACAAGTATTTTACGATTTTTGAATTGCTCCAATCAAAAAAGAGATAAAAAAAAAGTTACTTGACTTTTTAATCCAAACCTAAGCAGTGGCTTTGGCGAACGCAACGAATACCAAAACTGTACAATCAGTGCAATTATCGCATTTCAGACAATTCTTTGAGACTGCCTCTGACTCATTGTCGAAGTTATGTTACTATTTGGAAATGGAAAAACAAACATAAAAACCTACGCTTTGTTCGTTTAGCATATTTACTTTGTTTTAACTTTGTTTTTCAATCATTACCTTATATATTTCTTCAATCATTACCCTATTTCTCCAATTATTAATTTCATTTCTCTCTCTATCTCTCTCCACTCATTTATCCCTCTCTCTAATCATTATCATATTTCTCTCCCCACCCACTACCAAAACTAAAATATCCAAATGTACTAAACGAACAAGGCAATTTTTAAAAGTTTTTTTTTGTTTTAATCATAAAATTTTACTTCTCTGAATTCCCTTACAAATCCGGGGGGGGGGGGGGGGGGGGGGGGGGCGCAAGAAAAAAGAAAGTAAAGCAGGTCGGGTCGGGAGTTTGGGTTTGGCTTGACCCATGTTCGATCCCGCCCATATTCAATTCATGACCCGTTTCAACCCGCTCAGACTCACCTATTTGCCACCTCTCATAATTATGATAGCATATTTTCATAAAATTATGATTCCTTAGCCTCTCATCCGACATACGAAATTCAGCCACACAAAAAAGAAAGGAGAAAAAGAAATTAATTAAGCATGTCTCAAAGCATTACCTAATGTTGAAGTTGATTGATACACAATATATAGTCATAAGGAACAAGATCATATATAAACTACCTAATTATCCAAGATATTAAAACTTCAAATACCAAAACAAAATAATCTTTTGTTGGATGACCTCTCTTGGGGAGATCTCCGAGCACATGATTAGGTTGGGTTTATCCCTCTCTCATTAATGCTTGTTTTCTCCTTCTTGAAGTACCCTATTGAGTTCTTATCTCAATAAAATCCTTTTCTTTTTTGATCAAAAAACAAACAAATAATTATGGTAGATACATACCAAAACAAGATTTTTTACGAATTTTTACTATTAGAAGAACTAAGGACCAGGATTGAGCACAGCTCCCATGAAAAAAATCGACCCTGATATCTCTTCCTTCACCATGAAGATAAAAGGATGATCAGCTACAAAACTTGATTTTGGGGGACAAGAAGAGCCTCCAGTACTCTTTCTTGCACATATCTCAGTAATGACTTCAGCCTCCGTGCCTTTCTCGTCTACCTTAATAACAACTTTTTGAAACATTTGTGTAGAAACGAATAGAATCCCCTTAGGAATTGTCATCATCTCCGAAAAGTCTTCTGGGTTTTCAGTGAAGGGAAACGCCATTCCCATTTCTTTCATGGTCTCGGAAACAGTAAATTCATGCGAGAACGCAAACTTTGGTATCCAAAATTTGTTGAGATACACTTCTTTCAAGCTGAAGAAATCTTGGTTCGAAAATCCAGAATTAGAACAGAGCTCTTCAAGAAGGTTTTGTAACCCGCCTTTTGCATGAGGGAGAAAGAAGTACATAGAAAACTTCCTATCAAGTTCTGCACCTTCGTATGGTATTTTGAGGACTTTGAACCTGTCAAACGATCCATAGTGATATGCATCACAACTTGTCATAAATGGAATTGAAATGGTATCTCCAGTGAGTAGATAGAAATTTCTCTTTTCGGTGAGACTTGCATCGAATTCATGTTCGCTAGTCCAAATTCCTTTGAAGTAGAGTCCATTCGCAAGAATGATTGCTGTTTTAGGAGATATCGAATCAGGTTCTAGAAGGTTTGTGATAAGCCCTTTTGATGCATCTTCGGCCCATGAGTTGATATTGTTTACCGCTTCATTAGCCTGTCAAGATGTTTCATTGTTCAACAACGAATACTGATCAGGTATATACAAAAATACTCTTCCTTGTTCAACAGAATGTTTCCAAACAATTTTTTCAATTTATTTTTAGACAAATTAAAGAAAATCATGTTTGCAGTTTTTAACAAACCAATAACGTCACCAAATGCAGCTTACATGACCAATTAATATTACGTGACCTATCATACTCAGGGTGAGCCAAAGGCATAGGTTCCAATTCCTAACGAAAAAATTGAGCCTAATTCATAATACAAGGTCAAAAAAACTCAACACGACGACTCCCAAGGCTTGTAAGAAGAGAAAAAATGCGGATTTTTTCTTGATGTATAATTACATGCGACTATAATTCTCTCTCTCAATACTCTCGATTCATTTGCTTTCGTTACTGTAATGATCTCATTTCTTATCTTGATGATAATGAGATTTCTTTGTCATTCAAAAAAAAAAAAAATTTATTGTAGCAATGGTCATGCAGATTTATAGAGACCTGAGAGCATCTCCAGTCTTGACCCATTTTAAGACTCAAATTTAAAAATGGGGCAAAAATTACAAAAATCTCACTCCAATCTTTGACCCAAACCCTTCCCCATTTTGGGTTTTACCCATTTTTTTACCCAAATCTGAGACAACTTTTGCCTTAACCCATTTCTCCAATGGCTAGTTAGAGAGGAAGAGAAAGAGGGAGATGTGTAAAATTTAAATTTGATGGTTAGAGATGTGTCTACCTAAAATAGATTTTTACCTAAAATTTGACTCAAGTTTGAGGAAAAATATGGGTGAAGGCTGGAGATGCTCTGACATTAAAGCTTTATATATATATATAGAGTACCTGACATTATGAGATTTTTTAATGAGATACAAATTTATGTGACCAAATGGAAACTCTACACTACATTACCATTTCTCTTGGGTGATTTGGTCTCCTAATAACACAATGGTGAAAGCAAATTAAGCTGGGTATAGAGAGAGAGAGATACTAGTCTTTCTTACCAAAAAAAAAAAAAGGAGAGAGCATAGTTTTAAACATCGGCCGATACGGTTCATATCGGCCGGTTCGTACCGGTATTTTGGACTCCCGGTTCGGATATAGGCCGGTATAACTGTGAGACTGAAATTCACAGGCGAACCGGCCGATTCCCGATATGTATCGGTATGTAACCAATATTTGGACAAAAAACCAAAAAACAGAGCTCCTAGCGATTATGTAATGTAAAACCTCTATGGCGTGTTTATTTTAATGTCTTCATCTCATTTTTGCTATTTATGTCAATTATATCGAAACTTAAAATGTTGCATTTTTCTCATATTTGTAAAATCTTATTGACTTGAGGGTTTTGATAAATTATCGGATATTTCACATAAAAAGAATAGGCTATTACATGTCTTAAATAATTTTAAAATGCGATAATTTAAGCCAATGTTTGGGGCAAAAGTATATTTTTTAAGTTTTATACATATTGCTGATGATTTTTAAAAATTCACGACCGCGACACCCGATTCCGACCGATACCGCGATTTAATATACCGCGATTTAAAACTATGGGAGAGAGAGAGAGAGAGAGAGAGAGAGAGAATTGCCTGATATAGAAAATCAACAGTTTGTGCGTCACAATTGTAGATCCCTTTGAGTACTTCCTCATTATAAGATTCAACAAGAGGAAAACGTTTGTCGACCCAAGCTCCGTTAACCACACACAAAACCGGACCGTCGCCGCCACAGTTTGCCGCCGCCGCCATCATCGCAGAAGCGCTCTGCTTGATCTCATCAATGTCTTGTGCGCCAAGCAATGCCAGGATGCGTTCCAAAGTGGGGCCCCTTGATCCGGCGGCCACCATGCCTAGCACGACGTCGATGGATGTGGGAGACAGCGCAAAGTTGTTGTATGAGCGCTTTTTGACCTGATTGAGCAAAAGCTGCTTTGCCATCCCCGCGGCGAAATCCATTCTCGATCTGGTGATTTTTGGGTTTGGGATAGTAGGGTTGTTTGGGACCAGAGGGAGGTTTTCGGTAGAACCCTTTTGCCGTTTCGGCTGCCGGATAGTGTTTTCCGGAGACCCTTCTTTCTTCTCGCCCGACGACGCCAATAGTGATCGAAAAAGTGGTTTTTCTGTTTTCTTTTTGGAGACAGTATGAGCTTCATATATAAGGCTTTTCACCGGCCCATAGAGCTAGGGTTTTTATGTTTGGTCGAAGGAGTTCTTCAAAATAACGAACACATTTGGATCAATGATTATTGAGATGGACGGTTTGAATTTCATAAAAATTCTCACATGATCCTCGCAGGGAAGAATCCTCGCGGAATATCTCAATCACTTCATTATCACGGTTTCCTTTTATTTCTAGCTATTTTAATTTACGATCAGAATTTTTGCAACGAAAAAAAAAAAAAAAAAACCTCCCAAGTTTCATATACTAAGAAACAATTATGTCGTTTATCCAAAGATCAATACATAATGTCTTTGAGGAACTTCTAATTACGATCCAAAACTGACCTTATCATGACCGCCGGACCAGGCATTAAGCCTCAAGTTCGGAGGATATAATTCTAACGTCATTAACATTTTAAACAATATAAATTATTGCACAACAGAAGCATAGAATAATTAACATAATCTCAAAACTTTTAAGTGTAGAAACATAATAATTACAAACCATTAGATAACTTATAATATATGAGTCAAGGCCAAAATTTTAACCACCGTGCTAATAACAAGACATTTGTAATCTGCTGCTTTTGATAACCTTAATTAATTTTGGTTATTGCTTTTCATGTGTAGTAGTTTTTTTAATATTTGCCTCGTTTCATGTGTCATTCAAGTTTTTGTTGGATGATGTTTCTTGCTTCGGATCCAATACTTTGTCTCATCGATTAACATCATGAAGCATGTGTTCTTTTTCTCAAAAAAAATTGCAAGGTAAAAACGTCACCAAATGCATCTTTTTTTTTTGCCATTCGTCAAACTTTTTTTTTTTTTGCTCGGTAAACAAAATATTTTTATATTACTCGAAGGGGATACATCGAGGGAAGACTCCAATCTCACAAGAGCTTTGATATACCAAAAGATACACTAAAATATACACACGCATCCAACAGATATTTGAATGACACACCAAAAAAAAACTACCTTACAGTTTTCGAATACCATCTAAAAAAACCTTGAACTCCTCCACGATGTAGACCTTGATATCAAACTTTGTCTTTATCCACATCGCAACCCGAGTTTTAACTACCTCTCCCACTTCCCAGGCTTGTTTTGTTGAGTTGTTGAAAATGTAATCATTCATTATCAATCATAGGGACCATAACGTTGCAAAGAAACAAGGGGATTTGGAGGGGAAAAGGGGTGCTTATGAGAATCAAACTGTGTCCATGTGCATAGGAGTATAAGAGAGACACCAACTGCACTCCACCAGAGTTTCCTCAGGCTTTGCCCTGCTCAAGCATAGTTCACCATCTTTCAGATCCCGACAGCCATGCTCACACTCGAACCCTTCTCAGAAGATCAAGGTCGGTTGGCTGTGCCACCCGCTAGGGGATCCCGCCAATTAGCTTCCTTACGCCTTACGGGTTTACTCTTGCTCGTTGACTCACACACATGTCAAACTCTTTGGTCCATGTTTTAAGATGGGCTGAATGGCCCACTGGCCGGTGCCAGGAGCGCGCAAATGCCGAAGCACGCCAAAGGCGCACGCTCATCTCTCCAAGAAATCAACTCTAGCCCTAGCATTTTAATACCATTTGAGTCCTTACAGTCCATACCACATGTACCTGAAAACACGCGCGTAATTTGGAAAGCAGGGTGAGAATCTCCATACGGGGCAGACGCAGGTCGAATTTGAAATCATCACTGCATTTCAAACGTCTAGAATAGATCTGAATATACGTGGATTTCCAATGAAAAGATTTGGCATATAGTCACTTAAATGTGATAGAGTGTACATGGGCTTGAATCATAGTAGTGATATGAATGAGTGTCTTATCAGATTCACTTCACATGGAGAAAAGTTTGTCCTGATAACTGATATGGTTTGGTAATATTTTATGAAAGTTTGTTCCTCAGCAGCAACAACATATTCTTGGGTCGCTACTTGATTTAGTGTTTTTATTGTGTTTGTAAAGAAGCTTATATGGTTTCTTGTGTACTTGAATATCGATGCCCCAATCACTCAAGTACAATTCATTTGTATCATTTAGGTCCTTGGAAAATACGGCCATACCTAGTTGGAGAAGCTGGTGGATCTATTGAACTTGTGGCAATCGAAGAGCCAATTGCACAAACATGAATCATGGGTCCAACCGTAGGGCCCAGATAATTGGATCTAGTCCTCTGACAGGCTTTTGTAGGGGTCTGACAATTTGGGTATCTATCACACAGTAACTACAAGAGAAAATAATATCCGTTTCAACTTCTATAATTCTCGCTGACTTTTGTGATGATGAACTTCGGGTCTTTCATGCTCAAAGAAGGGTGTTAGTGAAACATTTTGTCATATGTTTCGAAGACCCAGTTTAGAATGTAATTGGGTTGTGGCCATGATTAGTGACCACAAACAACAAATTGCATGTGAACTCATTATAGTTATTTTGTTATAAAAGTGTGACGGTTCATTTGTAGCAATTCAATTCAATTGTATATGATTTTATATGCATTCGTCTGTACTTATAAGGAGAGCTTCATTTTACCTTTCTGGAAAACCAAGACTTGGAAATCATCATCTTTTGTGCAAGCTTGTATGTGATTTTGCACTATTCTGCATTGGATGGATTTTTTAAAACAAAATGTGTACTTTCACGATCTAATGTTGAAAGGCCCTTAAAGCATTGACTTGGTGTAAAACATTAATTGTTGAAAGAATTAGAAAATGTGGGTTCAATGAACAGAATAAAGGGGACGCGTGGGATCTCGAAATAATAGATGAGATTGTATGTAGTTTGACATTAGTTATACTTTGTTCAATTAGGATAGAATAAAGAATGAGATAAAAACGATTGAGGATCATTTTTTGACCGTAAAATGAAAAAAGAAAATAATACCAATGGCGATCATACTATATCATCCCGTGTGGTATTAAATAGTCCCGCATATGGGACACTAAGCAGCCACTTAATCCCTCCTTGATCCAATCCTAGTGTCAATGCTAAATAGGAGTACAACATTGGACTAAATACAAAAGAGAAATATATAGGGCCACATTAGGTGGAAATCCCAAGTTTTCCACCACCACCAATTGTGGGCCTCATAGTACATATATTATAGTAATTTGAATCGTTCATCTTGTTTGTAAGGCTTGCAGAGTAGTATATCTTCACAAAAAATCAGCTTTATCAGGCATGGATAAGTGTATAAAAAATCAAAGTTTGGTTTAAAAAATTGATGGTAGATAAGTTTAAAGTTAAACTATCTATAACCGTCTATTTTATAAACTAAAATATTATTTTTGATAAACCTATCGATATTCGATAAACATGATTTTTTTTGTCAATGTACAAGTCTGTGGATCCTATAAAATGAACGATTCAGATTACTAAAAAAATGCACGGTGGGGCCCGCAATGCATGGTAGAAACCATATAGGGTTTCCACCTAAGGTGGAAAGAATTTTAACTCGTCAAACATTGCCCCGTATATTGAATTTTACAATGGCAATTAGTCCTTGAAGGATATTTATTATCAAAATACGTCATGGGCCGTCATTTTCCTTAGTTAATCCCTAACTTGCTCACCACCTTCTCACTACACCCGCTACAATATGCTTTCCATCCTTCCATCCCTTCCTCTTCTCCTCTCCTTCCCTTCTACGCCATCCACCACCATGGAGGGGATAGCCGGGAGAACTTTGGAGGGTGAGGGTTTTGGCAGCATGGGAGGAGGGGATGTTCGAAATAAGTGAATTGGAAATTGACTTCAGAATAAACCATTAGATTTGGTTGTAATTTATTTGTCTTGCGATGATAGATAAATATATTTTGAGTGGTTGAAACTGTTTGGTTTGCCACCGAACCGGGCCGAGCGTGGTAACGGGTTCCTAGAATTCTAAGGCTTAAAGTTTAGAGGAAACTTACAGTAATTAAATTAATTAATTACTTTTCAAAAAGCTTTCTGAATTGATTTTAATGTTGGTTCATAAACTAACATGTGGCAAACTACCTATAAGTGCCAATGCTTCATTTTCCATGGCAACTTTCTTTATGAATGTGTCCATTGAAAAATGAAGTGATGTGTTGTTTCGGCATTGATAATTCCGGACAGTGGTGTCTCTCCGGCCAAGACCACTTCGAACAGTTGCATCTTTTTTTTAATACTATTTTGAAGAGTCACCATTCTTCTTTGTTGGGGTGCCTACTTCTCTATAAATAGGACCCATCTCCTCTCATTTCAGTTACGAAAATTCTTGCATCCATAGCATACATATTCTAAGAGAATTCTACACAGTTTCTTGGTTCGCTTGTTGAACAGATTGTAGTGCTACTTCCGTTTCTTCGAAAATCGGGTAATCCTGGGAGGCAAACATTCAAGAGGCCCCCCGTAAGCACCAGTATGGGGGACATATTTGCTTTAAGGATATAGTATTATTATTCATAAAAATACTAGCCTCGATTGCCAATTTCTAGACGCCTAAAATTGGTGCAGTAAATTTTTAATCTTGTCTATTTTTGGTGTGTTGCAATTTGTTATTTCCAGAGATAAACGAATCCCTGTTCCAACAGGGGGAAAATGAGAAACAAAAAGACACCGACTTGATGAAAGTGAAGATAAATATTCAGATGCTACCATAGCAACTACAAAAAAATAAAATAAAAATAAAAATACAGGGTGACCTACAAAGAAAGGATGGTCGCACTAACGAAATGCAAATGAAAGCAACAGAGGTCACCTTCTCAGCTGCATTTGATACAACCAAAAACAACACCAGCATAAGCCTCATGTTGTTTTTGGTACCAAAAACAACATGAGGCTTATCAGCTTTACCATTGAGCATTGTGCTATGAAGCACCATAGGGCTCGCAATGACGCTTCAGTTGCCTAGTTCAAAATCATGAAACCCTGTTCCGTGAGGTTGGAAATATACAGGCAGTTTTCACAACAAAAAACAGAAAGATTATACAGGCAGTAATTCACGTAAAGTTACAATGACGAGCCAACACGTCAGTTACAAAATGCTTGCAAAGAAATGGGAGAAAATAAAAAGGCATTTGGTAGTAAAACGAATACCGTTTCTTTAACTTTTTCTTCCTTTTCTTTTCTTTCCAAGCTAACAAGTTTTCTGATTTTCTGACTCACACTCAAAAGTGGTAGAGCCTTAGAAGAAAGATATAGCTACTGCATGAGCCGGGTTACATTGTCAATGTGTGTGTCAAACATGTCAGTTGACGTCTCATGGCACATGGAACTCCAAGCATATGCCTCAATGGAGAAGCAAAGTCTCTTTTTCGTTAATCGTGAAGCAAAGTCTCATGAGTCATGAGTAACGCAGAATTGCTCAAATACCCCAGCTTGGTGTGACAGCATACACAACTGGATAACACCTCAGCTAGCTTAGTGTTTTCAGAAAGAATCCTTAGGACGTAGTGGGGGATCATCGCCCTTTAACCCCGATACTAGATGACAGTTGAGGATTAAAAGCCATAAGAGAGTATTGAGAGTTCAATAGTGACATAACACTCCCATGATGTTGCTAATTCAGTTGGCAGCTATAATATAATGCTCTTGCATTACACAGACAACCCTCTGGAGAAGACTTCCAAGTCCAAAACTTACTAGATAAAGAAAAGGGGAATAAGTAAACTAACACAATGAACTCTCTTTCCAGAACTCATTACAAAGAGAGAAAACTAAGGAAACTAAAAAACTGAACTGCCTTTCCAATATGATGACCTATAGCATCGACTAATGACAAAGGTTTTAGTGAATAACCTTTCAATCAAAAACCACGTTGTCGGTCGAGCTGGCTGAGGTAATAGCTTAGCAAGTAGACTCGTTCTTGGGCTTAGAATCCTTTCTAAGTACTTCTATCAACATGAGTAGAGAACATTGAATTGAATTACGTACTGTATAAAAGTACTGCAACTCATGAAAGCCCCAAAATTGCCCCCAGTTTGTCCCCAGCATACTTTGAAATTTGAATGGTACTTGCAATAGGGAAGAAATCTATAGTGGTCCGAATATTCTGGTTTGGCCACAATTGCTACGTTCGGCGGAAGGCCACGAGGCTTAGCCGTGTCTTCTATTGGAGTTCATCAACGAGGCTTGGCCGGCTCATCCCAGAGTTAGTCCACATGGCTTGGCCATGTCTCCCATGACAGCTCCCACGAAGCTCGGCTCGGCCCGGAGCTAGGCAACTGGCTCGGCCATGTTTCCCATGATAGCTCCAACGAAGCTCGGCTCAACCCGGAGCTAGGCAACTGGGCTCGGCCATGTTTTCCATGATAGCTCCCACAAAGCTCGGCTCAGCCCGGAGCTAGGCAACTAGGCTCGGCCATGCCTCCATAATGCTCCCTCAAAGCTCGGCTCGGCCCGGAGCTAGGCAACTAGGCTCAGCCATGTGGCCCATGTCCCCACAATGCTCCCTCGAAGCTCGGCTCGGCCCGGAGCTAGGCAATTGGGCTCGGCCATGTCTCCCACAATGCTCCCTCGAAGCTCAGGCTCGGCCCGGAGCTAGGCAACTGGGCTTGGCCATGTCTCCCTCGATGCTCCCTCGAAGCTCAGGCTCGGCCCGGAGCTAGGCAATTGGGCTCGGCCATGTCTCCCACGATGCTCCCACAAAGCTCGGCTCGGCCCGAAGCTAGGCAACTGGGCTCAGCCATGTCTCCAATAACAGCTCACACTAACCGCCTTATCCGCTACGTCATGGGTGACGTCAACCGACACGTGTGAGACACATAGACGAACTTGGAGAGCAAGCCAATAATCCTATATAAATACCAAGGGATAGTCGCCCTAAAAGGGACATCGTCTCCTACCCTCGAAACCCTAGTCCTTTGCTTTCCTCTCTCTGCACTATTTTCATCCTCGCGCCGGAGGGCAGGTTAGGTTCAAGGGAACGAGGTTAGATCCAGACGAACAGCAGTTTCAGAGGCAGCGAGCCACGTTCATCGGAGCCCCACAAAATCAATTTATACTTCAAAAATTCGCGGTCGATGGAACAATTCGGAACACTAACTTACCACATTTCACTGGTATAAAAAGGTCAATGCCAAACAAACAAAAATAAAGACAAGTCTGCCCGAAGAAAAAATGAAACATTATTAAAAAAACCAAACAAGACATTGGCCAATCAAATCCACAATTACTATATTATGAAAACATCAAGAATCCAGAATCCATCAGAAAACTATAGTATATATAAGACGCCGAGGAAAATTTTAAAATTGCTAAACATTAGCTTCATTTACCTATTAAATGCAGAAACTAGACATTGCACTTCATTAACCTAACATTGTAGTTCATTAACAACCAAACATTGCAGTTCATTTACCTAACATTGCCAAACATTAACTTCAAACAAATCACACAACATTTCCCATCGCATTCCAATTGTTGCTCCTGCAGTAATTCCTCACAGCTTCAGCTTCAAGATCACTTCCGGACGCCATCACCAGCTTTGTAACTTGAACATTCTTTGACCACCAAAAGGCAGTATCCGAGACATTAGCAACAGCTACAGTACCAGCTCGTCAAAGGACAGCCATGTCACGACCCAAATCCATCAGATTTTAATATCGTGACCAGCCCAGTGAGTCCGTTTCACCAAAGGCCTATCGCCCCTTTTTTTTTTCTTTTTTTTTTTTTAAAGATAGTAGAAACAAACTTAACATTTGCGGATGCGATCTCTAAAAATAAAGATCACTTGATTTTCTTTTTAATAACGGAAACATAAGCTACATTTTTTCTTTTCCCTTCCACTAGATAACCGCGACATAAGCTTAATGGTATAGATACTTGGCCCGACCTTCTACTATTTCGGATTACCTGAGAAGTAAAGATTTCAACAAACATAAATCAATGTTTATATGAGATTATGAATTATCAGAGTTACATGAGTTACCATGGAATTCTTTTAATCGAAGAGAAACAGGAACCATAACTTCAATTTTTCATGGCTTGAACTATAGCAAAAATCATAACTTCAACTTTTAGTGGCTTAAGCTGTAACCAAAGCATTTTTGTGTATAACATAACATATCATAACAAAATAATATGATACTATCCAACGATTACCGCCGGTACTGAGAGAGCGACTCCCAATGCTTACATAGTGAATTGATCAATTCAGTCGGATATCCGACTGTGCCCATTTCCATTCCGCTCTTATAACACCGTTCCAACTAGCATATTTAATGTCCCCTAGATTCAGGGACATCATTTGAATGTATCGATAATACCCTTTTTTCATAAATTGTTCAAAATATCATAATTCTATGGTATATTTGCTAAAAAAAATTCAAATGTTAAATAACCGTACTTTGGTAAGTCAAAAAACAACAAAGATAATTCATAACTCACATTTCTGCATCCAAAATTTATTGTAAAAATTAGCAAGGCGTAATGGGTCCTACAACAACACATTAACAATTAGAGATGCTAACATTGAGGCTAAACCATTTAATCATTCTATTAATAAAACTTTAAGCTATTATTTCCTAACAAGACTTTTATCTTAAATTTTATTAACCGTGAGCTCGAGTTTGATCAAGAAAGTCAATACAAGCTAAGAACATAAATTCTTACCCATTCAAGAAGTTTTGCTACTTCTGTTAAGTCTTTCCTTTCAATTCAAATTATTTGCTTAGTTTAACGGGTTTTATTTTCACGAATTCAAATACACACAAAGTCCTGTTTTCTTGTCTCCAAACCTTTTACTCTGTTTTATACCTTTTTTTATGAACTACAAAATGAGTCGAACCGGGACATAAGCTATATGAGCAGCTCAGTTTGTTTCGACCAGCCCTAAATCAAACCTATCAACTTTAAGTAACTAACTATGATCAATTTCTAAATCTATTAACCTACGAATTGCTTTCACTGATCTTAATTAATTTTTTTTTCAGATACTTGCATGAAGTCCATATAAAAGCACAAGTCCACTATTTATGGACCATCTTTTTACTTTATGCTTTGTTGTAATTTTTGTAAAGGAGAAAGGAAGAAGCTCTAGGCTAATTCCTAATAGAATTCTACAAGTGCAAGTGTGTGTTTGTGCATGACAGTAAGGAAGTGAGAACTCACCTGATTCTTTTCCTCCTCTCTCTCCCTCTCTCTCTCGTTCGGTGGTGTGTGTGAGGTGTGTGTTTTTGTTGTCTCGTGGAGGGGAAAAGCCTATTTATAAAAAGCTCTTGATCATATCTAAAGACGATCTAGAATAATCTAAAATTATCTAATAAAATCTACACATAATTAATAAAATTTAAATGTGTCTTCCAAAATCTCTCTAGAATGTTCTCTCAATTAGAAATTTCTATCTGATTCGCTTTATAATAAGACATATTCTTAACATGATTGAGACCTATGTTTGAGACCTAGGTTTCACCGCCTTGCAGAAATTCGTGCCCCGTTCTGTGTCGCAATATTTTTAACATGATTAGGCGACAATAAAATCGACACATAAACAAAAAAATACGCTAATTTTTTTATAGACTTCTCATCATAACAAATATTCTTTCTAAATTCGAACAGCAGACAACCACTAAATATTATACTGCTTATTATTAACATTGAATATATATATTTTATTGCCTTATTTATTTTTTAAAGTCGGAGTGTTACAAGCCATCTCCTCCAAAACGGCCAACTTATCTTGGTCTTTCAATGCTTCCTCGACCAAAACCCGCTCCTTGGCGGCATCCAATTCCTCATCGGCTTTCATCTCCTTATGGATCAGGTTATATAATTCCTCACCAATGTCAGCTAACTCCTCACGGGTAAACACCGCAGTAACATCCCTGAAGCGTTCTTTCAGCCGGGATATGGCCGCTTTTGCAGCCAAGCTCTTCTTCTTGGCGTCCTTTAGGGCCGACTTTAGTTCTTTAAGGGTTTGTGACCTCGTGGCTTCATTTCCGACCAGTTGTCGTAACTTCTGAGATGTGGGAGTGATGGTCGCCATTTTCACCGAGAGAAGAGAGATCTGAGAGGCGCGTTTCGAGGGATTTTTCGAGAGAGAGGAAGAGAGGATGAGAGGGCGTTTCGAGGTTTTTTGGTGACTATATATAGTATTCTATAGCCGATCCTCTCCTCCGTTGGATTGAATGCCTAAATGGACGTATAGATGTCTGACTTTAGCAATCCGGGTGAAAAGTTTATACCCAATAATATTCTGCCACGTCAGTAATCTGACTTGTCTGATTTAGAATTGCCGATCCCCTTCCGTTGGATTGAGTGCCTAAATGAACAGTATAGATGCCGACTTTAGCAATCCGCGTGAAAAATTTATAACCAAAATTCTGCCATGTCAATAATTTGACTCGTCTGACTTAGAATTGCCGATCCTCCTCCGTTGGATTGAGTGCCTCGATGGACGATATAGATGTCAACTTTAGCAATCCGCGTGAAAAGTTTATAACCAATAAGATTCTGCCACATTAGTAATATGACTCGTCACTAATCTGTTAGAATTGCCGTAATGGTACTAATCTTCGGTACCACAAAACGTGAAATCGTACGGTTGGCAAGGCCTAATATTAATTCGAGTGGACTATTGGGCTTAATTAAGCAAATACAGTAATTAATTACCATAAGCTAAGGAATTATGATGCATCTATCGTCATGCATATTGTAATTGTTAAGGTCCAATCAGTTATTGAATATACTAACAGGCATTTATCATTTGGAAAGTGATTTTGGCACTCCACATTTAGCCATTGTCACTTCACTTTTTGTGTTTATCTTATGTGAAATTACTGAATTACCCTTTATCTTATTAGTGTTCATCCACCTTAAAGGGTATTGTAATTTCAAATTGAAAAAAGACAAAAAAAATAAAAATAAAGTGTCAATGGCTAAATGTGGAATGCTAAAATAAATTTTCCTATCCTCATTATGCATATATAAAATGTATTTCCAAACATCTTTTTAACCTAAAAATCAAAATTTTTTGATGCTTTTTATTTTTCTGTATTTTTTCACTTTTCTCTCGTGCTTCTCTTGATTTTTTTACATTTTTGATTTGTCTTGTTTTCCCACAATGTTTAGTTCATTTCAAAAGTCAAAGTAATAATTTTTTTTATTTTCCTCTCTGGCCCTCTCATTTTCTATTGAAGTGTTTAAAATCCTTTTGGAAACACAAAATGGTAGGGGTAAATTATGAAAAATGAAGTGTGAAATTTGTGATGCTAACATCCCCTTAATTAATTGGAATTCGAAAAATGGACAAATAAAGTGGGGGTAAAATGGAGTATTTACATTCTACAAATAATATATTTCTCACTTTTTTTTTTAAAATAATTTTCACTTTCAATCTCAAGACTCGAGTACCAATTTACCAAACACTGCCTTATGCCGTGTTTTAATACCTATCGAAAAAAAGAAAAGGAAGAAAGAAAAAATAAGAAGTTCAGTTTGAGAAAAGAAAAAAAGAAAAGTAAGAAAGAAAAAATAAGAAGTTCAGTTTGAGAAAAGTTTAATGCCGATAAAAAAAAAGTGAAAACAAAAGCTTAATGCCAATAAAAATAAATTAAAAAAAAAGGGAAAAGCTTAACCGGCCCTTCAACTTGAACAAAGCATCAAAATTGAGCATAAGTCATGTTAGTTTTACAACACGAGAAAAAAAACTCATAAATTGAATAGACTGACTCTAGGGGCGGCTCCACTAGCCTTGCAGATTCAAGTGAACCATTTGGGGTCAAAGGATGCACTAAGGTTTTAAATTTTTTGGGGATATGGTTTGATTTTTCTCTAATATTGTCTGTACTGAATTATTTGTACAAGTCCAAAGTAAATGAAAATTTTGCTAAATTTGTAAAAAAGTAAATCATGCATGTAGGTAAATAAAAAATTAAACTAGGCCCGATAGGTTTCCAACCAAAATAAATATATTTGAATTATACCGTAATTTGTAACCGCTCAGCTAAAATTTTGCCGCCACCCCTGAGCGACTCTACAAAATTACGGGAAAAAACCATTGTACGATAAGAAATTACTAAGTTAAAATGTACTACTTCATTACGTCTAGATAATTATTATTAGGTGTATGAGGAATAAAAGAAGAGATAGGCAGTAATTTTTTTGGAGGAAAAAAGGGAGGGATTGCCGAGCATGGCAAGGTATCAATGGAGGAAGGACTGAAGTCCAGAAATTGCCGGAAAAACATTCGATCGGGCCGCAGTGGGGGTGGTGTGATTTGGGAGAATTTTTTGGTTGCGGAGCGGGTATCACGTGGCGGTACCCGTCGGCGAAAGGATAATCCGTTTGTTACACACGCCGGGGGTGTGCCCAACAGCGGCTCTAGAATTTATTGTCAGGGTAGTCATTTACAAGCTTTTTCAAGAATAGAAAGTCTTCAGCCACCGCACCAAAATGTGGTGGTCGGCTACCGCACGCTGTGTGGGACCTACTTCGGGTCTCTCACGAATGATTCAAGTCGTTCAATAATTAAAAAAAAAAAAGAGTGGCAACGCGGAATATCAACTCGATCCGATATGTGTAGGTGTTCGGATCAAGCTTTTCATCTTTCTGTAGACCAAAAAATTAATCTTTCCATTTTTTCCCATTTTCCAAAGATTAGAAGCTTAATCCGAGCACCTACACATATTGGATCGAGCTGATGTTCCTCGTTGCCCACTCAATTTTTTTTTACAATTATTAAATGGCTCAGACAATCCATGCGAGACTCGAAATGAGCCCCACACGACATGCGGTGGCCGGCCACTGCTTTTTTGTGCGGTGGCTGTCTTTCAAGAACTATGTAGTTCAAAACTAGCCATTTATTAGTCTAATTTTGAACTTTGAAACTATTTCCTGATCATTTGAAGACAAAAAAAATTTGTAGACAAAAGCGATCATGCTCTTTTTCTCAATAAGTGGCCTTCTTGCCATTTCCACAACAACAAAAAATGTATACAACTCTACTATTTGACAGTCTATTTAATTAGAACGCAATGACCAGTTCAGATTTATATGCGATTTGTGTACGCTCATATTCAATCCGAGCCGTTCATGTCGAGATGAACAGCCGGATCAACCGCTCTGCACCCGCTCGATAGGCAGCCGCTTGACATCATCCCGGGTCCAGAAGTATGATACAACAATAGCGAAGGTTATTTGGTAAATCATGAATAGCCAATTAAGTTGATTGTCAGTCTAGCCATGACAAGAATGAAGTGGATAGCACCAACAACAAAAAAGGAGCAAAAGAGGCCAGGGGAATACATGTGGGGTGGGTGTCACCAACATCATGGAGGGCTAGAAAGTGTTCAGAAGTAGTGCTATTCTGTTAAAAACTTGAGAGTATGACACATGCAAACTAATGGGTTTGGCTGAGTGGTCATGACTCATAAGCAAATTGTCCTTCACAAGGTAGCGTGTTCAAATTCTACAGATGTCAAATATTCTATGTTTTGGAATCACTAGAGGATTTGCTCAATCGTTAACTTCAGGCGCTAAAATTAATTGATCGAGTTGCATGCAAACTAACACGAACATCTAGTTATTATATAAAAAATGCCTGACGCATTCAGTGGTACTATATTGCTAAGTTTAGGATATTCAACTAACTACCCAACGCTTCATGTGGCGTCACCTCGAGGTTATTCAATGCTCCTGGGGTTTCGCCATGTAGTGCTTAAAACTCATCATCCGCCATATATACATCTGTGAGATCCTCATTACAAAGTGTATGAAGCCCATACATGTGCATTAAAGAAGATTTGAGACACAGCCACGTGGTACCCCAGAAACATGAAATAATTACTCGTATAAAATGAAAGCCAGTGCAGTAGCTAAGTGTGAGCGCTGTGAGTGGTCTATTACCAAAAAAAAAAGGTCTGTTTATTTTTGTTATTTTAAGACAGATGCTAAAATACCACTTATTTTCACTAATAATATTAAAAATACCGTTTAGATAGAAAATTAAGAAAAAAATAGTTGTTTTGAATAGAAGGTATTTTTATTTTTTGACTAAAAATTCCAAAAATAATATTTTGACAAGAAATTAAATTACTTCCACTAGCGGTGAAAATGGTGGGTTTTCCACCACCGTCATTGTGAGCCCTACCGTGCGTTTATTGATGATCCGAACCGTTCATCTTGTAGTCTTTGCAAAGCAGTACCTTCATGTAAAAAATCATTTTGATTAGACATCTATATATGTTTCAAAATTTGTATTTCGGTTAATAAAAATGGAAGATCATGGACAGTTTAACTTGACAGAATCAACCAGACCGACCATTTTATAAATTAAAATTCAACTTTTGAAAGATTTACTGACATCCAATCAAAATAATTTTTTTTCGTGAACATACTACTAAATGGGCTCTATGAGTTAACCGATTCGCATTATAAGTTTATAACATTGCACAAGGTAAGACCCACAACCGCCGCGTAATGAAACCCACTGTTTAGTTTATAATATTACACACAATCAGACCCACAACGATCCTGATGAAAAATACACCGTTTTCGCCGCCGTGGAAAGAATCTTTTTAGATAGTAGGTGAACTCATCTCAAGTTTTTTAGGTAAATGATTTTGACATTTTATTTTTTTATGATAACATCTTAAAATTTATCTTTTAATATAAAAATTATAAATAGTAAAGCATACTAAAAGATAAAGTTTGAAGTGTCATCATAAAAAAAGTAAAATGGAGTACCAAAATTATTTTCCGTTTTTTATTTTAGACTTTGACGACCGGCCAATCCTTGGGTTTGGTACTATATAAATACTACATATTGGCCATAACAAATGCAGACACTTCACCAGTACCTGTTCATCCCCATGGACTGCTCGAGCTCTGTCGAGAGTTACCAATCGCCATACCAGATTCTGCTCACAGCAGCGTCTCTTATACCCATTTCCCACTACTTTTATGGGTTCCTGTTCATTTGTTTGGTTTTCCTCTACAATTTCCTAGAGATTCATATCATTCAAGACCTTTTCACCGGGTTCAGAGGTCAGCCGGTGTGTTTGACCTTCAATTCTTGCTCCGATGTCTACCAAGAAGTTGTTTCCCAGTGTCGAATTCTCCATGGAAGGTAAAACTATGACAATTCAGATCTCGATTTTGAAGAAGTTTCATTTCCCTTTATTCCTTTTTTTCCCCAACTTTTTGTTTCTTTCATGTTCCAAAAGTGATGTTTTGTTTGTTTGTTTGTTTGTTTGTTAGAACAGAAATAGACATAATAGGAAACTTCCCATGATGACCCAGATGGCAATGAACGCTAAATCTGTGAAAAAAAGTCAACTTTAGGAAAATATGACATTGTGTTTTTCACTCGCTCGGCGCAAGTTAGTATTGTTAGATTAGCACCTTAGAGGAGTTGAAGGCCTGACTTCCTTACTCCTAGGCCCTAGCACCTAAGTGCACCCCTAATGCCGTTCGACCAAAGGCCGCTTGGCAAAAATAGGATATTGTTATAGATTCTGTGATTGATGTGAGTAGAAATGCTTGTGTTCTCTCACTGGGTTTCATAGGATATTTGTTGCAGGTATTTGACAACTCCATGGCTTTCTAGTCCTCATATTCAGACAGCATTTTTGAGCTTATTTGATTGGCGTCCTGCCTTCCACTACAGAAGGTGATGGTTTGTTTTACTTCCTTGGGCTACAATCAAACCTGCATCTAGCTAGCATTTTTTATTACGGGAGTTATGGTGAAGGATATATAATCGTACTATCCTAGAATGTGTAATCCCATCGGCCAATTTTGATAAGATTTGTAATACCACACCCCTATGATACTGTATGTTTCACGTATTATGTCATGTTTAATACAGACAGTAAATATATTGACTAAGCATCGGATACAAAACCCCCGTGTATAATGTGGTGCGTTGCTGTGTGCAGACAGCTATTTCGTCTGTCTGATGGTGGAACAATTGCTTTGGATTGGCTGATGAGTTCCAATGGTAAACTAGCTTTTCTGCTTTTTTGTTGTGCAATGATCTAAGTTCACTCTGATAGAGCCGAGTTGGGCAGAATGGGATACGTATCGTCAATCGTGTATCTTCTTTTTAATTTTGTGGATAAGATACCTGTAGATATAAATTGGAAAATAGTTGTACCTTGTAACAAATCCAAAATGCATTGCAAAAACTGAATAAAAACATTGACCTCTTCACATGTGGGTCAGGGGCGCATGTGCAGGGGAGTGTAAGAGCTTGTTCCACATTGATTAATTATAACCTCAAAAGGTAGTATATGATATGAGCCTGGGCAACCTCTCCACTTCTTACCGATTGGTTTTGAGTTGGATGCTATAACAGTTGATGAAGACCAAATGAAAGCAGGAGTGCCAACAGGGCAATGAAAATAGAAGAAACTTTTGCAAAGATGGAAGTGTAACTAGTAACATGTCATGTAGATCTTTAATAAAATCCTAGAGAAAGTTGAGTTGACAATTGTTTGAACTTTGAAGTGCTATGAGAAGAATCTTATTTCCTAGGTAGTCCATTTAAAGCAGTCACTGATAGGTAATATGAGCTATGAGCTCCTAATGCATCATTTGTCATAAATTATGTAGTCGATTAGGATAAATTTTGACTAGCATATCTTTTGGAATTACGATACCATTTATTGGAGAATGGAGATTATATTCTCTCTAATTTTTGGTTTAATTTTTCCAGTTCCAGAGGCTTCCCTCCAATCGAAAGATACTATTGCAGAAGATGATAAAACCCCCATTGTAGTAGTGATTCCTGGCTTGACAAGTGATTCTGCAGATGCTGTAAGCTTTTTATCTACTTTTAAGTTTTGCATTCCTCGTTTTGCTATCTTTACTTCTGGTCAAAGTGCAAAATGTGTCACAGTATGTAAAGCATTGTGCTTTCAAGATGGCAAAATGTGGTTGGAATGTTGTCGTCAGCAACCATCGGGGGCTAGGGGGAATATCAATTACTGTAAGTATGCTCTTGATGAGATTATGGATTTTATTCTTTTGAGTTATTTAAAAATGTATAACGGGTAAGGAGATTTTTCTGGAGAACGGTTTTGTTAGCTTACATTCCTTAGGTATTAACCATATTGCTACTATTTAAGATTGACAAGCTTACTAACTCTTTTCCTTTTGCACAAACTTCTTGTTGCTGCCAATGCCTGCAATGAATGTGGATTGAACAACCTTATTTTCTCTTTGGTTACGCTTACATATTTGTCTTCTTTAGCCGGTAAAGAATTAAAGCCTACTTATCTCCTTGGGTGTTGTAATATTTTAAGGCTGCTTATTATAACATTTTTATGGCTAACAATTAGAAGAGCTTTTGGGGTTTAGATGTGCAGAAGAGCAAAGAAGGGAAAGAGAACAAAAGGAGAGGGAAGAGAAAAGTTGGATTCACGTTTCATGTTAACCTACCAAAAACCAATGTGTGATGAAGGAACAGAGATTGACATGTAACATGCATCTAACTCTGAATATTATCGAACAAAAAGATTTTCCAGTTTTACCTCTTAGAGAACCTTCTACCCCCTTTTCATTAGGATTCAACCGTCAACTGGTCGTGATGCACCACACCATGGTTTACATGGTTCATCTCTTATGAAGTAACACTTACAAGAACTCACTAATAGAGTTAGCCAAGGAAATAATAATCATAAGAAATCACCTAGCAAGTGAGCTAATAATATGTCATTTGTGTGCACCTCTTCTACTTTTGTACAAAACAATCCCGTGTACAACAAGGTCTTTGCAATGTACGTGAGGTTAACTATTACGTCACATAAATTAAAGATGCAAGACATCCGGTATTGAAGTATAAATGGAAGAATAATAAATACGGTGGAAGAGAAGCACATTTTTTTATGCTCTATAGGTGTTTCTCTCCACCTGTTCGAACATTGGGTGCATAGGTCATGCCACCACTTTGTTGCTACTTGCTAGTTATATATATTTTTTGTGTGCAATTTCTTATAACCTGTCTTGCTAATGCAAGTATTTGTCTATTCATGTTCCAAGATGAGTTGGTTCCTAAGTTGGGGCTGCGGACTATGTTTCATGCGGACTTCTTTTATCCCAGCCACTGTTTTAATAATTTATTTGTTTTTACCCCCTCAAATGAATAACTATAACACATAGACATGTTCCTTACTTGCATCCAATTGAGATTTGAACCCTGCACCTCCATCTTATAATGGCACGAGCAGGATGCTGATTCATTTACTGATGAAAACTGGAACATGACGCGGACCTTAGATATCACAAATTCACGAGAAGCTTGTTATGTATTACAAGGTCTTTTGGCTGTTATAATATTCGCAGTCTGATTGCTTTTACAATGCCGGCTGGACGGAAGATATACGCAAAGTCATCGACCATCTCCATCATCGATTCCCAGAAGCTCCACTTTTTGTTGTTGGAACTAGCATTGGTGCAAATGTTCTGGTACTAGACTTTTATATATGTGGTGCAATTATTTGTTGGAAATTTCTTTTAATTCTATAAACAAATGTTTTATCAAACAGTCAACTCGATGTGCAAGTCGTGTTTTTTTCCCTTATCGTACCATGATAATTTAACAATTGGAAATAATCCTTTCAGGTAAAATATCTGGGCGAGGACGGAATTAATTGCCCGATTGCTGGTGCTGCAGCTATCTGTTCTCCTTGGGACCTTCTGGTCGGTACTCTTACTACATCATGTGGCTGTTTGTGATTCTACACAAGAATATATATTTGCATCAATGACGTTCGTTCTTTTGCCAACTTCCTCTATTCTATTTATTCGCAGCCATTAGTGTTAAGACTGTATCCTGCTAACCATTTGTTGGGCTATTCTGCGTTTCATTTTCTCTCTTCTTCTTTTTGTTCTTGCAGATATGTGACAGGTTTATTAACCGAAGGGCTGTTCAGAAGTTCTATAACAAAGCTCTAACATTTGGCCTAAAAGGTTATGCTCAGTTGTATGTCTGCATCACCTTATGCTCAGTTCTACACCAACTTTCATTGGTCAAATTGTTGAATTGCTTCAACAGCTCTCTCTCTCTCTCTCTCTCTCTCTCCCACAGAGTGTTCTTACATGACCAAATTTGAAACTCTTTGTAGGCACCGGCTTGTCTTATCCCGTCTTGCAGATTGGGAAGGCATTTTAAAGGTCACCTTAGTTCTCTTCTCAACCTCTTGTTGTACCCTCATCTTTTTTGACAAAATTAATCACAAGTAAATGAGAAACAAATTTCAGGCAACTGTAATGGACGAATAAATTAGCGTTGAACTGCTTTTAGCAGTCCGAATCCTGTCCCAACTGTTTGGGCAGTTGGAAGTTTACTTTAAGTATACTTACAGAAGAAACTAAAAGTAAAAGGTTACAAAGTTCTTGTTGGGTCTTTTCCAAGGATAGTGCAGGCATGTCATGAACAAATTTGGGTTATACTTGATAGCTTCATGTTTTTGAAATTTCACGCATTAAATGTAAAATAAAGTCATGCAATAAGGCCATGTATTTTGTACAAGTTTAAAAGTGTAAGATAAACTGTTGGCTGATAATAAAAATAAATAAAAAAATAAAACCTGTGGCTAATACTCGGTCTTTCTTTCTTTCTTTTTACTAACATAAACTTCTGGATAATGTTTGTTGTGTTAAACAGTCACGCTCTGTTCGGGATTTCGACAATTATGCGACTCGAGTCCTTGGAAAATTTGAGGTACTAGCCTTTTTGACTTATTGTCAGATACTTCAATTATTTACTGACGCTATTTTGTTGTTTTGAAGACGGTGGATGCATACTACAGGCATTCCAGTAGTAGTACTTTTGTAGGAAATGTAATGGTGCCACTTCTTTGCATAAGTTCTTTGGATGATCCAGTCTGTACGAGGGAAGCCATTCCTTGGGATGAATGCAGGTGTGGAAATCTTGAGTTTGTACTTATAAACATTTTTCTCTCTGCAAAATGCTAGTTATTGGAGGAGATTCATTTTTTGATTACACACAGAGGAGAGATGGAATTAGGCGTAAGGGGTATTATGTGTTGTATTATAGCATATGATCGTATTGATGGCGCACAAAGTTCTCATTTACTTAGAATTCTTCCTTTGACTGTCCTGTTCACCAACTCATCCTCATGTATGTTGAGCATTCCTTATCGTCCGCTTCAATTGTTCTGTATGGAAAGCACGAAAAGGTTGTTACTGGGTCCAGAGGACATTGTAAGAACCTGTATTCACTGAAAGACTTGATAGACCTCCAACTCAGCCTCCCGAGTATGTAAAACAAATGAGGTTGTGGAATGTGGTGCTTGACTGAAGTAGATCGTCTGTATCTGGTAGTTGGGAGCTCGGGCATCAGTGAAATCACTTTTTGTGTATATTGCTTTCGAAGTGTGATTTGAACCTGAGGTTTTTCCACTTACTCATGCCATTTATCAGATGAACTAAATAAAAATACTACTCCATTTTTAGTTTGTAAAAGGGAGGGGAAATTTCTCGTTAATTTTGAGTGGTTTGCTAGTGAATAGTAACATGAATAGCCAATAGCTGAAGGAAACAAACAAGAAATGCAAAACAAAGCAGATGATAATTGACTCCTGCCGGTAGAAGGCTGTCAGTTAGGTATGATCAAGCAAAATAGATCAGGTTAAACACTTGAAACCAGATCAGAATGGCCATTGACTTATGACCTGTCTCAGTTTTGGTAGATAACTTAAACGTTGCAGCACTGTGAGGTTACGTTCAATGTTCAGTATTTTATGAGCAGCTGACTGGTACTATCCCATCTATAGGGCAAATAAAAACATTGTTCTGGCTACCACTCGGCATGGAGGACACCTGGCATACTATCAAGGGATAACTGCGAAGAGTTTATGGTAATTTTTGTTTCACTTCTAGATTGCCTTTGTTGTTTTTGTTCTTACGGGTGATGAATGACCCTTCATGCACTTGGGAAGTTATGTTGATAGGTGCCTGTTCCAGCCTCATCATTTTGCCTGAGCTTGGTTATCAAGATGTTAAACAACTTTTAAACCAATTGAGCCACTTTAGGAATTTTTAAAAGTAAAATTTCCTCCCATGTAGTGCATGACAGGAAAGAGAACCCTAAACTGGGCGATTTTTGTGACACTAGATCTATTCTTAAATGTATCTGAGAGCTGCATAGTATGCTCAATCTGCGCGTACATACGAAAGAAGGTCAGTTCAGAGTTCTCAAGTCAACTTCTCAAGCATCCATGTATATTTATCAACCAATATCTTTGCATTACTTGTTAATGTGATGTCGAGTTGGCCGTGTAATGCCTTGTTTTCTTTCTCTCTTCCTTGCAGGTGGGTAGGAGCCGTTCACGAATTCTTCAGTGTTCTACACTTAAGTTCATTAATTCGCAGAAAAAAGGAGCCCCAGGTACACAAGCACCATTAGACATTGGACAACTTCTGAAATAAAAGAAAGGAATAAACAGGCTTCGCACAAATGGAAAAGGAAAAGCAAAGTTTTGTATATCTTATGAGTTAGGGCTACATATCTTCTGACGTACTTGCCTGTATATACAAGGTGTTCAATGCACAAACGAGCCCCCATTGAAATATTTGTCGGAATACCACGCATGTCATGAAACTTGATGCTTGACGGAGATTCTCTCTTTTAGATTTCATAGGTGCCGATCAGTTTCAGGGAAGAAGAAATAACAGATCGTTGTTAAGATCTGACTAGTTATCTTAGATTTCCTTAGGAACATAGGGACATCTGACTGTCTAATTTATGTTTCTTATCATGATCGAAAGGACCATTGCTGTTGGCCGATTTCCTGCTAGTCATAGGACTTGTTTTTTGTCTTACAGATGCAAAGTTTCCATTTGATCAGTCCTCCGGAATCTTCAATCGATCAAGGCCCATACCTTAATATCACGGAAGATGGAATGGTGGCCGCAGTGGCCGATGAGCAAACAAACATAGAAGAGGAAAACACTCAGCCCATGATTCAGAGCAACAAGAACAAAGATGTAATTTCAGAAACACAGGGGAGTGATCACGTGATGGGAGAAAGAACACATTTGACGGATGAATCTCCACAGCACCCAGGACAAGATGTCAACGACATAATTATACCTAAAAGAAGATACATGGATCAACTTTCCCGACAGAGCCGGAACTCAATTTGGCTTCTAGCCTACATTGCCCTCGTAACAACTTGGCCCCTTGTGGGACCAGCTCTTTCACTGTTCTTCAAGAAAAGGTTTCGTAACGTCCTAGCAAGAATCTCGCGAACAACTCCAAGATGAATCCTACAAGTTCCGGGCTGGTTACTTGAATCTTATTCAATGCTATTTTGTACCTGCAAGAGGAATAATCACAAAGAACATTGCATTGTGGTCATATAAGCCTCTGCGTTTCTGCTGAATGGAATGAGAGGCTGAGCTCGAAGGGCCTTGGATAAGAGTAGAATAATAAGTGAAACCAAATTAGACGGGCACCAGATTCTTTTCGAGTGAAGTGAAGCAAGAAACCCAACTACATACGTATTACTTTTCACTTGTGGTGGTATCGCATGTCAAAAATCGAAATAGGGATACAGCATGGAAAGGAAGGATATGTTGTAAGCTGTTTACTTGTGGAAAATAGCCGTGCGTGGATACTATCTTCTGCTTATCCTCTGCAGACTATCATAATTTTCACCGACAATAGTTCTGTGATTCTATTTGGGTAGGCATTCAACACTGGCTTTTTTTAGGTTCTCAGAAGTATCGCATGAATGGAAGGGATGTCGTGCAGTTGACATCAGCTCATGGTCACAGTACGATTTCAATAAAATTTTGACTTCTAACAATTAAAACAAAAACCAAAGCCAATGATCTATTCTAACATCTAATCACCAAGACAAAGTATAAAAATGGAGAGAACCAATGAAAATCTATGAAGGACAAGAAGGGTCGTGCATTCTCTAGTTCAAGGTGGGAGAGAAGCTCTTAAACCGCTGTCCCTAAACATAAAAGAACACCTATAGAAGTATTTTTGGAACTCGCCGGAAAAGTTGAGGGGGCAAGCTAGAAATCTCTAGAGAGAAGCTACAGAGCTCCACTCAGTTTTTTTTTTTTTTTTTGTAATACCTTCGTTATAGTTGCTTTTTTCAGAAAACACAACTTCGACTGCTGTGATCATACCATAAGAGTTTCAACTGATCAGTTTAACAGATGGAATTACTGCTCACGTTTCCAACTTTTTAGACATTCAACATGGTGCCATTGTTGATTCCTGAGCATTATGCATGAGAAGACCGTCTCTAGATAGAACCAAAAAACGCTTGCTCTATCGTTCAAAAACCACAATGGTGCCGTAATGTTGCAAACCAACTACAATGGGGTACAGTGTACACAGCCATGAACTTACAGAATCTACCTATATCTGGCAAGGAAATGAGAACCCATCTGCAAATCTAAGACACAATCTAGCCAGCACGTGTCATCTTCACTTTTGGCATTGCCTTCTTCATCTGGCGAGCACGTTCTTTAGCCTCTTTCTTACGAATCGCCTCTGCACTGAGCTTTGCTTCAGCTTCCTCGACCCCCCTTCTGCGTTCAACCTTCTTTTTTTGCATTACTTCTTGCCTGGCATTTTGAAGTTCCTTGTATGCCTCTTGGGCAGCCTTCTGTCGCGCTGCTTCAGTCTTGGAGCGAGCCTGTTGTAAAAACAGCACATTATAAAATTAAAAGGATATACTGAACATACCAGATGTACTGAAAGAAGTTTGAATAAAATCTGACCCACACCCACCTGTGGGCTGAGCTTGTATCGGCCTATAAGATCAATATAGTAGGGTACAAGAGCAACCAAACGGGTCATCTCAGCCATGTGATTCGCATCAGGGAGGGAAAACTTGAACACCAGCATCTTCTTGTGCGTGCCCACGTGTTGATCAGAAAAATGCATTGAGATAAAACCCTTCCCATATTTCTCAAAAGCTTTGTCGCCAAAGACCTGCAGAAAGACACGCGTGAAACATGCGACATAAGGAAAGCATTATTGCGTAACCTATTCAAAGAAACAATTTTCTTAAGAGACCAATAGAATCTCATACACCACAGCAAATACATTTGGGGCAGGCAATGCATAATAACGACGTGGACGGGAACTACTGAGCCAAGAACAGGTTTGCCTGAGGCTGAGCTGCTGAAGCCTAGGTCATCCCAACCCTTGCAATTGACCCTAGTTGCATTAGTTAGGTGGCTAGTCACAAATATAAGCGACTTCAGATATCTTATTCTGTCTTTTTGTTCCAGAATCATCATAAAGCTGATCTTCAAGTATATGCAAAAATGTTCATATCTCCAAGATTTAGGTCAACACCCATAAAAGGCATTCATCATGGACTGATTCCCAACATTCCTTGGAGCTCAGAAGTAAATACATTCAAGGCAATTACTACATACATGGTTCTAATGTGATGCGTTATGCAACCTAACTTCAGGGACAATAGCCTGAATTTCAGAATTCCCTGTTTCATAATTATTCCACAACAGCTGCTTATTACCAAGAGACCAACACTAAATTTAACACTTTGCCAAGCCCAGAACTTAAATATAACCTCTTATAACCATTAGAACAACTACGACAATTGAAAAGCATAATTCCATTAACATTCTAAGGCTGTTCAATTCAAATGAAATAGGAACTGAGATCCTGAATCTCACCATTGTGAGAAGAAAAGAACTTCAGCCTAGTTGGAAGTGTCCTGAATCACAATGTTTCTAATTTTCAATTCTTGTAGGACACTCAGTTGAGTCAATCCTTCAACCTCCATTTCCCTCTTCTTCTTCTCCATCTTTTTCGACCATATATTTCCTTCTTCCACAATGACAATTTGTTTCTCATCATCGAAAATAAAAACAAGAAAACTTGCTTTTGTCCCATTTTCAAAACATTAATTTACCCACATTCGACTCGATATGAACATCTCCACCATATAATCAAACTCCTACAAACCCAACTCATTTTCGAAACTACTTTGTATTCTACAAACCCCTTCTTATAGTACTCTGCAACCTGTAAATGCAAGCAACTTAAAAACCCAAACCGTAAACAAGAAAAGCGTTATCAAACACATAACAAGTTATTCAAAAGATCAACTAAAAACAGATCCATCAATCAATACCTGCTCAACCGCAGCCTCCGTGATCAAATCAGCCGCCACCTCCTTCGCTTCCGAAATCGCCACCAGATCCTCCGCGACCCACTTCCTACCCGGTGGCATCGAACCCACCGAACTCCCGAATCTCTGGACATCCCTAACCTCCTTCTGCATCGCCTTCGCCTCCCTCCTCCTCGCCAGCGCAAAAACCACCTGGTCCATAGCATCATCATTCATATAAACCTCAATCTTGATCTCATCCTTACCCCCCACAACAACATCAAACAACCTCGATATCAAATCGTGCCGGCTTTTTAACTCCAACGTTGCCAACAACCCCTGGCAAAACCTCCTCCCACTAGCATAGAATTTGAACACGTTCTGCCCTTCTTTCAACAACAAGGGCGAGTCCTCGTCCTTTCCAACCCCAACAAGACTGAAATTCTTGTCGAAAATCGAGTCTCTCACCGCGAATCTCGTCACCCAAGCTAGAGCAATGTTCTCGTTCTCTCTCTTCCCCGTAAAGTAATTGATCGTGAACGCGATCAAGAACGCGCCGCACGCGACCTCAATCGCGTACCGCCGCGCGATACTCGCGTACGTCGATTTAGTCTCCGTTTCCGGGTCCGAACCGGAGTCGGCCGCGGTGGCATTTTCGGTAATTGTGGGGGTTTCCGGGGGCGGTTGTGGAACGGGGAGGCCTTCGAACTCGTCTTCGTCCCAGTACTCGAAGGCGGTGGTCGAGGGTTTGTGGGGCGGAGGATCATCGGACGGCTGGGAGGAGTCGGGGTCGGAGTTAGGGTTTGGATCGGTGGAGAGGGAGAGAGAGGGGGTGGAGAGAGGGAGGTGGGTGTATGGTTGTTCGTCGTCGTCTTCGTCGAGGGCGGGGTCGTCGAAGCCTTCGAAGTGGGAGTGGGGGAGGGGGGAGGAGAGAGAGAGGTGGTGGGTGAGGAGAGAGAGAAGAGAGAGGAGGGAGAGGAAGAGGGAAGAGGAGGAGAGAAAGGGGTTTCTCCGAGCCATGATTGTTGTTGTCGTTGAATCCAGATAGAAAGATCTGTGATTGTTGAAGTCTTGAAGAAGAGGGAGAGAGAGAGCGAGATGTGATTGTTGAAAAATTATTCAGTGGCTCGGCAACCACAGGTTGTACCGTGTTACGCGGGATTATAGGGAGGACAAATTATTACTCCTATTACTTGCTTGTGCAGCACGTGGTGGTGCTCCCAAGCCGGATCCGAGCGGGAGGCTGCTGTGAGCAAATACGGTAGCGTGTAGCTGTGATCCATCATGTCATTCGTCTGGACAATTAATAATTCGGATTTTGAAAACACTTTTCAATGGAAGAGTTTTCCTGAAAAAGTTCTTTTAAAAACCAGACGGTAAAATTGTGCGCAGCTACCCGTTGCTGTGTTTTTGCTCATAGCATATCCACCTCCTAACACCACACATTCACGTAGAGTACGAGACTTAAGAGTTAGACCCCATAATTGTCATTTCCTTTTTTTTGGGTTACTTTTACGCCTTTACATATTGACCCTCTACTGTTTTGTATGAAAAATATGACAAGGTTGAGTTTTGTTGGGTCAATATTACCTTCTTTCTTATTAGTTGAAATAATGTCATACTTATCAAAAAGTGTACTACATAATAATGGGAAAGTATGACATCACTTTGTAATGGAATCCACACAATTTCAATCAATAAGAAGAGTAATGTTCACAAAATTGCAGTTCTATTTAGACCCCATGATAAAGAGTTCATGTTTTTTTAATTAGTAAGAGTTATTCAACCCCCTCGTATATTAAATTCTGGTTTTGTCCCTAATTTTTTGCTTGCACTTCCAATCTAATTCTTTATTTTCACTTTCAATTCTCGCAATCCTCGCTTTCATGAATTTTATAAGTTTAATGTGTGTTAGAAAGATATTTTCAAGCTTTTGCTTGCGCTCATGCACACGCATTATGTGACCAAGGTTTTTGCCACTCCAAGATCTTCCGGTATCGAACATGAGTGAGCCCCCAAGCACCGTCTTGACGCTCTCTTTCACGGGGGAGCGAGGATAAATGGACTAAAATGCTGAGTTGATGGGAGAAATCACAAGAAATCATTTTTTAAACCTGAAAAGAATGGCGTCGGAGAGATCTTCTAGAGAGGTGGTCATATTTTGGCTGGAAATGACCAGATTAGTATGATTCTGATTTCTTATTCGCCGGAGTAGCACGTGCCTTAGCCACACGTTGCCAAGGACTACCTAATGACTCTTCGATTTCTTATTCGCCGGAGTAGCGCGTGCCGTAGACACATGTTGCTAAGGACTACCTAATGACTCTTTCAACCACGGACAATAACAATTTATCGTTTTATCACACTCTGAGAGGCCAGCTAAAACGGCTTAGAGACACACATTAGCTAGTTTTCTTTCTTCCATGATCGGGTTCTTGCTACCGTTTCTTTACCTGGCCGCCGCCTTTTTCTTTTTTCAAGGAAAATGAGCTCGTTTACCACCAATGGCTAGTCCGCTGTATTTGCATAAACTGCCTTCTATTCTTGGCTAAAAGAAGTTTTAACTTCACATATGTTGTGAGTGAGAGATCTTTCGTGCTGTATCAGTGATCCCAATAAACTTATCAACATAACATGTCCAGCATGATAAATTTGTAAGTTCACGCCGAAATGAATTTGCTAATTAGTCTTTGATAGGACAAAACACCAAAAGGGGTAAAGTATTGCTGATTTTTCGTATGGTGTAAAACCAAAATTCGGCATGTTCTCTTGAGCCCACAGATTATCATGTAGCATACTGTTAGTTTAAACAGAAAATGAGATCGTAGATTTCATCCTCCTACCGATAAATTGTAGCTATATTGTTACATACAACAGCTTTACTGCTTTAGCTGCACGAGAAGGAGATACCTTGGATTTGGTGGACTCAATAAAGTTGACTACTTTGAGCAGACTCCTGAAAGTACAGTCCATGTTTTCTTATCTGTGGGTATGACAAAACACATCTGCAAAGAATGAATACATGTCAAATGGAGGAGCAGGAAAGCTTGAGGAAAAATAAACAAAAAAACCGACGTGAGAGCATGTTCTTTAACTAGCGGTCACTCTGCTGATGACATAAATAATAAAGACGCTCTTTAACTAGCAGAACATATTCTTCACATTATATCACAACGAGCATGTAATAGATCCTATGTTTGAATCTCGCCACCCACCAAATAATCAAAATTTTGCACGTATTTCAACTGACCAAGGAAGAACTAAAGTTTGTAAACGCCAATGTTAAACTCCTATTTAAAAACTAAAGTTTTTGGTTTGATATGCCTCCCGTTAATGTTCTCGAATTTTATGTTTTGTGACTAGTTGATACACATGACAAGCAACAAAAAAGGAGAGGAGACTCAGGACTCAGGAGAGGAACCTCACCATTGGTGAAATAGATCTGCTTGAACCCCACAGCTTGCTTGTTAGCGAATGTTACGAAGTCTTCATGAACCCAGATGGAATTGCTTGTTATTGTTTTATTCAAGCCATAATCAGAAGGTAAATTCATGGTTATGTACGGCGGTGATATAGAAATATCACTTTGGAGATTTGTCTTCTTCAAGCAGCAAATGTATTATAGATCTCACGACTTCATTATCAGCAACAGTTCCCATCTGAAAGGAACAGAAAATATTTCAGTTGAAGGCCAGTATCACCAGGTAAATGATAGAGAATCCAACTAATATATGAGAGACAATGCCATTGTCATGTATAAAGTGAATACCATGACAGTTTCCGGGATTAAAACCTAAATAATTTTTAGTGGAATCTGGAGACAAAATGCTGTTAAAGGATGATATACACAGAGGTGGTCCGTGGTCCCGAGGGGGTGCAAGGGTCCCCTTGAAGGGGGGACCTGGGCCCCTGCACATCTCCAAATTATCACACATATTATACTAATTTTTAGGTTAATTACGCAAAAAATTATGGAATTAGCTCCTGCAAGTCCTTTGAGTGAAAAAATTTTCTTAAAATTTCTACATGCGTGGGGTAAAAATCCCCAAAATTTCAACTTTTCAATATTTTTAGGTTGCATGTACAAAATTAAATTGTGGCTGTGCACATAGTATATACACATAACATCATCTTTTCTTCGGACCTTGTGAGTAGCAATACATATTTTAAAATATATTTTTTATTATCAATATGAGAATACACGTGATTAGGGCCCCTGCTAGACACAAATCCTGCGTCCGCCATTGGATATACAGCACAAACCCCTCTTTAGAGGTCACATACCAGTGTTGGACATACATTTCGGATATACATACACATGGGGTATGAAGCACAAACACCTCTATAGAGGTCACATACCAGTGTCGGACATACATTTCGGAACAAATAGTCTCTGAAAACGTGTCTACCACTCAAATCAGAAGTGACACAAACTAGTTCAGAATTGTATACTTGCAAAAAGTAATCTCAACCATGTAGCATGTCTGATGATATCCCAGTATATATGAGGCGAGATTACATGTAAGACTTGCTGGGCACTTCCACAACAACTAAAATGAAGTGTCCATGGATGTATTACAAGAGACAAATATAGATATGGCACTTAATATCTGAGGCACGATTGTGTTCAAGCCATGTCCCTTACATGTCCAACACAAAATCTATTAACGTAAATAATAATCCCAACCATGTGGCATGTCCGAGATAGTGTAGTATGTCTGAGGCCTGATAGTGTCTGATATTTTCCGGACACTTCCACAACAACTAAAATGAAGTGTTCATGCATGGATTAGAAGAGACAAAAGTGGATATAGCCCGTGGCACGGGAGCTGGTGAATCCAATTGCAATATATCTAGTTCACAAGTTACAGTTAGTGAACCACAAAACATAACCTACCTGTGGTTTTCTAATCAGATCCTTGAGAATAGAATGAAGAGTTAACCGGAGTTCCTTGAAGAGGACAGCAATTTGGGCAGGTGCTGCCAATTGTATCCAACGATCTATGGTGACCAATCCAGACTGCCATAGGCAAACAAACAATTAGTAAACCACTACTTAGCTAGAAGGAGAGAAAAATGAACCCATGGGCCATCAACAAAAGTGTAGTGCTATGTGGTAGAAACTCCTTACCACAAGTCTGTGCACATATACTTCAAATTTACAATGTTCTTTGTTGTTCTCAGTGGATACGATTCACCAAAAAAACCCACCATCAAAATTGGTTTATGTGAATTTCTAAGGAGAAGAGAGCTTATTAATATCTGCATAGACTACTACAATAGATTTTGACAGTGTCCCTTGGCCAAGATTGTAAGTAGCCAAAACGGATGAGATTAAGGAAACTGAAACAATTTGTTCCACAAGAAAATTCAATCCTATATATATATCCTGGTAAAAAACCAGGAATTGATGTTCTCTGTTACAAGCAGCAACCTAATAGTCTACTAGAATTCAACAAGAAAGATACCTGATGTTGAATACTCATGGATCCACCAAACAGCAGAATAGAGTAAGGCGAGATTATGGTAGTATCCCGCAGAAACACCTTATTTGTTTCAACCTGAAAAAAAAAAAAAACCAGGATTACATTGACATTTTAAACCAGATGAATTAACAAAAGACGAAACATACAGGTAAAGTAGTCAAACTTGTGAAACATCTCCTATAGCATGGAATAGAAAGATAGACCAAATCGAATATCTGAATCAGGTATGACTGGCAATTAATCACTACTCTTTGCCGTCTGGTTAAAGCAAAAAACAACATTATGTTGCACAGTTAACCGAATTTCAATGTCGACCATAGAACAGAGGGGGTGGGAAGAAATTAACTCTCATTTGAACAACCTACTACAAAATGTATTAATTACCCAAAACAAAACGGACAAATTACAACATAAGTTTATAAGCATGCTAATATGGAAACTAGAGTCCAAAAACACTGTTACGGTTCAAGATGAAAACACGAAAAGTTGCACATAAAGATGAACTTTAGCAATTCCACAGGCGTGCCCACCTTTTCAAGATAGACCATAAAAGGGTACTGAAGTACTTTTAAGTTGCTGTTGATAGAGGAAGGATGTATATGAACTTCTCTTTTTCCATCATACAAGGAAGGACGTCCCTTTGTTGTGGGACCTGCAGACTGGTTAGGAATACCAAGAGCTGTTCTGACAATGCCATCTTCAGTAGCAGCTACATTAGGATATAAACCTGCACAAATTATTGCCTGCAGAGTATCTTAAAGATCAAACATCCAGCGAGTTCGTATGTTGTGAGATTTAAGGAAAAAAACAAAACCTTTTGATGAGTTTCTCTACACTAGCAATAAGGGCAGGGGTATGAGATGTGGACTGCAGTAGACCAGTAGGCGAATTGAACACTTGGTTCCTAAAGTTCTCAAATATGTTTGAAAAAAAAAAACCACTTGATAGGAGAAAAATTCCTAGATTCTCAAAAGAAAGAAAGATAAAGTTCCTCTTCCCCCGGAATCCGATTACGTATCAAGTAGATCACTAAATAATAAAAAATTGGTTAAACGATTATGTAATGCAATTATATATTGTATACTTGGGTTATTATTATGTATCCATGTACATGTATCGAACTTTTGGCTACATTTCCTTCCATCCTAAGACAATGCATTTAGGGGGGTTCGACACCAGGATATGCTGCCACAGTCAATACCCATATGGTCATACCTGAGCCCCTACGACCTACAACTACCAAACAAGAACAAAAGGCATTGTAGGGCATTTTGGAGCCTTTTCTGTTTTCTATCTGACTCCATAAAAATGTTTGTGCTTAAAGACAAACATTATCAGATGTCATGATGAGCTTTTAAAGTATATAGATTATTGACTTGGTTTCCTCAAATTTCTAAAATGGTTCTAAATCTAAAAGAATAGTTTTAGATAGTAAGAATAAACATTGAAGTAGAAAAACAACTACAATACTTCTGAGTTGTGACAGCAAGGTTCTAACTTCTAACACAACATATAATTTACAGATGGGTATTGTTACTTCCATTTTGTAGTTAATTACCATAATCAAATTCACATACGCTAGATTTTTATGCCATCAGTCTACTGATAAATAGCCCACCCATAAAGGACAAAGGCAATAAGCTAGTACTACCACTGCAGAAAATACATTTTCAAAAAATTTATTGGCACTTTAGCTAAAGACATTGCATCTTCTGAACCATGAGCGAGATATGACTCTGGAAGAGGTCAAATTCAAACCTTGTGTGTCACGAGATGCCTATAAATTGTGAGAAATGTCAAACTTTGTGTTGAAAAAAAAAAATCATCCAGCTTAGACAAAACAAGCGTGACAGAACTAGATAAGAAGCATCTTTTTTTCATGGATTTACCCTTGAAGAAAATGCTTTGTGTATGACAATATATCAAGGCCAACATAATGCAGCACATTTCGGAGTTTTAAAGAAGAAAAGAGAAAGCATATTACTGAAAAGGAGGCATCCTAAACTTAATCAAAACCTATGCAAGTAAAAGATAACACTTTCAGTAAGATCCAGGATATGCTTTTTGAATTGGAATAAGTAAGATCCAGTATGATGTCAACTTACCAGAACAATATGCGAGATTTGATAAATAACTTAAACAATCCAAACATACACAACTCGTTACTAAACAGAAAAATACACTGCTGTACCTTCACAATTGAAGAATGATGTGAATAGATGTTGAATGCCTGTGACATATCTGAAAGCCAACTCTCGAGTTTGTCACTCTTTTTGCCCCTGACCTAATACGGAAAATTACATTTGTCTCAAAAGTCTCATGGCTAGGAATAAAATCCTGGAACATATAAAACATACCACTAAACTGTTGGCAATGAAAATCATGGCGTTGGGTTGCTATGGTGTGATGATAAAGAAAACAAAAGTATCAGATGGTTAAAAAAGCAGTGGGGTTGCTTTGGAATTTAGAGTAATATCATCATACTCATCTATCTAATTTTGTTGAGCATTTTACATTAGCACCTTCCTTGCATAGTTTCTAGGGAGTCAGAGATGAGATTGAAATAAACCAGATACCTGCAAGTTGGTACCTGCCTTACCTAGCCCGTTTCCGGAAGGGATGGTTTCGGACACAGGCGGGTTTTGAGCGAAAGAAGCAAACCAAAGCCCAGTTTTTGTGAGTAAAGGGATTAACAATTCCACCCGAGCAACCCAAATTATATGCTTGATTTCGTGATTTGCATAGGTGGCCCTACTAATTTTGCAAATATCCATTGAATTGCAATGTTTGGGTGTTTCTCAGTTACATTCTCATATGTATCTTCATCTCTACACAATTCCACCAATCTCACAACCATGGCTGTTTCACCTTGCAAAGCATATCTCTCTAGCTCACTCGCTTGCTCTCTCTGCCATGGATGTTATTGTATGCCACCATCGTCATTATTTCCTTGTAATGGACATGGTCGTACTTCACATCCCATGATTGATAGCTGTCGTCTTTAGTTTTTCTTCCAATGACGACCATATAGTAAGTTGTTCAAATGGCTTCCATTGTATAAAATCTATTCAAACACATTCTGTCCTTTCTGTCTACGTACATGAATGAGCATCCAATATCTTGACAGAATGAAGTTTAAATGGATTAGTAACCCATAAATTCCATGTTCCTCTGAAGAATTTCAACGTTCAATATGCATTGAAGCAGATTATCATCCCACATTTCACTTGATCCAAAAATTACAAAACTTGGATCAAAGTACGGTTATTCTTCTTGAGCAATTAGATACATGAATACTTGATTGCAATATGCTCACAAACAGAAAATATTTACATATTTATGCACACTCGCACTTTAAAACCAAACCAAACCAAACTAAATTAAGCCTTTGTTTGAGGGTAAATAGAACAAACTAAGGCTCATGCCTCAATTAACTGGTGTTGGCTATGTGAATCATATGATCCAGGGAGTTTGATGCTTTCATATCCTATTTTACACACAGACACACACACAGTGGGAAAACAATCTTAGTATTTATTTTGCTCACTATGTGGTTATCACACATATAAGCATTCTGTAGGGGGCCAAAATATCCAGGGTTCCGAAGGTCCAGAGGTCGCAGACCAATTCAGTATTTGCTATGGACACGTCACTCTGTGGACCCATTCACATCTGAAGCTACAGGAAGTGCCAGGTTCGGTAGGTTTCCCTAACGTTCGGCGGTCGTTTCCCTAACGTTCCGAGGTTGTTTCCCTAACGTTTGGAGGTCGTTTCCCTACGTTCGGCAGTCATTTCCCTAACGTTCGGCGATCGTTTCCCTAACGTTCGGAGGTCGTTTCCCTAACGTTCGGCAGTCGTTTCCCTAACGTTCGGCTGTCATTTCCCTGACGTTCGACGGTTATTGTAACTTTCTGCTGAATTCTGCTCCCTAAAGATCTAACAAGTATCCAAAAGTCGGTTTAGAAGCTTCTGGAAGCTTCTGTGAACAAGTGGAGGACAGGTGTGATAGAGCAAATCTTCTGACAAATGACGTCATCTGAACAGTACAACGTGCGTGTAAGGCACGACCTACTTGCTCAACACTCCAAGGTTTGCCTATAAATAGTGGACTACCCCTCCAGGTAAGAGGGTCTTCTTCCACCTGATATTCTCACTTGAAAGTTCAAATACACTCTCCTTTCCTCCACATACTAACTTGCTCGTCGGAGCTTCTCCCCGGAGGAACACCCCCCTCCAGGTTTTGCAGACACCCCTCCAAGCTCGGTAGAATCTCTCCAGGTTCAGCAGACACCCCTCCAGGCTCGGTAGAAGCTCTCCAGGTTCGGCAGACACCCCTCCACGCTCGGTAGAACCTCTCCAGGCTCGGCAAAAACCCCTCCAGGTTCGGCAGAACCTCACCAGGATTGGCAGAAACCTCTCCAAGTTTGGCGAGCACCCACACGGTTCGGCACAAAGGGGAAGAAGGGTCAAGAAGTTTTCAGGCCCCCACACATTCAGTGGTGACTCAATGAAAAGGTAAAGTGACAGACGGACATATTCACGAATTCCAAACTCATAAATGCTATTAAGGTGGCAATGTTAAGCCAGAGCACAAAAAAAAAAAAACCTGATAATTCTTCGGGAGATTGATCAGCCCAATGTCCGCCAGCAAAGTTCCAAACTGAATTCGCATGTCTCTAACACAATGCAAAATAAATCAGAATCGATAACAGTGCTCGAAGAACACAGACATATGCAGTTAGGTAGTCTTTGGTACAATATTGGTAAGTATCTTTCATTGACAGTGTTTTAAGTCACATCATGAAAAACTGGCAGAAACAAGGTATGTGGGAACTAAGACTTGGAGTTCAGCATACTATATAGTATATAGCACAAGTAAATCACACTCATACTTGTTAGCCTGAACAACCAAATAAGCTGGATCATGATGAATAGAACAATGGGCAATGATAACATGCTATGTTGCATGTGCACCTCTCATTAGAAGAAAACTGAAACTATTCAAAAGTGAATTATTTTCTTGTACCCCCTAGTTTGTTGTCTGCATATCCATCTGTTGAAAATGAAGGAAACGTGAATTTTCTCGATGCTGAGTGAGTAATAGAATTAGAACCCAAAGTTACTGGGCAAACAAATTTTCTTCCATAATTAGCATGCCATTTTATTGGAAAGTTAAAATCAGACACAGTATCGGCAACATAAGGTGCAGAGAAAGAAACACCACCTTATCATGTACATAACTGAACTGCTCAGAAAATATGAACTGCAAAAACGTTGTGCTGCTTTAACTCCATTCTGCAGGTATGAAATGTAGCCTTTTAGCAAAAATTGTATAAGATAGGTGCCAAAAACAGATGGCACAAACCATGTACATGTGATGTTTATGTCAAACGCTATACCATTATTATATCACAATTACATGTATTTCCTCCAAAAGCTCAACACAAGAATCAAGAGTCAAAAGGAAAGAATTCCTCGGACAAATTAGCTATATGTTTTCCAGGCATAATAAGAGCTGTCGTCATTCTCAAAAAATCTCCTATTCTCTCATTCCCAGAAAAACCAAAATATAGAGTCGCTAAATCTGCCCGTCAGAAACCCTCTCATTCCCAGAAAAACCAAAATATAGAGTCGCTAAATCTGCCCGTCAGAAACCCTCTAGCCCAGTAGCTTCACTCTGTACAAGGCATCACCCCAAATACTAAAGAGAAAATAACAAGATTCCCTACCTCATTCGTCACTGAACAATGCAGTAAAGGGTGGTTAGTGTCCTCCCCTACTAGCCTGTACGCAACACCAATCTACTAAAAGGTACCCTCATGATCGAAGCTATCCAGGTCAGAATGGACTTCTTAATGTAACTCAGAATGCAATGACTGCACAAGTACAGACCACTACTCGCAAGTCTCCAAGACAAGATGTGCTCTCCCTCTCCTTGAATCTGGCAACGTTGAAGCATTTCAAGGAAGACCCCAGTCCCTACAAATTCCAACTCCCAATTATGGAAGGGCCTCCTCAATTGAGCAGCCCAAGATCTCTACCACATGAGATTCCTTATTGACTGAAATCTAAGTCATGCCAAAAATAAATCATGCAACCCTTTCCACACCCTGAAGATGGAAGAAATCCTACCAGATACTCATAATACTCATCCAAAGGCCTACCACATATAAAACTCCACCACACTCCTCCAAAGACTATGCCTCTCAAAAGTGAATCTCTATGACCATCTTTCCAAAATTGCCTCACTAACATCTAGCTTCCTTCCATCTCCTTTAGCTAGCCTGCACATGTCTTTCCAATCTACAAGGTGTCCCTCATAAGCTCCTCAAGCCTCCATATATCTATAATTGAGTTCATATTTCAATTTTCCATATCCCTGCCAATTTTGTCCTGCATAGATCCCCTTAACACAAAGCTATCCAGAAGTCAATCTGCCGTATTTTTGCCCATAAGTCCCATAACCTTAAAACTATCATTTTCATTTTACAATCTGGTTTACTTAAAGGGGTCTGTAAACTAACCTCGCGTAAAATCTTTTCCCATTTCTTATATGCAACCACCATCAGCAAGTGGTCAGATTGCCTACTACCTTCATCTGATTCACTAGCACCATCTATTTTATCAGTCAACAGTGCCAATTTGGCTCTATCAACATTTTGCCTCTGCAAATTTACACAACAAACTAAATCAGTGACATTTCTTTTTTGTTCTGAAAAGGGAGACAAAAGCAATTCAGAGATTAAAATGGACCTCATCTTTTGGATATACAAACGGTGACTTGTAGCTTAAAAATGCTGAAATGGAAAGAATGGGTGACAAGCAACCAAATATTGCGCCGTAAATCATCATCTGCAATTCCAAAGAAAGACAGCATCAAGGACATGGCCAACAATACCCTAAGAAAGGGTTGATACAAATTGGTGAGTGAGCATGCACTCCATCACAGACACAAAGAGAGCAATGCTTACAGGGGAAACTAAAACACAGAGTATAAAACTGTTGCCAATCAAGTGTATTAAACCATATTGGACCACATGAGCCAAGCAGCAAAAAAAGGGCTAATGCAAACAATAGGAAATGATAAAACTAACGTGAAGAAGTCCCTGTCAAAAGTTTTAATTACAAAGCAATTCATGTTACTGACAGAAAATTAACAGCGATGACCTAAATGATTATTGAACAAAGAGCATAATACACAGTTGAACTAGTAGCTATGTAGTATGGAGAGAAAAGATAAGAAGTGTTTGAATTACCACAAATGTTATTATTTACACATGGAACAAACCACCAAAAACACAGAAATTGCATTCCAAAATTGACGCATGTAAAGTATTACCCAGGATGCCCGAGCACTACAAGCATTTTGAGATAAATATCGTCAATAATAAAAACAAATAAATGCTACACACCTTGCCAACCAATACATCAACTGGAAGCTTTGCCAAGTGATACCCAAGAGGGGTCAACTCTTCATCCCTTTCAATGGCAGAAACCTAAATCATAGGGAAAATAAATGCTCCATGACTTATTATTTAAAGAGCCAATAAATCTGAGGAAATCATATAAAGTAGAAGTATTTACCTTTTAACTCATACAAAAAAATGGGTTAAGAGCATTAACTGGGACACTGCAAAGCAGTAAAAAACTGCATACTGGAACTATTGATCGCTTTGAGAATATTTAGAGTACACCCTTTCCTTATTGTGGTAATCAAACAGAGAATCCAGGTTCATTGAAAATAATGGCATGATTTTTCATATAATTCCTAATGATAAAGACTTTACAGAGCGGGGAACAATATCAAAATACGTACAGGTCATTAAGGAAGGGGCAAAAAGAATGATGAGCAATGATATTTCACTAAAACTACACCATAAGTAAGACCAAACTGTTAGGCAAAAGCACAGAGTTAACCAATCGTACAAGGTTTTATACATTGACCAAGATCAACCGTGAACATGAATGGGGCAGAGCTTAGGAAAATATTATATAGAATCACACAACGGTATTTAAATTTTGGGGGACCAGTGCATGAGTCCTCCGAACCTGACACAGTTCAGGAAGTATGAGGATTCCTCCAGACAAGGAATCCTATGACCTTCAACATAGAAAGCTGGGTCCTCAACACCTACCTCTACGGGTTCAACACAGCGGTCTAGAAAAGCATTAAAATGGGTACTGACATTACAAAGACAAAAAGATTCACGATTAACCAAGGGCTGTAACAGATAAATCAAGCCAGCATCATGATTTAGATGGAACTAGTAGAATTTCCTTCTCGACAGGATTCTGCTAAATGCATGAATGAACCTTATTTTCTCATCATTCCCAGTCTCTCAAACTCCACTGTTGGAGATTTTGATTGCTCGAGAGAGTAATTATATCATATGCATGCCATTAACAGATAAGTTACAATTTCCACGAGCAATACAAGGAAAAGAAATAAAACAAGGTGCGCATTAATGAGAATTACATCGATTCCCTTTCATTATGCTCCCTCCCATTCAGCAATCAGGGAATGGATCCTGGACATGGTCATCCATATGTTCTGTTACCTTAAAGGCAATAATCTCTGTTGATGCTGAAGATAAGCCAAAGCTTTTAGAGATTCAATGGTTTGCACTTAGTCGTGAAAATGGGAGATCCCATTATTTATTCTTACTATGATTTCTACCTTGAAGTTTGTATACCTGAATTATCTCAATCCCAACAACTAAAGGAAATGATTGGATCTCCTACCCCATCAACATGGGATGTTTTTATATAGCCAAGATCAAGTCATTGAGAAGATGTAGTTCATAGAGGCTGTGGTTGAGCTAGGCCCACCTTCTTGGCACGTATCACTGTACCAAAATCAACATCAATGAATGACAAGACGTCCCCATTGGGGCATTGTGTGGACGTAGCCACAGATTGGCCAAACCACGTTAACCCCATTCTGTTCTTGTTCATTTAATTCTCTTTTCCATATTCCTCACTAGTCAATACAAGACTTAACACTTGCACATGACAGAATATAGAGTTTCAGGACCATAGTTGATCAACAAAAGAAGATGTTAGAAACATACCTCATATAATAATGAAATTGCTGAGTTTATAGCCTCCTCTCTTGGAGGTTCTAGAGCCTGAAAACAACAATTAACCAAACAAACAGGGATCAGATACATCATGGCGAATTCAGGTTACAAAAACAACACTGTTGAAGAGATAAGAGTACAAACATGTGTCATTAGGCTCAAAAGGGTAAATAGATAGAACTTTTCTAGGAACAGTGCAACATACCTTCAACAAAAATGCCTTTATGTTTCCGAGAGAGAGCAATTTTATTTGTAAACATAATTCCACTAATGGCATTCGCAGCATCTCAGGTATCTTCACATCATATGCATCAAGGACCAAAACAATCAGTTTTTATTGCAACACGGCAACAATCTGGATAACACTCTGAACTGTACTGAAGAAATCAGTACCTGGAATGGACGCATGAGATTTCCAAATCTGTGACGTGTATACAAGCAAAAACAGTTTCCAGGTTTCACACGTCCAGCTCTTCCACGACGCTGCCTCGCATTTGCTTGAGATATCCAATCTTCGACCATGCTAGACAATTTCTAATGGCAAGGGAATTAATTCATTTAGAAGCAAGAACAGACACTTTGCAAGAGAATCAGAGCTTGTCCACCATACAGTAGAACTGGAGTAGTAGATTTTTTATTTAGTATAATACTTAGTTCAAGAATAGTTCACAAGGATTGTTAGAGCTTGTCCCAAATTGGGTAATTATATAACCTCCTTAATACTATATGATCATGGGCGGCCTCACCACTTGTTACCAATTGGTATTGAGTTGGATACTTTGACATAGTATCAAAGCTAAGGCTTTTGGAAGCGCCTTTGGACAAGACCCTAGACTGATTACCGTTGTTTGTTTCATAGTGGTCCCTTAGTTAAGGATCCTTTGTTTACCTCTCCACGTGGGAGTCAAGGGTTGCACGTACCGGGGAGTATTAGTGCTTGTCAAACTTCTTAATTAAAACTCCAAAACTAGTATATGAGTCTGGACAATCTCTTTGCCAATTGGTTTTGAGTTGGATGCATTAACAAGATTATAATACTTGAACTACGTGAAAGTTCTACACTAAAATACCACATGCAAGGCTGAAATGCCAACCGAAACACATCAACACAAAATACTTCTGAATTTGTGTATTTACTTTAGCATCGACGCCTCGAAAGGCAGCACATCAAACAGTTGATAAACAAGGAGTCCAGTCCTGGTGATTGGGTCAGATTGAATAACAGAGCTAGACAACTTTGATTTGACTTATCTTTACTAATGATGATGAATGATGCAAGCCAGAATTTTGGATGTTCATCTAATTCAGGAAGGGGACACAACATCACCATAGTAGATCATGGCCCAGTAAAGCTACGTTTCAAAATGCTGTTACTTAGCAGAAACAAATTCACGTTCCAAAATAATAACTCAAAAAGGCAAAGAACAAACCTTTTGTGGATTATAGCGATTCTCCTTATGCTTTCCACAGTCAATCACATGTACCACGTCGTCTATTGTTATACTAGTCTCAGCAATATTGGTGGCTATTATAACCTGGGGAATGCAGACATTAAGAAAACATAAGATACTTAATTCGTTAGTCTAACAAAGAGAGAGCCATGCATATCTGTATCAGACATTCTTGATTACTAGCTTTACTAGCACAGTTCATTTCATATATCCCTACCAAAGTTGATGACGTCAAATTAGCAGATACAAATATTGTCTCTTAATAGTCGATGGGGGTGCTATATATATACGTGCAATAAAGTGTCCCAATAGGACTGGGGGAATAGGTACAGTTCAATTAAGGTCTAAGATTATATAGTCGCACATTTAACAGAAGTTCAGAATACTTCAGATTTCTTTTTTTTCATTTTGGTTAACTGTTCGTTATGTTTCACATGCGATGAAACTCTTCTTTTTTTTTCCTCGGTAAATGGGCTAAACTTTCAATTGTTCTTCCACTCTTGACTATAGACTCATCCCATAGAAGTGAAGCACGTGACTTGATAGCGCAGGCACAAGACCGTACCACCAAATGCATTTGAAGCATACAAATGAAAGACACATTAGGGAGTTGAACAAATGGGAATAGACTTCAAATGAGCCCCTCTGCTGTCCTCCACAACATTAGGTGCTGTTTGCTAACCATTTTTGGGTTTGAAGCAATTTTTGTGCCAGACAATCAAATTCATACATTCAGTTGCTAGAACAAATGCGTTTGATGATTGATTCATAGTACTTGGTTTACAAACGAAGACGTCGTTAGATGCAATTCAAGACCGCAAAATACTGTTATTCCACTGTGCATCATATAAGAAGCTTCCCAGGACCACTTTCTCCTAACATGTGCTTGTTTCCTATTGATTTCCATTTCAGTGTTTTGATATATCTGTAACTTTAAGTGTTTTCCAATAAACCACATTATAGTGACAAAGTTCACACACGAAAATTAGCAAGGCACAGAAGACAAACACAGAACACTTTTACCGCTAAAAACAAGCAGCTTTACCTTGCGCATGTTATCAGGAGGACGTAGAAACACCTTTTTTTGATCAGCTGATGAGATCGAGGAATGTAAAGGAAGAAGCCACTCGGAAGATGGTCCACCAAATTGGCGAGAAGCAGCTAGTTTATCGAGTAACAGGTGAATTTCTCCAACGCCCTGGTGCAATTTATGCAACACCACGATCAGTTTCAGTGAATTACACAACCCAAGGTTAATGCATCCCAATAAAATCCGAAACATGCAACTGACACAAAATATAACTGACCCATAAGAAAACATTAAGTGTATAAAACAACCAAAGTATAATGCATCCCAATAAAATCCAAAACATGCAACTGACACGCAAAATATAACTGATCAGAAAGAAAACATTAGTTGGAGACCTTACTGGCAAGAAAATCAGTATGGCGCCCTCTGGGTGTGTTTCATCAATGAAATGAACCAGATCTTCAAGAAGGTCGTAATCAATAACATCTTCATTTAACCGTCTCTGCAGACGGGCCAAGTAAAACCTATGAACTCAACATCACAAATAAAGCAACAGCTGTACTCTGAACATTAGAAAACTATATCTCGAATACATTACCAAATTCTGTCGAGTTTGATCACTATATGTTTGATAAGTGCTTGGAGTATAGTATGGATTTATGCAATCTTCAGACAGCAAAGATTCATCACCCCATCCAGATAGAACAAGATTTTTCTTCCCTCTGTGGTTGCTAACAGGATCATTCTGTAGCCATCGAATTTCAAGGACCCATTGTCAGTGGATTGATTTCAAAATAATACTTTGTTACCTACATGCATGAAGAGATAATGACAAATATATAGAAAACTGTTCAAGCTTTTGTGGACTCTATGTGAGTACCAAAACTATAGCAAGTACAAAAGTTAACTTAAAAGACACTGACGCAATAGAAACAACAGCCGTCAAAATTATCAAGAACAAAATAGCTATGTCCAAAACTAACAGTAATTTGGACACATCTGCTGGGACACATGCCCAAAAGCCTGGCAGCATTGCAGAATATCTAGCACCTATCCCTTCCTAGAGAGCAAAAGTGACAACTGACGGACGTATACTTGCACAAAATAGCTAGTCAATCCAAGTTCCAGTGATGCCCTGTACTCCAACTTATCTATCCGAGGTCACGGCTCATCTGGGAGTGCATAAGGCAGCATCCAAAGCATCCATACCATTCCCCTACAAAAGCTTCCCTGAAAAACATTCCACTACCTCTAACAGCCCCACCACAGCACAACCACCTTCTCCCTTGCCCCTTAAATCCAGCCCTTCATGTGAGTCCATGGATTTTGGGTCTGGAAAAAATTACAAGAACTTTTGACGAGGGAGCAGTGAGAGCCACAGAACTGGGGTTAAAAAAGGTACAACCTGAATATTGACAAGCAGTATTGAAGATCTGCAAATAGAGATACCTTCTCCTTTGTGGATGTATAATCTCTTAGGTAAGCTGGAGAATCTGAAGCAAGGCGATACTTAACAGTTTCGTATATATCCTCAAGAAAGTAAGTTGAGACAGGATGTGTTCGGCCTTGAGCAGTGATTACTGGGCAGTGACCGAAGTACCTCGAAAACAGATCTGAATCAACAGTTGCAGACCTAAACATTGAGAACATAGATGGGCACAAAAGCAAATAACCTTAGTAACTATCAACAAACATATATATGAACAGAAGCCATACATAAATAAACATTATTTATGAACAGCAACCATACATAAGAATAACTTTCAACTTAGGGGTGCTATGAGCAGATTGCTTCTCCATCAGGTTCTTCAGTACAATGAGTAGAAAATCACCCTGACACCAAGAAAAAATATTGGTCAAATCTTATCCCGAAATGATATTTGAAACATCTGGTATACCTTCACTATCTTTTTGCCAAGAGTATTTGTGAACTACAAAGATATTCACTTTGATAAGAAGATTGAGTGGAAAATTTCAGAAAAAATTTGGTGGAAGCATCAGCCCATTTAGCTATCTATTTAGGAAGAGGAGACAGAGGAGAAAGCTAGTTGGATTCAGCTCAGGGTTGGTAATACAAAACTGAAACCAAGTAAACAAACCAACCCTGATAGAAGGACCATTTAACAGGTTTTGATACCTTGACAAAGGCTGCTGTCGAGTTGAATCATTCGCCAATGTCAAATTAATCATGAAAAATCCATGCTAATGCAGCTGATTTAGTATTTCTTTAATGGAAATAGCATCCATAACAAGAGCAGATAAGAAAATAAAAAGCAGCATCGACATGAGTAAATTACAGAGCATAATTTGACCACCAAGGCATATCCACAGCAGATATGCCTACAAACATAGCTTAAACCATTGGCCAACCTATTCATCCTCTAAGGATGCTACAGATGAAGTTAGTGCTCTGGCTCCTTTCACGCAGTTAAAAAGGATAAGTTATCCCACTAGACCCAAAAGATTCACTTCGAAAATGACGAATGAGAACAAGTAAAAACCGATATTGATGAATGATGCAAGCAGACAAAAGATGCAGAGAATGCAACTACTGTTAGTGCTACCCAAACTATTTGATAAGCAACACAACATACATATAGAATCTTAAAAAAATTTCACAACAATACACCATTACATAGGAATGTGAGATGTTCCAATTATCAGAAACACTCTACACAACTCACCAGAAGGGAACGTTCATGCACTTCGTCAACTATGATATGAGTAACACCAGATAAATTTTTATCCCCCTGCCAATTGAGATGCTGTTAGAAAGAGGCTAGAATTTGGAGTATGATATGGGTCTCCCAAAGCATGCTGCATAAAATCACATATACTTAAAGAGGGAAGAAATAGGTTCCATACAAATACATGCTTACTTCTGCAAGAAAATGAGAATTGATCAAAATCAACCACAAATAACTCAAGATTTTCAACTAATTCCTAAAACACAACATATGAATAAAATAACAAAATGCAAGCTTCAAGATGAAAACGAGAAGCTTCTGAACGTGCTAATAGAGGATGAGAAAGCGCATCGCTTCGCCATCTATTTCTTCATGGTAAAAAGCAAGCACGTCATAAGTTTTGACTTGTTTACTGTTGGCACTTCCGTAATCAACTTCTATACAAAAAGAAGTTTTCCAAAGGCTGAATGTAGGGTTACAAACTCCTGGAAAGAGGAGGAACAAAACAGAAAAAACTACAGAACCATATGGCATCTGCAACAAACACTGGAAAGTACCCCAACGTTATCGTGTACTGAAAAATCAAGAAAGACGTGTAGAGCATTTAGGTAAGACCTGCTGACTGTTGTACATAAAGAACAAAACTGAACAATTAAATGAATAGTAGTATATTTTTGTTCCTAAGATGTTTTGCTGAGTAAAGCTCTTTCAGGCAGCACTAGAGCAGAACGAAGAATAGTCGCCATGGACAATTAAGCGGGAAGTTAACTAAATCACAACAAATATTCAGGTGAAATGCGGAGCAAAGTAAATTACGATCTGGCTAAAAACTCAGTGCCACACATGAATTGATGAATTGAATGAGATAAGGAGAACAGATAGACAAGAACGCTAGGCCTACCGCAAATTTCCTCAGAAGAATGCCAGTTGTGCAGAACAGAAGCTTTGTTCTTGCATTCCTTCACAACCACAAATATCAAGGAAACAGACACCCAAGTATTAGTATGCAATACTTGAGTTGCTTACAGAAAATAGAGGTAAACTTACAAAGAACACGTAGACTGGTGAGGCTGGAGAAGACTCTCCATGATTGAAGCAATTTATATGGTAGAGCCAACTAGAATATCACGTGTTTAAAGGTTTTTATGGTAAGCCAAAACCCTTATAAAGCTTTATCTAATCTATACTATGCCCAGCATGAATCAAGAGAAGGCACACCCTTCCTATCCAACAGCTGTATAAATAATCAAGAATATAATCTTCGCTTGAGGAATTGGTTATTGGAGTCTTCCTCTTCCAATTTACCTAACTACCTCTCCAGCGATGTAAGTCCCTCACTGGCCTAGAGGACACTCAAGACAACAAAAACTGAGACCACCAGCACTAAATCCCATTTATACGGACAGCACCAGGAGAAAGAACAGAGAAGCTTCAGAGAAACTTATTGTTGGATGGCTTTCGTGATGATTCAACTATTATTGGGTGTACTTGGAGTCAATGTGTAAGTATATCACTAGGAAAGGAGGGTGGACTACTGTAGACCTTTCTGCAAGTATAGGATGTCTTTAAATTCAAGTAACCACAGTAAGAAGAAGGACTACTTTAGCACCTTGCACTATCAAGACGAACTTGATAACCAACCAAAGAACCATTTGAACCGGGAGAAGATTCACATCGCTCATCAGCAACTCGTTCTGCCACAGAGATAGCCTACAAAACAACCACAACAAGTCTCTACCTTCAATCACCAAGTACCTTCAAAGCTTAATACATGAAAAGGCAAGACTTGTAAATACACGGACAGAACACACACAAAAATACTGTCAATGTGAAAATAGATTAGATGAAATTCATATACTCACTGCTATTCTCCTTGGTTGTGTGCATATAATGTTACAGTATCCACCATGTCCTTCTTCAATCATGTCATCCAATATATATTGTGGGACCTACACAAACATCTAGTCAGGGTACAACATTCAATGCTGTTCAACAGAAATCAAAAGGAGGAGAGTGCCAAAGAAGGTTGCACTAAGAGTCTTAACAAGCTAGGGAAAGCATATGTGGGTATATGAACTCATGTTAAGGTGACAAATTGCTTATAGTAGCTTGAAAGGGAAATAAAGTTGAACCTGTGTTGTCTTTCCAGAACCTGTTTCCCCACAGACAACAAGAACATTATTCTCCTTCAACAATCGCAGTACATCACTCTTCAGCTCAGCAATAGGAAGTGCAGCTCTAGATTCTAACATTTGCTAGAAAGGATAAAAACAAAAGCAAAATCAAATTACAAGATGAACACTATATACCAGTTTATTAGTAACATGGACAACGTACAACACAGGCAAGATAAACAGTGAAATTCAAGAATCAAGATAACTTGCTGAATATTAGTTATTGCTAAATCAAAATGACAAGTGACAACCACAAACTGCTCTCATCATTAGACACCGTAAGCTTTGCTAAAAGCTGATTGTCAGTATTTGAAAAGAGAATCACGGCAAATTCGTTGTAAACCGTTCCCTGAAAAATGACTATGGGATAGAAAATGGATGCCTGCATTATCCAGCTGACCAAAAAACAACAAGAGACTTTGAAACTCTTAAATCCAGACTCATGATTGTTTCAGGACATACAGAATGAGAACAAACATGGTTTCAAGTTCCTACTCTTCATAGTCAATAAGAAGTTTTTGTGTTGATAACCTCTCACGGTGCTAACGACTTCCAAGGCCAACTATCACTTATAGAATCATTTTGTAGAAAATATGGATGGCAATCATACTCTTCATTTCAAACAGTCAACCATACATTACAGCAAGAGTTGCTAGGACATGAAGGCAAGCAGGACAAGAAAATAGCATAATGAGACAGGACATGGAACTTGATTACTCCAAGTAATTAACTCAAGTCTCTCCACAGGACCTCTTTCCAATAGACCAGTGCCAGAAGATACTAACCTTGTATCTATGCATTTGCTTTTTGTTTTCTAGTTCCAGTCTCAGACAAGAGCTTTCTGCTTCTTTGTGATAGTCGACACCTGTATAGTAAAACAACACAAATCACAAGTCAGACAACTTTGAGAATCACACATTTTCTGACTCTAGAGAAAATTCATAGTAGTCAGTTATATTCCTTCAATTTCTCCTTGTTTTGGATACCATGTTAAAGCATCCAACTCAAAACCAATTGGCAATGAGTGGAGAGGCCGCCTAAGCTCATATACTAGTTTTGGAGGTTATAACTACACTCCCCCGCATGTGCCCCGCACGGGGGACCGGTGACCCGCATGTGGAGAGGTAAACAACGGGTCCATAACATAGGGACCACAACAAACAACGAAACAATCAAGAGAGTCTTGTCCAAAAGCCTCCGAAACCCTAGCTATGATACCATGTTATTAGAGCTAAATAGAATTGTTTAGGGTGTTCACCCTAATATACAGATAACATTAACATATATAGAGAAGAGGTACATGATTAAAGACCTAACTACCCCTCATCATATTCTAACATTGAGCATAAATGTCATCATGCAACTTGTTAGCCCCCTCAGGAAAATAACCTAACAGGCCTTTGTCAATTAATTGGAAAGCCGCATGCCAAACCGTAATTTCTCTTTTCTTTTCTTGCCTATTCCTTTCGGAGAATTTCTTGTTCTCCTTATCTCCTTTCTACTTCAAAAAATCTTGGTTGCCAATCAAAGAGAATATTACTTTCGGCAAGGAAAAGCTCATAAAGAAGTCTGTGAACATACTTTCAGCCTTCAGATCAGATACTATAGGTGTTGAGTCAATGTTTTCCAGCACAGGAGGCTTTTGAAACTTTTCTTTAAGAGAGCCACTCAAGGCATCACCAGAAGTAATCAACTCAGAGTCATCAGCGATTAGTAAAGAATCCACAAAACCAGCCCTTCTATCTTCCTCACTGTCTCCTGCTTTGATTGATGATTCCCCTGTACCAGTTCAAGCAAAAGGGATACGTCTTTTACAGATCCTAAAACATCATATTAAATTTAAAGCACTATGGGAATTACCACACAATTCTGCGTTGAACGAACGTCCAACCTAAAGTAAATTAAGAAAGCCAAAGCCTTCGGAAAAGAAAACTCTGCTAATTGAAGCCAACAAGAAAGGTCACCTTCCTCCCATTGTAGAACAAACGAAGCATAAGGTTCTGTTATAAGCAGGTGAACAGGAAGATCCTGAAACAAGCGATAAAGAGCAAATGCAGCAACTCTGTTCTGTGAATCCTGAGAGCAAATATGTAAAAAGGTGAGATTCTAAAAGAAAAATTCAACTCATGGTGATCACAATGAAATCAATCCACAGACTACATTAAGAAGATAAACTTCATTAAACACAAAACAGAAACAAGAAAACTGAGCAAAAACAACTCTTTGATGAAAGGATTCTAGAAGAGCATAGGGACAGAGATGGAGTAGGATGGAAAGAAAAAGGTACATTTGTTAATTACATATCGGGTATAAACGAGGAAGGAACAAATCATAAATGGTACAACATTTTGCATTGACAGTTTCTTTTATCAAAGTCCCGCATTGATATATTTTTGAAAGATTCACCTTTTCATCAAGCCAAAAATAAGACTAAATACAGCGAGTTCGTGCGGCTTAAATGACAATCCAGAGCCAGCACATTATCTATGAGAGCTTGCATCTAACAAGTGGCTCATCAAGAAAAACTGTTCACGATTTAGATCTCAACCCAATCCAACTGTACCACAACCTGAATGCGTTTCTCTACAAATTTCTATTTTCCATATTCATCTCCAGATGCATTCAAAGAGCACATTATGAAGCAAACTAAAAAGGTGTTCATGGCAAACAAAAGATGGATAAACCAAGCTTTGACTGTTGCTAATGGCTATACCTAGATGTTTAACATTTTTTTGTAAGCAATAGGAAGAAAAAAAGACCAATCAAATCAGTAGCGCGATTCTATTTGTCAATATATGTGGTGCTTGTTTAAAAAATAATCTAAAGGTTAGGTCGTACACACAGGAAACAGGCGTCTTATCACCTTGAATAGACAGGAGCCTCACTAAGCAATGGCTTCTCTCGAAGAAAGCTGCATTAACCGGGCCTAAAACTCCGGAGTGAAACTCACGGTTATGGAAAGAAATGAAGCTAGCAAATGCGCACACATCTAAAGGTAAATATTGCATAAGATTTTGGACTGCAAGCACATAAATTGTCGGAGTAATTACCTTGTTGTCTAATTTATGCCCTGTGAGCACCATAGTACCAGACATAACATCTACTAGAGAATCTGAAGATCCGGGAGAAAGTCTGTACCTCAGGAGATTCTGAAGTTTCAACATGACTAGGAAGTTGAAGAGTAACTAGCCCTCCGGCTTGTCTACTCTTGCCCCTCCCACTAGCTTTGCGCAGTATGCTGACAGCATAGCTAGTATTCTTTTCTTTCCCAAGAACTTTATCATACTTTGGTGCTACCCACCCTGATTTTTGACAAAGCTGTTGAAGAACAGCTTTAGGTATCCTTCGCGGGTCCCCCTGTAATCATTTAAACCAGAGATATTATTATATAGTCAAGAAAATGAAACTCGGTGAAGGAGACAAGGGCGAGGCACCGAACATATACTTATGAACTGCACAACATACACTATTCGATCTCCTGCAGCCCATATTCCAGCATAACGAAATGATTGTTATTATACTTTTTTTTGAAGGTTTAACTTTTAATAATCGACTCAATGCATATATACACTTAAATACCTGTATATGAGCGAAAATGCAAGACTTGATGCTTAATAAAGTTCCATATCTGTTCTTGATGCATACAAATCTTCCTATTATTACCATCTCCTGCTATAGCTATACAATATATACACATGTGTATGAAAAATGGGAACAGTTCTATTTGATGAACCTGGTGTTAAGTTCTCAGTTGTCCCAAAAGCTTGAGTTGTTAGGAAATTGGCTCAACAATGTATATTAAGCTATCTAACAATTGTATTTATGAGCAACACTTGATCCTTATAAAAAAAATGGCAAAATCTTCACTTCATGACAACAAACTCAATACATTGCTCATTTTACCTTCTTCCAGATGCCTTCAAGGTTTTCTAAATTCTTCCCACTGGACATCTTCTGTTTCTTTTGTAGATTCACATCCCGGGGAGGTAAAACATCTCCAGATGAGGCATCTTCTGAAAAGAAATTTCCAAGCTCTACGTCCCCAGGTTCCTCAACTAAACCACGGACGGGAATACTCGATGGGTTTTCTTCATGTGAAAGGTCCATTGAAGCAGAACCATCACTAACTTCTCCATTTACTTTTGATTCAACTGCTTGTAGGACGGACGCTTTATCGCCTTCTTCATTCCCCAAAGCAACAGCCTCAGGTTGTTGCAAAGGCATGGAACTAGAAGATGAATCAGCTGCCCAAAAGGAAGGACTCTTATTCCCAGATGCCAAGATGTCATCCCATAGTCCTGTTCAGAAAATTCATTTAGCAAATGAAGAAATATATGAAGCCAAAGCTGGAAACAATCACTCGAATTTAGATCAACCTATGGCAGACATCTCTTGCTTGAGTTTGCGAATAATTTGGCCTACTTCTTGTTGGCCTTTCTTGTCACCTCTTTCTTTGGCATTTATGGCTTCTATCCTTGCACTGTGGTATTCTCTGACAAGAGAATCATAAGAATCCCTTGGTTCTGTAACCTATCCATAGGGGGAACCGAGATAATGTTGAAAATGACACATGAAATTGAACAATGAATGTCACATTGTTCAACTGCTTTCATTCAGAAAACAGCATAAGCCTTTTGGAGAAGAATTATGCGGTCTGTGACTAGGTCAGGCTAACAATATAAGAGGAATCCTATGCAAAGTACAAACCCCAGTGGACAACATGAAGCAGGAAGAAGAGGCATAAGTGTTGAAAGAGTCGAAAGACAAGGATACCTCATCATTTACTATACCAACATGGACCAATAACAAACATAAGTATAATATTATCGGCGGTAACGTGAGAAAAAAAAACTTGAGAACTATTACTTTTGTTAATTTAGAGTTCTGTTTGGATTTCGAATTGATAAAACAGTGCATAGTATGAATTTTGAAAATCCTATGGTTGTAGTGTTGTACTCTCTCACGTGTTCTTTCCCATTTTGCATTTCCAAGCCACTGATTTGAAGCCATCAAAATAATCAACTACTCAAATTCAGGAGAGGTGGTATGCCGAGGGATTGGAAAATCAACGATCCACCACTCGGTTGATGATTACCGCCAAACAGGAATCCGTACAAACTCCTAACCAAAAGATGCCAACTACAATGCACTTTTTTAGAATTTTTAAGGGTGTCTTATCCTCTATGAAAGCATTTGACCCCTCTCTAATTGAATGGAATCAATTCAAGTTTTCACAAGTAAATAACATAAAGCAATTGAACAACCTTGAACTGCGAGTTCTGAGACCGTATTCATGATTCAAGAAGATAGGTTTGAGTCTTCAAAAGGTGATTCGGCTTCAGTAACTCTTTATTTCGAAACAGTTTTCAAATTTATTATTTTTCCCTTTCAAAGCTGTAGTGGAAGTTGACCCCTGGAGCGTACTTTGAACTTCATTTCCCACAGCACAAAGTCATAACCGAATTCATTATGCGTATGTTCGGTGTCTTGCCTATCCAGCAAAGGAAACAAGTCATTTGTTTTGAGCATACATGATTGTTGATAATCTAGCCTCGCATGTTATACAACCCAACATTTTTTCTTACTGCGTACAATGGACAAGATTAAACTGATAAAAAGACAGAGGAGTTACCTCCTCAATCGGTCAACCAAACCGAAAACAACTAATATCTTCTTAGTACTAGAAACAATACAAACAGAAATTACCTCCTCAACCAAATGCTTGCCAATTGAGTCAGCTTCCCAAGTTTCAGATTCATCCTGGAATCGACAAACGACTATAACTCATTCATTCAAAGCGTTAATCATGCTCGCTACAAGCTCTCTGTGCGGCGAAAAAGTAGTAAAAATTTCAAGCATTAGAAAACAAAAGTTTTTGGCACTTCCGGCGCTGGTACATAGAAAATCCGAAAGAGTAATGAAGTGCCTAAGGATTAAAATTGCAACCCTGACTACTTAAAATTACTGTGCTCTTATCGACGACTGTAAAGCACAGAGAAAGGGTGCCCTAATGTCATTCATAAGGATCATAGGCTTGCCACCAAAGCATAAGGGAAAAGAACAAAATAAAACGTAAAACCATATGAAATACCCTATCAAACAGAGGCAAGTAAAAAACATGAAGAGAAGAACCCTACAATGCACATACATACAAGGTTAAAGTACACACCCCATACACCATATGTACTCCGAGACTAGGGGTGGCAGCTATGATGTGTCAATAAAGTAGATGAGAGTGAGAGATGAAAGTTTTACCTCTATAAAAAAAAAATTTAATGAGTTCCGTCAAGATTGCAAAACTTAGAATTCTCAACCCAATAGAAATGAGTCTATGAAAATAAAACTAGGGTAGAGGACCAGAGGTACAAGAACCTAGATATATGGTGTTTAGTAGATAGGCAGTAGGTGCATGGGCTTGGCTTGTGAAGCACAAACAGTCGTTTTTCCAGAGAGAGTGCTGGTGACCAAGGAATTGCAAGAGGTGTCAAAAGAATTTTCTAGCAAGGCTAAAGTGTTTTGAGTGAGTACCTATGAAAATTAGGTTGACTAAAATCATGGTTCTATACACAAACAATCTTGCATCCTTAGGTGTTGAACTTTATTTCGAATATTTTTGGAGATCCAGATGAAGGGACTAAACCAAACCAAACCAAACCAGCCTTATGTCCCAATCCAGATGAAGGGACTGACTAATATTATCTTAACTTTGACAACTAAAAGCAGTGAGATAAAAGTTGCCCAGGGATTTTGTTTACCTCTTCCTGATGTTCCAGATATCTCCGTATCCAATCTGCTTGAGACGGTTGGCAGGAATCCAGAGTATTATCATCTGAACGCCCCTTGATTCTAACATTAAGTTCAGGCGTTTCCTCTTCAATCTTGGCAGATGAATCCACCGAAGGACTCCAATCCTTTCTTGAAGTTGATATGATCCCAACAGCACCTCCTAGCATGATCCATAGTAAGGAACTTATGTTAAAGCACAATTCTCCATGTCCCACACTGATATGTATGAACCTATTGTTATGCAGTACGCTACATTTCTAAGAAACACTAAATATGTTACTCCTATTGCTTAACAATACCTTCATTTGTATAGAGAGAAGTCCCAGTAGAAAACTTCAGCGGAAGCTCATTCCCAGCCAAATTCAAGCATAGCCAATCAAGTGCAGCCTCGAGACTAGCACCATCCTGTGCAGAAAAAAACAGAACAAACTAGTCAATGGTGAAAATAGTACTCCAGCATACTAAGATTACGACAGGATTTCAGTAATATTTAAAATCACCGACAAAATTATTCAACAAAGCAACAATGAGTAAGAATTAGAAGAGACAGAATAAACCATCGATCTTAGAAATAGCATCAGCAAACTAAGATCCATGTTTGATAGATATAATCAACAAACTAAGTTACAGTGGGCCCTTCCAATAAAAACAATAACCAAAGAAAAGTATGGACTATGGAGTAAAGCAACCACGAACATGGTATTAGAAGAAACCAACATAAGGTTCAAGTGCACAGTACATATCCATTGAAGATTAGAAAACAAAGAACAACATGTTAGAAACATATCAAACATAAAAATGTTGGCAAACACTGAAATATCAGACAAAGTGGCAAGCTACAAATATAATACATGAACGTACAGGATTTAGTTGAATGTAGTAACATATTATTTGGTCAGTTCACATTGCTTATTTCACCCAGAAAAACAATGCTAACAACTGCCCATTTACTGCCAAATTTAGAAATTTGCTACACTTTTCACAAATTTTAGTATAATTTCGCACATTCTATTACACATTTTCATGCTACACTGCACATTTTGAACCTTAAGAACTGCCACAGTGGCCGTTTTCCAATATGATATTGATTCTATAATGCAGGAGGTAGAAAAATAAATTGAAAAAGAACAATAGCATATAGCAATGGAAGCACGTGGCTGAACTCGACTGGAGTGCAATGGAGTTCAAGTTCTTTTCATCCTCGCATATTTTTCTACGTTGTTTCAGAAATGAAACGGATACTGAATATTTCAGACAAAACGTAAGGTACATATTCTTTGTTCAAGAGGAATGTATATATCCAATGAAAATGAAGATTAGAAAAAACAAAGAAGACAGGTTAGCAACTTATAAAACTAAAAAATTTAGCACACACTGAAATACTATACAAAACAGATATTGCGTAAACATAGTGGAGTAGCATTTAGTTAAACAAAGACCTTGCACAGTTCACATTGCTTATTCACCCAAAAAAACAATGAAGATAGTAAACACTAAACAGTGATGCTAAGAACCAGTGCTCTAAAAGTCGTTAGGTGCTAGTCGAGCGGAAGAGGAGCGCCTAGAGGTCGATTAGTTGGCCAACCAGCTCCCTAGGCGGCCGACAAGTCGGCACCTAGGCCAATTTTTATTGAGGCATTGAACCCTGCCCAGCGCCTAGGCTCAGCAGCCTAGACCGATTTTTAGAACAGAGCTAAGAACTGCCCTTTTGACTGTCGAATAATGCCAAGTTTCTTAACTAAATACACTTTACGCACATTTTCTTTGATAACCAGATGTTCGGGCCAGCTTGACCTCTACTTTTCACACATTTTAATACACTTCCGCATACTTCATTGACATTTTCAGACTACAACGCACGTTTTGAACCTTAAAGACTGCCATTGGCCATTTCCAATATGATGGTAATAATATCAAAAAGAAAACAAAAACAAATTGAAGAAGAACAATAGCATAGCAATTGAATCGAGGCACATGCCTTAAGTAAACTGGACTACAACAGAGTTCAAGCTTTTCTTAATCCCGTATAATTTCCTACATTTTCTCGTAAACCAAACAGAGAATGAATATTCGAGACCAAAAAAAAAAATGCCACCTTGAGAGCGGAGAGAGCGCGTTCGATTTGATCATCGGAGAAGCCTTCGCAAGAGAGCTTCTCGTAGACGGACCGAAGCTTCTTGGCCTTCTGCGCTTTGGAAACGGACGGTTCGGCCGGAGGAGGGACCGGGGACCGGCCGGAGTTGATCAAGAGACGGCGGAGGCGGTTCTCGTTCTCGGCTGTTATCTGGAGTTTCGGACCGGTCGAAGAAGATTGAGATTTGGCTTTGGACGAGGAGGATGAAGAAGATGGCTTCTGCTTCTGCTGCTGCTGTTTCTTTTTCGGAGCCATTTGAGAGAGAGAGAGAGAGAGAGAGAGAGATGGCGAATTACCCGATATTTTAGGGGTTGTTATTCTAAATACGCACTTGGCTTCTTTTTTTTTTTCTTAGTTAAATTTTTTTCGTATTTATTAATTTTTCGTCAATTTTTTGAGGATTATTACTTCGTCACGACGTGATGAATCTAAAAAGTAAAAAATTACCATCGAAATTTAATTTTTTTAAATAAAGACAAAATAAACTAATAAGTCAATTTTTCCGTCTTTATTCAAAAAAATTGGATTTTAATCGTAATTTTTTATTTTTTAAATTCCTCTTGTCATGAAAAAATAATAATTCTCAAAAAATTGACAAAAAATTAACAAATGCGGAAAAAAATTGAACAAAGAAAAAAAATAAGCCAAGCCGTTTATTTAGAAGAACAACTCTTGCAAGATGAGAAACAGTGATAAAGTAAAAAAAGGATTCATTGAAACCTTGCGGTCACCATACACGATTCATTGAAACCTTGCGGCCACATCGGTAAAACTTTTCCACCGCTACTCTATGAGTCATGGCCGCAACATTTTACCCTATGGCCGCGATTTTCCATAGTAACTATTACTAATAACTGCTAATAAAGTGAGTTTGATCAAGTATGGCCAAATCCATTTTCATAGGAATAAATTCACACCTATCGTCTCCAAACATCGATTAATATGTTCTTCTCTAGAGTTTGGGGTGACAGTTACCCGTCACATAATTCATCATGAGTATCATTGGCTCTCGCGAACTTTATTAGTTTGGGAATTTTAACAATGTGGGATGTTTTCGATAGATGCTTTCTCACTCATGCTTGTGTGACTGAGATTGCCGCTGCCCGTCCCACGGTCCCAATTAATGGTTTGTTTTGATCCCAAATAGGATCCGAAACTCCAATTTTGTTTTTGGGCAGGTAAAACTCAGCTAAGCTGAGGCAAAATCCTAGGGGATTGGCCAACGGCTACAAAGCATGGTGTTAAGAGGAGTTTTCTTTACAGATAAAAATTGAGAGCTTCTAATACGGACATCAAATCTTGTCTAGAACAGTAGAGAAAGGTCGATGATTACCTTGTTGAAGAAATATAGTTCATTTCTTGCCACATGTAGTATATCACGGCAGCCCAAGCAAGGGTTCTAACTGCATTGCCAAATGATTTACCACTAAATTTTCCATTGAGCCACGAGATTCAGCATCCCAATTGTATTTTGATTTAGAAAAACCAACTATATATATGACGAACCTGCCGCCAAATGTGCCTGATGAAGATGATGTGATCAGGTATATATTTTGTTTCTTGATGGCAGAAGGAGCAAACAGCTAATGAAGATGGAATGACTTTCCATTTACTGAGCTTATCTTTAGTTCTCAGCTTCTTTTGAATTGCCATCCATAAGATAAAGCTGTTCCAAATCTCTATTTGTCTCTTTTTTTGTGTGTGTGTGAGATTAGGAAACGTTGAAAACTTGTCTATTAGTTAGTATATGGAGATAGTTTAAATTTAGCTGGCTGATATACATTTTTTTATGATTCTTATGAAGCCATAACTTTTATGGTAAGACTCTCATATTGGAATCATGGTGAAATAAAGATGTGCCGGGTGCGCAGAAGGCCTCATCGTCACATGAGCCTGATATTTCATTTGATAATTGAGTATGAACAGTATCACCATAATTGAGGTGGTTGGTTGGAGTGGTTGGCCACCGAAAGTTGATTTGGCTTTATTCGATCATTGATTTTTTCCCTTTTCTTTTCTGGAGGACAGCTGTCCACAGGGATGGCAAGTGTACCCGCCCCGCCCCGAACGGGGCGGGTTTTTCACTCCATTTTCGGGGGGTCGGGTCGGGTTGGGGTAAAATTTCCAAAACCCGCCCGGGTTCGGGTAGGGTTCGGGACGAAAGTACCCCGCCCCTAAACCCGCCCCGACCCCGACCCGGCGTGTGTGTGTGTATATATATATATATATGTCTTTTAATTTTTTTAGCATTAATCCAAAAAATAATGTCTCTTTACTGTCAAATAGTCTAATCAAATTTTAAAAAGAAATAAAAATTAATATTTATTGGTGTTTAGTGGATTTTCTAAAAAGTTTTCTTTAAAAATTTATAATAAATCCTACACATAAAGAAATGGAATGAAGTATCCAAAATATTAATTACAATTAAAAGTTTAGATAAAACCGCGATACCAAAAGACACAAAAATAATTTCAAAACTTTTATTTTTTAGATAATTTTTATTTTTATTTTGCATTTTTTTAAATTTTTACGGGGCGGGGCGGGTAAACCCGTTCCCCAATCGGGGCGGGGACGGAGGTACCCCCAAAAAACCCGGTCGGGGTCGGGGCGGGGCCGGGGGCGGGTATGCAAAAACCCTCCCCGCCCCGCCCCGTTGCCATTCCTAGCTGTCCAGCAAGGATTTCTGTTATACTGTCCCAATAATCACCCAGAGGAGGTCCATTATTGCCTTGATTATCATTTTGGAACCACTAGCATTAGTAAGACTTTGAGAAGTTTTCTCAAAATATTGGGTTGGAACTAAACATTCCTGGATACAATTCATATCCGCACCACTATCAACTAAGGCAATAATATTGCTGATAGTGTACTCTTTTTGAATAACTAAGTTTATCCTTATATGCCATTTTTTAGAGAAAATTTCTTTTATATCCCTTCTACTTTGACCAAAAATTCATTTTGGTCCTTCACCTTTTAATTTCGGCATAAAAATCCTTCGACTTTCCAATTGTTTTCAATGTCATCCAATCCGTTTTTTTTTTAGTCTTGTTATAGGGACTGCGGCCGCGCGCGGCCGTCTCCAGCTACCGGACGGCCGATCCGAGCCGTCCAAAAATTTTATAAAAAAAAATGAGGAGGCCAATGCGGGAATCAACAGCATCCGATGCATGTAGGGTGCTTGATCTAAACACCTAATTTTCGTGTATATATGTATATATCTCTAAAGGATGACATTGAAAACAATTGAAAAGTCGAAGGATTTTTATGCCGAAATTAAAAGGTGAAGGACCAAAATGAATTTTTGGTCAAAGTAGAAGGGATATAAAAGAAATTTTCCCCATTTTTTATGAAGCCGTAACTTTCATGGTAAGACTCTAATATTGGAATCATGGTGACATTGGAAGAAAAACTAGTCAGGGAAGTATAAGAAGTCTGGTGTAACTGAGTTTCCTTAAACAACTCATCCCAACAGTCGTGTTTGAGATACGATTCTTTTGATAAAATCAATCATCAAGCCTTTGTTTTTGTTTCCCCACTTCATTCCGGTCTTTGTAAGCCTCCCATAGGCCGTGTCCTATTTCACTTGGGTTGTAGTCCTTTCTACGTAACTAAGTTTCTTTGTTTTTCACCGACGTACAAAAAAAATTGCAACAGTATTAATCTGTTTTTCGTGACTTAGACAGTAGAACGATTTCATTTATTTGTAAAATTTTACAAATGTGATTTTGGATCTTTACTTCTTTTTTGGTACCGAGATTAATTGGTACTTTTTTTTGAAATCTCCTAGTTCACTATTTTTGCTATTTTGCTGTTGTTTACTGTTAAGGCAGTCGGGTCCCCAAATTCTGCTGTGGAGTTGCCTTCAACTTCAGAAAGTGTTAGGTTGTGTTGGATAAATTCTGACGATATCTCATAACTGATGTTGGTAATGTGGCAATGCATGACATTGATGGCAATGTTGTCAGCTTGAAGCTACAAGGAGCTGTGGCTCCCGTCCAAGGTCGGTAAGGACTGCCATGGGGATCGAGGGTCGTTTAATGGAAAACTTTCCCAAAATCGTTGGGGTAGAACTGAAAGCAGACGAGACTGCCCGGCCTTGAGCTGAACGCACTCTCTGGAACGGATGCAGATTTCTGAACCAACATCTGTGCTTTTGGCCATCTAATATTGCAATGCGCTTTTTGGTCTTTCTCCCTAATTCCAGAATGCATACCCTGGAAAGTGTGTCACCATCAGTATTGAGATATTTCAGTATATTCACAAGGGAAATCACTGTTTCCATTTCACCCACACCAAGAAGAACAAGATGGAAAATCAAGGCACTAATCTCTTGCATTTGTACTTGTATGTCCTCGGAGAATTTTCTGTGGAACAATAGAAGATTTTGATTCAGATACTGATAGAATCATACCATGAAAAATGCAAATAGGGGATAAGAACGATGAAAGGAAAAGAAAAGCAAGCACATTAAAGACTGCCGATCATAAAGTTCAATCTAGAGTGACGACCTTTCTATACACTGCCTTTTCGTGTATGTAAGCGCCTAGTTAAGCATGCTCGTATACCCATGTGCAGCGTGTTAGCGCATGCAAACAAGTTCCACTCGGTCACAGACTCATAATCATCGGTATGCTATACCATCACAATCACAACAGAAGGATGAAAGTTTTTGCTCATCTGCATTCTTGTTAATGCATATCTACTTTCGATGGAATTCGCCCAAAAACATAAGTACCAATTTCAGCATACTTATATGGAAGCTACTCATTTCAAGAAACTGGAAGAGGTATCTTAATGGAGTAGTTACTCTCCATGATCTAACAAAATCGTGGTAATCCAGCACACTATTGCCAAGAAAACAGGAAAATCCAGGAAGGCAAATGTCAAATAAGGGAGTGGTCCTTCTTTGTAAGGAAAAGATCTCAACCCTAGTTCTATCAGTTCACCCAATGTAGATATCTGTGTAACAATTTCTATTTTCGGATTTACATAACTACTTCAAAAATTCCTGAATTCCAGGTCTTAAACCAACCTCTCTTTTCGTTGTTGTTGTAGCAAGTTTGCAACAATCAAGATCTTCTGTAAAAGAAGTCTCATCCGAGCAGATTTATTCTGAGTAATGCGTATCGGAGTAAGGTTATCAAAAATTTAGTCAAAAACTGAATGGAAAAATCATATTCAAGATTATTCAAGATTTAGAGCATCTCCAATCAAGGATATCAAATCGGACATAACATGCTAAGTGAGAGAATTGACATGTGAAGCAATTCCAATCCAGATGTCAAAACGTTCACGTGTCATTAGATTGACGTCGCCACTCTCATGTCAAATTTGGCATGTGATGTCAAAAAATTTCTTTCATTACTTTTGTACAAAACTTCCTAAAATAAAACATTTGACATGCTGATGGAGCAATTCCAACCTAGATGTCAAATACTTATCAATCGAATCCTAATCGGAACACATTTTTCTTTGAATACGTGCACTTATCAAATTGGACCTATTTATTCAAAGAGAAATATGATCCTATTAGGCTTCGATTGGTAACCGACCAACATGATTTTGTTGTTGCCAAGTTCTCGATGAGTCGTACAATATGAGTGGATCCGATCATTATTGCAGGCCCAGGACGGGTGCCAACAAAATTACGTAAAACGGATGGCAATGAACCATAGCAACTTGACAAGACCCGTGGACAATTATTTTGAACCATAGCAACTTGACAAGACCCTTGAATTTGCGGCACTTCCCGCACAAGATTTCATAAATAGTCCGAAAGTTTCAAAGAATGTACTAATAAGAATCTCATTAGCAGTATATTAGTATTTAAATAAACTCGAAGCGCTCAATCTCAAACTACTTAGAACTCATGGGAGCTACAATTGAGCGTGAGAATAGAGAGCGAGACGTTCCTACTTGGTCATACTCAGGATTTTTGGTCCAAGAAAATGTGTCGCCCTGATGGGGGCGGATACTAGTATTGAGGTGGAGGTGTCATGGCACCCCCGACTTGCTATGGAACACCCATAAATATACTCTACATATACCAGGTCAAATAGTAAATCAAGCTGCAATCTGCAGGCTCCATCTTCATATCATCGTTCCTTCATCACATGTCAAAAGCTAAACACGATCTTATTCAAACAAACTCAAGATAAATAAAGATCTTATATGACTTACTTATCAAGGGAAAAATAACTTCTAATTCTGTCACCTAGAAATGGATTATACCTAGAACATGATGGGGGTGACAAATGAACATGTTCATACTTTATCTCTAACCGCAGAAGCCTCGCGATGATTTTCTAAATCCTTTTAGTCCATTTGCTGAGCTTAGAGCTGCCTCAAATGTCACACATATGGACAACTAAAAAAGAAAGTGGCAATCTGCCTCTAAAATATTTCATGCCATGCAGCTCCGACACGGATGGTACGAAACGGACACAATAGCAACTCTTTATCATGCAAATCTTCATAAACTGGAGGGCAGGCCAGATAACTTGGGGACATGCTTAAAAAGATATTTTTGCATTTTATTACCCAAATAGAAAGTGAGAAAACCTCTAATAAAAATGAAACGACCATACAAGTTGTTTTCCTCCTTTTCCAGCACGTAATATAAAGTGTTTCAGCAAGAAAATGTTTTTATTACTTACATGCCTTCATATTGAATCTTCTATCGTCAAGCACACAAAGAAAAGACCCCGGCAAGTGTCCACGGAGAATCGTAGAATGTTCTACATCTTCCCGGAGTGTCCAGACTCCAAAGACTCCAAATGGAAAAAGTTGAGGAAAATATAGACCAAGTCAGATTTTAGGGACAGACAAGTGTCCAAAGAGTGTCAGTACCATCAAGTATCCAACACCGGGACATGACCTCCAGGCTCCGGCAAAGTATTCGCCTCGGCATCCTTCAAGTATCTCACACCGGTACATGACCTCCAACGATGCATTCGTGCTACATAGAATTTAGGTGCTAAAAATCTACATAGAAAAATACTACCACAAGATGGGGTCTAGTTGACATAACATACCCAAGTTCTGTATTCATCTAGGAACAATATACTATGAGAATAACTAAGAATTAAAAGGCAAAAGCAAATCAGAGAACCTTTTAACTCGAGAATTGTGCATCTCATCCTCACACAGCTGGAAAGACATTTCAAACTTGAAGAAGCCAGGATTGGGAACAGAAGACAATAATACATACTCCTATAAAGCATATATATTGTAATCAGAGAACAAATCGACAAGGATCCCTTAGGTATCAACCAAATATCACTCCAACCAAGCTAACTCACTGTCACCTAAGAGTGCGTATGTTCTAGGGCCGCTTTTAATGACTGCAGAAGTTGAAGGGCTAAATTGTGTTTTACAACACCCAGCTACATACTTCTACTGTGCAAGATGGGTCAACACTAAACAGAAATTGTGGAGTCTGCTAAACAATAATACCTAATGATATTAGGTTTCAATTGAAAGAGTATCATATCTTTACCAAACTAGCTGTGATGGCAGGTCCATTTACTACAATAGCCACACTCCTAAGAGGAAATCTTACAGCAAGAAACACAAAAAAGAAGCAACTCCATTTCCTTGTCAATTACACAATAGCTCAACAGAAATCGTGGAGTCTGCTAAACAGTAATACCTAATGATATTAGGATTCAATTAGAGTGTCAAATATATGATAAGACTCAAGAAACTTCAATTGAATCATATATTGCATCATATGTGGTAAAATACACCAGTGATACAAAATCAGTGATATATAGCAGCTCTGGAAAAACAGTCCACGCCACCTTTTGCTGTTATGAGCATAGCTCGTTACCGCACTGAAGAAAAAAAACCCGGCATAGGATACTACTATTCTCTTGAACTTTTGGATGTTTAATATCTCCTTCCACCCATGTACAGCCTCAATGGTCGACCATTATACGACGTCCAAATATGACTCTATGCCTGAGAATACAAAATGACATCTTCATCGAGACATTTAACCAAACACATTGTGTGCTTGGAAGTAACAATTATTACCTACACCTGCTTTCACATATCTATGCTTACACAATAAGAATTAACTCACCCAAACCACCCCACAAAGATCTTACAACTGAATCAGTGCACATCAGACGACGCTCACACGCAAGAACAAACCTAAGGCTTGTTCATCGAAGACCCAACCGGCCAAGTTTTTTTGTTTCTAGCTGCAGATCAACAAAACAACAAAAGAAATCCAGATGAGATCACAATGCATCAACAAAAAACATAAGGTCAAAAGAAGCCCAAACTAATTTTTCAAGCAGAGGTTAAAACGAAGCATCTATAAAACTCTATTTATTCTTCCATATAGAAAAAACAAAACCGAGATGCTCTACCAAACAACGCACGGCAAACACAAGGGCCCTATTAAAAAAAACAAAACAGTGAAAACGAAGTAGCTTATTTACCCCCAATAAACCACTAAAACAGATAACTCCAAAACAGATAACAATCACAAAACTCATTTACCAAAACAATCTATACCCCCTCCCACAAACAATCCTTTAGCCCCTCTCACTGCTCAGCATCTTGGATCTCTCCAGGGAATGACTGACACAAAATTGTCCTATGGCTACAACTTCCCCAGGATCGTTACCCCTCACTAGCTTGATCCGGCGACATTTAAGTTTTCTCTGCCAAATGTACTCCACCTCTTTGAGCTTCGACACGGACACAACAACTCTTTTGAGAGCAGACTCGCCCAAACTCATCTTCAACGTATCCTGAGTCTTCTTCGTCTTCTCCACCTCTATTTGATCGAGGAGGTCCTTCAATACATCGTCTGCAACTTTCTTCTGTAGGTAGAGATCCCTCGTTCGCATAGTAGTGGTGATCAAATGCTCCGCTAAAAGTGTGGCGCCATTGCCATATGAGTTTTCCAGGTACTTCAAAATAGCAGTTAGTGCCATTGAAAAGGAATCCTGCGCGTCCTTGAGACCAGTCTTGAGATCCTTGATTGTAGACGACTCCCAAGACTGGTTTCAAGGACGCGCAGGATTCCTGTTCAGCGGCACTAACCGCTATTTTGAAGTACCTGGAAAACTCATATGGCAATGGCACCACACTTTTAGCGGAGCATTTGACCACCACTACTATGCGAACGAGGGATCTCTACCTACAGAAGAAAGTTGCAGACGATGTCTTGAAGGACCTCCTCGATCAAATAGAGGTGGAGAAGACGAAGAAGACGAAGGATACGTTGAAGATGAGTTTGGGCGAGTCTACTCTCAAAAGAGTTGTTGTTGTGTCCGCGTCGAAGCTCAAAGAGGTGGAGTACATTTGGCAGGGAAAACTTAAATGTCGCCGGATCGAGCTAGTGAGGGGTAACGATCCTAGGAAAGTTGTAGCCATAAGCCAATTTTGTGTTCATTCCCTGGAGATCCGAGATGCTGAGGAGATCCAAGATGCTGAGCAGTGAGAGAGGGGCTAAAAGACTGTTAGTGGGAGGGAGAAGCTAAAGGATTGTTTGTGAGAGGGGGTATAGATTGTTCTGGTAAATGAGTTTTGTGATTGTTATCTGTTTTGAAGTTATCTGTTTTAGTGGTTTGTTGGAGGTAAATGAGCTACTTCGTTTCGCTGTTTTGTTTTTAGTAGGGCCTTCGTGTTTGTCGTTGGTTGTTTGGTAGAGCATCTATGTTTTTTCTGTATGAAAGAAGAAATAGAGTTTTATAGACGCTTCGTTTTAACCGCTGCTTGGAAAATTAGTTTGAGCTTCTTTTGACTTGCTGTTTTTTGTTGATCTTGCATGCATTGTGATCTCATCCGGATTTCTTTTGTTGTTTTGTTGATTTGGAGCTAGAAACAAAAAAACTTGGCCGGTTGGGCTGCCCCAAGGGGACAGCAGCCCCCGCCTCCGGGGGATGATGTGTGTGTTTTGATTGAGGTAGGGTTAGGGAGGGTAGGTAGGAGTAATAAATATATATCCCCGTGAAAATAGGAGTAATGCCCAAGAAACCACTGGAGCCATTCGATTGAAGAGGTAGGAGCCATAGATTTAGAATTGTCACGCCCTCGATTTTCAACATAAATAATAAACACTTTTAATAAATAAAGTTCTCGTTGTAATATAAATAATACTCCAAAAGCCTTTTCTGTTCACCGTTCTCAAATAAAATTCAAATATTACATTTCCAACTCAAAGGCCCCAAATCATCAAAATACCAGTATCCTACAAAAATATTATTACAATTTACAAATAATATCTTTCCTAAAAATGCTCTTTCAGATCTTGTGCTATGAAATCCTTTTTGAATACCTTTTAAAGGTTTGGTCACAAATGCACAACAAGCACTCCATGCCAACATCCTTGAATCATACGTGAAAATGATAGGGTGAGCTACACTAGCCCAGCAGGAAAATCTATACACAAGCTATATGAAAATGCGATGAATCATGCACCTTGAGTGAGTGAATACAACAAGATCTACAAAGAAACATGAGTCTTCCACCACAAACGAGCATACTACAACCAGGGAATCATGATTTCATAAAGATAACCCTAATAGCTCACACGTCAAACTAGAAGCAAAAATCGACTCGAATTATTCCAATTAGACCACAACTTGTCCTCAACCGTCGTTTGTCCATCGCTACGCAATTACTCCATTCTGCCTCGATCTATACGAATATCTGATGATCATGTACCAACAGTGGTACGTGGGCAACATTATATATGTACAACAAACCCCAAGATGCTAATGATAATGAGTATATCTATCAACAGAACAACACGAACATATCATTGGATCTCCTTTTTGAACATGATTTGTCTTTTATTTCTCTCAAGTATTAGCCACTCCATGCAACAAGAACTAGTTTCCTTGATTTGTACCGAAGAAGAGGCTCAATGGGGAAGGAGAGTAATCCAAGATACAGTTCAAAGTCGAATGACAAGCCAAACATTAGATTAACAATTTTATCTCTCTTTTCATTTCTCAAGCAACACAGGTCATAAGTCTAGCTCAACCAATCAACAATGCGTGATATGTGATGCAAAGCAATGCACCGGGCAATGTTGGGCCCCGTAACCCTCGCCAAGGTCCCACCAAAAAGGTGAACCGGGCTCCGTCCATATTGACGTGAATTCCGGGCGGTGTTGGGTCCCGTAACCCACGCCAATGTCCCACCAAGAAGGTGAACCAGGCTCCATCCATATTGACGTGAATTCCGGGCGATGTTGGGTCCCGTAACCGTCATCGACATCCCACGAAGCAGATGGGACTCCACATTCCGGGCAGTGTTAGGCCCCGTAACCATCGTCGACATCCGAAGTTGGATACGACTCCATCCATTGTCCATATGCTATGACATGCCACACCACGATACATACAAAGTTCGATATCACACGTGGCCATAACACTCGAATCATAGGTCCATAAACATCCTTCATTATACACAATCCATCCATAATCAATATCACACCCATTATCGAGTTAAAACGATTATACAACATCATTAAAAATTGCATACTCAATATTTTTCAATGACTCCAACGCCAAAATATCACCAACTCACCAATCTTTAAAACCCATAAGGACCCATAACCCATAGCGTTGTTTAACCATGACAAGCGATGAAAAACGCAGCTCTGTAAGCTGCCCAGATTTCCAGATTTCAGTTCAATCTACTAAAAATCACTATAAATCGATTTCTTAATATTTTTGAGTGATTCAAATCCCAAAAGTTGCGCGATTGAACGAAGCTTAAAAAGTATGAAGGAAAGCCTTGTCAAATCTGCACTCCAAGGATGGTTAAATAGGCATTTACTTGCAATATGAATCTGTCGCGCAGCATGACAGATTGACACACCTCCACTCAAACGATCATAACTTTCTGTGTACTAAGAGTTTTAAGACGATTCTAGTGGCAAATGAAAGCTGACTTCAAGACCTTCGAATCGATATAAAGTTTGCATGAAACGGACATTGGACGAGGAAGTTATGGCCATTCGAAGTGGGCTGAAATCCAGAACACGAGACAGATTGCAGACCAGTTTTCTAAAAATCACCATCAATTCAATTATCAACGGTTTCGTATGATTCCAGCGGCATTAGAACAGGCTCTAAGTCTACTCTATTTCATACGACGGAACCAAAATTCAAATCTGAGCTTAAGAAGGCGTAAAACCCCAAAAACGCAGGTCCTGTTCTGCTGATTTTCGGAAATGGAAGGAACAAGCTTAAACAACGAAGCAAGATACGATCTAGGTACATAAACACCGTATAAACGCATAACAATAGCAAGAAAACCCTACCTCATGGATTTTGAGCAAAACCCGACCCTTTGACCAAGTCAACCGAGCTCCCACGAAAGTCCGACCATGATTTTTCTTGGATATTCGGAAAGCCCATGTTCCGAATAGCAACTTTAATTCTTGGATTTCATCCGAAATCACGCTCTAAGGTGTTGAAATCGAAGAGAGAAGGGAAGAGAGAGTTTCGGAGGCGAGGAGGAGAGAGTGGCCGAGAGTCTGAGAAAAATAGAAAATGGGCGAAAGTAGTCTCCTGGGGAAATTATTGGCATGGGGAGTAATCCCATGCTCCCACCCCACACACACACACGTGCACCTCTCACGCAATTACCCTTAGATCCTCCCACGAATACGTCACACCAAATATCCGAACCGTCTATCTCAACGGGCCGTACATTAACAAAAGAAAAAAAAATACAGCCTAAAAAAAAGAAAACACGGGTCTCTACAAGGATGACATTACAATCCGCGGAACAATCCGGGTGACAAGCTTTTGACCAATAAAACACTGCCCGGAGATGTGATGAAAATTTGAAGTTTTGTGGAAGCTATTAGAAGTTTTGAGCCATGTCTGGAGATGTGATGAAAATTTAGTGTCCCAACAGCAAGAAGATGGGGAATTTGAAGATCATCACACAAGTGATGGAAGAACATGCAACAGCGACAACAAAAGACACTGCAATGCTAACAGCGTTGTTCCAGTTGTAAAGTAAAGATCTTGAAGTGTGATTATTCTCGACATTGGATGAGACTTTTCTTCAAAAGATTGTAACAAGAAAAATGAAAATGTTTCGGTCTGGGTAGCATTGAAATTTAGGCAATAATGCTAAGCTCCTTGGCCAACTGAACATCGCCAAACGCCAATATTCACCAGTTGTCATTTTGCTACGCTAGATAGTACAAATCAATGTTCATCAGAAATAGTCAAAATTAGAGCCAGTTGAGAAGCAGAACCATGGTCGGGCACAACCATTTGGGATGAATCATTATGAACTATGTAACTAGGCTCATGACATAAAAGAGAGCGGCGGAGAGGGAAAAACTCCATTCGACGGCACTTAAGGTCCAAATCACAACTTCAAGTAGGAAAGATGCGATCAAAGTTTCCATGCACACCTCCTGACCGGAGAGGCTTCCAGTGAATGCAATTTCACAAGGGAATGTGTTGGAGGGGCATTCAATCGGTACACAAAATCTCCAGTCAGATTCTGTCACCATCCCCTTGTCTCTGCAATTTGGAAATTCCAAGGGCTTGACTTACAGAGAAAGAAAAATGGTGCCATGACACACCGAACTCATTTGCACTCTGACCTTCACGTTTACTGCAATTATTGTCCAAGGTCGGTAACAACTGCCAAGACGGGGATCGAGCACTGTTCAATGAAATTTTTTCCTAAAATATCACTAAATGCACCTGGTTTCGTTAAATGCTTTCAAATAACACATTAGTTTTGCTCATTTGCATACATATATAAAGAAAAAACCAAATTTAGTTTGTCTAGGCTTTTGATCGGAGACTTGGAGTCCATGTGAGATCAATATACTTCACCACCAATATACCTGAAAAGAAACTAAAAGGGAGAGAAAAAGAGAAAAAAGGCGACCTCTTCCTCAGAAGAATCACTCTCTTCAACTCCTTGGGATCTTATTCACAATTGTCATCAGTATTACCACCACTGTCACTTCGCTAGAACTAATTAACTCTCCTGCCATGACTACTACGAAAGCAGGAAAGAACCTAACAGTTTTTTTTTCCCCTCGGCAAAGAAAGAGATTTTGTTAATCAATGAATGAACAAAGCATTACAAGGATAAAAAGGATAAAGGACAAAACGGCATCACAATTGAGAGCAAAAAGCCCAACTAGGTTGGCACCTTTGCCACAAACAATCATATGGCATCCAATGACCTAATTCCTGAAACGGGATGCCAAGGAACCAACCCAAACGAGGAGAAAAATACAAGAAGGTGGAAAGAATGGTACAAGCTGACAAACGAAAACCAAAAAATCCTAGCAGCGAAGTTATAGGCAGCAGAAGCAAAAAGTTTCGGAAGAGAGCACGACTTCAACGACAGCAGCAGGAACCACACAAGCATAGGCATCATTACCTCAACTGAAACTCAGTACTCCAAGGACCAAAGTTCAGAAACTTCCCCAAAATCTGATTTCCTCATTCTAAACTCAAGCTACAACATCAGCGAGACGGAAAAATTTTCAGTGCAGGATATGTATCACGTGGTGCCCGCTCAGTGTATCTGAGCCATCCATTGTATTTTTGGACGGCTCGGATTTGGAGAGAGAGAAAGTATTGGGGTGAGAGGAAAGAGAGAGTTTCAATCCGAGCCGTCAAAAAATATATTAGATGGCCCGGATGTGCCGAGCGGGTACCACGTGGGTTATACCCACCCGGCACTGAAAAAATTTCTCACAGCAAGGCAGCATCACCATCATCTTCAGCTCCAAAACCGCAGAAACGGAAACCAAAACCAACCCCAAATTCAAGTGAAGAAAGATAAAACAGAAGACACCTGAGGCTCTTCACGTACTAACTGATTGAAAATTTTACATTTTTGTGTGTGTGTGTGTGTTCTGTGTAGGTTTTATCAAGAACACCCAGCATATATTTCCCCAAATTTTGTTCTCAGAAATCAAAGACCCATAAGCCAATCACCAAACAAGGAAACAAGAATACTTTCTAATATCCTCTTAACTATTTTACCCCTATCGAGTCTGAATGCAAACCCAATTCGAAAGAAAGCCTAAATGCAAACACAAAGATGCAAACTTTCTAAACAACCGAACTTTCTAATTGTTAGTTTGCCAGTGCTTGCAACCCGCGTGCCTGCGTGAGCAGAAACACGAGCGTGACTGAGTCTTTCAAAAACATTTCAAATTACAAAAATTTGCAAGAGCGCAAGCATAGAATGAGGATCGAGGGAGAGCGCGAAGGGCGGTCCCATGAATTGCTTCGGTAACTTCCTCTGCTGCTCACAAACCACATTCTCGGACTGAATTACTTTTCCGTAATAAACTTGGGGTTCGATCAAGTGCAGCCAAATCTATTTTCACAAGAACAAATTCCAACGAATTATCTAAGATGATGTACTAATCAGTATTTGATTAACATGATCTTCTCCATGGTTTATCTTCTTGACATTATCTACAGCATCAACAGCTCTGATCAAAAAACAAATCCGCCATGAGTTCAAAATTTACCAGTTACCCGTCCGAGTTCATAATGGGAGCCAAAAATGGTGGCGACGTCGTTTTAATTGTCCTCGCACTTTGAAGACGCGAGGTGTTATGAGCTCGTCCGCTGATCAACTGCGGTCAGTTCTATTTTAAGAAAAATAAATTCACACTTATCATGTCCGATTATCTATCAATTCGAAATTTATTCACATGATATTTAACAAGTTATATCTCATTGAAAATATCTACAACTTGAACAGATCAGATCAAGAAATAAATCCAAAATGAGTTCACAATTTATCAAATAGAGGTTGCAGTTTCTTTTAAACGTACTTCTCAGGTTCAAGATGAGAAGTATTAAGTAAATCATCCGGCGTCATTTTAATTAAAGATCCGAGGTACCATCAAGAAAACCCGGTCCACATCGTCAGCAGTCGTCCCGTTCCCCCGGTGTTCTCTTTCTCTCTCTCTCTATGCGTGTGTGCATGCATCTTCGTTCCATTCTCTGTGTATGGGGTCACATTTCATGTATGCAAAAACTCGTCTTTGTCGGTGCTTTTTGGTTTTTCTTGGCAATTCTTATTATTTTTCCCCTTCTGAGCAATGTCTTTTGCTGATATGCTAAAATGTAGAACCAATTCGTACCTACGTAGACACCTGATCAGGTATATATCAGCGGTTTTTTTATGCATTGTGAGTGTTTTTGCTGTCAAATCAAAATTTGCGAAGTGAATTTTGATTGTATTATTAGTTACCTATGTAAGGGAACTGGGATTTGTATTAGTTGTCTGAATTTCAATGGTTTGCAATTTGGATGCTTTGCCCAAATTTGGTACTATAGGGCTATGTGACCAAGTTTCTGAATTTCGATATCTGGATTTGGTACTGTACTGTTTGAGCCTTCTGGATTGATACTGTATTGGGTTGAGGCTTCAGCCATCATATTTGGTCCGATAATTTGGTCAACAATGTTTTTTGCCTTTTTATTTATGGCCGCTAGTTCTGCTTTGTTCTTGTGCTTTTCATATTTGGCCCTTCAAAAAAAAATCTGATTTTGTGCATGAAACTCATGACAAGTTGGTGCTCCCTTTTGCTAGTTTATACTGCAGAGGCAGAGGGACCATGAATTCATGCCGGGGGGCCGGTATTAGGCCTTCTGAGGGATCAATCATTCTACAACCACAAACATTTATGCAAACTCACTCACATTCACATTGGGGCCCACACGCACTACACCTCCGGTGTAGTGTGTGACCCTCCAAAAGATGTGAGTGTATGTGTGTAAAGTGTTTGTGTAAATGTGTGCGGTTATATAATTATTGTTGAGGGATATCTTTGCATTTAACCTCCTCTTATACCTTGGTTGCCAACGTGTTATTTTCAAACTTATGTGGGGGAAAACATCAAGCACTTAATTTCTTTCTTTCCTATTGGTGATTATTATTGTTCTTTTCAAGTTGTTTTAATTTGGAAGTAGTAGAATCATTTTAGTATCTCTTTTTTGCATTGCAGATTAGAAAGTTTTGAGAGGTCATGGTATCTCAGAGAGTTGCAGTTTGAACGAGGCCCCTTGGTTTTCAAGAAAAGTTTGACAACTTGCATCTTTTGTTGAACTTTGCAAAGTATTGTTATATTCATGTGGTTGCATATTGGGTTCTCAACTCATGACAACTTCTTGGTGCACAAGAAAGTGCTTGTCATTCCCGATTGCCTTCATGATCTATAGTTGTCAAAGTCCAATGTTAAATGGTTGAAGGAACCGTACATTTTGGGTCGTCACTTTGAGAGCACTTTCTGGGAAATGAAGGACGCAAATGATGAAATTGGGGAAACGGCATGCTATGCGACCTTGTCGAAAACGTGAACAAAAGGAGGCACAATCTAGGTAATGAGGGTGGTAATCAAGTGGATGCAGAAAGGCTTTTGGGGATTGATTTGTTGTGATTTTATAAACTTGCCCTTTGTTTCTTTGTAGAGAATGTTGAGATCTCCTTCTTAGGTTTGATAATTTTATGTACTGCGTGTGTATAGTCGTGCCCATATTAAAGAGGGCTACAGAAATCTTCTAAACTCTCTTGCGTGTTCTCTCTCTGTTAAAGCAGTTCTCTATCAGTATTTCGAAGGCCTTTCATTTTTGCTTCCGCAGTTGTGTCTTAAACTTTATCTTGTCTTGTGTCTTTTGGGAGAGAGCTTTGGTCCATAAGAATTGTTGATTTGATCTTGTTGCTGTGCATATCTAGGGGCTTTTGTTATACTCTTGTGTCATGAACTGATGTTCCTCGTTTTTGCTTTAAGGCCGGTTTGGTTACTTGCTTATTTCTCTCTTTATTTATCTTTGTGATGAGACACAGAACAAAATTACTTGGCTTATTATAGTGATTTTTGCGTTGATGATCAATAAGTAACTCCAGCAGGTGCCAAAAAAACTTACTGCGTATTTTTAAGCAGGAAGTAGATAAGCAATGTGAACGAAACGAGCCCTTAGGGTTGTGGTTTCCTAGCATTGGACCCGCCATGGGCACCGCAAGAGATTCACCCACCATGCCAATCTTTGCTTTTAGGAAGATAAGAGAATAAGATCTTCTGTTCAAGAAGTTATTTCAAGAAGGAAGTTGATGCTCTTGAGGGGCAATGACTTACCAGCGTGGGAGCCACCCAGCCACACGATCCTCCGTGGTCTACCCTTGAATTCATGTGGTTCACATCAATTTCTTGGACTGTTAAGGCATGTCGCCAGGCGCAGACAATAATTTTCATTTTAGTTGGCCCAAAGTGCAGCCTTCAAGTACTGCTGTAGTTTTCAGTTTAGTTGGCCCAAACTGGACAGAAAACTAGACATAAAAAACTGGATGGGAGCCTTCCCCAGAAAATGGAAGCCAAGACAGAGACTAGGGAAAGTACAACAATTCATTACAGAAAAGTAACCTATCAAAGTAGCATTGGCAAAGTATAATGCTGTCTCGTAATATTTTCAGAAATCATATACAATACTTCTCTTGTCTAGATACAATACTGGTAGAGTAAACCGACCATCGAGAATGCCTTACTTCACATACATAAAAGTCTCCCAATGCCCTTGGAACTCTACTTCAACCATTTTTGATAATTACGTCACTTCAATGGTTCAGAGTTTTGCTTGTTCTTGAAGTTGCTCCTGCTTGAAACATAATGAATCGAATTTAGTAATTTACTAAGCGTCACAGTGAGGAAAACAGCGAAAATAAAGCAGAACCATACAAAAAGTCCACAGTCGTAGGATATAAAACTCTGCCGGGTCCTCCACTAAACCGACATGATACCATATTTTCCTGAATCACACTTCTCCAAAGACTGCCTCTCAGAAGTGAATCTCCATGACCGACTTTCCAAAATTGCCTCAACATCTAGCTTCCTTCCATCTCCTTTAGCCAGCCTGCTCTGAAAGAGTAATGTCTTGTTTAGATGGTGTTTTGAAAATTTTTGACTTCGGTTTTTGGGTAATAAGTGGGGAGAGAAATTATGATAATAATCAGAGATAAGGGTAATGAAAAGAGGGATAGAGAGAAACAAGAATAATAATCGGAAACAGAGGTATTGAGTGTTTTTTGGGTTGGGAATTTTTTTTCAAAATACCATCCAAACAAGGCATAAGCTTTCCAAACTATAAAAATTCGCCAGAGTGTGAGCATAGAGCCATAATTTAGAGCGAGTGCGAAGGGTCCTTCCGAAGGATTGTGTCCAAAATCAACATTTTGAGCTATACAAAATCAACATCAGCTGACTGGTTTTGAGTTAGAGCTGAAAGAATGAAGGGTTAGGAGAGACCTGTTACAGTGGCAGTGAGACCAATCCATTGAATTCCTTCCTCAGCTGTGCAAAATCCCGACGGCCCTTTCCTCCAGCTGAACAACCACACAATCTCTCTCTCTCTCTCTCTCTCTCTCTCTCTCTCCCGCGGTGTGAATTTACTCCGTAATGAAAAAGAAAACGATATGGGTGTGATCCAGTGTATCCAAATCTATTTTCAGAAAAATAAATTCGCTCCTTTCATCTTCGATTATTAACTGATTTGTATTCGATTGACATGAACTTTAACATATTTAATCATCTCGACAAGTTCTACTAGTTGAACAGTTTTGATCAAGAAATACATCCAGCACGAGTTCACAATTTACAGATTACCCGTCGGAGTCCCCATAGTAGGAGCTCCAAAGAGCGTGTGACGTCGTTTGAATAACCTCAAACGTTGAAGATGCGAGGTTTTATGAACTCGTCATTTGATCAAGTGAGACCAGTTCTATTTTCAGAAAATAAAATTCACACTTATTATCTCCGATTATCTATCAATATGAATTTGATTCAAATTATATTCAACAAGTTTCATCCTATTGAAAGATCTGCAACTTGAACATCTTAGATCAAGAAATAAACCCAGAACGTGCTCACAATTTTCCAATTAGGCGTCGCAAATTGACTTCTCATGTTCCAGATGCGAAGTCCTAATTAAATCAACCGACGCCGTTTCGATGAACCTACAGCGTTGAAGATGCGAGGTTCTATCAAGAAAACCCGGTCGACATCGTTTCGGTCGCCTCCAAGTATCGACCCGCCCAAGGTGGGGAAGATCAACCAGCAGTCATCGTCCCGCTTCCCCCAAGGTTCTCTCTCCCTCTCTCTCTTCCCCCAAGGTTTTATTGTGATGTGCGATTAATTTGTTATTATGGCTTGATAGTTATTATGGTTTGGTTTGGATAGTTATTATTGTTTGTGTAGTAGTCTTTGTTTCTTAATTTATTTCAGCTGAAGGAATCGTAAGAACATCCTTATATGACTTGCCTATAAATTCATGGAATGGGGAGGGTAGGTATAATCGACTATTATGAGCTTCAAATAGGATCCGAAAGTCTATTGTTTTTTTAATTGGATGTGAGAAATTCATTAAGGAAAACAATCTTAGAAGAATCCAAGACGGCATACCTTCCAAGCAGGCAAAATCCTTGGGGATTTTTCCAACAGCTCCAAAGCATGGTGTTAAGAGGAGTTTGCTTTACAGATAAAAATTGGGAGCTTCAAACACGGACATCAAATCTTATGTAAAACAATAGAAAAGGTTGATGAATACCTTGAAAATCTGTAAAGTTCCTTTCTTGCCGTGGCTAGTATATGATGTATGCCCGAGCAAGCTTTCTAACTATGTTGCCAAATGATTTACTACTAGATTTTCCAATGAGCTATGAGATTTCAGCATTTGAATTGTGTGGCGGTTTAGAAATACACTTAGATGATATACCTGCCGCCAAATGTACATAGTGTAGGAGCATAGAAAGAAGATGTGAAGTGTATATTTCGTTTTTTGATGGCAGAAGGAGCAAACAGCTAATGAAGATGGAATAACTCTTCATTTACTATGCTTATCTTTAGTTCTCAGCTTCTTTTCTATTGCCATCAGTAAGATAACGCTCTGCTGAAATTCTATGATTCACTTTGTTCTTTTTCAAGTTTTGAGAAAAAAATTTACTCTCTGCATGGTTCTCAATAAGTTTATCCATCTCTCTTCACTCATTACCACTTATTACATCAAAAAAAAATTCTCAAAACCAAACAAAGTGCTGCTTACATTTTTGGCTCAAATGAGGAATGCTATTAGTTAGTATGTAAATAGTTTAAATGTAGTTGGCTAGATATATATTGTTATGATTACTTATGAACTCATGACCTTCATGGTAGGACTCCCATATTGGAATCATGGTAACTTGGAAGAGGGGCTGGTTTGGCCAGGAAAGCATAAGAAGTCTGGTGTATCTGAGTTTCCTCAAGTTGTGTTTGAGATCTGATTCTTTCAGTGAATTCGATGATTAAGCCTTCGTTTTTGTTGCCCTACTTCAGTCAGGTCTTTGTAAGCCTCTCACAGGCCTTGTCCCGTGCTCCTATTTTTTGCTTGGGTTGCAGTCCCTTCTACGTGCTAATGCATAGACATGTGAGTAAATCATTGTTGTTTGTCATTTAGGCAGTAGAAGCATCTGATTTTTTTTGGAAAATTTTACAATGTGTTTTGTTTACTTAAGCTTTTTGGTACTACAATTGGTATTTTTATTGAAATTTCCTAGTTCACTCTGTTTGCTATTTTGCTGTTGTGAAGGCAGTCACCACCTCAGATTCTGTTGTGGAGTTGCCCTTGACAACAGAAAAGGTGGAGGTTGTGTTGGATGAAATTCGGCCATATCTCAATTGCTGATGGCGAGATCGATGGCAATGTCGTGAGTTTGAATCTGCAAGGAGCATGAGGCTCCTGTCCAAGTTAGGTAACGAGTATGAGATGAGAATCGAGCATTGTTTAATGGAGATTTTTCCTCAAGTAGTTGCGGTGGAACCTAAAGCAGGGGAGGAGACCGGCCTTGAGTTGAGTGAAGAAAACATAGAGGAAGGTAATAATGCATCTCCTTTTGTTACAACTATTATAGTTTTTAAAGCACTTAAGTGTGGTTTTAACATGTTTTTGAACCAGTCCTTTTCTACACTGTGGTGCTGCATTACCATTTTAGAAACCATATTTTCTTTCCAGATTTATAGGGGTGTCAGGATACGTATCTGTATTGCTCAGATTACCTTTTTTTGGTTGATATAAGACAGTATCAGCTGATGTACTGAAATATCAATATCACAAATCCAAAATCCCTATATGCTAGTTTGATGGCTGATATGCTACTTTATTTAGAACCCTAGTTTTGAGTCGATAGGGCTGCTATGTGGGCTGTTGTGGTATTGACTGAAATCTTGTGGATTCTGTTGTGTTATTGTTGCTAGAGAGAAGCAATGAGTGGACAGGACAGTTACTGATATTAGAATGTCCTCACTAGATTTTGAACATTTCTTTTTTCAGTGTCTCACTGATAGGAGCTTCACCGTTCATAGGATAAAAATTGTGTCCTGGAAACTGATATACGTCGTTCATAGTTCATGAAATTTCATTCCTTGGCAACAATGCCATATTCTGAGTCTATACTTGATTTAGTACTTAAAAGAAGCTTTTATAGTTTTCAATGTATTTGATTATATCTATACCCGAGTGGCTGAGTCACCAAAGTTCACTTCTTTTCATTCATTTAGGTCCTTCAAGAAATACCAGCATACATTGTCGGAGAACCAAGTGAATCTCTTGAACTAGTAGCAATCGAAGAGCCAATCGGAAGAATTCAATTCACTGGGCCAGCTGCAGCTGTAACTACTGCTGGGGTGTCTGTCACATGGAAACTACGGGAGAAAATACCATCCATTCCAGCAGTTCACATTCTATAATACTAAGACTTCCATGTTTAGTTTGAGGTCTTTCATGATTAAAGAAGGGTGTTAGGGAAGACATTAGACATGTTGTCATAAATGTTGAAGACCCAGAATGGGAGTGAACTTCAGTTGACAAATATTGCACTTTGTATAGTTTCGTTGTTACTGTAATAGTGCCACAGTTTATTCATAGAAATTCTATTGATTTTATAAGATTTTATAAGCGGAATGTCAATATTTACACGGACAATGTCATTTTTATCTTTCTAAAAACCAGGACTTGGAAATCATTGTCTTTTGTGCAAGCTTGTTTGTGGTTTTGCAGTGTCCGGAATGGATGGATTTTTTGAAGCAAAATGTGTGCTCTTGCCATCTAAATATTGGAAGGCCCCATTTCACTACTTTGAAAAGACAAATTGCCTATTTTTTTCTTTCATATCGGGAGAAATACAACCCGGAGCTAATTCAAAAACGGCTAAAACAAGCTTGGATGTGTTATTGCACTCTCCAGAGTGGATGGATATTTTCAAAACAAAATCTGTGCTCTAATATTGCAATGCGCTTTTTTTTTCTTCCCTAATTCTGAGATCCACGCCCTAGAAAGCAATTTTATTAGTCCAGTGATGATACTATCTGCTATGAAGGACTTTGCCAAAGAGTTTCAGCTTTACGAGTCAAAATGAATTGTCCCCAAAATTAAACATGAACTGGACTGCTAAAAAGGAACATTCTATGCGGGACCATACAAGTCTGCAAATTCAATTATTGATACGAACATAGATAGTGTTCAAGCGCGCTCATTGGAGACTGGCATTATTGAAGTGAAAGGAGGCATTTGTTGCCATTTTAGATGATTTATTTGTCTCCCCAAAGTAGAAAAACTGAATATATCCGCTGATACATACTTCGGCTGCCCTCCATCCCTAGTGAGATTGTCCTATCAGCATTCTGAAATGCTTTTCTTCCCACACATAATCTTGAACAGATCACTTCCTGATACTTGGTGACACTGAAGTGTGATCACTGAACTAGCACTGCCATAAACAACCTGGGTTGCCAAGAATGGAACTTACAGTTGGTTACTCCTAAAATTCGGGAAAATTGACAAAAAGAAGTCAGTGTATGTTCAATAGAAAGTGTCACCATCAGTATATTCACGAGGATATTGAGATATTTCAGTATATTCTTGAGGACAACCACTGCTTCCATTTCAACCACATTAAGAAGAAAAAGACGGAGAATCATAGTACAAATCTTTTCCATTTGAACTTGTAATTTCCTCGGAGAATTTCCAGTGGAACAATAGAGGATTTTGATTCAAATAGGGATAAACCATACCATCAGAGCATGATGCAAATAGAGGATAAGAACGATGAAAGGCCACACTAGTACTCGTACCTTTTGGTTAGCACCTGAAATATATACAGACCATATTAGAGCAACGACACCGAATTTCAAAATAAGATAGGGACAAAAAAGAAAAACAAGCACATTAAAGACGGCCGGTCATAAAGTTCAATCTAGAGCACCAACCTTTCTACAAAGCACCTTTTCGCGTATGTACATGCATTTTTGCTCCTCTTAGTCATAAACTCATAAATCATAATCATATCAGTATGCTACCCTCAAAATCACAACAAAGGATGAAAGTTTTTGCTCATCTACGTTCTTGTTAGTGCATATCTACTATGGATGGAATTCACCCAAACGTACCAATTTCAGCATACTTTTATGGAAGCTACTCATTTCTAGAAAACGGAAGAGGAATCTGAACATAACTCTCCGTGATCTAACAAATCATGGTAAAACTTTAAAAATAACATCTTGTCCGACCATGCGTGCAGGGGTGGAGGAAAAATTGAAAACATACTTTAGAATTCCATATAAACCAACACATTTTTCCCTCTCTGCTTCCAGCAATCATGTTATAATCTGCACAAAAAGGGGCATCTCAGACATATGTACGAGAAAATAGAAGCTCAACAATTGTTAACCAATAAAATTAGGAGCAAAATCAACAGCAAAATCATCTATCCATCAAAGTTAGGAACCAGAAACCCAAAATGTAAAATTGGAGATATACAGCCAAGAAGGATTGCAATGGAGGAGACTTTGCAGAGCCCAGTTTCAAGCTTTTTAATAAGCTTTTGCTTCAAAAGATCAACACAAGAATCAAGAGTGAGAAGGAAAAAATTCCTTGGGCAAATTAGCAATCAGTTTTCCTGGCACAATAATAGCTGTTGTCATTCTCAAAAAATCTCCTATCCCCTCGTTCCTAGAAAACCCAAAATACAGAGTCGCTAAATCTGCTCATCAAAAACCCTCTAGCCCAGTAGTGACATGTTGCTTCACTTTGTACAAGGCATCAGCCCAAATACACTAAAGAGGAAATAACAAGATTCCCCACCTCATTCGTCACTGAACAATGCAGTGACTGGTGGTTAGTGTCCTCCCCTACTAGCATATACGCAACACCAATCTGATAAAAAGTACCATCTTAGTCAAAGCTATATTTCTAGGGTCAGAATGGACTCCTCCCAATGAAAAGATTAGTGTAACTCAGAATGCCGTTACTGTACCAAGCACAGACCACTCCTCGCAAGTCTCCAAGACAAGATGTGCTCTCACTCTCCTTGAATCTGGCAATGTTGGAGCATTTAAAGGGAGTCCCCCGTCCCTAAAAATTCCAACTCCCAATTAGGGAAGGGCCTACTCAACTGAGCAGCCCAATATCTCAACCACATGAGCTTCCTTATTGACGGAAAAGTAAGTCATGCCACAAAAAAAATCATGCGACCCTTCCCACATAATCCCTAAATAGACTCTATAAAAAGATAAGTGAAATAAAATACCACTCGATAAACTGGATACAGAGAAATTTGTTTTGTTAATGGAAGTGCCAACACAAAAGAACTCGACTTTCTGGAGCTTACACTCTTCACACCCTGAAGATGGAAGAAATCCTACCAGATACTCATAATACTCTTCCAAAGGCCTACCACATATAAAACTACACCAGCTCCTCCACGAAACCAACATGATCATACCATATTTTCCTCAATCACACCCCTCCAAAGACTATATGCCTCTCAAAAGTGAATCTCTATGACCAACTTCCAAGATTGCCTCACAAACATCGAGCTTCCTTCCATCTCCTTTAGCCAGCCTGCACTGAAAGAGTATTCCTAAAAACCTTCCAAACTATAAAAATTCGCGAGAGCGCGAGCATAGAGCCGTAATTGAGAGCGAGTGCGAAGGGTAGGCCTACCGAAGGATTGTTTCCAACAGATCCGTACAGTGGTAAACAAATACTTCACAAAGCTTAATTAACATTGAAAGCTATGGCACATGCAAAATCAACATCAGCTGACTGAGTGGTTTTGAATTAGAGCTGAAAGAATGAAGGATTAGAAGAGACCTGTTACAATGGCAGTGGGACAAGTCCATTGAATTCCTTCCTGAGCTATGCAAAATCCCCGAAGGCCCTTTCCTCCAGCTGAATAACCACACAATCTCTCTCTCTCTCTCTCTCTCTCTCTCTGCGCGGAGTGAATTTTCTCCCGTAATAGGGGTACTGAAAAAGAAACGATATGGGTGTGATCCAGTGCAGCCAAAACTATTTTCAGAAAATTAAATTTACTCCGATCATTTTCGACTATGAATAATTTGTATTCGATTAGCATGATCTTCAACATTGTTAATCTTCTTGATAAGTTCTACTAACTGAACAGTTTCGATCAAGAACTAAATCCAGCACGAGTTCACAATTTACAGATTACCCGTCGCAGTCCCTATGGTGGGAGCTTCAAATGGCGTGCGACGACGTTTCAAAAAGATCGCACGTTGAAGACACGAGGTTTTATGAACTCGTCGTTTGATCAAGTGCGACCAGTTCTATTTTCAGAAAATTAAATTCACACCTATCATCTCCGATAATCTATCAATATGAACTTGATTCACATTATATTCAACAAGTTACATCTCATTAACAATATCTACAACTTGCACATCTTAGATCAAGAAATAAACCCAGGAGGAGCTAACAATTTTCCGATTAGACATCCCAAATAGACTTCTCATGTTCGAGATGCGAAGTCCTAATTTAATCAACCGACGTCGTTTCGATTAACCTCCAGTGTTGAAGATGCGAGGTTCTATCAAGAAAACCCGGTCGCCTCCAAATATCGACCCGCCCAAGGTGGGGGAGATCAACCTGCAGTCGTCGTCCCGCTTCCCCCAAGGTTCTCTCTCTCTGTATATATATATGTGCGCGCGCGCGTGCGTGTATATTATATCTCACTACATCTTGTTTCAATTCCCTGGGAACCGATTGTATGCAAAAGCTTTGTCTGTGCTTTTTTTTTTTTTTTCTTTTGACAATTCTTATTATTGCCCGTCTTTATCACCAAATCTATCATTTTTCAGTTCTTTAGATGTACTTCTATGGAGCATGTCAAGTGTTCGGATAAGTTTCTTTCTTAGCTGTAGATGTCATATGGGCTTAATAGAATGAATAAAAAAATAAACAGTTTCAAAACTGTCAATTTTGCTATGAGTATGTTATTCTTGATAGTTGGGGGTGGTGAATGTGCGTACAACCATTGCAAAATACTAGGTACATGGTTAGGGCATAAAGTTAGAGAGGATTATTCGGTGCTCCCGGGGCAAGTAATAATTTTTCCTAGGGATGGGTATTAGTTTTGCAAGAAGACCTCAGATCATCTCCAAGGGAGGTAGCAAAATGAAAACTAAACCACATTTGAAAACCCATGCAGCAAAAGGAGCTCCAAGGGAGATAGCAAACTCGCTACGCCATTATATTGTAGCTTTCTCACTCTTTTAGTTTGAAGAGAGACAAATGAGTCTTCAAATTGATACATCATCAAACATAATAATGATGATTGGTGAACTATTTGATTGTTTTGGGAAAATGGGTCCCCTAAAGTCAAAAGAATAACAAAAAATATAAAGGTTGAAAGTCCTTTGGAGTGGACTTGTAGCAAATGGCTCTTCAACTTGCCACATGTGTCACTAAAGCTAAATTGGGTATAGAAATTTGATACCTCCCTTGGAGATGCTCTTAGTGGTGAACCTATATAACTCAAAGTATGCACACCTAATTCTACCTTAATAAGGAGTTTTGTAGTTTACTTATTGCATGTTAGAAGTTCAAACACTCACTCTTCATGAAATAAATATTATAAGGCATGGAATTTCTTGATGGGAGAAATTGTTTACTCTTTTTCAATTCTCTATATTGTGATAATAACCATAACGATAACGGTGTCCATGTAATTCTCACTCGATTGATTGGGTATGAGGAAGGAAACTGGAGATAGACCTACGCGATATATGACTGATGTGCAATTAATTTGTTCTGAGATGGTAGTTGTGAGTTGTGATTGTTTGCGTCGTAGCCTTTGTTTCTTAATTTACTTCCATTGTAGGAATCATAAGAACATCCATTAATCACCCGCCCTTCAATATGTGCAGTGGAAATTACGTGACTTCTAGTGGGCATGTTACATGCCGTACTCATGAAAAAAGCTTTCATGTTTGTGGTGTAAATCCATGTTTGTGGTTATGAAGATGTTTGACTGAAATGAGGAGCGCTTGAAAATGTGTAGATTAGTTATTATATAGTTGGTTTAAATTTAGTTGGCTAGTTGTATTTTTTTATGATTACTCATGCAGTCATGAGTCTCATGGTAAGACACTCATAATGGAAATTGGAATGATGACATTGGACGAGAGGCTAGTTTGACCAGGAAAGTATTAGTAAGTCTGGTCTGGTGTGACCAAGAGTTGTGTTTGAGACAAGATTCTTTTGATAAAATCGATGATTAAGCCTTGTTTTTTGTTTCATCACTTCAATCAGGTCTTCGTAAGCCTCTTTGTTTTTGACCGATGTATTAAAAATTTACGCAAGTTTACTATTGTCGTTCGTCACTTTGCCAGTAGAAGTATCTAATTTGTGTGAAAATTTCTACCAGTATGTTTTTAATTCCTTACTTTTTTGGTACTGAGATTGGTATTTTTATTGAAATTTCCTAGTTAACTCTTTTTGCTATTTTGCTGTTGCAAAAGGCAGTTGCTACCCCAGATTCTACTGTAGAACTGCCCTTGACTCCAGAAAATGTGTAGTGTGTGTTGGATGAAGTTCGACAATATCTCCTGGTAATGTGACACCTAAGATGCACCGACACGGATACAGGATACGGACACGACAAGACAGACACGTCATTTCTCTAAAAATTAGGACACGGACACGTCATTTCTCTAAAAATTAGGACACGGACACGTCATTTCTCTAAAAATTAGGACACGGACACCTCAGTGCTACGTCAAATATAAAGTGCATTTGTATTATCGAGGTATGCTACGATTTCCTATAAACGTTGGAGACCTTTAAATGTGTCTTTAGCATGTTCCAAGTGTGTTTCTAACATGTCCTAGAGTATCCACAATGTGTCTAAGTAAGAAAAATATAATAAAAACATTGGACAAGTATTTAGGCATGTCCAATACGTGTTCCGAGAGTGTCATGTCGTGTCTGTGACCGACACACGTCGGACATGGATACGTGAGGCCGGTAGACGTGTTTGTGCTTCTTAGTGTGATACAACACGAGATTGATGGCAATGTTGCAAGGTTGAAGCTACAATGAGCGTGTGGCTCCTTTTCAAGCTTCGTAACGACTATGAAGATGGGAATCAAGTGTTGTTTAATGTAAAATTTTCCTGAAGTAGTTGCGGTGGAACCTATAGCAGATGGGGAGATTGGCCTCGAGCTGATTAAGAAAACATAGACAAGGAAATGATGATGCATCTCCATTCTTTTATATACAAACTGCTATCTTTTAAAGCACTGTGGTTTTAACATGTTTGTGAACCAGTTGATCCTTTTCTGCATTGAGATGCTACATCACCACTTTAGAAATTGTATTTCCGTACTGTTTTTGAGGGTATGATCATATTCACTTCATGTGCTCGAAAAAGGAATTTCAGAATGTGTATGAGAGCTTACATCATTCGGGATCTTTGAGGAGGAGCAGTACCATTGCAAATAGATAACAGATATAGTCAACAATGTTTGGCCGGGGCTTCAAATGAGAAATGCTACACCTGGAGTCCTTGACAAAATGAGTGGCATTTCTCCTTAGATAAGTCTCATCATCCATGTTAAACATTATCTGTTGAAGTAATGAATCTTGGGAGAAGTTTCAGCATTGTTTTGAATAAGGTATTGGGGATCCGTATCTATATTGCTCATACGGCCAGGTGTCGGCCTGTATAGCACAATATTGGCTTGTGTCCTGGAAATGTAGGTATTGGAGGTCCGAAATTCTTATACGCCGGTAGGCCGGAGGATACGCTACTACTATCCTTAGAACCCTGGTTTGAATCATGCAAGGCTACAGGGGTGTAGATGATCAAATTCGGGTGGACTCTGTTATGTTGTTTGGAGATATGAGCGGACATAGTGTTGCTGGAGAAGCAATAAGCCAACACTTACCGAGCACAATGTCCTGACTAGTTTTTGAAAATCTCTTTTCAGTGTCTTATCAGATTCACTTCACATTACCAAAAAGTGTGTCCTGATAACTGATATAGTTTGATAATATTTTATGAAAGTTTGTTCCTCGGCAGCAACAACATACTCTTGAGTCGCTACTTGATTTAGCATTCTTATTGTGCTCATCATTTGTTTCATTTAGGTCCTTGGAAAATACGGCCATACCTAGTTGGAGAAGCTGATGGATCTATTGAACTTGTGGCAATCGAAGAGCCAATTGTGCAAATATGAATCACGGGTCCAACTGTAGGGTCCAGATTGGATCTAGTCCTTTGACAGGGCTATGCAAGGGTATTGCGATTTGGTTGTCTGTCACACAAGAACTACAAGAGAAAATAATATCCGTTGCAGCAATTCAACTAATATAATGCTTGCGGACGTTCGCGATGAATAACTTCAGGTCTTTCATGCTTAAATAAGAATGTTAGTGAAACATTTTTTCATATATTTTGAAGACCCAGTTTAGAATATGAATGGGTTGGCCATGATTAGTGACCACAACTGACAAATTGTGCACTCATTATAGTTACTTTTTGTTATAAAAGTGCACACTTTTTATAGAAGTGTGCACTCATTCAGTTTAATTGTATAGAATTTTATAAGCGTTCGTCTGCATTTATAAGGAGAATTTCATTTTACCTTTCTGGGAAACCCAGGTTTTGGAAATCATCATCTTTTGTGTTGACTTGGTGTAGCACTTTAATGTCTGACGGCAGTGGGAGCACTTATAATTGTCTGATTAGTTGTTGAAAGAATTTGAAAATGTTGGTTTAAGGAATAGAATAAAGGGGACAGATGGGATCTCGAAATAATAGATGAGATTGTGTGTAGGTTGACATTAGTGTTTTGTTCAATCAAAGTACTTTGTTGTATTTTGTTTTTTTCATTTGTTGTTTTTTGTATTTTCGGATTGATAGAGTTCCGGTCCTTTGTATTTTGATTTTATATATAAATCGAGTATATTTCTAGTCAAAAAATTTGCGTAGAGTAAAGAATGAGATAAAACGATCAAGGATCATTTTTTGACCATAGAATGAGGAGGAAAATAATACCAATGGCGATTATACTATACCATCCCGTGTGGTATTGAATAGTCCCCATTAGGATCAAGTGCTTAATATCTTACAAAAACCTGCAGATAGTGGTAAAAGCGCAACTCGAATATTGGTCCTTGTCCAATCCTAGTAGCAGCCCTAAATACAACATTGGACTATATACAAAAGGATAACATATAGGGCAATGTGTTTCTTATAGCATGAAGCAAATTTTAGTTATGGTGTCTGACATTGCCCCTTATATTGAATTTTACAATGGCAGTTAGTTAATCCCTAACTTGGTCACCACCTTCTCACAACACCCGCTACAATATGCTTTCCATCCCTTCCTCTTCTCCTCTCCTTCCCTTCTACGCCATCCACCACCATGGAGGGGATATCCGGGAGGACTGAGGAGGGAGCGGGTTTTGATGGCAAGGGAGGAGGAGGAGGAAAAAGGGGAAACAAAAAGAGAGGTACGGGTGTGATACTTGAACAGTTGCGCTCAGAGAGAGAGAGAGAGAGAGTCAAATCCATGACAACTTGTAACAGAATAAATTGATAAGATTCAAACTGTAATGATTACAACAGGAAAAGGCCCGTGAGGGAGAGGGAACAATGTCCAAACTAGGAAAATTGGAAGCAAGTATTATGGAGGTCAATTTAAAACATAAAAATACACTATGCCGAAATACACAGAAGTGTACAACTTCTTGAGCTGATTTCTCTTCTAACACAAGTTCCAGTAGTTCTCGGACACGCTAATGCAATAGAATGCAAAAACCACCCCAAGGTTTTCCCAAAAGACTACTACATGCCAAGTTTTGAAAGGAGTTCACGCCATCGAGGGGGTTCTTCATCAAAAATGTACGTCAGAGGAGAAACAAGAACTCCACTGCCTCCAATCTGCATTACAAAATAGTTAAGCAATGAGTTCCCGAAATCCATGTGATACTCCCAGATTTTAACAAAGCTAAAGGAAAAAAGTTAAGAAGATGAAGCTGCAGTCAAGAAATGTGCACTTAAGTCCAAAAGAAGGGAACGGAGTTTTCTTAGAGCCAAGAATCAGAACTAGTCATCGAAAACCAACACATAACTCATAACAAGCAGTTCAACCAAAACTGATCATTTTCCAGGCATTTTTTGCCTGAATTGTGTTTTTTTGCTGGAAAACGATTGACAAGCAGGGAATCAGTGAAACTGCAGGCCTACTGAGCCAAATTGCCTGAATTGTGTTTTTTTGCTGGAAAACCATCGACAAGCGGGGAATCAGTGAAACTGCAGGCCTACTGAGCCAGAAAACTACAAGTGGTTCCAAATTCATACTTTTGAGCCTTCATAAAGAGAAAATTCTTATGCCCTCAATTTACAAAGGGTTGAGGAGACTCAAACTTGCATTATTTCTTGTGGAATGTTATCGAAGCTGCTGGGAGGTGCCTTAGGAAACTTCATGTAATAAATCACATGACAAGGAAAGTTGTAAGCCAGAGTTGGTCCCACAAGTTTGGGCCAGACATATGGCTATGGCATAGTAAATAAAGAAAATTGTCTTACTGCTCTCAGTTGTTGAACAGACTTATAAAGCAGCTTTTTAGGTACACATATGACAATTGCATAGTAATCTGCTGCTACTCTCCCATCACGTTTGCAAAAAACTGGACTTACGGTGGGTCCCTGCATGTACAAACCCGAAGGGTTAAGGCAATTCTTAAAATGGAGAAGACCAACATCAACAAGTACCAATAACATACATGGCTAGGTTGACAAGGTGGCAAGTTCAATAGGTGGAAAGTCACTGAAATTAGCTGCTTGAATTCATTTTCTTAAGAATTCAATCCAAATAACTAGTCTCAAAGAAATATACATCACTTCAATTGTAGCCTCCCTCACCTCAATCAAAATCACAAGTTAAATTCAAAAATCACTCCATCCAACAACAGGGTTTTGTTCCCGACATGAAATTATTGGGCTTAACACTCTTCCCCGTATGTGATTGACCAGATCATCCAGTGAAGTGTTCAACAACCTACATTTGGAAAACGTTGACATGTCTCTTTTGACAACGGGTCTAACACATGGAGATTAACATGATCTCATGTACTAAAAGAGACAATAAAAACCACCAATTTCCTTTATTGACCCCATTTCATGCAATTCAAATGCATCAAAGGTGCATGGTTCCCATTCAATTGAAGGGGACGTCCTGACACCCTACGTAACTTTTAACTTTTTTATCCAACATTGCTAATCTCCAAACCACTCAGAGAGAGAGAGAGAGAGAGATTCACCTGCAAGCCTGACAATGATGTTTGGCTCAGTACTCGTTCCGCCACCTCCTCTGCACTGGTTCCTCTCATGTTTGCAGTAACCTGAACTGAATAGAGTGAGACAATGACAGTAAGGAAAACTGCAACCATAACAAAAGAAACAAATTCTGCAAACCGTGAGCTGGCCAGCTGCCCTCAAATGTGCCTCCAATCTTTCAAGGATTTCATGAGTGATATCTAATACACCTTTCCGTTGGATCAAGGACTTCCTGCTAGCAACAAGAACAGCCTGAAGACAAGGTAAGAACATGTACAGACAACTTCAACTTGATAGAACACAGACCCTCTTTTTTTATAAATTCTCGAAGATTGATTTTATATCCTTGGTTAAGTCAAAAGAGAGTTCACCTGACTTTTCAATATAACTCCACCTTCGATTTCTTTTAAATTATTCTCTCGCAATGTGGTTCCGCTACTCACAAGGTCCACGATAGCATCAGCTATGCCCATCTAGATTAAGAAGAAGCCAGATAACATCAATATCAGTGTACTATTAGACTTAACATATATTATACTACCTACATTTAATGTTGTCAGCATAGCACATTGCATGTTAAATGTAAAATTCAACTGCTTGACATTTGCTGTAAAATAATATCCAACTATTCATGTCACCCCCCTCCTCCCATCCCCCCCACACCCCAAAAACAACCCAAATCAAGATCTTAAGATGCAGTGATTGCATAGCTGTACAAAATTATCAAACATACTAAGATGCAGAAAAGAAGTAACTCAGTAACTCTCACCGCAGGAGCTGCCTCTAACGCTCCATCCGCGGTCGAGAAAGTGACATGCTTCAGTCCATTTTCCTTCATAAACTTAGGGGCCAGCTGTCCACAAAAATGGAATAGAAGCTAAATTTTTCAATCAACAACTCACAAAGAAAACTGATATAGAGAAGGAATAGTTGAACAGAAGCAGAAATATGACATGACAAAATTGAAATACAACATACATAGGTGAAACCAGTTGCAACTCTCAGAGGTTTCTCGGGTGTCCATTGAGGCATCTGTGCTAGCTCCCGCAGCGAATTTATGTTCTCAAAAATCCCATATTTGGGTATCTAACAAAAGCAAAGGATGTATTAACACTACAACTGTGACGATCATGGACAACCTACATGACACTAAGTAGTGTTATAGAACAATAACTTACTGCCAAGGATAAATGGCAGTCTCCGAAGTCAAGTGCATCATGAACAAGAATTAGATCTTCATTCCCCTGCAAAAGATAATTGAAAGAATAAATTTCCAATGCTAATATTTGTATGTAGACTGTTTTCAATTGCCCCACCTTCAATTTGCCCCAAATGTATTCTTTGGCTTTCTCTAATTGTCCCCTCCGGATATCTATTACTAATTTGGCAGTGGAGCTCCCACTCCAGTACATTTGAAGCCTCAGGAATATTCAATATTTATGGGTTAGGGGAGAGAGTACATTTAGGTCCAGTAGCATTAAGCAAACATCTTTGATTATAGAAAAATATGGTCAGGACCAATTAGCATGAAATTCCAAGGACAGAAGACAGATTAGGATCTCTCCATCCCCAATTGTTGGGCCAAAAGGAATGCAAAAGACATCATCATCACCAGTTAAGAAGGTATCATTCTCTTACATAGAGATTTGTTGACAAATGGAAGGCATCAAGAGGGAAATGTGACTATATACAATACATATAGAAAGCCAAAAGCAAAAAGGCTAGGAATCCTCAGAACTTCTCATCTCTATACATTACACGTACAAACTTGAAACTACAAAACCACAAGCAAAAGGCTATGAATCGACTCAAGCCTCAAAATTCTCCACAAATCGTCAATTGTTGGGTAAATTGACCCCACACGCACCTACACAAAACCAAACCAAACCGAGCCTTACGTCCCAATCACTTGGGGTCGTCTACATGAATCCGTTTCCTCCATTGAGCTCTGTCAAAGACCACTTGTTCACACAGACCCATTATACTCATATCTTTGCACACTACAGCATCTAATGTCAATTTAGGTTTACCCCTCCCCGACGTCCCCGTAACATTGCTACCTAGAACTATCCTATCCGCTCTCTTAACTATTGCATCTTCTGGTCTACGGTAGATATGCTCAAACCACTTTAGCCTATTTTCCCTCAACTTCTCCTCTATAGGTGCTACACCTACCATCTTACGAACTGTTTCATTTCTAATCTTGTCTCGTCTAGTCTTACCACACATCCACCTCAACATTCTCATTTCCACTACACTCATCATGCTCACATGTTGTTTCTTAATAGGCCAATATTCTGTCTCATAAAGCATCATTGGTCTTATGGCAATTCCATAGAATTTTCCCTTCAATTTTGTGGGTACCACAATGATTTCGAAAGCGCACGAAGCGCAGCGCAGAGCAGGGTTTTCTGTACGAAGAGTAGCGCTATAGCAGAAAGCAATAAGGCGCACGCTTTTTGTCTTTGATCTAAAAATTGATCCGACGGTGCAAAAAACACATGTGATGGCAGCGATGCGCTGAATAATTTTTCTTTTAAGTCTGATTTAGCCCTAAATGGACCATACGAATCATACCCAGCGTAACCGAGCAGCAAAGCAGCTTCAGGCGATTGAGATAGCAGCAGCAACTTCAGTCGATCGAGCTTCTCAGTCGATCGAGAGTAGCTTCAGTCGTTCCAGAGCAGCTTCTGTTGATCGATCAAGGTTGTAGCTTCCGTCGACAACTGACAACAGCAGCTTCAGTAGGACGGTAACCTCCTCCTCCTCCTCTTCTCCGCGACTTCTTCTTCTTTCTTCCGGTTCATCTTCTTCTTCTTTCTTCTGGTTCATCTTCTTCTTGTTTCTTCTTCCTTCTTCTCCTCTTCTCCTCCTCTTCTCCACCGACTCCTAGCCTATTTTTTTCTCTCTTTTTTTCCTCTTCTTTTATTTCTTTGATCCAGTGGGCTGTCCGGCTGTTTTTTTTTTTTTTTTTTTTTAACGTGGCCAGTGGGCTATGGATTTTTATTTTTTTTTGATGTGGGCTGTGGATGTTTTTTTTTTCCAGCTTTATGTGTTTATGACTTTATCGTATTATTTGTACTAGTTAATTGTAGATGACATCTGAAAATTCTAGTAAAAAGGACCCTGGTTGGAAGTATTGCGAAAAGGTTGATCCACACAATAATACCAAGTTGAAATGTATGTTTTGTGACGAAGTGAAAAAATGGAGGTGTGTCAAGAATCAAGCAACACCTTGCAGGAGGAGCTAAAAGGAATACGGCGGCATGTCGCCGATGCCCACCTGAGGTTAGAGAGAAGATGAGGGAGTTTATACGTAAAAGGGATGAAGCAAAGAGTCAAATTAAGTCTGTACCAGATTTTGATGATGCAATGAATGATGATGATTATGACCTGGACCTGGATGATGATATTATTGAATCTAATCCCCGTTCTAAGAAATCTTCTACTCACGGAAGCACAACCTCCGCATCTATTCATTCTAAGCCTAAGAAACCAAGAAACATAGGGCCTCTCGATACTTACTACACTCCTGAACCAGAGGTGGTGGTGGAAAATAGAAAAGCCAAGGGCAAACAGCCAAAAATTGATGAGAATGAACCATATAAGAAAATATTGAAAGACCGAGCTCATCAGGCTATTGCAAGGTGGATATATGATTGTGGGATACCTCTAAATGTTGTGAACAATGATAGTTTTTCGCCAATGATAGAGGCTATTGGGCAATACGGTCCGGGTTTGCCCCCACCAACTTATCATCAAGTGCGAGTCCCTCTTCTAAAAAAAGAGGTAGAACATGTTAACAAGTTGATGGAGGAGCACAAAAAAGACCAAGAACAGTATGGGTGTACGCTAATGAACGATGGGTGGACTGATAGGAAAAATAGAACATTGATGAATCTTTTGGTGAATTCTCCGAGGGGGACCATGTTTCTGAAATCTATGGATGCGTCTGGAATTGTAAAGGATGCAGAAGTGATATATGAATTGCTTGATGGGTGGGTGGAGCATATTAGAGAAGCAAACGTGGTTCAAGTTGTTACGGATAGTGTTGCGGCAAATGTGGCAGCAGGTGAGAATTTTAATTTGCTATTTGGTTGTGTTACTTACTTAGTTGAAGTTATGAACAATTAAAAATCACTTATTATTCTAGACTTCTAATTTTAACTTCTAACACCACTTATTTATAACAATTAACAATTACCAGGGAGGTTGTTGGAGGCAAAACGGCCTCACTTGTTTTGATCTCCGTGTGCTGCCCATTGCTTGGACTTGATGTTAGAAGACATTTTTAAGTTACCAAATTTGAAGACAACTTGGGAAAGGGCAATAATGATTCATGGTTATATTTATAATCGGCCCTCTTTGTTGAATATGATGAGGCAATTTACCCAAAGGAAGGAGCTCGTTAAGCCGGCAAAAACTCGATTTGCAATCGCTTGTTTGACTTTGCAAAGGGTTTATGAACAAAAGGGAAACTTAAAGGAAGATGTTTACTTCAGAGAAGTGGACCAATAGCAAATGGGCAAAAGAGCAAGGAGAAAAACATGTAGAAAAGTCATGTTGATGGCCTCATTTTGGAGGAATGTGCTCCTTGCCCTGAAGTTCGCATCCCCACTTGTTAAGGTACTTAGATTTGGTTGATGGAGAAGTCAAGCCTCCAATGGGATACATTTATGAGGCTATGGATCGGGCTAAAGAAACTATTGCAAATTCCTTCAATCAAAATAAGGAGATGTATGATGAGGTCTTTAAGATGATCGACAAGAGGTGGGAATCCCAATTGCATCAGCCTTTGCATGCAGCTGGTTTTTACTTAAATCCTGAATTTTTTTACAAAGATCCAAAGGCTTGCAAAGTTCCAGAAGTCATTGGAGGCCTATACAAATGTATCACAAAGTTGATTCCCAATAATGATACACAAGACCTTGTTTGTGCCGACTTGATGAAGTATGAGAGAGCTGAAGGACTCTTCGGTAACCCAATGGCAATAAGGCAAAGAAATACAAGGGCACCAGGTATCACCATGTTAACCTTAATCTAGTAACTAATTTAAGTCCTAAGAGTTGCACTTTAAGAATGTTTTCCAATATCAATATGCTATGGTGTGTAGCTGACTGATGGGCCTCATTTGGTCATGACACTCCCGACTTGCAAAAATTTGCCATCAAAGTTCTTAGCCTTACTTGTAGTTCCTCGGGATGCGAGCGTAATTGGAGTGTCTTTGAGCATGTGAGTATATGATAATCAAGTTCATTCATTGACTTCCTTTAGTTATGTATGATCATGAATTTAAGTCCCTTGTATAATTAATTGTTAATGCAGATTCACAAAAAAAAAAGGAATAGACTAGCTCAAAAGCGTCTAAATGATTTGGTATTGTTAAGTACAATAGAGCATTGAGATGCCGATACCTCAAACGTGATCGCATTGATCCTATATCTTTGAAAGATATTGATGAGAGCAATGAATGGTTGGGTGGGAAGATGGAGGAAGAAGCTGTGTTAAGGGTGGTGATTTGAATTGGGATAATGTTGCTTTAGCTTCTGGAGCCGAAGAACCTCGGAAAACAACTAGAGCATCAAGTTCAAAGTCAACAGACTCAACACCTATCGCGAAAATGGCAAAACCAACTCCAAAGGCTAAGGCTTCAAGAGGAAAGACATCTCTTATAGATGAGGTGATTGAAGAGGGAGAATGGGAGACGGATGATGAGGAGGAGGAAGATGTGGAAGGATATAAATCAGAATCATCAGATGATGATGATGAAATTGAAGATGAAGTTCTTGGTTCTGAGAATGATGATTAATGTCTATGCATGACTCTAGATTTTATTGCCTTTAATCCTTTTGTTATGCCTCTAAGGCTAAACATTATTATGTTAGCTTTTCATGGATGATATGTTATGTTTCGTGTTTGGTACTTTCGTTTAACCATTAACATGTTATGTTTTATGACATTTGAAAGTTTTACAAGTGTTTGTTTGTGTTGAAAACTTGTTCTAATAAAATTTGCCTCGTTGAGAAGGAATTTTTTTTTTTTGCGCTTCGCGTCAATAAAGCGCACGCCACGCCTTGCGCTAAAGCCCCTGGGGACTGTTGCGCCTTTTGCCATTTAAAACACTGGGGTACCCTCTTGTCAGATAGTGCACCAATACTATGGGTTCCTCAAACCCATCAAATATCAACAATTTTGTTCACACCACATTTTGTACATCTCAAAATTTAACTCTAATCTAGGAGCTTGAAGATCGGCTAATAAAGGAGCCACTCTCCAAAACCTTATCCTATTTGCTTCTCAAAGTTATGGCCCGCCCCTTAAGTCAAAGAAATAAATCTAAAAACCAAAAACTGTGCAGTTCTTACCTGTCCATACTCACTAACAATATCAAGACCCACAATACCAAGGTCTAGATCCCCTGATACCAATTTTCGTACAATGTCTTTTGGCCGTTGAAACCAAACTTCAAAGTTTGAGAGCTGCAGTGAAACATTAAAATTAAAATGTCATGTGCAGCTACAAAAGACATGACCGTAAGCATATCCTTAAATAATAACCGAAAAATTATTAGCTGAAAACAAAAATCAAGAGAGACCACTATGGTCAAACAGAATGCATAACAAATTGGCAGAAAGCTTCCTATTTGAAGAAAGAAAAAGGGAATTGATTTTGGCACTCCCCAAATTGATAAACACACTCCCTAGGTATAGGGGTTGATTTTGGCCTATACCTAGGGAGTGCGGTTATCAATTTGGGGAGTGCCAAAATCACTCCCCAAGAAAAATATGCTTCGAAAGTATGTTTCAAGCATATTTAGCACAAGTTTTAACCGAACAAATTTAATTGCACCAATAGAGGGAGGACTATAAGGTGAAAACTTGTTCACATACAGAGTCATACACTCCGAGAGAGTTTGCTATGATGATGGGTTGGATGATCATTAATGCTGAAATGGACAAAGCTAACACTGAAATGGACAAAGCTAACACCGCATTACAACGCATGTCTTGTTACTGAAAAATAAAATGTCACACACTTATGGATGCATGATGCATATTGCACTGTCCTAACTCGTATATATTGTAGTTTTGCCACTTCTGCTAACCAATACTACCAGCTAAAGGTAAACTAGAGATGCACCCAAAATACTTATCGGACGACAACCACCACATAGAAGACATTTCTTTGCACTTAAATTCAATAGCATATTATTGATCCTGCTCATAATGCAAAATACACACACACACATACATACATACATACATGACACTATGTTACAAGAAATCAGTCTCGGTTGTCAGGTATCGGGTGTGGGTGTATATCTAGAGTCAGGAATGTCAAATCTCAAATTGAAGGGCAAACAGACTTGGAAAAAATGGACCATCACTGTTAAATTTCAGTAGCTTGTGGTAAACATAATGTTCTGTGTAGTACAAAGTGTCAAAAAAGCCTTTCTCTCTTTTTCCAGCAACAGTGACAGAGTATAAATGAAATAGTAACAATGTTACAATAAGTATCTGACAGGAACTATTCAGACACGTACCACATTCTTATCTAGGTGTGCAGTGTCTGAGTACTAAACTTATTAGAACAGTCCTATATAACCAGTAACAAACTGGCATAGCCTGCAGGATTTATGGCGCTCCAAACAATGAAGTTCTCCAAAGCATTTAAAACCTCATAAATCTCAGAATTTCCAGAGTGTAAAACTAAGGACGAGAATGACAGCAGGCTATCAGATAGGCTGGTTACCACCTTGGTATCTAGTTATCTACTAAAAAGATTATGTGCGGCCGTGTAAAAACATACAAGTCCACGTGCTTATCAAGGTGGAGGAACTGCGATTGTGCAGTGATTGATAAGCTAATACAACAAAACGGTCATTGTAACAGGAAGGATTGTGCTACATGGTCACGGTCACTCACGGATGTGGCGGCTTACGCAAAAGCCAAACAAAAAAAACGATTTATGTCAAATGCAGTAAAGAAATTTGCAGTTCAATTCTTATATCCGAAACTCATTCGCATTTCCACCTGGGTAATCTAATGATTCTACAAACAATTGGAGTTTCAAAACTGCACAACTGGAGTGTTAGCATTACGTGACTTAAATCGTTTTGGGGCCATTTCCCACCATCATCTCATCATGCAATCAAGAATATCATAGTACAAATATACATAATAAATCAGCTCAAAGCACAAGACCTGAGGAATTTCAGCCACATACTGTCGAGGATTCACTTGCCTGACGGATAATTGACAATCCTGTCATAAATAGCATCAAACAAAGCAATTAGCAGTTAAATAAACAGAATACAATTAAACTAGCAAAATTTTACTTTCCATAAATGAGAACGAAAGGAGGGGTGAATGAGCCCGAGTGATACTCCAGTTTCGTCTTTCGAAAAACCTAACACCTGCCATCCCCCCCCTCTTTCTTTTCTTTTTTTTGTAATAACATTAATTACCTTTTCTTTTCTTTTTTTTGTAATAACATTAATTACCCCATCCTAAGACTATATTCATCCATAAAAAAATCTAACAATTGGTGATATATTTACCTTTTGAAATCGATGTCGATCCACAAAATGGTATGTGTCATGGTTGCATATAATCATATTATTTTGATAGTTCAAGATGGTTGGGGGTATTTGGGAGCCACTTTTGCAATAAAATGTGAAGTCGGAATAGTCAATTATGAACTATATAAACTATAGATTATAAATTATATTCAAAATAAATTACGAGCCTGTGAATGCTTTTGGATAGGGCTGCAAACAACCAGGCCCGGCTTGGCTTGACTCGTTTAGTAATCAATCCAAGCTCAAGCTCTAGTTTTAGGCTCGTTTCGTAAACGAGCTGAGCTTAACACTAGGTTCAGTTGTATAGGCTCGGTTCATTTAAAAGGGCTCGTATAATAAATAAACTGGGCTTGGCTTGGCTCGTTTAAAGCCGAGCTCGAGCACATTTGCACCCCTACTCGTTTTGGATAATGTATGAACTGAACAGTCTTTACAACAGAGTACTTTTGACCGTATTGCCTTTCACTGGGATGTATGTACTTGAAAGGGAAATTAGTTTTTCAGTTATAACTTAGTCGTAAAAAATGCAAAATGAGAACCCAAAAAAAAATCTCTGATCGTGGCTTCATGATTCAATTTTGAGAATTAATTGTGGCAAAATGCAATTTACCTTGAGCAGATCGAGAGTATCCGTTGCCATTCGACCTTTGCTAGGCAATCCGAGACGAATTTCTCTCCTTTCGAGAACTCTATTGTCTGCGATTCCGCTCGACACGGCGGCCGGAGACGCCACAGCGCAACAGGAAATGCTGAATTTCACTGAAACTCGAGGAGAATAAGAAGAGTGAGAAAACGAGGAGGAAGGGGAGACCGCGAGCGGGCATTGCAGGAACAAGGGGTTGACGACGGGCATGGTGGCGGCGGGGCGGGGCGGGAGAGAGTTTCTCTCTCCGCGACGGCGGCGGCGGCGGGGGTAGAGAGAGAGGGCGCGCGAGGGGAGTTTGGGAAGAGATAATCGCCCCCGCGTGAGCGTGTTGCGAATAGATATAGTAATACTGTTTGGATTCGTTGTTGGTTTGCGGTAATGATTCTGTGCACTTGGGGATATTCTTGGTTGGCTACGTTTCACGCTTCTTGGTAAAGGATTCAGATCTAGTCAAATCAAATATTTATATAATTCGCGTGCGTGGGGGCGAGTGGAAAAGCGAGGATGAAAACATCTTTGAAATGTACTCATTTGCCAACTAAAATTCACGAGAACAAAAATTGAGGATGTGAGCGCGGTGCGAGAATTGACAATGGAAGAGCAATCAATAATTTATATGAGACCCCGTTCCACTATTTCACTTTTTTGTTTTGTCCTTTTTGAAATTTTTTTGTGTTTGTTTGTTTTATGTCAAAATTTTTTGATTTTTTGATTCGTCTCGACAAGACGATGAAAGTCGATTTTTTTTACTTAAAAGTGGTCCTTGTTTAAAATATTTGGGTAAAAGTAAATTTTGTTTACTTTTCCGATTCGAATCAAAAAGTCAAAAAAAAAATTGGCGCCAAACAAACAATCGCAAAAAAAATTTAAATAAGGACAAAACTACACTTTTTCTAAAAGTGTTAGCGGAACTGGATCGTCTTGTAAGATCTCTTTTTATTTAGTGAGATTTTTCGGGCTTAATAGTAGAAATTGTTTGTTTTTAAAAGTCTACCAAATATAATTTGCGTACGTGCAGTAAGCATGAGTGGAAAAGCGAGGTTGAAAGCATATTCAAAACACATTCTTAGCGGCTACAATTAACGAGAACAAAAATTAAGGACGTGAGCGCGAAGCAAGAATTGACAACCAGAGTGCAGAGCAATTCGTAGACTTTTTTATGCGACAAAGATCTAGATCCTTGGGGATTGTCTTGTTTAAGATCTCTTTTTATTTTGTGAGATTTTTCGGGCTTAATAATAGAAATTGTTTATTTTTAAAAGCCTGTAAAGTTCGTCAGCCGTTTTATAAAAATTACATTTATCAAATAGTATCATTATTTGTTACTCATTTTGTATCTTTCTTCTTCATTTTTTGTCTGTTTTTTTTTTTTTACTTTTAAATACTGTATCTCAAATTGTTTGGTCATTCCTACCTTCCTCTTACCTATTGAATTGAAGTGACAAGTCTCGATTTATTAGAAAGTTTTTTTTTAAAATTGTTTAAATTAAAATATGCAATAATCACGCTCTCTACACAGAATTTTCAATAATAGACAAGTATTTTATGACCGAGGAAATACGTTTTTTTGAAACATTTACATTGAAAAAATTGACATTGCAACGCAAATCAAACTGATTGAACATCATATTCAATGTGACCGATGTTTTGAATAAACATCTAAAAATTTAATCATTTTGACTATTGAAACGAACTCGAAAAGGACGTGTAAATGCCCAACGTAAAGTACATAACCATTGAGTTTTCAGAGGAATCAGCATATTCTCCTTTTTTCTAAAGTCTAACCTGATCCCATCCCACTGCAATTGAAATTTGGAAATCTTGTCTCAGTAGATAATAATAAATGTTCTAAAATAAGGGCTTACGTGTAGGGATGGCGGCAACATGTCGGTCGGTCGCAGATTTTTATCAATCGAATAAAGGATATTAGTAAAAAAAATTACACTATTAATTAACTTAATAAGTAATTAGTAAAAAACTTAAACTATTGATTAACTTAATAAGTAATTGTATCGTTTGATACGTTCGTTGTGGTATGGTGACCAGAGGGCGATTATGATGGCTTGTGGTGGTTAATAAAGGTTAGTCGATCGATTACTGTCAGGGCAACGATTGGTCGATATAATTGACTACATTAGATCGATTGATTTGATTAAGAGTTTTAATTTGTGCATCAATCTATTTCAATCGATAAATATATCACATAATTTGCAAAATAAGACGACAAATTAAACGTTGACTAGATAAAAAAGGCTACTTCTTTTGATTAATATTCCATCCGTCTCTTTTTAAGTGTCCTGCTTCGTAATTCAAACTTATTAAAAAGACATCATCATTACACCTTTTACGTCAACTGTCTCTCCTTACCCTCTATGAAAACATTATCATTACATTTTTATTCACTAACTTACTTTTAGGGGCAAAATAGAAAAATTCATCAACTTTTACCAATTAATTTTACAAAATAGACACTTATTAAGGGACAGCCTAAAATAGAATACCGAACTCTAAAAAAATGACGGAGGGAGTATATATATAGCTAGCGGTTGGAATTGGATTGTTCTATGTTAACTAACATAACATGGCTTAATATATAATTGGACCATTCAATCTGATTAAGGTAAACTGTTTGATGCACATGACATTAATTGTAGTTGATTTGGGTATCAAATTGACTAGTGCAACTTAATTACCAACAATAACTATTTGATCTTAGTGAGGTTGCGCTAATCTGTTTGATTTTTATTTATTTTATTTTTTTGTCAAACGATAGGATAAGATTAATCGGCTTGGTGTTAGAGAGGCTGGTAATCAGAAAATTCAAACCATTCCATTAATTAATTACTCCATACGTAACATTATCATATCTTGGCTCTAAATGTATAGTATGTACTATTTATTTAATGGAAGTATAGTGGGTAGATGGTGGTTGGATGGCTGAGGTGTTAATGGTGGCCTCGCAGGACAGCACTCTTTCTGCGTTAGTGTTTCCGTAGTCCTCTCGCAGTTATAAATCTGTGCCTTTTGTCGTCAGCGTATTTCTTTGGAATTCGTTGGCAAGATTTGCAGCTTGTGACGGTCAGTGGCGTCTGATTAGCAGGTTTCGAGTGGTCGTTTGCTTTGTCAGTTTATTTTTTTTTGTCCCTGCGCAGATATATCGCCCCTTGAGGGCTTGTTCACTCGTTCCATTTTGATCGAGTTCACCCGGTCCTTTTGGATAACCCTTAAGTTGTTGAGGTCTCTACCCAACCGAGGGCTTCGGATCTGGTTCTTGTACCCCTTGTGGAATTTTACTTAGTAATGAAAAGTTTATTCTGATAAAATAAAATAAAAAAACCATTTTTTACGTATAAATAAGAGTTATACTTACCTCTAAGCATTATACCTCATATATTCGTCAAAGACATACTTTCAACTTATTTTTTGAGTCGTTTTGATGAATGGGATTGTATGACTCTTGGATCATAAATCATTCGGTGGTGTATGAGTTTTTTATTATGGACCATTGTAGGACTTAATATTGTTGATCTTAGTTACCTCTTAAAAGAATAATCAAAAGATATGTGACAAAATTTGATTATATTACTGGAGATATCATAACTATTCTAGAAGCCATCGCACCTCTTTGTTTCTCCCTTCCTCTCCTTCCCCCTAGGGTTTTCACCTTAAAAAGGGGGAGGGGGAGGGGGGCTTATGGAGTTTTTCTTGTCGTCGGCCTCCGATTGGAATCTCTTTTCCTCCCATTTCATCACTCTCCATCCTCATTCTCCCCTCACACTTTGGCCTTCTTGGTTCCTCTACCGTTGGACCTCCTCCATCATATTTGCCGTTTGTCGGTGACTCATCTCTGGTGGTGCGGTTAAGATGTGCAGCTGTGGATGCAAAACTTTTGTGCATGATTGGGTCGTCAAAGTTAAAGATCTACGCTAGTGGATGATGATGGCGAGGTTTTCTCTCCGGTTTCTTGCTGTGAGTTTTTCTCTTGGCTGGTTTTTCCTAGTTGGGTTGTTTCTTGTTTTCACAGGAAAATGTTTAGTTGGTTTGGGGTATAGTCTGTGGATGAGCTGTCTTAGTTACTTGGTCCTTTGTCTAAAAACGAATTTTCATCTTAATGTAGGAGTAATTTTGGCTGAAGTTATAATATCATCTTTTATCGATTGGAAAGAAAAAAAAAACTATTCTAACAATATTGTCCAAAAAAACCTAAGATTGACAAAAAAAAAAAACTATACTCAAAATCGCAGGGGCTCAAAGTGTATTTTGACCAATTTAGAAAAGGTTAGGACTGAGGAAGAAGAGACCCAAAAAGAAGATCCGGTGTACCATCGTCGACCAAACAACAAATTAATCGGAGGAGAGTCATTATTTGGTATAATCACTACTTAAACAAAACAAAATACTATTCCGTACCACATTCCACTCTTCATCTCTCTCTCTCTCCTCCGATTCCCAGCTAAGAAAAGCACACCCCCCAGCTAAGCAAAAGCACTCCACCATCTCTCTCTCCCATCCCCCACAGATCTCCAAACCCATCCGAAGCCTTCGTATACAGAAAACCCACAAACGCAAACTTCCAAATATTCCTGTTTTACGAAGAAGATCCACCGGTTGGTTACCTCGATTTCCGAGTCAACTCACAAGCTGACGACAGTTGAACCGAAATGCCCTGCGGAAAAAACTAGGGTTTCTGTTTGTTCACTCAGTTGCAATCATGGCGACGGAGGTTTCTCACAGCTGGAGCCTCTCCTACAAGGGCATGACCTCGGACAACATCAAGGGCCTGGTGTTGGCGCTGTCGTCCAGCGTGTTCATCGGGGCTAGCTTCATTGTCAAGAAAAAGGGACTTAAGAAAGCCGGCGCATCTGGAATTAGGGCAGGTACAGTTATAGAATCACACGTAGCTTGATGAAGTAATTTTGCAGTTTTGAGTCTTTTGACTGTGTACCTTGCTGTGATTCTGCTGTTAAATTGGTGATATTTGTGCTATATTTGGTAAATTGATAGTGTTGCATTTACTTCTAAGTCATCATTACTGACCTCTGCAGAAAGGTTACTGTATTTGGGAATTTGGCGTGCTTTAATATGGTTTGATCGACTAAATTGGGATATCCACCTGATCTGAACTGATTCAATTTATAGGAACTCTACACAACCAACGGGCAATGGCCGAGCCAATTTATAGGATTACTGAGGTTTTTGATGCAACCAAACAGCCAGTCGTTGCATCTATAAATTAGATTCCGGAGTTGGCCAGGTGATCAAGGCCTAGGATTTAGGGGTTTGCTCTATCTACAGTCTCAGGTTCCAAATCTCTCATGTGTTTTTTTTTTTCTTTTGGGTGGGGGGTAAGTAATTTCAAATCTCCTATGTATTATCAACTCTTATGATGCCAATATGTATGGGATGTTGTCCCGGCTTTAATTGGACTCTCCGCTAGTGGACGGAGGGATTGGGTCCCAGGAATTAGTCGAGGTTCGTGTATGCTGGCCCGAACACCCTGTATTATAAAAGAAACAAATAAAAAGATTCCGAGGATTACATGTTCATAGTGGTCCAGAATGCTGTCGCCTATCTGCCTTTGCTGGTGTTATGGGCGGTTTGTTGGTGTTGGTATGGTACCACTGTTACAACGACCAGAAAAATTTCGAGAATTTGGAATCCATGACTGTCAACTTCCGCTGAATTTATCGTTCGTGGCCTTTCACAAGATTTTGTGTGTTTCTTATGTAGGAATGGTTTATATTTGTTATGAACATCACACAGCAACCTATTACAGTTTCTCTTTTCACTCTGTGGCCTATTTTGTGGAGTGCAGCTCCTCTCCAATCCTCCTAAAATTGGAGGATCTTCCAATCCTATTTATGACCTGACACGTGGATGCTATTGAATCTAACAGCTGAAAACATTCTTCTCCTAACCTCCTCCTTATCCAGGTAACACCCAATAACCTCTCTTCCACTTCTTCCTTCAGCCCACTCCCCTCCCTCCCCTTCTCTCTCTCCGCCGACAAGCCATCACCATCCAACCCACTGAATTCATATTAATTGAAAACTTTGAAATTTAAGATCTAGATGATCATAGCACTGAAGATAGCCCTAGCCCTAGATTTTGGGTTTCAAATTTCCGATTACCAAATGGTGGTCGAATAACGATTTTTTTTTTAAGATCTAATAACGAGTTAGCAGTCCACTTTTTTGATCTACAAAAATCGTTAAGTTCTCTGGTGGTGGTGGTGGGAATGGTGATGAAGCATTCGCTATGGCTGGAAAACGTCTCCAATGGCTGAGAGTGAGAAGAAGAGGAAGGGGGAGAGAGAGAGAATTTTGTGTGCTCAACCACGTGGCCTTTCACTGAGTTGTACATCTTGACCGTTGGATTTGGATTGGAGGATCCTCCAATCATTTGAGAATTGGAGAGGAGCCAAACTCTATTTCGTGGCATCTTATTCATTCCTCTTGCTGTCTAATTTTAACTGTGTTTATGAGTTGGACCAGTGTTTAGAGGAAGGAATGCGTTGTTAGCCACGTGAAAGAGAGTCAAGTGACAAGTGCGATCACGGGCTGCCTATTTTAAGTTGTCAACCTTATCCTTATCTAATTAATGTGATGGAAAACACTCACTTTCATATTCATTGTCTCCTTGTAAGCTACCATTATATATTTTTCATAAATATTTGTTTTTCGTGTACTTGGTGGATGCGTCTGTCAGGATTGTTTCCTGAACTCATTTTATGGTTTATTATACCTAATTCCCAGGTTATTAGGCCACTATTGTTTGATTGAAACATATTCAATGCTTCTTTTGACAGGTGTTGGAGGTTTCTCATACCTATACGAGCCACTGTGGTGGGTGGGCATGACAACAAGTGAGTTTACATAACTATCGTCTGTTCTATGGTATATTTGTTGGATCAATGTAGGAGCATCTGGAATTTCAGTTTCCGTGAAGTTTATCTATAATGGCCCCTAATTGGCATTGTTTTTTTTGGCTGATCGGGTCATGAACAAATAACTAAGAATGATTAAACATGATCAGAATTGAAATATTCCGTTAACCATGCAACATTGTTAAAAACCCCTCATGAGAATGGCAGGCCTTGGGAATTCTGTAGAGTGAAATCCATTATTTCATGAATCCAATTGTGGTTGCCTTACCTATGGATATTACTCCATATTTTCTAGCCCCTTGTCTATTCCCCCAACAAACTATTGACCCCTTGTCTTTCGTTCTCTTTTTGTTTTTCCACTTGATGGTAATATTATCACGATATCAAGCACTGCATTTCCTTGTTACCCTACTGCACAAATTGCTTGTATATTCTAGAAGATTAGAATGTCTACTGAAAACGTGAGTTCTAATGGCTAGTAATTTGTTAACAGTGATTGTTGGAGAAATTGCTAATTTTGCGGCTTATGCATTTGCCCCAGCTATTCTGGTTACTCCTCTTGGTGCGCTCAGCATTATTATCAGGCATGGTAGAAAGTTGCAAAATTATTTTACTTTGATTCCCTGGTTTGGCTGCTAATGACCACGTCGTGCTGCAGTGCTGTACTTGCAGATGTCATTTTAAAGGAGAAGTTACATATTTTCGGGATTCTTGGTTGTGTTCTGTGTGTTGTTGGTTCCATCACAATTGTTCTACATGCTCCTCCAGAAGGCGAGATTGAGTCCGTGAAAGAAGTGTGGGATCTTGCTACGGAGCCAGGTCTTTTCGTTTAGCTCTTCTTACTGTGTTTTTTCCATTTATTTATGCTGTTTTCATGCTACACTTATTCTGTATTATTTACTAGACTGTAATTAACGGGGTGTCGTTTCCACTTTTCTTCTTGGTAGGTTTCCTCTTGTATGCAGCTCTCGTGCTAACAGCTGTCTTCATAATTATATTCCGCTATATCCCACAATATGGCCAGACACATATAATGGTCTATATTGGAGTTTGTTCGTTAGTTGGTTCCTTGTCGGTATGTATTGGCTGTTTGCAGTTGGAGATTCTTGCATAATTTATTTCCCGTTTTAGTTGCTTCTAGATTATTTAATCCAAGGATATTCTGTGACAGGTCATGAGTGTCAAAGCACTTGGAATTGCCTTGAAGCTCACATTATCAGGGATGAACCAACTAATATATCCCCAGACGTGGGCATTCGCTGCTGTAGTCATTACTTGTGTAATTACCCAAATGAATTATTTAAATAAGGTAATGAAGTTTTCTTGTCTTTCCGTTTCCATTAATGGTTTGTGTTTTTCGTTGTCTTTCGTTGTCGTTCATCTTTGGCTGTTTGGTTACACCTTGCTAATTGTGTTACCGTCATTGCTCGTGTGCAGGCCCTCGACACATTCAACACAGCTGTGGTATCTCCCATTTACTATGTTATGTTTACGTCTCTAACCATTTTGGCAAGTGTGATCATGTTCAAGGTAATTATTTGGCAAATGAGGAACTTTAAAAACACTGTTGATTTGGGAGGTCCATTATATTTTTACGGTATAATTAATTCTGCCGACCAACTTTACTTATTTTGCGTTTCATTGCTTCTTGATATTGATATTGGGTGCCTGCTTATTCCCAACTTTTACTATGTTGCTCAACATTTCAAGTTCGTTTTGTGGGTGTACAGGACTGGGATAGGCAGAATGCAACACAGATTGTGACAGAAATGTGTGGTTTCGTGACAATATTGTCAGGGACCTTTCTTCTTCACAAAACAAAGGACATGGTTGATGGTAGGCTTGTTTACCTCTCTTTTGTTTTTCACTACAAATTCGGGATAGTGTAGGACAGTGAAGTTTAATTTTCCATGTCAGGAATTCGTTCCTCTTGACAGTTACACTCAGTTTTCGCAACTCCAATCAAATACCAAGCATTTTTTAGCAATACATGATACCATTGTCAACTCATATGCAGGCATGTGCACGTCGCCATCCATGAGAAACTCTAAGCACATGGATGAGGAGAATGGTTTTGGACAGGAAGGCATTCCTCTTAAGCGGCAGGATTCATTGTGACTGATGTAGCACCTCTGATTCATCGGATGAAGGGACTTCAACGTGTCCGACTTGTATTTTATATGCATTGGATCCGCCCTTTAGTTCTTTTACGGGGTACAGTTGGAGAAGAAAAGGGGAAGTTTTAATTCGTTCGTTTTCCCCTTGGTGAATCATATGTGGGGTGGCTTTCGAACGCAGAGTCCCTTCCGCTCAAATGAGAGGGACAAGCGGAAATGTAATCCGGAGCGTACCTGGTTATATAAAATGGATTCTTTCTTCATTCTTTTGTGCCATACTGTTGCCCCCGTTTTTACAGGAATTGGCACTTTAATCAACACAACACAACAAACTGTATCATTATGAATTTTCCCGATCTATAGATTGTTTTGTTTGTTTTTGAACTTTGAAGATGGTTTTTGGGCTGATTGCACTCACCCATGACCACACGCACCCGAGACGGAGGTTTTTATTCTTCAGCTGCAAAATAGCATTATGTTTATTGGCACTGCTAATTGAAGAGAGATGCAAGTTCTTTTCGTAACTTGGTTGCATCCCTTCGATCTTCCCTTCTCATCCCTTTCCAAAGAAGGAATTCAAGGACTTCAATGGCTATGGTTCAGATTCTGTTGAAAAATGAGTCGGAGGGGTAAAAATAGGATAATCCACAGAGATTCCTGGAGAGAATAGTTTCAAGGTTTGAATCCTTTCATCAAAGACGCTAATAGCAAATCTTACCATTGCGCAACTCAACCTTGTTTCTTCATTTGATTGCCTCTAAACGCGAATTGAATACTACCAAAAAGGCTAGCAAAGGCAGAGCTTTCAAGTAGTCGATACGGACCTGAATCTGATATATCTATCAAAAATTGAAGTTTTCATTTTCTATTTCCATCATGACAAGATCCTTTGAAAAATACAACCGAATTTCACCCTTCTCTCTCCTATTCTAGTGTCTTATTACTTACTACGTACGGGCGGGGCTGTACTTCTTGCAATCACCATTGCCGTGAATGAATTCACTTCTGACCACCCCTGCCTCTCTCAGGGTTAGTGTCTCAGAAGTCCGAGGAAGACCAAAAAACAGGGAGGCAAAACCATAGCAGTCCATCTTCAGGAAAATGTTGGAGTTCAAGTCTGTCTCCGGCTTTGCTTCAAAAGGTCAGATACAGAAGCACAATGTGTTGAGTTGTAATTGCATTTCTCGCAGCATGATTGAAGCAATTCAATGGCTTTCAGGCACCTGCACAATTGGAAAATGAACTTAAACCCAAGACTCATTACCTTAAGAAAGAGAGATAATAAACACCCACTTGAAGCTCAAACTATAATCTAACTAAACCAGCAAAGTTCAAAACTATAAAACACTAAAACATCATAAATGAAGGTTGGCGCGATTGCAGGTTTTAACCGACCAGAGCCATCTGATAGAGTGAAAGAACAGATCAATCAAACTTTGTGACTTTAATTGGAACATAAAGTCTATTGGGGCCGTCTCTACTTCTGAGAATCCCCGGCTTCAGATCGTTAACTGACCTCACAAATAACCCAAATTTCAAAAATAGGCTGTTGGACTACAAAATCATCGTGGTAATCATGAAGTGATATAGGCACGCTGTGATGCTTTAACCAAATGATGAAAACAGCTAATCAACGTCATAGTTCTAGGCTTCTAGCACATTATACAGATTTGTGGTGCAACATCGATTTCTTGTCCTGGGTTTCCACTGCCTCCATGGAAGCAGTTTAACTTGCCATGACATGTTGATAAAGACTGTCTACCCATCTTTTGGCTATTAACTATTTGGATACCTGGAGAAACACTTAGGAGGATGTTTGAACTCTGAACAGTGAACACCCGTCATCTTTCGTTATTTGTACTTCCATTTAAAGGACAAGCTTGTTTTATGGCCCAAGAATTCTTAACTAGGAAAAAAGTGTTCTGAACCATAACTTCTTGTTTTTGCCCAGGCCTCATTCCTCTTACCTTCAAATGGGTTTCGAGCCCCACAAAAGGGAAGGGCTATGGGGCTCCAGATTCACACAGAGGGATGCCTGGCATCTATGGACTATGAATGCATGAAGGCTGGAGATCTACTATTTATTGGAGGGTCATGACATTGAAGGTACCTCACCTGGTGATGTGTCTGACCGAGTAGAATGGGGATATAAGGCTCCCTTTGCTTGAGCAATCTGCAGGTAAGTAACACCTCTGGTGGTGGCACCAAAATCTCAAACACGACAAAGTTGTAACCCAGTAACAATGTCGGGTGTGCTCTTCAAGAACATGGAGGGGCGTGGAGAATGTCCAATGTCTTATGGTTGGTCGCTAAACTCCTACGGCAGAAGTCCTTGCGGGAAACGGAATTAGGCACTTTGGCAAGCTCTCAACCATAGCCACCTAGTCACAAATCTCAGTAACCCAGCACCACAGGGCATGGAATAGCTCGGGCACTCCATGAAGGCAAAACCAATCCCCAGGGACTTTCTATGCCTTGCTCTCAAGTCTTGACCTAGGGCAAGAGCATCAGAGCCTTTGGAGAATAAATTCAAGAATTCAAGGGAAGGCTCCTCAATGCGATGGGAACAATCGGGAGGAGGCTTAGCTTTGATTGAGTGGGGGATGACAAATTCTATATGGGGTTTCGAGAGATCTTCCCTAAGTTCCTTGCCTCAAAGCTAATGCACCATCCCATTAGCCTCAGCGAACAAAAGTATGATCTGAAACGAGAAGTTCACATAGTGTTGTATCCAATCCAAGTTTCATCTCATGAGACGGGCACATGGAGTAGTGCATGCATAAAGTAACATGGCACTCTATTATCCATTACCCATTTGGGGTGAATTATACTTGTCTCCTTGTGACAGATTAGCAACAATCACTTCACCACAGTTCTTGGGTTAACAACTAACGAGTCACATTTTGGCCAACTAACATAAAGCAAAACATGCAAAACGCCATAAAGCCTAAGAAGGATAAAATAACCTCCCAAACATAAACTCGAGTGTACCTGTTCCACTTAGCTCTAAAATCTCAACTTTGGAACGCACAACACAGTTACAAAATGGAAGCAAAACTAGAGACAAGCTGCCCATGAACACAGTAATAACTTTACATAAGGTTTTCAGAAGAGGCATGTTACTTAGCCACGTTCTACATAAACTAGCAGTCTAGCATCAAATTATCAGAGTTCAATTAAAACTGTATACTAATAAAAAGGATTATCAATACAAAAGGGCACAGTGAAAAATTCAACTACGAGAATGAAATCAAACTATTAATAATCCTATTTATTGAAGTATCCAAATGCAAAATTCTAAACCCTATTCATTGCAAGCACCAAACCTTATCGATTGCCCTGTGAAAACGAAAAAGAACAAAGGAAAACGAAGGAAAGACATTAGCGATCAACCCTAATCCTCAGGTCGATCGCCGACCCAGAAAGTGCCGGATTTTCCGCCAATTTCTGGAAACACGTAAATAAGTCCGTTCTTTATAGGGAGAAAAAAAAAAAAAAAAAAAGAAGAGGGAAAAAACGTACTTTCGAGGATCGAAGTTGTTCTTGGAGAGACAGGCTTGAATGTCGCAAGCATTCTTCTTGCACGGCTCTTTGCTCGGCTGTGGCATCTCTCTCTCTCTCTCTCTCTCTAAAAAGAGTTGATCGCCGTGGAGGATTTGGCGGCGAAACGGTGTCCTCAATTGCTTTGGAAAAGCGGGACTTCCACGCTTCCCAGGAAATTGCCACGTACTCACAAAGAAGAAAGGTAAATACGCTAGGACCCCTGGGTTCTAGATATTGCATATCTCAACTTTAAATTTGTACGATATTCACGTGAGGACCCTTCCCGTTAAGTGGCTGTTAATAGATCCATTGGAAGTAATTTATTTTTATTTTTTTTATTTTCAAAAAAAGGCTCTCTTCAGTCCCATCTCACGATTATATTGATGATTGAATATATTTTATTTTGCGGAGCAAAAAAAAAAAAATTTATTTTAAATTCAACTTTAAGAATATAAGGCACATATTAGTAGAATTGTAAAAAATCATGTTAACTTCGATAAAGATAAATGCCTTGTTAGCTTCTCTTTTTGAAAAATATTTTTCAAAAGATTTCCTTTACTCCTAATTATTTATCTCTTTATTTCTTCACTTATTATCTTTATTATTTTTTCAAAAAATGTTCCAAATTAGTGCAAAGTATATTTATTTATCTTGAACTAAAAATCTATAAGCACACTGAAATAAAAATATATTTGTCTCAAAATAAATAATTTATAATATCTGAACAACATGATTTTTGTATGATTTTCAACGACCTTTAAAACATAAGCATCTTTGATCATTGAAATAAATCCCCCCAAAAAACTCATAAATTCCCGTTACATGTCATTTCAAAATAGAAAGTCTACACTCATAGCTCAACAAATATCATTACCTTTTTCGTTCAATCTCACCGTCTAAAAGTGTTTTGAATAAATCTAAAATCTTGATATCTTTAAAATTAGTCGAGGTTGTATGCAAGCTCAGCTGGTCCAATTATAAAAATTTACCCACAAAACACTAACCACAACGATAGAGTATGGTGTAAGGTAAGATAATCACTGTAGTTAACCCCTTTTCTTTTTCTCTCCCACGCAAATTTTCAATAGCTCCTTCGTTGCCTCTCTCTCTCTCTCTCCTTCCTGTTGGGAAAGCAGAGGGCAGTTAATGGAGGGTTTACGACCGAAACTAAAGCAGGCGTCCCTGCTCTGGCTCGATGGTTTACTGGACGCTTGTTGTCTCCACCGGGTCGTCATCTACTGTCTCAGGTTCCTTCTCTCTCCACACACGTATATATTAGTGTATGTAGTTATGTGTACGTATGTTCACCCGTCCTTGCTTCAATTACACGCTTTTGATTCCTCTGATTCGACATTTTAATTAGCTTTTTATTTTTGTCCTACTGAAGGTCGAGACAACTTGCGATCCGAACAGGGCAGTGCTTTCTCTTGAACGGCTTGATTTTCCTAGGAAGGTATATATCCAATTAGGGCTTTAAAATAATCCAGCTAGCTTAATATTGTCTGGTTGAGTTTATGGTGTAATGTATGAATCTGGATATGCCACTGTTACTTGTTGTCACTGCTAAAGTTTCTACCTTTCAAATTCTCTCCCTTAAAAACACAAACATTGGAAATTTTAATATCAAAACTTGCCGATTGATGGTAATACGAGTTCTGTATCGCGATTGCTTAAATGGGTATGCTGCAATTCAGGACTATGAAAGCTTCAAAAGGGGAGAGAAGGGCTACTGACCCTTTTCGTTTTTATTCACATTGTTTCTGCCAAATCCAGCCATTTTCCATGTTTTTGGAAGTAAAATTGAACGAGAAGATTGAAAACTCAATCTTTAGGACAGTTCTATTCATTTTCTTTCACGAAGCCGATTTCTTTGGATAGCTCTGTGTCCTTTGAACTGAGTGCTGAAAAGGGCATTTGTTGGAGGGAGATTTCAAAAATGATTTCCAGTGAATCAAGTCTTTTAAACGGTGTCATGTTTGGATTCTTTCTGTCTTCTGCTTTCCATTGAAGACAGCTAAATCTGATCTCGAATTACTTGAGCATGCTTACTGAAAGGCTTGAGCTACAAAGGGTGTCCATAAGGACCATAAAACATTCAAAGGAGGACCCAAAAATCTGCTGAAGTGTGTACATCAGCAAAAAATTAGAGCAACCTGTAGAAAATTATGTTTCTTCGGGTTGGTCAAAACACTTGTCAGTGTGTGGATAATGTAAGTGAGCTCAGTCTAATTGCTTTGGATGCAAGACTTCCTTAATTTACGGCTGCAAGTGAAATCAGAAAAGAGAAGGAGAAAGCTGATACACCAATCATTACAATCAAGTATAATGCAAAGTAGTAGATATAGGAATGAATAGAATCAACTTATCCTAGTTATGGAACCAAAAGGGAATTATGGAACAGCTGATATATGGAAAAGGACAGAAAGTATTTTGCTGTATTGACATTAGGAGAGCGCTCTTCCTATCATTTTCATCCCTTTATTACTCTAGATAACTATCTCTGGCCCACTGCTCAGTCTTAAATGCCCACATTCTGCACTCACATATTCATGTGAATCATGTGAACCCATGCTTGTATCAGCTTCCCCGTGTCCCTTCTCTAGACATTCTCCACTAAAGGTCTTTTTTTATTTTTTTATTTTATCGGCTAGAGTAAAGATCTTCTAACTTGGTAGTTTAATGGGGAAATGTTGTCCTTCCCTTAACCATTATCTTTAGTTGATATCTTTTTTATACACATGGTGATGGTGGTGTATAGGCCTTTGTGAGTTTTGCCTAGTTTTTCATGTGTGTGATTCCCTTATTGCCTTTTCTAGTAGTGTTGATTACTTGTAAAGAAGTAGAGGCCAACTGATTGGCATTCTCTTTCCCATGGAGTCAACATGCCATTGTTATATCAGAAACCGAGATAGATTCCACGTCAACAACAGCTTTATCTCCATATATTTGCTCCCTGAGGTATCTTATTGGTCTTCAATTTCCTCCTGCAATGAACTCCTGCCGCCTTCCTCTTCTAGCACATACGACATGCAGCCCAATCACCTGTTGGCCATTTAGGGTACAAACAAGTTGAAAATGATTGAAGAGGAGAAACACCTTTCCCTGTCATTCGATACTCCCTCCGTCACATATTGTATGTCCTTTGTTAAATGCCGTGCCACATTCAAATAAAAAAATAATGCATTTCTGTGCATACTTTGTTGATTTTTTCACATCAATTTAAAGATTTTTTTAAAAGGACATACACTTTCGATGGATGGAGTGTGATCGAAGAGAAGAGAGTTGCCATGTCATGTACACAATAGGAGACCTGAAAAATGAGGTTGAATTGATTGAGGTAGTATAAATTCTGCCAGCACGTGCCAAAAAATAAAAAAAACGGGGATTGAATGTTTAATCAGCTTTTTGACCATTGTCTGCCATAAGCTTGTTCCCTTTGATGTCATTAGAGTAATTTTTTTTATTTGCCACTTTTCTGGTAAATGTGCTATTTATTAATAATTTCTTTAGATGAAGTAATCAAAAATTAGACTATTCATGTTGACAGTTGAATTTTAGAGGTCAATCTACGAAGGAGTAATATCTCTCTTTCATTGTCAATGGAGTATTTATCTTTAGATGTATTTTTGAGCTGTGAATTTAGTGCAACCTAATATCTTAAGTTACTTGATTTCTGGTTTTTGCAGTATATTTCTTCTAAATTCAGTAATAATTCCAACACTACAATGGATATTACCTGATCAATGCCCACATAATGGAGAACCTTGCTTAATTGATGGTATTTCAAAACTATATTCCTTCTTACATCTTGGACTCCTACAACTCTTTTATGTGAGTACTCATTTTTTAATCTTCCCTCTTGTAGTTTTTAAATTTTCAAGCACGAGAAAATGTGTTGTAGTGGTTTTACTAACTGCCATGTAAGTAATCTACTAATCTTTTCCTGGGATACTTGTGGATGATATATATTTTCATTGTGTTATGGAGATCTTGTAGTTTGTTAAAACATTAGCATGCACGAGAAATTATACAAACCATATGCATGTGGTGGAATGTGTTTCCTGGCTCCTTATATTGGAGGATTGTTGTTTGTTGATATCCAGTCTTATCATTGCAGTTTTGAAAAATGTCAAAGTATCCATTTGTTTGCAAGTGTATTTGTAGCTTATATTTCGGCGTAATAGGTTAGGCGTAGCAACTTAGCAACGAGAGGCATAGATACATTTGAGAGCCTTATTATGATCAAGTCTTATGCAACCAGGTGAATGGAGTTGTTCTAGATCTATCTTATGGAGAATTCTGCTGTAACTGTTATTCATTTGTCGATTACTAGTGACATGTCAGCATAGAAGCAGAAATGAAGTTGTGTGCCTAACTGTCATAAACTTGGAGGGTGAAGCACTTATACTGCTTTCTACTCTGGATTCTGGAACAAACAATAAGATCTTTGTACTGAAGTTTTTCTCTCTCATTTGGTTGCTATACCTTGATTTGATAGATCATGCTAGGAATTCTGAAGTTGAAATTTCTTGAATATACAGTAAGAAACGATAGTAATAACAAGAAGCCCCATCTCATAAAAGGTTGAAAACCAGTTGATTTATAATGAGGAAATCAATTACAAATGATGTAATTCTTTTCTAAATGTGGCAATGTCCTGTATGCCTGTGTTTTGTTGATGTTTTCGTTTATGTGTAGTGGCATCTATTTTGTAGTGGTTGATCAGTGTTTGTTGAAATGGTTAGAGAAGTACTTTAGTAGTTGCGTTCATTGGGTACTTTTGCACACTTGTGGTAAGTCGTTTTTGTGTTCACTGAGGCACTTTTTCGACTTCTAGATACAAGTTTCACTTTGACTGGTTCTGATTAGATCATTTGATTCTGTACAGGTATTGTGGTTCTATCCGATGTATGTATTCAGCTTTATTCTAAGCACCATGTGGTACTGCACTATCTTTTTGCTTTACTTATGTCGTCATTTCTTCGTGTTGGTCATTAATATGCCAGATCTATGAGCCAAGAGGCCTTTCACTTTGGTGATTAAATGTTAGGAGTTCAACTCCTCTTTCAAGGTGCTAATCAAAGACAAGAAAGGATGGTTTCTGCATCTGTATATATGTTTAGGGCTGTAAACGAGCCGAGCCAAGCTGATCTTCGGTGTGTTCAAGCTCGGCTTGCAAATTATGGACCAAGCTTGAGCTCGGCTCTCGAGACGAGCTGCTATAAGTGGGTTCGAGCTCAGCTCGAGGGAAACTTTCAAGGCTCGAGCTTGGCTCGCGCCAGCTCGGAAATAGTATCAACGAACAGAAAGGTTTGGGTTGAGTCGTGTTCTTATAGAGCTTTCTAGGTTTCCTCTAGTGTTGAGGGAGCGATGTGGGACAAAAGGAAAATGGAAGCATACGGTTTTTACTCGTCCCACATCGACCAAAAACAATTGAAAGAGGAATTCATTCCTCTTTAAATGCTCCTGGTGGACCTCTACCACATACGTGTCTCTATGGGCTTTATGATGTTAAGTTGTGATGACAGCTAGTTCTGGCAGTCAAAGGTGAAGTAAATATACACATATGTACACCTGAGCTCGCAAGCCAACTCGAGCCGAGCTTGGGTTAACTCGGGCTCGGCTCATTTACCAAATGAACCGAATATCCTAGCTTGAGCTCATTCATTGAAGTCACAAACCGAGCTGAGTCGAGCCGTTATCGAGCCAAGCCTCGAGCTGCTTGTGAACAGCTGGCTCGGTTCGTTTACAGTCCTTATCTACCATGGGGTTCCAGTGTGATAACTAATTGACCATTACACCCTTGGCTAGTAGTTTACCTTAGTTCTTTTGCCAGCTAAACTGTCCTCAAATCGTGTTGGTTAATTAATTGTGGAAAACTTAGGCATTTGTTTGGCTGTTGGGTGATGTGAACATTATACAAGCATGGTTTAGTTTTTGTTCTTTTGAGTGTTAAGGTTAATATATCGATATGAGGAGCATTGGCCTTAGGCTTATCAAATAGTATGGTAAGAGTTGGATGAGGAGAACGGTTAGCAAAGGTATAAATTTGGTTTAAAATGCCCTGGCTGTGTTTTAAGTCTAAAATTTGGGCATCAAGCATTGGGACTAAATTGTAGATTGGAATCATGCTTAAGATTTGGAAGAAGTACACTGTTACATATGTTTTCTGTATGGCATCATGTAGTAGTGGTGAGAGTAATGAAACTGCATCCTCTATTAAGGTTGAATACTGGATTACTTTATCCTGTTAATATTGTTTCATTTCCGTTCTTTGAATTTGAAAGAACCTCTTAATCCAGGTACAATGATATTGCTAAGTTCGGTTTTCTTGTGATGGGAAAACAAGGGCCCCCAACAGAAATGCCAGGTCAACAGGAGCTATCAAGCTTGTCGAATGCAACTCAGAAGGATAAACCTATTGACCTTGGGGGGTAAATTTCGAACTTGGACTCTTTTGATGGTTTCTGAAAAGATGGATTACAAGACCTAGGTGTTGGATTACGTGTGAGACAATTGCAAGGTTTTTTTTTTTTTTTTTTTCCAGGGCTGTGATTGGAATAGCCGAACAGGTCTATTCAGTCATCCTCTTGAATATCTTCTTCCTAGAGGTGAAAATATCTTTTTAAGTCGTCTGTTATTGGCTTTTATTTGTTGTTTTCATGCCTTAGAAAATTTGATTTGAAGGTTTTTCTTTTTATTTGTAATCTCAATGTGTCTGTTTTTTTTTTTTGGTAACTAATGTATCAATGTTCTTTTAAGATATTTTGCAGGTTTATGTTACTGGGTTGATACCTTATATGGGGAAGCCACTGAATTTCTTACTTATTTCCTGGATGTATGCTTACTACTGCTTTGAGTACGTGGTTAATTTGCCATATAAAGTTTATATATGTGTTACCTGGACCTGGTATTAGGTAGATAGTAGTTTATTGACATCGTACAATGCCTAGGTACAAATGGAATTTCTCCGGACTGAGTTTGGACAAAAGGCTTCACTTCTTCGAATCCAACTGGGCTTTCTTTGCTGGTTTTGGTAAATTTTCACTTTCACTATAGTTAACTGATAGCTAGTTAGTTATAATTGACCTCACCTTCGCTGTGCCTGAAGCTGCTTGAAACTGCAAAAAGATACATGATTGTTGCGTTAATGTTGCACACATGCATTGGACTGTTGACTTAAATTAGGGGGCTGTGGTAGTAGACTAATATGGTTATGTGCGTTCTGATTTCTCAGGGAGCCCCTGTGTTCTGCCTTTGTTCTTTTTCACTCCTCTTGTTAGCTACGGGGTCATGGCTATACTCTTTCCACTGGTCTCTCTCTCTCTCTCTCTCTCTCTCTCTCTCTGTTTTAACATTGTTGCTCATTCACATATTGTCCTGATATTGGTGGTTTTCTTTGGCACTTTCTATTCTTACACTATCATTCCTCATATATACACGACTGATTAAATTTGCAGTTTTGATTCTTGTATGTTGTTGCTGGTGGGACGTGATTTCATACTAAAATTGCAGTTTTGACAGAAGATGAATTTGTAATTGTTGTACTCGTAAATAAGCTGATGATGTGACAAGGTGGACACATCAGTTTATTAATCATGCTTTGACCCTAATCTTCTCGTGGTAATCCAATCTGACGATGTGGTAGGCTTCTTATGTTATGGTTTGTGAGAAATGTAGAGCAGATGCTTGGTGGGATATCTCAGTTGCATTATTAGGCTTAGGATCACATCTGACTAGTTTTGAGTATGTACTTAGTAACTTGAGAGTGACATGGAACTGTGTTTTAATCAAATCCTGTTTGATCAAACTAGGATGTTGCCGCTAGAGCGATTTCAATTTATGACTCAGAGGAGATTTCTGTGGTACAGAATAAAAGTGGACTTGTATATGTTAAATTCCAAAGGACCTCTTTATGATTATGACATGTGAGATTACTTTCAGTCCGTGATTATGTAGGGTACAAGAAAGTTAAAAGCGACAACGTCTTCCTTCTCTTCCCCTTGAAACTATGACAAGCTCAACCTCTGTAAGAGAATACCATTGCACCCCAAAATATGGTGAAACAAAATCAAAAGCTCTCTCATGAGTAGGCAATGGATAAGCATATTTGTCACCATACACCATCCTGTTTACACATAGAGCACCAATTCACAATCACATGTTTTCATGGAATCATATTATCACTAATGATGATTTTACCATCCACTGCACACTAGAAAAAAATGATCAAATGATTCTACCTGAGTACAGCTGGATTTATATTACACCTCGATTTTGTAGAATCTTTCCCTTCCCCAATAATTGCTATTCAATACAATCTCTTAGGTAGTCCCATCAACGGTATCATCCCCTGTTCTTGCTACTTTCAACATAACAAAATATCCCAAGAATTTACCATTTTCTTGCAACTGTGTGATTAACATGTGCCCAACCTCTTCCCCACACTAAAAATGTTGCTGAACGTCACCCTCCCATCACCAGTCTGCCCTACATAAATATCCCACATGTTTGGATCTCTTTACAAAAGACCAGTGCCATGTGACATAGTCACCGACTCACCGCTGATCTAAAAAGAAAATGTGACATAGTCACCTATAGTGAGGCCCAATCCCCACAATGGCAGCCATAGTTTGAAGCCACTCTTCACCATTTATCATGCTCATATACACTTCTCCGGTTCTCCCTAGCCACCTAGTTAAGAACGCTTGCTTATTAGTCTCCAACGTTTTAATGTCAGAACCACTTCCCTAGTAGTAGTGCAAACTGAATTGCAATTCCATCAAAACTGTACGTAAATAGTTGATGTCCTCTCCCATTTCAGTGCACAAAAGAACCCCTTACACCTTTTTTTTTTCCTTCAAAATTTCTGTTTCCTCTTGGCCCATGCTGAGATTTTTTTGATGGTGTAGACAGACGAGTATAATACTGCCAATTGTAGAGGAATATTTTATTGCTTGTCACATGTGTCCTCATGTTCTAGCAGTTAACCATTTGATCTCAAGCATTCTCTAACTTGATATTCTGTTTCGGATGACTTTTCGTCGTTCTTTCGCACGCTATTTTCAAACTTCCTAAGACGTGCTTTCCTCCCATAGTTACGTTTCAATTCTTCTCTTTCCTAATCCCTCAAGTTTACAATCTTCTTTCTTTCTTTGCAACAGCTTTCTAACTACATACTTGCATAAATAGTATTAACTGTAGTACAATGTAGTTTGTTCTGACAGCAGCAGGCTCAGATGCTGACAAGCTCATTATTTCTCAAAGAAGAAAATGGAAGGGTGCAGGTTTGGGAAGGCTTCCAATATTTTGTGCCGCAGATTATTTGTCGTAAGTCCAGTTTTTCTGCATCTCCTGGCTTAAATTTTACTTTTGGAGATTTTTAGTAATATTGTTAATAAAGTTAGAACTCTTTCCCTTCATTTTGTATTTTATCTGGAAAAACTTAACCAGGCTCCTCTGGTGCATCAAAATTGCTTCATTTGGAATATTTTATGGTTGTCAAGAAATAGCAGCAGAAACAGTTTTATGGTTCTTAAATCTCACTACCGTTGACGAGAACAATGGAATTCTACCTCTATTCTTCATCAAAAAGTGGATAATTTAGTTGTAAACAGAAAATAATGTAGCCGGGAGAAAACACTCTGGTCTTTGGTAATGGAGGTAATCATAGAGCTGGTCAACAAGAATTGCTAAAGGGGTGGACTGCAGGTTTTAAGTCTCGGACATAGACCCTATTCCACGTCACAGAGGAGGACTTTTTCTGAGACATTTTTCAATTAACCTAGTGTCTCCAGTGTGAACATCTGGAGGACATATTTACGTGGAAGTATTCGGCACCCTATGGTATCATATCAAACATGGTGAATTGACACGGGAGTGTGTGTTCAATCGTATGGACGCATCCCCAATCATCAGTTAAAATAACACAAAGTTGAGACCATTTTTTTTTGTTCAACAAAAGTTGAGACCATTTATTGTGATCAAATATGGTTTCAGATACAATATGTGAGACAAATCATTGCCAGATTAAATGCTTTTGAGATCTTGAGCTCACTCGACACTCAATTCAAAATCCATGACTCGACTCGATTTCTTTAGAGTTGAAAGCTGTGTAATTGCTTGTTGGTGCTGGTGGTGATGTTTTTTATCTGCTTACCCTCTCAAAGATGCTTTTTCTTAGATACCTTAATGATGCACCAAAATATAATACCGTTTTCTCAGGAAATTTTGTTATCTTGTACTATTGTTACTTTCAGCTAATAAAGATTTCTTGCAGTGGACACTGGACAGTATAGAAAAACACATTAACAAACATGCTGCTTGTTTACAAAAATTCTAGCACGTGTCGATATGTTACGAAACATGCATTTTATGGCATTTGACGCATGTTCATTCTGAAATTCATTCATTTTTCAGAAAGTGAGTGGATGCAAAGTTCGTGTTGAACCCATGTTACCATTAACTGTTGCCCCGAATTAGTCAAAGGAAAATGGTGTACTAGTTAGAAAATGGCGGGATGGTGGTGCTCTTTATCAGTAGAGAGTCTTTTCATATGCCACTAATGCTGCTTCTCTTGATTCATCTTCTTTTTATGCAGGTTGCGCATCTTGTCTTTCTTCCCCATGAAATCTCGCGACCCAATTCAAGTTGACAAGGCACTTTGAGAATAAGCAACTTGATGTGGCATGCCGCACATGAAGTGTCGATGCGTAAGTTGAAAGTTGAAACCCAACCTTTTTCTACATTACGTTGATATGTACGTAGTTTTTGATGTTCTATTCCAAAACCACTCTGCCGTTGATTAACGATAGATACTTCCTGTACATATCATTCAGTTACATTGGTGATTTATTGAGCAGATAACCTGTGTCGTTACCAGAAATGGTGATTTGGGAAGTACTGCTTGATGTTGTTATACTTATAGAGTGCAGCAGCTCAAGGTAAAAGTAAAGTGGCAGCTGTAATTAGGTCTGTATTTAGGGAACTCTGTGACTAAGCCTTAATTTTCTTTGATTTTTTTGGGAGAAAAACCAAGCATTGTTGTGTACAGGACCTGGAAATCAGTATTTGTTGGCACTGATAGCATTGTACATTAGTAGTCATCATGCTATCGACGCACACAAGTTTCACATAAACTCACACACTAACATGGTTGGGGGCTCCACGCATACCGGGCTGTGCATTTCGTGTGTGACTACACATTACCTTGAGCAAATGACATGTGTTGGTCAAAAAAGTGAAGGGTGACGTGTTAATTTTTCTTAATACAAATACGATTCGGTTGGACATTTACCAATATTCGATTACCTTGGTTCTTATATGATTAACACACGAAGATTTGTGAACTGAATGACTTGAATTATCGCATTATATCTTTTGTTATGGTGGGTTGTAAAAAGTCTTAAAAAGCAACAACATTAAAACATAACTCTAGATGCAATTGTGTCTGGAGCTGTTTGATGTTTGTGGTTTCGTATGCATTTAATGATTTCTGGATGCTGTTGTGTCTGAAGTAGTGTTGGTAGCTTTGCTATGAGAGGGACTACATTAATCAACCCCTCTATCACTTGCGTGGAAATTTTTCTATGGTACACAAATCACTTTTTGCTTTATGGTGTCTAAAAAGTCACTTTAATGGTAAGTACTTCACATTGAATTGTAAGTATTTCATGAGGAGTTAGTATTCTAGATGTAATATTTATCACTCAATGTGAAATACTTATCACTTCATATAGAATAATTTCACACTTTGTAATAAGTATTTCATATAGAGCGGTCGGTACGTATTTCATGTTGAGTGACAAGTATTTCTATACTTATCACTAAAGTGATTTTTTTTTGGATATCATACACTTTTTATGTGTACCATAGATGGACTCCTTACGTGGAGCTAGAATGCTTGATGGTCCATCTAAGTGGGAAAGTACACCTCAAAAGCTGTGGACTTGATCGCATGGTAAAACTCTCCTCCAACTTTACAGCCCCATTGATTGGGGCACGCGAAGCGCGTGGTGAAAGAATTTATTCTCCTTGTACACGTTATATGTCTCCATTAATTGGTGCACGTGAAGCGCGTGGTTAGGAATTTATTCCATATTAATTATAATGTCTCTATTGGCTCTGTATTTATTCCATATTAACCAACAAACACAATTTTTTTGAATAAAGATGATAAAATAATTCTCCAAAATTATTAAGCCAAAAAAGATCTTAATTGTGTGTTAAAATCATATTTCTATATTCATATGGAATATACTTCCTTTCTACATATGCAAGCGAGTGTAGGATAATTCTACTACTCTTACCACCAGTGACCACCGGGGGACCAAAACTAACGAGTAATGATTTCGTGGTCTCGGGATATCGTCACGTGATGCCCCGCAGCGGTATAAAAGGGTGTTAAGACACCACGTGGTGTCCCAAGATCACTGAATAACTTTTCCTTAAACAGATCATTAGCCGAGCCGCCCATATTCTGTCTTTTCCCTAAACAGTAAGCTCTAGCACATGCAATTTTTAATGAAAGCATGTTTTTCAAAATTTCCCACATTTAGGGGGTCAAAATAGTCTACAATTTGGTTTTTAGTATTTACTTTGGCTAATATAAAAGTCAATAATAACATAGCATTTTATTTTTTTTTGGCTGAAATTGCGGAATAGTGGAGGCGGAAAGTAACTTGGCCCATGGTGCCAAGAAAATGACCAAAATGGGATTCAAAGTTTTTGAATGCAGATATCAAGTTCTACTTGAACTTGAGTACTACTTTGCAATTCGTAATTGACTATAATTCAAAGGGTATTTAGGACAACATAGCGACATACTAATTAGAGCCATCAAGTGTGAGCTCACAAGTAAAATCTATACATAACGTTTTTAGTTATTTATTTATCTCCTCCATTGGCAAACGTCATATCTCACTGGTCCGCGAATCTTGCAGGTGCGATGATTGCACGTTCCCAAAGAAATGGAAGCGGGGGCTCTGCTGTGCCTCATGGCACAGCACCCCTTACGTACCCACACCCCAAATGAAATAGAGTTTATTTGAAATGATCCCGGTAATAACAAATGAAAGAGTACGCTCACATCCAATAACAACGATAGATCACATATATTGGTTTGCGGTATGGCGATCCGAGGCCTGGCCATCCTTCGTTTGCGGTCGACGTTTTGGTTCTTAAATAGTATAAGTGTTTAGCATGAGTTTTTTTTCTTTTCCAGGAACCAAAACATGGAGCTAACAGGAAATAACCAAATGGAAATCACAAAATAGATATGGAGTATAATTCAAGCAAAACCCTAAATAAGAAGGATGTTGTTTTAGAGCATCCACAGTGATATGATCAAAACAAAAAGATTTATAAAATTAACAACATTTGCTCAAAAAGAGCTTACATTAGAATAACCAAACTTAGAAATATCTTAGAGCATCCGCACCAGACTCTCTACATTTTGAACCAATTTACATCTCAAAAAGTCACTTTATTACTTTAACTGTCTGCTTTTAAAATAACTACTGCATCAGACTATTTACTCTCACTCTTCTCTCAATAAATAATCAAACCCACCTCAATTAAATACTCCATTTAACTCTTCCTTCTCTGATAAAAAAAAAAAATTTCTCCCAGTCTTCCTTCCTCTGACCCTGATCGCCCCTGGTACGCAACAATTAAGAGAGAGAGAGAGAGAGAGAGAGAGAGAGAGAGAGAGAGAGAGAGAGAGAGAGAGAGAAACAATATAAAATTCAGAAGCAAGTGAACAGTACCTCGCCTATACAAACGAGGTACTGTAGCAAAACTAAATTTTCTTCAAAGTAAAGAGGAAGGAAGAGAGGCTGATAAAGAGAGTATTGGATGTTTTTTCTTGTTTTGGCTCTTTAATTTAGTTTAAAGAGGAGAGTAAAGAGAGAGATGTGGATGTCCTTAGCAACTCATCAAATTTTGACCATTGAATAATCAAAATTACCAACCTTTTGCCAATAATCAAATTTAATTATTTTCATATTTTCTCAATCAAGTACGCCATCATTACACAAAAATATTCTTTCTTTCATTTTCAACATGTTTATAACAAAAATACTTTTAAAAACAGTTTTTTTATTTTTTTGCAAAAACAGTTTTTTTATTAAAACTGTTTTTCCCTTCTTTTTTTTTGAAAAGTTTATTTCAAAACAGTTTTTTTATTAAAACTTTTTTTCTCAAAAACTTTTCTTTTGAAAAAAAAAACTTTTTCTATTCAAAAACTTTTTTTTTTAAACTTTTTCCCGAAAACTTTTTTTTTAATCAAAGTTTTCAAAAAACTATTTTCCCTTTTTCTAACCTATTTTTATTAGTTTGAAAACTATTGGAAAAATTTATTTTCTACGTCACAGTTTCTAGATTTTTATAAGTTAAAAAGGTGATATGACAAGTTTTGATTATTTAATTTTGATTGTATCACTGTGGACCTCTACATTGCTAACTTTAGCAACCCCTTAGATGCATAACCAAAAAATAATATGACAACTTTTGATTATTCCACTGTGGATGCTTTATAGTTGTGAAAGTCTTCGATTCCATTTTGGAAAATATTGACCAAGATTTCATTTCGGGTTAAGTGATGTCATGAGGTGGTAATAACAAATGAAAGACACTCACACCTAGTAGCAACGATAGATCGCATGTATATTGGGTTGTGGTCTGGCGATCTGAGGCCCGGCCATCCAAAAACCAAAACCTGTGGAGCTAATAAGAAATAACTAAATGGAAATCACAAAATAGAGCTGATTAAATCAAAACCCTAAATAAGTTTGATAAGTCTTCGAATCAATTTTGGAAAAATGTTGACCAAGGTTTCATTTTGGGTTAAAGTGATCAGTGTGATGTCACGAGGTGGTTGTCACTATTGGCAATATCAACAAGTTTTGGAAACAAGACGTGGAGCATATAGTACGGTTGATATAAAATAGAAAAAAGAAAAATTGTGGGGACAATTACAAATAGACAGATGTCTGGGGGGCCCAGTGCAAAACCCCCACACCAATAAAATAATGTGGAGAAATGATTAAGCCACGGAAACGGAGAAAAGTCTTCTGAAATTGACTGTGCAAGTCAATACCAAAGTCGTCCTCTTCAGTTTTTCAGTGTGAACATGGGACTTGGGGGCCGCAGTCGACAGCCGCATTCAGTACCGCTTAATTTCTCGTTTCGAAAGTGTTTAGACGATCCGAATTTTGAAATGACTTTTTCAAGAAAGAGTGTACTTTTAAAATTTGGATCATTAATTATCGAAATGAGTAGTGAAATTGAGCATTGCTAATGCACAGATGAGAATAAGAACACACGCCCCAAAGACCGCACACTTCCCCTTTTCTTTTCAAAAGGTTTTATTCCATTTGATTCCTCACTTGATTCCAATAGAAACATAGGAATTTGTATAAATCAGTTTGAACATTTATTCCATTTGAAATGGTGAGCAATGGATCATAATTCTCTTGGGCATTTTGTTTACCGGGCTTGTTCATTGTTTTGTACTCGTAGAGATCATCAACCATGTCAAGAACAAGATTTCTCGGTTACCGATCATCGCATCATAGTACCTTACAGAAATATATGCGGATTGATATCGAATCAATATAAACTTCAACATAACCGATGTTGACGAGTTTTTAAAGATGAATAGCCTCGATTGTCTTATTAAAAGACCCCGGGAAAGGTTCGTGAAATATCCAAAGATTATCTGGTCTCTTTTAGGGGCTACAGAGATCGTGACTCTTAATCAATTACATGATGCATGAACATAGTACCTACTCTCCAATCCGAGTGGTTAATAATGCATGTAAGAATAATCAAACTCACAACACAGGGATCTGTTTTCCTAATTCCAAAACCCAACCAAACCTGAGCCAGCTTTCAAACAGCAATTTTACGTATGGTACCGGATAATCTTATTTACCCACCAGAAAGGGAAACAAAATTCTTCTTTATTCTCAGTTTGCTTATTTTTTTTTGATCAAAACTGGAATGCGATGAAAGTATCTAAAGAGATCTCACGCAGACATTGCATAAAATGTCCCTCGAAATTAGCCTGGAATTAAGGACAAGTAGGTTTGTTTAAAAAACAAGCAAAAAAGACGGGAGGGTAGCTCACGAACACCTCAACTATTCCCCTCTCCGGTCTAGGACTATCCACGCCGGGACTAAAGAATTCACAAGAAATTTCTCTCTTAATCCCAAAATGTTGACCCAATTTTGAACCATGTTTGGTTTTACAGCTAATTCATCATTATTGCTACTTGAGCTACTCGTTGGAGGCTATGGAACATGTTTTGAAGAATTCATGAGAAACGAAGGCCGAAAGAATTAAAATAAACACCACCCTTTCATTCTCTTGTGGAGCAAAAGAGAAGCTAAAAAAAAAATGTTTAGAAGGTTTTTCTGAAAAGCGAAAAATCGCATTCTCCTTTTACATGTTTTCTCATACAAACAAAGCAAATTATAGATATATAGTACTCCGTACTAAACACAAACAAATATATATCCTCCTATACAATCTCTCTCTCTCTCTATTCACTTCTAAGTCCCTTTGGACAATACCTAACATATTAGTACATCTCAAATCCTCCACAACAATGTAGAAAAGAAAAAAAAATCCAAAACAAAACAAATTGGATATAACAAACAGAACCCAAATGAGAACAAGGTACCTAGCTAGCTTGAAATCAAACTCAAACCACTCAAATCTTCATAAAATTCAACTTCTAAATCTGCAAAAAAAAAAAAACAAAAAACAAGACCACCCACATTGCAGTACACTTCAGTTCTACGCCCACTAGAAAAATGTGCAACCAATTTACCATAATTATAAGTAAATTATCAGGGCATGAAATGTATGAAAAGAGGAGGATTGAGATGAACTAACCAACTTCCATGCCAAATGTCATTGAGAATCGTTTGGGTCATCTTCTCCACTATCAGTGGTAGCTTGAGGCTGATTTTGTTGCTGATGTTGATGGTGATGGTGCTGATCCAACGGATGATTTTGCTGCTCGGAATTCATGTTCAACCCACCTCTGGAGTAAGCATTGAGAGCAGCCAGCATCCCCAGATTAGTCTCAGACATTCCCAACCCAAGATGCTGAGAAGGTTGCTGCTGCTGCTGCTGGTGTTGTTGCATCAGCATTGACCCTAGCTGCAGCGGGTTCGCTCTCCCCCCTTGAAACTCGAAGTTCCCAGGAGGAAAGTTAAACCTCGACATGAAATGCAGCGGCGTGTTCCCGCCCGCTGCAGCTGGCGCGGCTGCGAAAGGCCACATCTGGGGCTGGTCCCCGGACGTGCCGGTAGAAACAGCCAGAGACTGGCCGTTGCCGCCGGCACCTCCTGAAGCGGCGACCGGCAGCATCCAGAAGGTGTTGCCGGTCCCGCTGCTGGGTGCCGGGGCCACCGCCCACATGGCCGTGGCCGGCACCGGCATCATGTTGGCGTTTCTCAAAATACCCGACGACGGCCCTCCGGCTTCTTGTTGCTTGAATTGTTGCTTATTCGAAGGCGAAGCGGGCCCCGCCGACCCTTCTCCTGCTCCTCCTGATTCTTCTTTGAACAAATCTTCTCTGTATCTCTTTCTCAGATAATTCTCAGTAGAATTTCCTCCACCTCCGCCTCCTTCCCCTCCTCCGCCGCCACCGCCAGGCATGGCCTCAGCAATTTGATCAGCCGTCATAAGATGAGGCTGCTGGTGGTGATGGTGTTGCTGTTGAAACCCTAGCATATGAGAAAACCCTTCTTCATAAGGGTGGTGAGCCAGCGCTAGAGCTCCATGGAAAGAGTGAGGAGCGGACTTCGACGGCGGAGCGGAGAGCGTAGATCCGCTGCTCCGCAGCGAGACGTTGAGCGTCGAGAAGTTCGCCGGGATCGTGCCGGTCCCCGTGGCGGCGATAATCGCCGGCTCCGCCTGCTGCAACAGCCACTCTATGGTCTCCCCGTCCGACTTGTGCTGCAATTCTCTCGTCAGCTGAAAAACCCTAGCCGCACACGTGGCCGGCATTCTTATCCTCCGCCCCCTCCCGTCCACCTTCGTGTGGCGGTCCTTGGTCGACCTCTTGGGCGGATTAACCGCCGCGACCGCCAGCTGCTGGTTGTTCTTATCCGATCTGGTGGCGATGGCCAGCGACGCGTCGACGAGCTGCGGCGGCTGGGCGGAGGAGGAGGTCGAGGCCGCGGTAGACGACGCGGAGGGCGAAACGGAAGACGACGCTCTATTGGCTCCGCCGGGCGCGGCGGCGGGGGAAGTGGCGGAGAGGCCAGTTTGGATGGAAATCGGGAGGAGGAACGGGGAATTGTGGGATCGGGGATCGAAGGGGCCCGGGCGGTGGGACGAGGAGGAGAGGTGGGGCGGGGGGTGGAGAGAGGAAGAAGTGGTGGTGGTGGTGGTGGTGGTTTGTTTATTGGAGTGTTGGTGTTGGTGTTTTTGTTGTTGCAAATCTGTTAGTTCCATGTGTAGGGGGTGTGTGGGGTGGGGTTAGTGGGGCTTTAGGAATTTTTTCTTTTGTGGGTTCAAAGGCTGATGCTAATTCAACACCATCATCCCCACACACCTCCTCTCTGGGCTCCTCTCTGCTCTTCCTTGGGTTGCTGCTAGAGAGAGAGAGGGAGGAGAGAGAAAAGGCTTTTTTAAGGGTTTGGAGGGACTTGGACCTAAACAAAGGCTAGGACTGAGAGTTTGTGATGTGGGGTTCTTTGGCTTTCTGATTGACCCTTGTCTTCTTCTTCCTTTTCACTCAAGTTTTGTAGTCCAGGAGAGAGAGAGAGAGAGAGAGAGAGAGAGAGAGAGAGAGAGAGAGAGAGGTGGGGGACCTGAGAAACAGTAGCAGCAGAAGCCCCGCTCGTGGGGTCTCCCTCTCTCTCGCTGTTAAAGGAATGTTGAAAATGGCCAATTTGACAAAATTACTGCACCATGCATGGGAAAAACTTGACCAGTAAAATTTTGAACCGTCAGTTATAAGGATCCCTATCTGGCAAGGTTTTTTTGTTTAAATAAGGGCCAATACCCTCCAATGTCAGTTCCATATTTTTTTTCCCATCGGTAATACCAAAAATCCTCGCGTTCGGTTCGGTCTATCTAATTTCCGCCTTCTTAATCACACTCTCTATGGTTGATCTTGAGACTACCTCATCTCGAGTGCTCCGGCACAAAAACTATAATTTTGTGTAATTGAAAATCTGTTTAGGCCATATTTGAGACCGCAACACAATCGTTACAATCGCATTCACTCGATGCTCCCGATGCCATTCCACAAGCCACTTCCAGTAGTATTCAAAACCTTGGTACGGGGTAGAATTGGTTGGTGCATCCGGATCCCTGTTCTAATTACGCAAAGTTTTCAGTGATTCCAGAATTGCTTTGAATGGTGATAAAACTCTGTTTGACCTAATAAAGCTCCCCCCCAAAACTATAACCCAGAAAAATTCCATTACTTTACCTCTTGCAGTCCTCCACTATGAGCAACACATGCTTTATCACTCCTCTCCAGTCCACTCTCTCTCTCTCTCTCTCTCTCTCTCTCTCTCTCTAAACTGCATTTTGCAGTGGAGAGCTACAGTGGCAGCAGGGCCAGAAACTTCAGAAACCAACAGCCCTTTGCTAGCTACCACTATCTACCAGTACCACATATTTTTTGGTCATGGGCACCTTCCTCACTATTTCCATTGAGTACTGTTCAAAAAATCAATGTTAACGTAGGTAGTTCAATTGGTGACACGAATAAGCTGTAAATACAGACATTTTGGATCCGAAACTTGGCAATCTCTCAGAACCAAGCCGTAAGAGAGAAATCTCTCGTGAATTCCCTAGTTCCAACGTGAATGAACCATCTTTAATCAGACCAGAGAAGGAAACTTTCTAGGTGCGTGTGAGCTGGCTCTGACGCCCCTCACGTCCAACCAAAAAAAATTAATGCCAGTGATTATTCTTCAAACTTTATGGGATTCGATCAGTTTTCCCACTATAAGTCTATAACCAAAGCAAATGATTTCTCATTTTTGGTAGGAACAATGGTTTTGTGTTTAGGTGGCCAGGGGTATTGTGGTAAATAAAAAGGGGGGAGAGTGAGTCCAGGGTGGCAGATAGACAAAGCAGGTAAGCATCAGATAAAAGCATCTAATGCACTAGGACAGCTCATCCCAACCCAAACCCCACCTTGTTTTTTCCCTTTCTTCTTTTTTTTTTTTTTGGAATTTGCTTTCCTTCTGGGTTGTTGGCAATTTGGACACCCATCCTTTTGAGTAGTATAGTTTCGATCAATTTGGAGGTGCAGCATGTGAAATTACAGTATTGCACTTGGCCTCTTACAGTATATAGGGAGGTGAATGGGTCAAAAAAGTCCAGAAATTTCCAAGGAAAATGAAAGTTAAAATGGTAAAAGAACATTTCTTTTGCATCATTAAGGGTCATACTTATTCAAAAGTAACGACTAGATTGTCGTTTTCTTGCTCAAGCTCCCGTAACACGAACCTAGGGACGCTGCCAAGTGGGTGCTGAACGGCATTCGGCCGTTCATCTCAACATGAATGATTTGGATTAAATCCGAGCGCATACAGATCTGAACAGTCCATTACTCGATCAAAATTTGAACCGTCAACATTCGACCGCTCAGTACCCACTTGGTGGGGGGTGCTTCGCAGCATCCCCACTCCCCGTAACACTCGTTGTGCCAAGCACCCCCCACTCCCCGTAACACTCGTTGTTTGATCATTACTCAAATCGTTCCCTTGATCAGATTAAACTGATTCGATCATCTTAGCCTCACAGGAAATTCTTCAACTCTCACATCATAATTTTGCAAATCAATTACTACTACTTATTTATTACTTGACATGATTCACGTAGTCGTAAGCACATAGTAATAATGATGTGAAGATACAAACGGTGGGTAGAACATAAACTTTGGAGTGGAACCACTAGTTTAAATCCATGAAACTAGGAAGGAAATCAAGAAAATCCACATATTTTAAACCCTAATCCTTTTATATATATATACACACACACTCGAACGTGTCTCTATCATTATAACCTAATGCTTTTGTAGATGCTTTTCCCATAGTGCTTAAAAAAGGACGACTTTGTCCATTTGATTCCAAGTATAATAATACAGGAGAGAGGTGCTCAAATCATTAATCACTTTCTTTTTGTGATCAAATTTTCAAACTTGCACATATATTAATATGATGATTCATTAATTAAAGACTAATCAACCAGGTGGTTCCACCTGGACCCACTTTCTTCCTTTTTAAATTGGATGTTAATGTGAATAGATAATCATCGAATATGATGAATACATCCTCATCCTCAATCATTCTACCAATATTATATATAATAACTTAATCCATAAACTCTCTCATATTATATTAAAATAAAAATAAGTTCCCCTCTTCCTCCCCTGGCACTGCAGCTTTCTCATGGCAGCAAGTAGGTATATATTTAATTCAAGACCGTGTTCTGCTAACTAAAATAAATATTTATTTTTTATAAAAATAATAATGTCAAAATTATTTTTGTTGGTGTCAAAATTCTAATGCACAAAATGCTTGTACCATGTACAGTGTACAATACTTTTATGCATTTGAGTTTTGGCACCAACAAAAACAGTTTTGACATTATCACTACCCATTTTTTAAATTAAAAGTGATTTATTGTGAGAGAATGATTTATCTTGTAAAGCAAGAAATAAGTAGTTACAATAAAAAATAAAAACCTTAGTGAAAAGGGACCTAAGAGAAGAAAAATTAACAAAAAAAGATTAAAAATTAAAATGGAAATACTTACTTTTTTAAGAAAGACAAGAGGTTCTTCATAGTCCCTAGAGACTAGACCGTGCTGTCGCTCTTTGTTTGCCTTACCTAGATGATCAAAACTCAAAAGAATATCAACCTCATTGGATATCGAGCAATATTGCACATATATTTGGACATCAATGGATACAATTTGAGCACACGTTATCTAAAAAATAATCAAACGTCGCTAGATAATTTGAACCATTTTTATTGATAGAAATGTCATTTTCACACGTCTTTATTGATATCCGGCCAACACAATTTTTATAAGATTCATGTTCATGGCAAATTTTAAAAAGTAAGCAATATCGATTGCTGAAGTAAGCTCGGAAAAAACCCCTAGAAAAATTACGACAACAATATGGTCCTCATGAGGAAATTCACAGTTCTTCCAGCTAGGCAAAGACAGCAGTCACGTTGAATTATTATCCATACATCATACTACCATTTTTGTTTGCTTGGTTCTCCCTTAATCTTATATATGAAAAAGGATTCTTGATAGAGACCCTTCCATTACCCTTCTCTTCTTTTGTTTTTAATTGTTTCCAATGATCAGGGGTGTTTGGGTTGGCTTATATATGCGCACATCGACTAATCTCCTTTCCGATGCAGTCAAAGATCACATGTCATTCAAGCCGAGACAAGAAGATTCAAAAAAAATTGGTTTTTTAAGACTAGACTCCAAAAATCGAATCCTGAATTCTGATTAGTTGTGTGGAAATTCATTACACGTCTATTCTCTGTCCTCTCTCTTCCCTTCATTACACGTTTTGGGCTCTCATATTTCCCTCCTGATTAGTTGATCGTACTTGTTTGTTTCGAGGTCTCTATCTATCTCTCTTTATTCATTAGAGGGTGTTTAAGTTAGTGATTAACTTATGCAGCACAATTTTTTGGTTGTCTTTATTCAAATTTTTTTTGCGTTTGTTAGTTTTATGATAAACTTTTATGTGATATAAATTCGTCTCGATGAGAGAAATCGGAAAAGTAAAAAATTGTAACTTTTATACAAGTATTTTGGGAAGGGAATTGATATTCACACCCTCTTTTTTGTTATCCATACTCTTCTTTTTTTTTTTTTTTTTTAGTGGTAAAAGTATATGTATTTTTTTTTCTAAAAGACAAAAAAAAGAGTGTGAATAACGAAAATTGGAGCGTAAATATCAATTTCCTTTGAAAAATATCCAAAGAAAATCTCAAAAGTCAGTTTTTAAACTTTTTTTTTTGATATTTTCTAAAATACTTGTGTAAAAATCATAATTTTTATTCGTCGAGACAAACACATATCACATAAAATTTAGCATAAAACTAACAAACGGGATAAAAATTTAATTAAAAAAAAGTTAAAAAAATTATAATGCGTAAATTAAACACCAACGTGAACGAAAATTATTCTGAAAAATTTCTTTCGAAATTCAAACGAAACAGAGCATATTCAAAATGGATACTGACAAAGGACTAGTGTCAGAAATATTTCAAGGCCCCACACTTGGACTACTTTTTCAAGAAAACCCAGTTACATTATTGGCCCAGTACACACTCCTGAAATTATCCACTGTTGTTGAAAATTGCAGTTCAGCTGGGCGCTTAAATGCTAGTAATCCAATGTTGATCCTCATTTCTTTCTGTTCCCTTTTTCACTTTCCCCTTTTGATCTTTTCACCTCCCCAAAATTTTTAACACTCTCTTTTTGCTCACGGTAAATGGTTAAAAAAAACAAGGATGAAAAGGTTTCTGATCAATTAATTTAGAAAAGCTGCCACTTAATTTTTAGTGTTTCATCAGTACTTTGACCCCAACAATTAAATAAACAAAACAAAAAAGCTGCAGAATTCATCCTTGTACTATCCTGTAATCTTTGTTCGGTCCCCTTACAGGCTTACAAGGCGGAAGGTGAAAATAAAAAGTTGAAAAAATAGTGAGGTTTGCAGTATGACCCCTATAATTTGGTGCAATCGCTAGCTGGTGACTGGATCTATAAAGTTTGAAATGTCATTATCCATATGAATGCTCCTCTTCAAAGCCCACCAGCTCATTGACATCTAGGAGTACTTACAAGATGTATTATTGATAGTACAGAGAGCAAAATACTAGGAGTACTACATGCATGCTATTGGTTGTTAGTAATTTACGACTCACATAATTTCTTACCTGCGGTACGATGAGATGGTCAAAAATTAAGTAGTGAAACTCACATGTGTTTTAGATATGATATCAGATGACTTCTTTTTTGTGTTTAGTAAATGAGAAACGCGCGCCGTAGATAACTGCAACGGCCGTGAAATTTCTCAAATCTTTTCTGATGCCACGACACTAAAAAGGCATAATGGTCAATCTAGTACTACCGGTCATATACAGCGGCTATGAAGGGGCACAAATTAATGCTGTGTTTGGATTTGGATTTGAAACTTTTTTTGAAAAATAGCAGGGATAATAAGTGGAGAGAGACAGAGAGAGAAATGTTAAAAGTAGGAAAAATCTAGAGGGTATTTTTTGAAAAGCAAAGAGAACAAAGCATAAATCGGATACGAAACAATCATGCTAGTAATCGGCCAACATGGATTGTAACAATATCAGTGGGCCGAAAAACTGCTATGTAGCAACCGCTACGTACGATACGTAGCACTCACGTCATTTAAGAGAGAGAGAGAGAGTATGTAAATAAGATCATTATATAAAGTTAAGAACATGTAAATAGTACTCCTGTATAAAACAAGTACTATTCTTTCATTTTCTCAGTTGTAAAGTCTTTACTGTGTAAGAAACAGCATGGTAGGTAGGATTAATAAATAAATACTACGAGTGAAACAAAACGCACATGGCAAATGATGTACTACAGTACTAGGTAGTTTAGTTGGTTTATAACTTGGCATGAGTACTGCGTTAAAATAAAGTAATGTCCTCCATTTGTTAGTTGTAGGAGCACTATATTAACATTCTTTCCCAATTTCCCAATTTTTATTTTACAAGTGCATTATGGGAAATTGAAACATGTACTATTAATAAACCAACTAATGCAAAAGGTTCGACAGATTTAAGAAATACTACTACAAGAAACAAAATTAAAAAAGTTGCAACAAATGTGTTTCGGTGCTAGAACCTGCCAATCCAATCTTAAAGGGGGTGGAGAAACCATGATTTGCATCAAACTAAAACTTAATCCCTTCGCAGTCTTTGCTGTAGGACGCCTTCACCTTTGCCATTGGAAAACCCAACAAGTCGCCACTCAAGGTGATCTTGGAATCCCTTGTAGACTTTGGTTTATCAATTACTCCATGTTTTTTGTTTTCTAGAAGTGCTTGGGGGAAAAATTACTGTATGACAGTTTATCTCATTGCACAGCCAGAAAATTAAACAGATTAATGGTGGTGTCCCATATCCTTTTATCATTGTATATTGTGGCGGGTTTGTACATTTTGTCTCAAATCACACCACAATAAATAGAAAAAACGAAAATTGAAATATAACGTTGCGGTGCTTCAAATACACTGAATAGTTCGTGGGGGAAAAACTGAATAGTTTTTCGGCGGGAAATAAAAGGGATGGGTACAGTGCTGGTAAGAACAGTCTCTTCCGAGAGAGAGAGAGAGAGAGAGAGAGAGAGAGAGAGAGTGAGTATGGTGAGGTAATGATTCAGATTCATTTACGAATTACGGGTGATGATAATAACCGTGCATAGGACTACAGGAGGTCATTGAATTGACCGCACATGCGTGTCACGTGCATCCCGCCGGTCACTTTTACTACTGCATTTTTTTTTTGTTTTTGTTTTGGACCACTTTTTTTTAAATCGTTATTTTTAGGGCTGTTAACGGTCCGGATTGGACCGTATTTCACGGTTTTTAGAAAATACAATCCAATCCTAATCTAAAAGTCTTACGGTTCGGTTTCAATTCGAATCACGAGTCACGGTTCGGTCCAGGTTTTATCTACGGATTTCCTTCCATAAAAATAAAATGATGCTACTGCCAACTAAAAATCCAAAGTGCAAACACTTTTTAGTTATGACATTCCATAACATTACACTTATTATCCCTTAAATTTTATATATCGTCACATTAATGTAAAATTGTTAAAAAAATTCATAACAATTAGCAAAGTTATACAATTATATTTATAAATATTACACATACACATGTATATTTCTTTGATTTTTTTTTAAATATCTCATGGTTCGGTTCGGTTAATCCACGGTTTTGAAATAAAAATCCAATCATATTCCATATCTCACAATTTTTTAATTTTTGAATCTGTGTCCGGACCATTAATCCACGGACAAAATCCAAAAGGCAGGAATCGGTTCGACCGGAACCGGTTTCACGGTTCTCGATTTTTCTTGAACGGCCCTAGGTTTTTTTTTGAACTAGCCACTTTTACTGTAATTTAGTAAAAGTTTCCAATTTGAATTGTGGCGGGAAAAAAGTATTATTGATGTCTTTTAGTTTTAGGAGTAGAGCGTTCACTCTAGCGGCCTGTTTGGATGCCGGAGATGACGGTGGATTTGGCAAGAGCCCTGATTTGCAATCCTGGCCCCACACCATCTCCGGTCTTTGGCATCTCTTGTGCGCGGGTGGATTTGCGTGGAGGCGGATTACATATCCGGTTGGAGGGTGTTTTGGGACGATTTTGCCCTCACAAATCCGGGTGAGGTGTCCTCCTCTTTGTAACAACAAAGAAGAAGAAGAAGAAGAAGAAGAAGGAGAGAGAGAGAGAGAGAGAGAGAGAGAGAGAGAGAGAGAGAGAGAAGTGTACTGTTCGTTTCTGGAGAAGTAGATGGAAAGAGGTAGAAGTTGTAGTGATGATCGGAGCAAGAGAGATGCCCGGAGTAGTGATGATCGACGGCGGCGACGGCAACGATGGACGGAGAAGACGAGACGGCAGAGGATGGGTTTTTTTTTGGGAAGAACAGGAGGCGATGCAGTGGGTGGGTTTTGTTCTGGTTTTCAGATCTATATTGACATATACATATATACATGTTGTATAAGTATTTTTTTAATTAAATTATGGTTTACTTTTAATTTGTTTCCGGAAATTTTATTTTTCTAAAATAAAATTAAGTTTAAACATTTGTGGGGGGCAATTCAGTCATTGAACATATAATTCCATCAAATCCACCCAATAAATCCCTTTTCAAAAAAATCATCCAAACACTGGATTACAAATCCACCATTCTTAGGAGATGGGTCCACCCTTCTTACATATCCACCATTATTACATATCCACCTTTAAATCCACCCTCCTTCTATATTCACCCAAAATCATATCCTCCATCCAAACGGACAGTAGGAGTGACAATCTCACTAAAACCGTTGGTTATACAAACTATACTGAATCGATTGGTGTGATTTTCAACCGAATTTATAATCATGGCTTTAGTTTTTGATTTCGAAAAACAGACCGGTTAGGTTGTGGTTTCATGTGACAACCACACCGAATCATAACTGTAACCGAACCGCATCACGGTTTTTCGGTTGTGGTGCATGACTTTCTAATTTTTTATGTTTAATAAGGCTTGGTGTTTTCTTTAAAAGGAATTTGGGGGGAAAAAGTGGCGAAAATTGACAGAATAAAAACTGCATGAATAGATCAAGTCTTTTTCCGGTATTTCAAATGAGCTGATTTTTAACGGTAACTCTTAAAGACACGTTTTAAACAAATTGATAGAACTACAATTACTAGCGTGGGGCTCCGATTATTTTTGTGTCAAAACTTGCGTTCCTATAACCGCCCCACCCCTTTTTATTTGAAAATAGATAGTACTCCTTATTTTGCACTTCAAATGTCAAAATTTAATTGTACTGGGCCTGATTTGAACCCAAAGCTATGAGGCTCAATTTAGAAGGCCCAACTACCCGCCTAGCTTGCATTACTGCTGTCATGAGGCCTTCTTTAATTGGGTTGAAGATCGACTGGGTGCCCAAAGATATTACTCCCTCCTTCCCCTAAATAAATGTCTGACCCGCAAATCTAGGCCTTCAAAAAGGTGTATTTTTTTCGTTAAAAAGTTCGACATTTTTTCACAACTTGAAAGAACTCTTTGATGTCTATTGATTTGTGAAATTTTTTTTAGATATTTCAACGAAAAAACACATCTTTTTAGAGGTCTAAGTTTATGGTCCGGAATTTATTTAGGGGACGGAGGGAGTAATACTAATATGACTATACATATATGTAAGCCATTCATTCAATATTCCATTATGCAAGCAAATATGCAAGAATATCGATGACCTAAATTAATTAACTAGCTTAAAAACTGGAATTTTAAGTTGTTGATATGTCGTCATATCTCGAGCTCGAAGTATTCCTACCCTTCAGTCACAGTCATGAGGTCTAGACTCTCAGGCAGTCTTGGATAGCTTTTTTTATCCACGAAAGTCAGTATTACAGGAATAATTGGATTAACACTTTGGAAGATGAGTTTGAATTCTTGACGTTCTTTCTCATAGCGCCTAATTAGTGCACCGTCTGATTCCATTGGATCAAAAGCCTCCTGGCTCGAGACTTGAAATATTTTCGATACTTCAGTTAATGTAAGCAAGAATTTGGCTCCAGTCCCTAAAATTGTGCATCATTGACGTTGCTCCAATTCAATTCCATACCACCCTCACAGCCCATTTGTTAACGGGATACAAAAGTTGGATATGTTATCATCACGAATAATATATTAAAAAAATACTTATATTCAGTGTTTGCCACCTGAATATGGACTACTTTGATATAATATCTTCTCTGCTCACAAGCAGATATAATAAGGATAGGGAGGGGAGGTATTATTATATCCACCCTCACATATACCCTCCTATATAATCATAAAAATGCAACCGTTCTCTTTGAATTTTCGTATCCACTACGTATCCACCCCAAAGCAAACCAAGAATATACGTACCTGCTCTTCTATAAATTATTCAAACAAACCATCTATCTCTGTAAATTATCTGCCATCCTGTCATATCTCCCATCTTTGGATTAACGTTAGTATATAGTACTGGAAAAGAGATGAGGTGTTTGGCTGTCTAAAAGAAAAGTTTATGCACAACTTTGAGAAAGTTACCACTGATTACACTCCACTCTACTCTTTGGATTAACTATCAATCAACTTTTGTCTCCCAAAGAAGACTCTGCACAATCTTGGACCAATTTAACCTTTTCCCCCACACGGTCACACCGACACATATACTCCCTCCGTCACGCATTGCTTGTCCTGTACAGGGAACAGAACACGCATGTTTCAACACAAATTAATGTTTAATTAAATTTTTAATGTTACCCCTTATTTTCTTCATTGAAAATTTCTTGTAATTATTACGAGAGTTAGTCTGTAGAAATTTATGCACTTTTTAGTTTGACTTTTCAAAGAGGACTAACATTTTGGACATCCAAGATAGTTTTATTTGTACCCTCCGAAAGGTAAATATTCTTGCCCTGGGTTTCCTTAGCACAAGTTTTGCTTAAGCCAATGAAATTTGAGGCCAACCACAAAGTAAGTGCATGAACTCTATGGTCATTGTCAAGCTATGAGAGGAGGTGAGTAATCTCAAGAGCACACGACCCGAAATTTTCTGTGCCAAAAATTGATGTGCTTCTGTGCCGAATGCATTTTTTGACGTTGGATCACACAAAAATTTTGAAAACATTAAAAGGCTCACACAAACTGACGCCCCATATGCATTTAGCACAGGACTGGACATACCATATTTTCGGCACAGAAGATCTCGGGCCCAAGAGCACTCTAAGAATTTCTCAATATAACTATGAGTACCAAGAAAGAAAAGAAAACAAAAGGTGGAAATGGCTGGGGTCCAACACACAGCTAATGGAGCATCTCAGAAGTGTTTGCTTTCAGCTTGGACACCCCCTTGCTTTTTCCCAAAGCTTTCATTCACATCAGTTTGCTTGTTCCTCTTTTCACTTTTCCCACCTTTTTTATAATTTTTTTCTAGTAACGAAGAGCGGTCTCCAGACTAGCTTGCGCGAATCAAATGACTAATTTCTCCAACCCTCAATCAGCCTTTGCGGACCAAAATAGTTTTACGCATGGAATGGTCCCACCGGCCCCCCACTTTTCCCAACTTTCCCACCTTATTCTTCAGTACTTTCTTTATTTTAACATTTCCAAAAGCTTCTTTATTTCCTAGATGTATTTTCTATCCATTCTATAAAGACAAACAATCAAATAGTACTAATTTAACCCCTTGACATTGTAGCTAGCTTGGTTTATTTTAACATCTCACCCAAATCATTAGCAAGTTTGTGATCCACTTCAACATCACTACAGAACTATCAAGAAGAAAAAAAATGCATGAATTTGATTACGAAGAGCTCGAAGCAGCCACCGAGAACTTCGCTTCGTCCCGGATCATCGGCAAAGGAAGCCATGGATGCATCTACAAAGGCACGCTGAAGGACGGAACGCTTGTCGCAATAAAGAAGCAATCGCTCGGGCTTCAAAAGCTTCAGGACAACTCGAAGCTCGACAACGAAATCCGAATACTGTCATCTCTCCCCCCGAACCCGTATCTCATCAGCCTTCTCGGAAGGAGCCATGACTGTGCTGGGAACAAAGTCCTCGTCATGGAACACATGCCGAACGGGACTCTCCATGACCTGCTTCATGCGGCTCCGAGCCCGCCTCCGTGGCCGAAACGCGTCCAAGCGGCCATCCAGGTAGCCAAAGCCGTGCAGTTTATCCACGAGGCCGAGCCCTCGGTTATTCACAGAGACATCAAGTCTGCCAACATATTGTTTGATGTGGATTGGAATGCTAGGTTGGCAGATTTCGGCCTCTCTGTTAGGCGATCAGGTCAGCATGTCGACTCAGACAGCTCGCTGAGTCGACCTGCTGGCACGATCGGGTACTTGGACCCTTGTTACACTGCACCATGCAGGCTGAGCACGAAAAACGATGTGTTTAGCTTCGGGGTGGTATTGCTTGAGCTCATCAGTGCTACGAAGGCCATCGATGTTTCAAGAGATCCTTCTTCCATTGTGGAATGGGCATTGCCGCTGATCGAAGAGGACAGAGTGGAAGAAATCTGCGACGAAAGGGTTACTTTGCCCGCGTACATGGAAAGCAGGGTACGACACATGTTGCGCATCGCCGCGCGTTGCGTGTCGTCCGACGAGGATCACCGTCGTCCGTCGATGGGCGAAGTCGTCGACGAGATGGAGAATTGTTTCGTCGAGCGCGTTCGTTTCTCTCTCTGGATCGACATCTTGGACGCGTGCTTGAAAAGGAGGCCGCAGAGAGCGGTCGCGAAACAAAAAGGCGACGCAGTCATCGTCGCTGCGGCGGCCGCCACCACCGTGACAACCGGTCATGGCAAGATGTTGCTGAGGGAGGTGTTGGCTGATATCGCACTGGAATGAGGATGGGACATGTTTGCCCCCGGCATGATTAAAGAAATGGAAAGCTGAAGTTGCAGGCCACGCATGGAGTGGGTCACAGACGCAAGATTCCTCCCCCCAAAATTGAAAATTGGGTGGGGGATCGATGTGGGAATATGAGAAAGCTTGTTGTTTGATTCCCAATTGTCATTCCCCTTTTTTTATTTTTAGAGGCATATCTCTTTTGTTGGCTTTTTTTTTAGTATGGGCTTTTGTGGTGGTGCCCCTTGATAGCTTAGCTAGATTCATTATTGGTTTTAGGAGCTTTATAATTTAGGTTATTGTTCACCTATTCTATTCCATTCAACCAATCAATAAATGAGATTGGGGGATCAAAGTGGTTACTTTAGGCCCTTTAATTGCCAAGGGTTTTATTTCTTCTATTTTTTTGGGGGGGATTCTTGGAAATCGATCAGTAGAGTAGGTGGGACTCGAACAACGACCCTATCCATGTGAGTATAAGGCGGCCAACATGTGGGCTGACAATACTCTCCACTTGCTTGTTGGTGTAATGTCCAAATTCTAGTTTCGCCACAATAATGAGTTCTAGTATGCTTTTCTAGTACTTTCACCACAATGAGTTTTATTATTTCTCATTGGCTGATGCTACGGTTTCGCCACAATAATGAGTTCTACTGTGCTTGTCTAGTACTTTCACCACAATGAGTTATACTATTTCTCATTGGATAATGCTACGGTATCCTCCCTCTTGTCTGGAGGATACAGTATCACCCAAAGTCATAACACGTTGAAAAATGGCATAACACTTTGAAAAATGGCATAACAATGTTATGTCATTATGATGTCCCTCAGACAATATTACTATTCATTTGGGAGGATCCCATAAAAATGGCATAACAATATTATGCCATTATGGTGTCCCTCAGACAAGATTAATATTCATTTGTTACGGTGTTCTCCAAATGACATAACAATTCACACAAATGGACATAATCATTCTCACACAGAGGTATAACGGGAGAACGCCGTTAGAGGTGACAATTTCAACCTATATTTTTTATTGCCAAGGGTTTTATTTCTCCTTTTTATTTATTCTATTATTTTTTGGGGGATTCTTGAAAAGCGATTAATAGAGTAGGTGGGACTCGAACAACGACCCTATCCATGAGAGTATAAGGCGGCCAACAGGTGGGCTGACAATACTCCACTTGCTTGCGGGTGTAATCTCCATATTCTAGTTTCGCCACAATAATAAGTTCTACTGTGCTTTTTTAGTACTTTCACCACAATGAGTTCTACGTACTATTTTCTTATTGAATAATGCTATGGTATCCTTCCTCTTGTCCGGAGAATACCGTATCACCTAAAGTCAAAACACGTTGAAAATGACATAATAATGTTATGCCATTATGGTGTCCCCCAGACAAGGTTACTATTCATTTGGGGGGACACCGTAAAAATGACATAACACTTTGAAAAATGGCATAACAGTATGAGTGGTGCTATTTGTACCGATCAAAGTGTAGGGAAACGGTACCGACCGCCGCGTGCGGCCGTCTCCGGCCACCGGACGGCCGATCCGAGCAGTCCAAAAATTTAAAAAAAAAAAACCGAGGGGCTCAACGCGGGAATCAACGGCATCCGATGTGTGTAGGGTGCTTGATCTAGACACCCTATTTTTCGTGTATATATGTGTATCCGGTGGCCGGAGACGGCCGCGCACGGCGGTCGATACCGTTTCCCTACACTTTTGATCGGTGCAAATAGGATTTTCCTATCAGTATTATGCCATTATGATGTCCCTCAGACAAGATTACTATTCATTTGTTACGGTGTACCCCAAATGACATAACAACTCACACAAATGGCCATAATCATTCTCACATAGAGGTATAATAGGAGGACACCGTTAGAGATGACAATTCCAATCCATATTCTTAACCCCCCCAAATCTGCCCACTTATAACCTAACCCAACACATCCATATTGTATAATGAGTTTATATGGGTTGAACCTCATATAAACCCATATTTTTATGGATTTAAATGGGTTAAAAATGGGTCCAATATGGGCTAGAACTAAAAAACCCACGCACAAGAGTTAATTACTGTTTAAGCTAAAAATTCTCGCCTACCAAATTCGGTCTTCATTATTTACTTCAATCAGATTCATCGATCATCAGAAACTCTCTCTCTCTCTCTCTCTCTCTCTCTCTCTCTCCCCCCCTCCATTTCAAACTTTTTTAAAGAACTAACTGAAACAAATCTGGATTTGGCAAGTCATATTTAATAATTTTGTATCAATTTTTTGTGACTTATTGATTTGTCTCGTCAAGAAGAATCAAAAAAATAAAAAATTTTGATCGAAACTCTTAACTTTTTAAAAAGACATAAACACTAACCATTGACGAAGAAAGGAGCTGACTGACAAGGAAAAATCGAAGCTCTGACAAATTAGACCACTACTTACTAATTAATTACTGCTAGCTTTTCGGATAAATTGAGAGTGATTTATTATTACTCCATTTTTTGGCTTATTTTTGTTTTTATTAAAAAAAATTGAGTTTTAATCATGATTTTTTTATTTTTCTGATTCCTCTTATTGGGACAAATCAGAAGGAAGGGGGAAAAGGGGAGGGGGAGAGAGGGGGGAGAATTGATTTTGGCACTCCAGTTTTTACCACTGACACTCCACTTTATGTGTTAATCATATGAAAAAATAAAACTAAAAGTGGAGTGCCATTAGCTAAATTTAGAATGCCAAAATCACCTCCCGAAAAAGAAAAAGAAAGAAAGAAAATGGGTCGGGTCGAGTGGATTTGGCTTGACCCATATTCGATCCGACCCGTTTCAACCGGTTTACTTTTTGACCCATATTTGATCCGCCAACATTTAACTCGCGACCCTTTTCAACCCATCCAAACCCGTCCAGACCTGTCCATTTGCCACCTATAGACACCGTCAGAGGAGATAGGGGATACCCAAATCATTCCCTTTCTCATTTGTTTATCCTTAGTAGAAAAAAATAAATTAATAACGGTGTCGCGCGGATACTTGGTCCTCATGCTCTATTTACACTAAGGCTCCGTTCCAGAACACCTTCTTAAAAAATAAGTACTTATTTCACATTTTCAAACTCAAAAATAATTTAAATGAAAAATAATTTTTTGATTTTTTTGGTACTGTATTAAAGATCTCATCGAGATCTTTCAAACAAAATCCATATTGCATATTTTTAGATTTCATTAAGCCCTTTATTTTTGAGCTTGAAATTGTCTTCTTAAAAAATAAGTACTTATTATCCGTTCCGGAACGGGGCCTAAATATTCATTAACACTCACACATTGAGTATTGATAGCAAAGAAAAGCCTTTCAGGTCCGTAAGAACCATACCTTGGACTACTACCACCGGGGTGGGGCCTAGCTAGTTTGGCTTAATAAGTCAAGTGGCTTATTTTTTTGTTTTTATTCAATTTTTTTTCGTATTTGTTAGTTTTTCGTCAATTTTTGGGAGGTTATAGCGTCGTCATGATGAGAGGAATCTAAAAAGTAAAAAATTATGATCGAAATCAATTTTTTTTGAATAAAGACGAAAATAAGCCAATAAGCCAATTTTTTTTGTCTTTATTCAAAAAAAATTTGATTTTTATCACAATTTTTTATTTTTTAGATTTCTCTCGTCATAACGATGCAATAATCCCAAAAAAATTGACAAAAAACTAACAAATACTAAAAAAATTTGAATAAAGACAAAAAAATAAGCCACTTGGCTTATTTAGCCGAACGGGCAACGGGCCAGTCACAAGTTTGACGCATGCCGACACTCCCTTGCTCCCGTTTGAATCGCATGATCCACCTATTGCCTTCTTCTTAGCCTCGGTTGGGCTGGCCGTGTGCACCTATGAGTTCAAGATCCCTCGTTGCGGGTCTAGAATCTCATCATGATCAAGCCAAGGAGGGTTGCTATGTCTGGTCGTCCCCTCCTCTACCTTTTGATTAGGAAAAAAGAAAAGAAAAAAGAATCGTACCTTGGATTATATATATCATATCCGGATCAAGTATGAATCATTGAACCCTAGCTATGACTTATACCTTTATAGTATGATATGAGAATTGAGTGACCAACTGTATAGCATTTAAAAGGTTGACCAAAAAAGTTCGAGATCCAGGGTCGTACCCCTATGTGTTAGGGCGTTATTTGCGCAAGTATCTTGGCCTGCCTTGATAGGGGTATAAAAGAAGAGAACAAATTCTTTCCACTTTAGGTGGAAAATCCACCGTGACCATCGCTATTTGTGGGTCTCACCGTTCGTTCATTGCAGTAATCTGAACTATTAATCTTAATAATAATAGGCTAATAAAAGGGGATCATGGACCATTCTATCCGCACGCTGTTAAAATTGTGGAGTTTTCGCCACCGCTATTGTGAGTCGGTGCATTTATTATTGTCATTTGAACAGTTCATCTTATAAGACCCGCAAAATAGTATATTCGTGCAAAAATCAACTTAATTGCCAGTTCAATGAATGGTGGATGGATGAAAGAAGGAATAATAAAGTCAAAGATATGACTAACTTATTTCAAATATCACAAGTGGTGTACAAATGCATGCAGCCTGAAACTACTTCACTTGTTTCACATTATCTTCAATTATTTTAACCTAGCTACTATTATTTGTTTATTTTGTAGTAGCATTAACAATTTAATAATTATCAAAAAAAAAAAACAATTAATAGATTTCGAAAGAAAGAGGATCAATAAAGTTGCAAAAGGGACAAAGGAACTGAACTCAATTGCCGATTTATTCGAATATAATAAAACTAGTGTACTTTGAAATTTTTAACAACTTCTAGATAATATAAAAAAATTCAAAACGGGCAACCGAAAATGGGTTAATGCCAATGACAAATGAACGCATCGAAGTTTCTTTAATATAGAGTTTCGGTTGCACATGCGGACTTTTAGTTTGGTTTTTCCTTGTCGTTAATTACTTATCCTGTGTTGAAACGATAAAGCACTATTCTCGTGATGAATGAAATTTCTTTGCAGATCAAAACAAAGGATAAATCACTATCACGGTCTCTAATTATTGAATCTCTAGTGTAGATATTTGACCAAATTATGCAAGAAAGTTATCCAGCTCTACCCGGAAAAATGTCTCCAAAAAAGATTTTGAAGCCCATTTTATCTCCTTCGATCTCCCAAACAAGTGAACCCGCTCGACTTCTTGCAAGTATATATGTCAACCTAACAGTTTAATATATTTCTTCGTCATCTTTCCTTAATACTCCATCCGTCCCAATTTAAGTGTCCACTACGGTTCTGCGTGTCATTTTTAATGACTTATATCTCTAAACATATATTATATTTTATGTTTTTAAAATCATTGTTTTATAGAAATAATTAAGATCTATCAAATAAGATCCATATTGCATATTTTTTGCAATATATATTGAGAGATATAAGTAATTGAAAATGTCATGCGGAACCGTAATGAACACTTAAATTGAGGAGGAGGGGGGGCTGCTGTCCCCTTGGGGACAGCAGCGTGCTGCTGGGCCCAGTTTCTGGGCCCACTCCGGTCTCGCTCCGATGATCGGAATCGTTCACTTTGTAGAACTCGTCGAGTAGAACAACCATGCAAAAAATCAACTTAATTGAATATTGTTAAGTGCCTAATCGGAACCTTTTTATTTTGAAAAGAATGGATCCGAAACACTGGATCAAATCCACTCTAACCCATGGACCGAGAGTTATATGGGCTTTGATCAGGCACTTAACGATATCCAATTAAGCTGATTTTTTGTATGGTTGTTCTACTCGAAGAGCTTTACAAAGTGAACGATTCCGATCATCGGAGCGAGACCAGAGTGGGCCCAGAATCGGGCACAGCAGCACGCTGCTGTCCCCTTGGGGACAGCAGCCCCCCCGCTTCCTTAAATTGATTGGGACGGTTGGAGTATATAATATCAGAAGGAAGAAGAAAACTATGATGGCCTTAAAAAGACTTATTACTGGATGGGCCGGACGTGAGAATATTTCATATTCTCGGCCCACATTTTTGTGAGGATATTGCATCCCTTCGTGTGGATGGGCTTGGGCCGAAAAAACAGTCCAACACTTTTTGACGCGAGGCCCAACATGTATTAGTACCCGGGAGGGAAATTGACAAAAAGAAAAGAGAAGAAAAACCTTTGCATCAGTAGGCAATACAACTATAGAATTTATTTTTTAAAGGCTTTTTAAGATAAATTTAATATCATAAGGAAATCCATTTACCTTTTATGTCTTTTCGTTCGTGAGATACAAAAGCCTGAAACGTTTTATTCTAACATTCCGAGTTTCACACGTTTGTAATAAATTTATGGTATAAGTACATTTCTACGTACAAATATATATAGTATAGGAAGTGAATAAATTTATGCAATATATTAAGTTGCAAATATTGCTTACAAAAAATTACATTTTTTTTTTGGAAAACAAATTCTTCTCTTTAGACTCAAACAAGAAAAAAAAAAAAACCATTTCCCCTCCTCTTTCCCTTGCCAATTCATTATTTGCTTTACTCTTTTGCATTCTTATTCTTGTAGTATTTTCTTGAAATTTAGACAATAAAAAACTTATTTTTCTTCCCTTTTCTTTGCTCCTAATTCAGACATAGAAATAAAAAGCATCATCTAAAAATATATTTCCAAAAAAAGAAGAAAAAAAAGCAGGTATTACTAGTTTGAGAGCCTTGTTGATAAGGACACACTACAGGTTTCAACGTGCAATTAGTCCACCTAAACTTTTCATAGTGGTTCCAGTCCTTATATGGACACGCGTTCCAAAAATACCTAGTTTGTAAGATACCAACACTATTTAACTTTTCATAGTGGTTCCAGTCCTTATCCTTTGTTGTAAAATACAACCATAAAATATTTTCGATGAGATAACATTATCTCTTTATTCAGTTTGTGAGATACCAACACTATTTAGCTAAGATACTGTTATTTCTTGCTTTATTTTTGTCGATACACTATATTTTTGACAAATAGAGTTATCTCTTACTTTATTTGTGAATTGAATTGGCTGAGATATTATTATCTCATCTGTTTTAACAAGAAAAAATAACAGATAACATGTTAAAAATTGTGTAATGAAGTATTTGCATGTGTTTACATTGTGATATTACTATCTCTTGCTTTATCCCTTATTGTAAAATACAATCAGAAAATGTTTTTGATGAGATAACATTATTTCTCCATTAAGTTTATGAGATACCAACACTATTTATCTGAGATACTGTTATCTCTTGCTTCATTTTTGCTGATACACTATATTTCTGGCAGATAGAGTTATCTCTTAATTTATTTGTGAACTGAATTGACTGAGATACTATTATCTCATCTGTTTTAACAAGAAAAATGACAGAAAACATGTTAAATATTGTGAAATGGAGTTTTTGTATGTGTTTACATTGTGATATTACTATCTCTTACTTTATCCCTAAGTTTATTTGTGAATTGAATTGGTTGAGATACTATTATCTCATCCGTTTTAACAGTATCTCAACCAATACATTTCAGCTAGTAAATTTCACAAAAATTAAAAGAGATAACGCTATCTCAATAGGAATAACAACTGGAAGAGGAAGAAGAAGAAGAAGAAGAAGAAGAAAATGAGGAGGAAGAAGACGTAAAAAAGGTGAAAGAAAAGGATGTTAAACCAAAATATTTGCAGTACAGGTAACTACTTGGTGTGTCATTATACAAATTGTAGCACCACATCTATGTTCTTTTTCAAGCTCCTTAATGCAAAAAAATTAATTTAATTTGTCTAGAATTGCATGAACAAACCATTTGCACCCATCCTTAACACCACCTCTAAATTATTGACCAACATGACTAATCAAATACGTCCAATCAACAGAAAGTCTTTTTGTCTCATGATGAGGACAAAACTTTTCAAGAGGATCCTCAACAATTTCAGAATGTGAACTACTAGTTACTTCACCATTTCCATTATTACGACTGCTTTCACCGATTTCAAAACGGCTACTAACTCTACAATTACTGTCTTCAACAGATATCTCAACACAACGAGCACCATATGCAGCAGCTAAATCCATCATATTACGAAAATCATCATCATTCTCAAGGAGTATATTACGATGATCACAAACAGAATACAATAACCTCATTGATACCAAACCATTTCACTTGTTAGAAATACTTCCAATAAGATACTCAAATTGATAACCTTCTGTCACCTTAACAACAAGACTATAGGATCCATATTTGCACAATAGAAGAATAGAAGAATCCATTTCAACTTCAAAAACCAGTTCAGTCTGCAAACAGATAACATTATATCAGAATAAACAAATCAGATACACATATCTCAAAAAAGTAGTCTATCTATGAGAACAAAGCAATAGATAATGTTATCTCAACAAAAACAGTCTCAGTATCTACCAGAACAAAGAAATAGATATAAATGCTATCTCAGCAAATAAACAAAAACATAAAGAGATAACAGTATCTCAGAAAATACAGTTCACTGTGATACACATATCTCAGCAACGATAATTTCTGTATCTACAAAAATAAATCAATAGATAATGTTATCTCAACAAAAAACAATCTCAGTATCTACCAGAATAGAGCAATAGATAACGATATCTCAGCAAATAAACTCTATAAACACAAAATAGAAGAACATAGCAAAAATCAAAACAAATACTGAGATAGAGAAGAACACAGCGACAAAGAAACATCAGCACAGAGATCGCGAGCAGAAAACACTCCGAAGATAAAAGATCGTGATCCTAATCTGTAGAGATCGTCACAAAGGGAAACGAGATTGTGATCGCAATACAGAATCGAAATCGTGAAAGTGATCGTGATCCAGAACTGAGCTGTGATCGCAAGAAGAGAGAGAGAGAACTAAGCTGTGATTGCGGGAAGAGAGATAAACAGAGAGAGAGAGAGAGAGATAGAGAGAGAGAGAGAGAGAGAGAGAGAGAGAGAGAGAGAGAGAGGCGCACCAGAAACGAGCTCGAGCTCGTAATTGTGCTGCTCGAGATCCAGATATGGTGCCCTATCCAGTGATGGCTCGTTGGGTTGAAAGCAGCAGGGAACAAAATTTAAAAATACTAACACATTATATATACACACCAGTCAGGGCATTTTGGTCTAAAAACGGACTGTAGACCTAATAAATGTTACAGTAATGGACCTTCACCGCTATTACACATTGGGCTGGACTAAACACCCAAAAATACCTTCAAAACGGACTCTAGCCCAATTTACCGTACTAGTTTCTATCGCAGTCTATATATTGCCAAACACACCCTAATTGTTTCTCTTCCGCGGTTCTGCCTCGTAAATCCCAACATGAACAGATTACCCACCAGAATCAGCTCAACAGAGTTTCCAATCGAATCCCAATTTCTATATCTATATGTCCATCGCATGTCGAAACCCTAACCCTAGTTGCCCCAACTTCCTCCATTCAAAGACAACTGGTTCGGTGTTGAATCTGCAAGCATGGAGATTCAGTCGAATCTCAATTTGTTTGAGAGACGACCCATCACCAAGTCCAAGGCTCCTGCCGTCAAGTGGTTCAAGGAATGGTAAAATATTTCCCAAAGCTCGTACCTTTTCATATGTTTCATTAAATTTTCGTGATATTAATGCATAATTATGGTTATGTATGTAAGCCATGTTTGGTTTGTTGGAAGAGATAGTCGAGAACGGGTATAGATATTGAGGTGTACACTCCGTTGCGTGCGGGCATAGATTTAGTTATTGGTGTGGTCTGTAAAAATGGCAATCTTTGATCTGTTGTAGTTATTTTGGGTATTGGCACCTCATAGACTCACCATATGCTTTAGGTTTAGGATAAGAGAAGTGGCTATACTTCTGTTGTCTTGGTTCTCTGCAATATTGACTAGCAAGGTGAACTGCATGGGTCCATCCATCGGGTTATTGATAAATCATGATTGGATGCTTTCTATTTGGTAGCATTTAAGTGGCTTATTGTTGATTCATTTTGTTTTTCCGACTTCAATTGGCTGTTTTTAGTATTATGTTGTGACGATATTATATTTATAGAAAGACACAGAGAAAATAAGTTCTGTAGTAGAACATAAGCGGGAAAGGATAAAAAGGAGACGGGTGAAAAGTAAATGCAATGAGAGGACATCAGAGGAGCAAAAGGTCCACTTGAAGCTTGAACCAGTGAACGAATTTTTCTTCTGTTGCCCCTCCGTTGGCTGGATGAGGAATCATTCGTGGGACTGCTAGAATAGGAACCACATGTTGATTGGTCCAGATTGGGGCGGTGCATCTTTTGAATGACTCTTTTACATTTGCGTGTTGACAACTTCAATTACTAAGGAACCCATTTCAATAAAAACGGAAGGAAGTTGATATATTCTTAAGAGGGATACAATTGGCAAACATATGCTTTCCCTAGGGGCAAAACCTCCTTGGACATTTGATTGATGGCTATGAACTGCATCGATATATCAGACTCTAAAGGGAATCTCAACACTATAGAGGTTAATTGTCTTTCAGTACCTTTACCCTAATATTGTAGCATTCCTTACATGCTTTCTTTGTTAGACAATTATCCGCCTTAGTGATAATGTCGGTTAGTTGAGCTGGAGCTTCCTGTACATGCTGTGCGCCTTTCATCACCTCTCATGTTAGAATGACAAAAACACATTCTATCTTTGTTATCTTAATGTCCTTGTCATGTTTCTTATTTTTTTGTGTGGACTTTGGTAATAACCTGATCCTTCTCTTTTAGGGTGCCCCAAGATGTTGTGGCGACCGGGGGAAAGTGCTTTGTTTTCAAATGGGTCACAGGTTAGTTGATTCTTCCCTATCATGCTTTGATCCGATTTTCCGTTCTTCTTTAGGGGTAGAAACAGAGATTTGGTTAACTAATTTTGCTATTTCGATTGGGTTGGAAGGGTGATAAATATGTTGAAATTCATAATAATGAATATGTTTCACCGTCCCTCATCTTTCCAATTTTCTTCTGCGAAGAAATCTTTGAGTGTGTGGGTTGAAGAAGTTGCTAAGCTTTCCATTTAGGATTACCATTTACTTTTCTGAATAACTGTGAGAAGATGCATACAAGTTTTGTACTAAAATTTATGTCGATTACCATCTGTGACTACATGGTCAAAATCACCATCAACATGTGAAAGGCATTGACTGTATGTCCAGTCCATTGTTTCTTCATCATCTTTTGGCTCATCTTCGGATGCATGCTGCAACTATTTTTCTTGTCGTATTGTATTGTATTTGTGCATGGATTTACATAGAACTTGGAATGCAACATGGACTGATGTAGTACGATGAACGAACTGTGGTATTGTATCACCTTCTATTGCTTCATCACTGACTTTGTCCCAATACATTTCCTTGTCCTGTTCTCATAGACGCCAAGTTGAAGGCCATGAAAGAGAAGTCAAAAGAGCCAGAAGCAGTAGAGCCAGAACCCGAGCCAACTACTGAGGTTCTATTCCTTTGTAGCTATGAAGGCTGTGGGAAGACATTTATTGATGCTGGAGCTTTGAGGAAGCATTCGCATATACATGGAGAGAGACAATATGTTTGTCATTATGAAGGGTGTGGAAAGGTAATGATTTTATCAAACATAGGTTGTTTTGTTTTGTTACTGCAAGGGTTTTGTATGTAACTGGTTCTTTAAAGTTTGCTTTAACAAGCACCAGGTAACTATCGTTTTAGTACTGTGCTGATTCTACTAGTCTTATGATCTCCATAGTTCCTAAGCAAGTGTGGCGAGGAAATTTGAATTAGTTTCAAAGGGTAAATTTACAGCTGAACTTTTTCGTATACTCCTGTTGTACCCTAATACCAGTTATTCTTGGACCCATATGATTTGTGATCAAATCTCTAAAGCTGACCCAAAGTTGTTTTCTGTTACAGTAGCGTGAAATATGTTGATTATGTGTTGGTTGGCTATGTTATTATTTCTCCTTTTTTTCAACTTCTGTTGCTTCCTTTTGGTGCATTTCGTTGTTTGCTTTTTCAAAACTAGTTTGAGATTTGATTGTATTATTAGTTCTGAGTGTCCTACGCAATTTAAAGTGAAATACTATGGGCTGCAGCAGTTTGCCAAAAGTAGGGAAATTTTGGAGCTATGATGTTCATAATACAACTTCTAGTGAAAAAATGTGGTTCACATAATGGTCGCAAAATGTACAAAAAGGTTGGCAAATTTTGTGATTTCTTGTCCATAACTAAAGGTAAATTCTGAAACTTTAGGGATCTACAGATGTGGATAGGCTCAATCTTGGCCAAATGTCCCATCCCTAGTCTGATTCTTCCTCTTTGCCTCTTTGCCTCTTCATTTCCTTGCTTTCTGTTAGGGCTTAAAAATTACTTTGACTGAATCATGGGGTTGCGTTGCAGAAATTTTTGGATAGTTCAAAGCTGAAGAGACACTTTCTCATTCATACAGGGGAGAGAGATTTTGTATGCCCTCATGAAGGCTGTGGTAAGGTGATCAAGCTGTCCTCTCAAAACCTATTATATTTGGCAAGGAAATTTCCCCCTCCCCCTTCCATCTTTTTTTATTTCGAAAACTGAGTGTTTTTTTTTTTCACCCCGAAAGAGTGTTATGTTTCTTTCTCTGTTTTGGGCACGAAAATTTGTTGCTAGTGCTTATAATATGCATAACTTTTCTCCCTTCACCTTTTATTTACATGGTTTATCAAATCATTAAAACCAATTTTGGCTCTGTTTAATGGCTGAGAAAAAAAACTTATACTGAAAATATGTTTGTCAATCTTTGCATGACAGTTGAAACTTGTTCAAAATTAGATATCAACATGTTAGACCTTGTGCAATAATCTGAGAAATTCTCTTAAATTTCAGATTAGTGTTTTCTTTTAACTGTGTTTCTTTTATGGTTACCGAGCTGCTGTTGTTATAATCTTAATGAGGATCTCTTTAGGAAACCTTTCATGTTGGAAGAACTACATAGTCAAGAATATGCATTCGCACATTGATTTCAGAATTAGACCAGTCTTCACCTCGCTTGCCTTAGTATTTGCATTGGTTTCAGCCAAATCATCATGATCCACAACTTTTGGTTGTTTCTTTAAAATGTCTGCATCTAAAGAGCAACATCTGAAATTGCAGGCATTCTCTCTGGATTTCAACCTAAGGTCGCACATGAAAACACATTCACAAGAAAACTATCACGTATGCCCATATCCAGATTGTGGCAAGAGGTACGCTCATGAGTATAAGTTGAAGAACCATGTTGCAGCCCATCATGAAAAGGTTTGTATTATCCCTTCCAAACTATTTGTTCTGTGAAATTAATCGTTTTGTGCTGTACGCTTGCATTATTTGGTTGTTTTGATAAAACATTGGGAAAAAATGTTTAGTTGATTTTTTCTGTTGCAGTGAGTAAGGCCTATTTCATTGGTGTTACTTGACAGATCCTATGTTTTTTTAAATAAAATATTGTTGTGTATGAAATGCAGTTTTCCTACTTGTTTTTTTTACCCCATTAATAATAACAATGTATGTAAGATAAATGATGCAAAAGGGATGATGAGCAACCAATAAGGCAATAGGCTTGTGGTCTGTTATAACTATATTTGCCAGTAGTTTTACTGATAATAGTAAAGTTCGAGGCTCAACAGGTCTACAATCTGAAATTTGTCTACAATCGACCTCTCTTAATAACTTTTATGTAATTACTGGATTTTCAAACAGACCCGTGTCAAAAAATGATGGTCAAGTGTAAGGTTCACTTGTGCCACAATTGCTTGTACCCATATTATCTTTGATAATTCAAGGTGTCCGGGCTAGCTTACGCGGACTTCAATTAATCTCTTGTGCCACAGATACTTGCATCCATAGCATTTGAACACACACTACGTCCCATGAACTATTAGGAATGTTAGAATGGGATTGGTCACAAGATGCCTCAGTTGAGGATTGCAATGGGATTGGATTCTCTCTCTCTCTCTCTCTCTCACACACACACACACACACACAGACACACACAGAGACACGCTTGCGCGCTCACAGTTAGGAGTTGATGCTTCAAAACATGAGAATTGTGTCAGCCAATGTGATTAACTATAGAGACAAACGTTGACAAGACAAAGAAAAAATCTAAAATTAAGGACCAAGTCATTCTGTTTTAGTTTGCTTGATAGCGTACCCTTTTTTTCTGATTTGTAGACTTCCATTTTACTTTCGTATCCGGTTGTGGTGTAGATCATGTTTGTAGGTTTCTTTCTTTTCTTGATACTACACAAATCAGTATTAGATATCCAATTTCATCATCTAATTTTTGCAGAACAACGTCAATGTAGAGATGCCGAAGTACGTCCAGACCGTGCAGTCTCAGCCTCCTGAGAAGCTAGCCAAAACTCCCAAGCCCTCTGCTGCTGCTACTAATTATGGGTCCGCATCTTCTGACCGCCCTTACTGCTGCCCCTATGAAGGGTGCGAAAAGGCCTATATACATGAATACAAGCTGAACCTTCATTTGAGGAGAGAACATCCAGGCCATTTTGGCGATGAAAATCCTAAGAACACTCCATCTGCCATTGACAATGATATGGACGAAGGCAGCGACCAAGATGCTTATGCTGGAAAAAGGGGAAATATCAAGATTCAGAAACAAAGCAAACCCAAGCCAAATGTGAAGCTGCCTCCTTCGAAAGTTGCACGCAAGGGCTCAACCTCATCTCCTGCGAATTTGAACGTAGTGAAAAAACCGTGGCCGGTTAAGGAAGAGAGATATGAAGACGACGATGAAGAAGACAGTGAGGAGACGGAAGAGGACCGTGAGAATATCGAGGATGGATGGAGGTATGCAGGTAATAATGAGGACGACGATGAAGAGACCGAGGACGAGGATTAGGGTCTTCACCTTGGCGATTTCAGTTTGCACATCACCCTTGGCCAACTGAACTTTACCGTCTTCGAAAGACAATGGATATAGTTTTCCTCACCATCACTAGAGATGTGTAGATTGCGTAGTTCCATACATTTAGGTGCCAATCATAGGGGCAAAGGTCCATGTTTCCATTTTTTTTTAAAAATGTAGTCATATTCTAAGTCACTCCGTGTCACATGATCATGCAGGAATCTCGAGAGGTATCCCGTGACTACCGAGAGCGACTTAGAACACGAATAGTGGACAAATTGTGTATGGAAGATCCTTGGTCCAAATAGTGTGGTTTTCCTACCGTTGATGAGTGTTTGGTGAGAATGAAGGTGTTCACTTGCCTCAATAATACTATCGGTGAAATTGTTGCAGGGTTTCCAGGGAAATTGACTTTATGGTCTTTTTATATTTAGCTGTGATGGAGGTCCTCTTGGGTGTTTTTTTAGGGAAGTCAAATCATTTTCTTCGGGCTTGAATTTTCTCTTGTTTTGCTTGAGAGTCCAGCCCATAATGTAAGCAATTTTTTGCTCATTTTTATCCAAATCAGAACAGTACTAAAAAAGAAGATTGACTGATGGACAAAATCCATGTACTGAAGCCTGAAGGTGCTTAATAAGTCAGGCATCCCAAACAGGGCCACTTTTGATTATGGGTTCTATGCGAAAGCCTCTTAGCCGTCCATTGCCGAGTATGGATGGCTTGGATGGGGACAACACCCATGTTGTCCGTCAGAGGGACAATAGGGTCCCTTCCATTGCTACAGAACTTTGCTAAATTAACCTAAAATTAGTACTTGTAACGTAGAAATGTTTAGAGTCGTGCAGAAGAAGCCCGTGGTCCTCTTCCCACATAACTGCAGTTAACTGAGTGAATCCAAATTGTGTCTCGATTCTATCACTTTATATGCCAATTTGTGGATTCCAATAATCCCCCAAGATTTTATAGATTTAAACATTGTAGAGCCTATCATAAAATGTGTAAAGTTGTACAAGTAGAGTGGTTTAACGAATGTTTCAAGGGAAAGTCTACAATACACACCCTTTAAAAGGGTGTACCATATGCATATATTTTATGATTTATTCATAACATTTTAGTGTGTTTCGTAACTTTTGTTCTAGAATTCATAACCTTTTAGCAGTAAGATTCGTAACATTTTCATTATGATTCATAACATTTTGGTGTATCTCGTAACCTTTATACGATTCGTAACTTTTTAGCAATACGATTCGTAACATTTTCTCTATAATTCATACATTTTGAGGGGTGCATATGATACACATCCAAATAAAAGGTGTGTATTGTAGTCTTTCCCATGTTTCAATAGTATTTCACAAGATAGCCCTACGGTAGAATATTATTAGAGTCAGATTATTACGATAGGTCAATGTCATTTCATTGACTTGAATTCAAAACCTCACATATCGTCACCTAAGTGCCCACTCATGACCGCTTGAGCTACTGCCGTGGTCTCAGGATCTATCTCACAATAAAGTTAATTTTGAATCCCCATATACTTATCTAAGAAATCAAGATTTGGTTTGTTAAATTAATAGGTCATTAATTAATTGCTTTCTAACCATTGTAATCTGTACAGGAACAATGGATATAATTTGCCATCTCGTAAAATTAATGTGAAAATATTTATTGCCCGCTTTTACGGTCAATTTGCCGTTTAGTTATTCAGATTTCCCAAATCATTATGGGAAAAAAAAAACTAGATATCCAAGTACACAACTATATATACAATCAATTTAGTAAATTGGTGAAATGCATTAATTGGCCAACTCAATTTGACCTGGATTTTTTGTAATCTAAATTAATTGCGGACTTTAATGAATAAGGCCTGGTTGGCAATTGGAATAGGACAAAATTTGGGTTCTGTCGCTTGGTAAGCTTTATTAATTAATTCACCACTAATCTCATTTAATGTCAAATTTGTTATGGAACAAACGGATTTGGTTAATCTTAGCTAATGCTTTGGACTAATGTGAAGTTAATTGCAGGTGAGTTGTTGCTCTGACCATTTTTGTCTTCTAGGTTGGTAGGTGTGAAACTAAAGTGTCATGAACTATAAACCAAAACATAAACGGTTGATTTTTTTATTTTTTTTAAATCGAAAGGAGATATCATTACATTGTGTTTGAAGTACAAAATACGAACTATTGGACACTACATGAGTTGTTTGAACCCAATCCAATTATAAGCCCTCATTAGGGAAGAAATAATCCCAACGGAAGAACACCCATAGGTGGAAAAACTAGAACTTCTGATCTCCTAATTAGTGAGATGCAAGAATTCTGATCAACTGAACTAACTCTAATTGGTTATAAACGATTGATTCAGAGGGTACTTTCCCCCTTCATTGTTAGAAAATATAGGCATACAAAATAATCACATAAAAGTAGCATATATATGTTCTTAATTAAAGTACTAGAAAGCCACAAAGTAGGCACTCAGACCATTAACCTGTCCAATCAAAAGAGGAGTCACCTCAGTCGCATTTTTATGCACAAAAGAATAGAACTACCTTTATTTGAATCGTTATTTTGGTTAGCCTGTTTAGCACCAAGGACTAAAGCACTTAGTCCGAAATCTAAATGGGTGTTCCATTTAGTTTAAATTGGGGAAGTGGTGGACTCCCATTCCGCACACGTAAATTATACTATACCATGGCTCTATACGGGAAAGAAGGAGTAAAGGCCTTGGACATTTTAAGGTTGAAAGCCTTACTTTCTCTTCAACTTCTCAAACAACGGGGCTTTGGTGCTTATTATTTTTATTATTTTTCTAGTGACGTCGTCTCCGGGCGTTGCTCGAGACCCTTTAAAAAAGATGGTTCCAACTTCTGGTCCTAGCCTGTGTTAGAATGTGAATGGAATTTTCTTCTCTCGGGCTGCTCTTTTCTTAGGGTAGGAAAGAGCAGCCCCAAGAGAAGAAAAGCCTATTCACATTTAGACACTGGCTAGGACTAGATGTCGGAACCATCTTTTTGAAAAGGTCTTGAGTGACGCCTGGAGACGTCACTAGAAAATTAATAACAATAGGCACCAAAGTCCCGCGGATTTGTGTGTTGTCCATACTGCAAAACTGATGGAGCTGTTGGCATCAAGAGTCCGAGATTTATACTGCAGCAGAAGCAGAATCGAAGGGGAAGTTAAGCGTAGCATGACTAGATGGTGGTTGGTTCATGAGGGGTACATGATCAACACATATAGAAAGCATGAGAATGCTGTTAAACGGGCTGCTTCGGCTCTCATACAAGTGGTGGTATTGGCACCATAAGCCCTATACGGGCCCAACCAAGTCATCAATCCAGATTGTGGGATTTGCGGTCCCCTCTTGGACGGCCCATAGCTCAAGGTCGTGCTGACCGAATGATCCTAACGGTTTGTTGTAGACTCCAGTGAGATCACCTGGATTTGTGAGTTCTTCGATCGTTTGATGGTTTTTCCTTATCTTTTTCATAATTGAAATGAGGATTTCACTGTTTCTAAATATATAGTTCTTATATGTTTATATATATTCTTTTCTTCAATGAGTCTTCTTTCAACTGTACAACGGTTAGTCAAGCCTTCTGACATTTGAGGAAAGGTAAATGGGCAACCTTTCAAAAAGTAAGCTTCCGAAAACCAACACAACAAGATAAAAGAAGAAAATAAGTCTATATTCCAACGTAGATATTGGAGAAAATTCGGGATTCATAATCCACAGCAAAACTATTTGTGCTAGCTGTTTCATGCAATATTTCATGCAGAAAGATGTGCGAAAAACCTAGCTATCATGTAGAAGAAGAAGTTGTTAATTAAGTTAAACTCAAATATGAAAACTAGAACAAGAAGTATAATTAATGATTAGTAAAAACACGGCCGAACAGTACTATATATATGAAGTAGTATATCTTGATCGACTAGGTAATAAGCAAATCAATTATTTTCTAAAACGGACCAAAAAAAGAATTCCGAGGCCTAAACAATCTGGAATACGTACCCAAAAATGGCGCGCATTTGTTAAAGAATTAAGAAGAAATTAAATATGCATCATATTTGGAGGACTTATTTAGGTGCTTATCCTAGTGGTTTTGAATACTTATGTTCCCATCCTCAAAATGCTTTATTGCCCCATTATACCCCTAGTTTTATATATACATATATATATATATATATATATATATTATATTTTGATTATCTCCAATTATTTAAGTTCCCCTTTTGAAAGAGTCAAATGGACTCTTAAACATTCCCACCTTGCTATTCCATTCAACATTCCCTCCCCGTCGTAAAAAAAAATAAACTACTGTAAATCGTTATCATGATGAAGTTGTGAAATCCAAACAAGCATACCGCAAACAAACATACCGAAATCATGACAATTGAGAATCAAACTACGACAATTATTTCAAGACAATTTTTTGCAAATTCACCATGTTTTATCATGACATATTTCTCCACAAAATTACTCAACGCATGCATTAAAATCAAATCGACAATACTTATCATGAATTTCTTTACAAGTTACCATGAAATTGAAGCTAATATTATAATACACAATATAAATCTACAACAAACATGACAAATAAGTTAAAAAACGATAAAAATGGGTCACAAATTTGCAAACATGACCAGCACAAATGCAAAGAATTAATGCAGAAGATGAGTGAAACGAACAACGTGGACATGAGGACGTGCACCAAATACTAGTAAGTTGAAACATTTTTCAAGCAAAACATGACAAATTGCCACATGGTTTCAGATCTGAAAAAACCCATTGAGAACAAGAACCAGTAGAGAGTCAAATTTCGCCGTTCATCAACTAAATGCTTGACACTCATTTATTGGGGAAAAAAATGTACGACACGCATGGTTCAGATCTAGAAAAACCCCCAAGTGTCAGCTGCCTCATGAATCTCGTCCACCACCTCAGCCTGCTGTCCGCTGCCTTTGAAGCTGATCACTTGGATTTGGAGGTCAGCGGCGGTTTCCTTTTGGGTTTTTTCGTCATGGAACGAACTGCAAGCGGAAAACAGAGCTCACCGTTTCGGTTTCCTTCTTTATTTTTTTTGTTTCAAACGGGAAAGGATGGGAAAAGTGGACCAACGGGGCTCGCCAAAACAAAAAAAATACAAAACAAAAACTGAAAAGGCGATTGAGTCTTTTTACAGACCCTTAAACAAGCCATCATATATGAAGGTTCTTGGTGAAAGGCTTTCACACAAGAGGGGGTGAGGCACACGCACATATATAATTTTATATATATATATATATATATATATATATATATATTATCGGTATATATAGCAGAATTTCATTTACAATAACTAATTAGAAAATAAAATCGAGCACGATAGGAAAAAAGAAAAAGCATGAAAGAGTTTCAAAAAGTATAATATATACGTTTCTAGTGCTGTTACTCGTAAGCTCAATCTGTCGATCCCTCTCACCTCACATTTTAACAATAAACTAAAAACAAATAAAACAAATCAACTTTTATTTGTTTCCTGGTTCGTACCAATATTTTTCCCCTTTTGTGTTTTTTTACATTGATATTGAAAATCGACAAGTGAATTGCAGTTACTTTTATCCCAAATTAGCCAAGGTATATATTCATTCTATCCTCATTGTTGGTTGACATCTACTGTTGGCTTATTCTACTAACAGTTCAATCAAAACCGTTAAAACCGTTATAAGATCCCTTCTACAATGACGGTTTGTTCAAACGTTGCTAAAAAAGCCGTTGGGAGATCTCGATTTTCTTGAAGTGACATGTAGTTTTGAAACAAACAAACTTAAACATTACATTCACAAATTCTGCATATATTTACACTGTTCTCTCTACAAAAACTCTCAAACCTAAACTTTTAAAAAGACCACACTAAAATGAAAAGAAAAAATAAAAGAACAAGCAACTACTACCAAAAGAAACACCCAACTGAAGAAAAGACAAAAAAATGAAGAAGAAGAAGAGAGCAAGTGGGGCGCCGGTGCTGTTGGCACGGCTCGTTGTCCCGATGCATGAGGTGTGGGGTTTGAGTCTCACAATCCTCAGCAGCTGGCCAAGCTCTCCTCAAGTTTCACACAGTACTTTCTCTTATTGTTCCTCATCCACAACTTGAAATTCTGCAGCGTAATCCCAATTTCCAAGCAAAACTGAAAAAGTTGATGTTCATTACGTCCCCGCAATCTCCACTCCAACCTTTCCGCGTACCTTCTCATCGCCTCTTTTTGTGCTTCCGTGAACTTCGTCCTCTTTCTCTTCTGCTCGCTGGTCTCCTCTTGTTCCGCCTCTCCATTCCCGATGTGTACCTCGGGAATGGGGACTTGCCGTGGTGGTGGAGAAGGAGCACTACAATGAGGAGGAGGACGAGCGGTCGCCGACTCGTGAACCATTTGGACGGTTGTGGGGTCAATTAGGATAGAGATTTCTTCCTTCCGGTGGAAGTTGCGGTTGCAGCCGCATTTGGAACAGTAGAAAGCCACCTCAGATCGGTGGTCGTCTCCGTAGCCTAAGAACTCTAGGCACCCGTCAACTACATGGTGACCCGTCTGCCCAGAGTGCTTTCGTTGGCACTCGCGGTAGATGGCGATGGTTGCCCATCTCCTTCCATCGTCGTTGTTTTTCACTATATACATATTAGCAAGAGAAAGTGAGTGTTTGAGTGAGTGAATGAGATAGATATGTAGATACGAAGAAAGACAAAGATGTGGGGTGTTGAAACTTGGGACTCTATGGAACTTGAGCGTTTGTGAGATGTTCAATTTATAGGGAGAAAGAGATAGGGTTGTGTGTGAGGATAAATTATTCAATGGTATTTGAGATTGTTACGTGGTCCCTCTACATCGTTTTCCATCACATATTTCTGCAGGGTCCAGTATGAAAAGTGTAGACCTGACAGAAATGTGTGACGGAGAAGGCTATTGGAGTAATACGCGACGGTGACTCATGTGTATATGAGAGAGAGAGAGAGAGAAAGAGAGAGAGAGGGAGGTGTCCTTGGCAGCACAAGGCTGGCTGGAAGGGCCAGTAGGGAATCCCTATGATTAAAAACGTCAAGACAAAAAAACAGTGGACTATTAGCCCGCAAAACGAGAATTGATTTAGGTTATGGTTAAGGATCAATTAATGTCAAATTTTGAGAAAATGAGGAAAAAGTATTGCTTAGGTCATTTGAATTAATGGACTCATAAATCTTCATTATCTGACACAGATTTTCTTAGGTCATTTGAATTAATGGACTCATAAATCTCCATTATCTTACATAGATTTTCTTAGGTCATTTGGATGGATTACATCGTCAATGCGACACTTGTTTTTGGTATTCGTAAATTAGAAAAGATTTTCTAAAATTTTAATTTAGTCAGTACTAAAAAAGAAAATGGGAAACAAAGTTAAGTGTTTTCAAAAAGAGAATGGAGGAAAAAATCCTTGTAAATTTTAGATAAAGCCTCAAATATAAGATAAGACATCTTTCGCTGGTTAAAAACTCGGTGATATTTTGTTAGAATATTTTAGAAAAAAATTAAATAGGCATCCTATTTAAATTACTTATTTCGGTGCCAATTAAGTTATGGTTTCCAAAAAGCGTAAAGTAATAAGTAAATATGATTAACCGTCACATCACACATGTTAGTTAAGGTGTTCCAAAACAGTTTGTTTGAGATCAACTGTTAACGCTGTTTTCATGAATTAATTAGTTTCTAAGATACTATAATTTCCGTACGATAAAATGTACTACGAATCTATGTACATTGTCGCAAACAGGAACTATGTTGGGTATTAGGACACGAAATTAATGACGAAGAATCATGTGAAGAATAACTGAGTTGACTTGTAGTGAATAAATATGTTAAAGCTAGCCGACATGATATAGTACCGTTAGAAGTCTATATGATGCTAAAGTGAGTGAAAAATTTGACATTAATTTATAATCCTTCTTTGCTAATCATTGTTATTTATGATATTGTTCGTTAATTTAGTTATTTTCTATCCTTATATATATATATATATATTGGAGCGGTTAAGATGCAGTAATAACCTTTCCGTACGAAAAAATTGAAATTCGTTGTCACCATCATGATGAAATCTATCTATGTTCTTTCTCGTGCAGTTATTTCTATGGTTGGAGTCCATTCTAGAACACCTTCTTAAAAAATAAGTATTTATTTCACATTTTTAAATTAAAAAATAATATAAATGAAAAATAATTTTTTGATTTTTTTTGCACCGTATAAAAGATCTCATCGAGATCGAGATCTTTCAAAAAATATCCATATTGCATATTTTTAGATTTCATTAAGCTCTTTATTTTTGAGCTTGAAATTGCCTTTTTAAAAAATAGGTACTTAAAACTCGTTCCGGAACGGGGCCTTATTCACTGTAATATGAGACTAGCCTTTTGTGTTGATTAATTATTATATGTATACAAACTATATGCATGAAATCTTGTGGATAGACAAGTCAATTAAAACAAATATTTCTTCTCATTTTACTTGTTGAATATGTCCCGGGAAAAATTAATGTTCAAAACGAATTTTTTTGAAGTGCTATTACAATTGATCGCATTTGGCTTACCTAATTGAAATTCACATCCAAAATTTTGTGCTTCCTTGAATTTTGTTTTTTTTTTTCCTTTGTAAATTCAGTCCTTGTAATATGTTTTGAGGATCGGGCATCATGCTTCCCCATAGATTCTGAATTAAACGATGAAATAGTCAGATAAATGAAATCCAAATTAATTTCCGTTTGACCCGAAAAAAGAGAGAAAGAAATCCAAATTGCCTTCTTTTAATTAGTTGGAATCTGTCGCAAAATTCATGCTTGGAATATAAAGATTTAACAGATCAAGAGAACACTGGTAAAATGCCACCTAAGAACCAAACTCAAAGGAAGACAATGAGCTAACCAACGAAATGACATTCTTGTGGGATCGATATTTTCAATGAAACAAAAATTAAATGAATCAACTTTTTTTTTTATCAGCAAATTTTTTATTATAAATCTTTGAAAAATGATTACAAGGATTTAACGGATCATGGGCATACCGGCAAAAGAGAACCCAAGAACTAAACCCCAAGGAAGAAAATGAGCCAACCATAATATCATAGAGAAAACCAAAACCGAAACAACCTCTGAAACAACCCAAACAAACAAAAAACCTAAGCCCCTAAAACATAATCCGAAACTCAAGATAGCAAACTTATAGGATAAAGCCAAAACCAAGAAGCAACCCAAACCTGCCAAACCTTGATATTAAGGCTCCGTTTTTTTCGATGTACCCCCAAACAAATGGAGCCTAAAATTCCAGAGATCTGTTTCTTGGTTTATATCAACTTTCATTTGCTAATCTTCTCCCGTTGTTTGTACGTTCTTACATTGAGATTGAAAATCGACAAGTGAATTGCAATTACATGAGGATAGAGAGGAGAGAGTGCACATGTAGTTTTCAAACAAACAAACAAACTTAACACATTACATTCACAAATTCTGCATATATTTAGGCTCCGCTTGTTTAGATGTAAAATGTTTTACAGTGTAAAATATTTTCCATGTAAAATGTTTTTTCAAAAAACAAATTTCAAATTTTTATTTTTTAGTGTTTGGTTGGCACTTGAAAATATTTTAAGAAATCAACAAAATAGTGTAGAGAGAGATGGGGAGCTTAAACGATGGAGAGATATGAGATTATTGAAATTGAAAGTGGGTCAAGATTGATGATCGAGAAAATTAAATAGTGAGAATTCCAGTTGAAGGCAACGGGTTCATTTCGGAAAATAAGTTACAGAAGATTTAAGGATAAGTCATTTTCATCTAATAGATGAAAAATATTTTACATATAAAATATTTTCCTTATTTTTTACATAACCAAACACCGAAAAATAAGTAAAATATTTTATTAAAAAATATTTCACGTCCAAACAAACGGAGCCTAATCTGTTCTCTTTGCAAAAACTCTCAAACCTAAACTTTTAAAAAGACCATACTGAAAAGAAAAGGAAAAAAAAAAAAAAACAACAGGCAACTACTACCAAAAGAAGCACCCAACTGAAGAAAAGACAAAAAGAAGAAGAAGAAGAAGAAGAGAGCAAGTGTGGCGCCAGTGTTGTTGGCACGGCTTGTTGCCCCGATGCATGAGGTGTGGTGTTTGAGTCTCACAACCCTCGATCAGCAGCTGGCCGAGCTCTCCTCATCATCCGCGTAGTACTTTCTCTTATTGTTCCTCATCCAACGCTTGAAATTCGTCAGCGTAATCCCGATTTCCAAACAAAACCGAAAAAGTTGATGTTCGTTGTGTCCCCGCAATCTCCACCCAAGCCTTTCCGCGTACCCTCTCATCGCCTCTTTCTGCAGTTCCGTGAACTTAGTCCTCTCTCTCTTCGGTTTGCTGGTCTCCTCCTGCTCCGCCTCTATATTCCCGAGGAAGCGCTCCTCAAGAATGGGGACTTGCCGTGGTGGTGGAGAAGGAGCACTGCAGCCAGAAGGAGGATGAGCGGCCGCCAACTTGCGAACCATTTTAACGGTTGCGGGTTCAGCTAGGATAGTGATTTCTTCCTTGCGATGGAAGTTGCGGTTGCAGCCGCATTTGGAACAGTAGAAAGCCACCTCGGATCGGTGGTCGTCTCCGTAGCCTAGGAACTCTTGGCACCTATCAACTACAGGGTGACCAGTCTGCCCAAAGCGATTCCTCTCACACTCGCGGTAGATGGCGATGGTTGTCCATCGCCTTCCATCGTCATTGTTTTTCACCATATAGCTATTAGCAAGAGGAAGCGAGTGTTTGAGTGAGTGAATGAGTGAGATAGCTATATAGATACAAAGAATGGCAATGACATGGGGGTGATGAAACTTGGGAATCTATAGAACTTGAGTGGTTGTGATAGGTTCAATTTATAGGGAGAAAGAGAAAGGGTTGTGTGTGAGGATGAATTATTCAATGATCTATGAGCACTGTTATGCGGTAACTCAACACCCTTTTTCATGAAATATTTTTACGGGGTTCAGTACGAAATGTGTGGACTTCACAGAAATGTGTGGTGGAGAAGGCTGTAATGGCACTATGTGATGGGGCCGACTGATAATTACTCGTGTGTGTAAGAGAGAGAGAGAGAGAGAGAGAGAGAGAGAGAGAGAGGGGGGTCTTTGGCAGCACAAGGCTGGCTGGAAGGGCCAGTAGGGAATCACTATAATTAAGAACGTTGAAATAAATAACACATTGACCATTAGCATGCCAATGTAATCCAAATTTGAATGAGATTTGATTTAGGTTTCGGTTAAGGAGCAATTAATGTCAAATTTGGAGAAAACGAGGAAAGAATTGATTAGGACATTTGGATTAATGGACTCATAAATCTCCATTATCTGACAGAGATTTTCCTAGGCATTTGGATGGATTACATAATCAATGTAACACTTCTTTTTGGTATTCGTAAATTAGAATAGATTTTCTAAAACTTTAATTTAGTCAATACTAAAAAGAAAATGGGAATAACAAAGTTGTTTTCAAGAAAAGAATGGAGGAAAACATCCTTGTAAATTTTAGATAAAGCCATAAATATAAGATAAGACATCTTTTGCTGGTTAAAAAACTGGTAATGTTTTATAATATAGATTTTGTAGATTAAACGGCCAACTAAGTTGTTGTTTCCGAAAAGCAACCTTTATCGAGTTTTAATAAAATTTTGTTGCCAATAAAAAAAAAGTAAATTTGATGAACCGTCCCATTACATATGTCTTATTAAGGTGTTCCAAAACAGTTTGTTTGAGATCGACCGTTAATGCAGTTTTCTTTTAACTAATTAGTTTCTAAGATTTTGTAATCTTCATTCCGTACAATAACATGTACCACGAATTAACTAGTTTCTAAGATATCGTAATCATCATTCGGTACAATAAAATGTATAATGACTCTATGTTCATTGTCATGAACAGATACTATGTCGCATGTTAGGACACGAAATTAATGAAGCAGAATCATGAGAAAAAGTGGACTTGTAGTAAATAAATATGTTTAGGGAAATGCTAAGGACACATCAATGTGTCACACCCTAACCACACTTCTCTCACATACATGTGTGGGAATTTCACAATATATGCTAGGGATTCACATGTATGTGAGAGGAGTATGGTTGAGATGTGACAAATTGATGTGTATTTACGCTAGCCGACAAGATGTAGCACCGTTAGAAGTCTATATGATGCTAAAATTAGTGAAAATTTGACATTAACTTATGATGCTCCTTTTCCAATCATTGTTATTTATGATATTGTCCGTTAATTTTTGTTATTTTCTATCCTTATTGTTGGAGCCATTAAGAGACAATAACAGCCTTTAATTCCTTACGAAAATTTTGAAATTCATCGTCTCCATCATGACAAAATCTATATTCTTTTTCGTGCATTTATTTCTATGGTTATCCACTACAATATGAGGCATGAAATCTTGTGCTTCTTTGAATTTTGTTTTAGTTCCTATGTAAATTCAGTCCTTGTAATCTATTTTGAGGATTGGGCTTCATGCTCCCCATGGACTCTAAATTAAACAATGAAATAGTCAGATAAATAGAATTGCTACTAATACCGAAAGAAACAAAATCACACACCCAACCGAAGAAAAGAGAAAAAAAAAAGAAAAAGAGAGCAAGTAGGGCGCTATTGCAGTTGGCACGGCTCCTTGCCCCCATACATTGATAATTTTCCTTAAACAATCACAACCCTCAGCAGCTGACCGAGCTCTCCGCAGGTTCCACATAGTACTTTCTCTTATTGTTCCTCATCCACAACTTGAAATTCTGCAACGTAATCCAAATTCCCAAACAAAACCGAAAAAGTTGAAGTTCCTTATGTCCCCGCAATCTCCACCCCAACTTTTTCGAATTCCCTATCGTTGCATCTTTCTACGCTTCGGTGGTGAACTTTGTCCTCTCTCTCTTTGGCTCTCTGGTCTCCTCCTGCTCCGCCTCTCCATTCCCGAGGCGTATCTCGGCAATGGGGATTTGCTGTAGTGGTGGAGAAGAAGCACCGCAATGAGGAGGAGCGGCTGCCAACTCGTGAACCATTTGGATGGTTGTGGGGTTAGACAGGATAGTGATTTCTGTTGGAGCATAAACTTGATTTGGTATTTTGGCCCAAGAAAAATAAGTCCAAGACAAGCCTAATAAAGAAGCCCAAATAAAAGATATTTTTGGAGGAGTATAAATATCTTGTTTCTAGAAGACTTAGTTTCTAGAAGAGTTCTAGAATATCCCTAGAAAATATCTAAGATATTTGTTGGATCTAGTTTCTAGAAGAGTTCTAGAATATCTCTAGAAAATATCTAGATATTTGTTGTAAGGAAAATGTCACATGTTTAAATCTAGAAAGATTCTAGATATTATCTTATAAGAAGATATCTAGAACCTTCCATTGGGTACTATAAATATAGAGAGGTTCTAATCATTTTGTACTATGTCAAAAAAAAGTTCAAGTTCTAAGTGTAATACAAGTACTCTTCTCCTTCAAAAATCTTGTCCAAATCTATACTAGATACCCTCCTCCAACAATTTCTTCCTTGCGATGGAAGTTGCGGTTGCAGCCGCATTTGGAACAGTAGAAAGTCCTCGAATCGGTGGTTGTCTTCGTAGCCTAAGAACTCTTGGCACCCGTCAACTACCTGGTCACCCGTTTGCCCAGAGTACGTGAATCCTTTGGCACTCGAGATAGATGGCGATGGTTGCCCATCGCCTTCCATCGTCATTATTTTATATAGATACAAAGAAAGACAAAGATATGGGTGTTGAAACTTGGGAGTCTATGGAGCTTGAGTGTTTGTGATAGGTTCAATTTGTAGGGAGAAAGAGATAGGATTTTGCGTGAGGATAAATTATTTGATGGCCTTTGAGTGCTGTTACGTGGTGTCTGTCTCAACACCCTTTTTTCATCACATATTTCTGTGGAGTCTAATACAAAATATGTAGATCTCACAAAAATGTGTGGTGGAAAAGGTCCCAATGATGGTGCCAGCTGATAATTACTCGTGTTGTGTGTGCACGAGTGAGAGAGAGGGAGAGGTCCTTAGTAGCACAAGGCTGGCTAGAAGGGCCGGCAAATGTAATCCAAATTTGAATGAGATTTGATTTAGGTAATTTGAATGAGATTTGATTTAGACTTGAAATTTGGGTGTGTTGGTCGGGTTGATTTCTTGTCAATCCTTGGTGCTAGAATAGCATATGATTATCGTGGTGCAGGGTGCCAATTTAGTGGGATGCTACTCTCATGACTTCTTTCATTATTAATATAATTCCTTTTTCGCCGTTCGAAAAAAATTAATGTCAAATTTTGAGAAAACGAGGAAAAAGTATTGCTTGATAAATCTCCATTATCTGACACAGATTTTTTTCCAGAAAGTCTATGAGTACATATGTTCATGCATGTACATATATCACGTACATACGTCTTTTGGGCCCGTTTCGGGTCTCAAATAAATGATTGGAGCCGCTTATTTTGTTTGAAATATTTTGCTAACAGTCCTTTCAAAAAATAAGCTCAATCTAGTATCGATAAGAACGTTTACTAAACTTCCAACTTTGCTTTAGAATTCAAACTTGAATTATGAGACAAAGTTGGATGTTTCGTACACATCCTAATTGATACCGGATAGAACTTTTTTTTGGTAGGGTCCATAAATAAAATATTTTAGAACAAAATAAGCGGCTCCGATCAATTTTTGGAGTCCCGAAACGGGCCTAAAAGGGATATGTACTCACTGGTACAGATATGAAATCCGTACCAGCAGCACCTCTCGATTTTCTTAGGTCATTTGGATGGATTACATTATCAATGCGACACTTCTTTTTGATATTCATAAATTAGAAAAGATTTTCTAAAACTTTAAACTAGTCAGTACTAAAATGAAAATGGGAATAACAAAAGTTGAAATAAAAAAGAGAATGGAGGAAAAGATCCTTGTAAATTTTAGATAAAGCCGTAAATTTTATCATACGGGTGAGGATTTTCAGAAACAGTTTGTTTGATATCGGCCGTTAATGCTATTTTTTAATTAATTAATTAGTTTATAAGATAATCATCATTCCATACAGTAAAATGTACTATGAATCTATGTTTATTGCCGCAAACAGAAACTATGTCCCGTATTATGGCACAAAATTAATGAAGCAGAGTCATGTGAGGAATAACTGAGTTGACTTGGGGAAAATAAATATAGTTACGCTAGCCGACAAGATATGGCATCGTCAGATGTTGATATGATGCTCCTTTTCTAATTATTGTTATTTATGATATTGTCCGTTAATTCTGTTATTTTCAATCCTTATTATCGGAGCCGTTAAGAGACAGTTTAATCTTTCTGTACGAAAAAATTGAAATCGTTGTCACCATCATGACAAAATTTATATTCTTTCTCATGCATTTATTTCTGTGGTTATCCACTGTAATACGAGGCTAGCCTTTTGTGTTGATTATTATGTACTATACAAACTATATGCATGAAATTTTTATTTTTTTTGCTAAGCTATATGCATGAAATCTTGTGGATAGACAAATCAATTTGTACATATATTTGTTCTCATTTTACTTGTTGAATATATCCCGCGGAGAAATTAATGTTCAAAATAAATTTCACATCCAAAATTTAGTGCTTCTGAATTTTGGTTTGTTCCTATGTAAATTCACTCCTTCAGAATCTGTTTGTTCTCATTTTACTTGTTGAAATCCAATTACCTTCCTTTAGTTGGAATCTCGTGGCGAAATCCATGCTTGGAAAATATAGACTTGATTTGGATGAATTAATTGCAATTTTACAATTAAAAACTACAATCTTTTTGGGTAATTAGTAGCAGTAAAATAAAGCTAATCAAGATTACGCCTGTCGTATATCACTATTATTTGTTATGGGAAATTTTTTATTTATTAAAACTCGATAAACGGATACATCAAGACGGGAATGCAAATGAAGCACCAAACTGAAGATATGCATCCCATGGCAATAAAGAATGCAGTTGGCAAGTTACAATTTAGAATGCAAATTAACTACATTAATTGCCCTACAGACGTAACGTTCTGTTGTGATAAGGAGGCCAAGACTGAGAGCAAGCAACCTTGTTTTGCCGACCTTCGACTTGACTTCAAGAGCTAGAAGCTGCGGGCCGAGTCAACTACGCCAACCTTACTAACTAGGCATGCAGGGTCTGACAAATGTTTCAACATGGAAATGAAAAATATTGCGGATCATTTGTGATCTATTGAGGAGCGGCCGCCGCCAAATCGTGAACCATTTGGACGGTTGTGGGGTCAGCCAGGATAGTGATTTCTTCCTTGCGATGGAAGTTGCGGTTGCAGCCGCATCATTCCATTTGCAACAGTAGAAAGCCACCTCAGATCAACGGTCCTCTCCGTAGCCTAAGAACTTTAGGCACCCGTCAATTATGTGGTGACCCGTTTGCATAGAGTGATTTCTCTGGCATTCGCGGTAGATGGCGATGGTTGCCCATCGCCTTCCATCGTCTTTGTTTTTCACCATATAGTTATTACAAGAGAAAGTGAGTGTTTGAGTGACGAGTGAGATAGGTATATAGATACAAAGAAATACAAAGATATGGGGTGTTGAAACTTGGGAGTCTATGGAACTTGAGTGCTTGTGATAGGTTCAATTTATAGAGAGAAAGAGATGGGGTACTGTGTGAGGATAAATTATTCAATGATTTTTGAGTATTGTTACGTGATGCCTCAACACTCTTTTTCATCTTATATTTCTGCAGGGTTCAGTATGAAATGTAATCCAAATTTGAATGAGATTTGATTTAGGTTACGGTTGAGGACCAATTAATGTCAAATTTTGAGAAAACGAGGAAAAAGTATTGCTTAGGTCATTTGAATTAATGGACTCATAAAACTCCATTATCTGACACAGATTTTCTTAATTAGTTGATGGATTACATCATCAATGCAACACTTCTTTTTGGTATTGATAAATCAGAATAGATTTTCTAAAACTTTAGTCAGTACTAAAATAGAAAATGGGAATAACAAACTTGTTTTCAAAAATAGAATAGAGGAAAACATCCTTGTAAATTTTAGATAAACCCGCAAATTTTACCGTACTGAATGATGATTTTCTAAAGGAAATGATATTAGTATTCCAAAAATTGATGCAGTCACTCCAAAATCAGTGTAATTCCAAAGTCATTTTCTTTTATTTGTGGAGTGTCTGTATCAATTTTTGGAGTGCCATTATCATTTCCCTTTTCGAAAACAGTTTGTGTGAGATCTGCCGTTAATGCTGTTTTTTATTAATTAATTAATTTCTAAGATACTCTAATCATCATTCCGTACAATAAAATGTACTACGAATTTATCTATGTTCATTCTTGTGAACAAAAACTATGTCTCGTATTAGAACACGAAATTAATGAAGCAGAATCATATGAAGAATAACTTAGTTGACTTGTAGTGAATAAATATCTCTACGCTAGTCGACAAGATATAACACCGTCAGAAGTCTATATATATGATGCTAAAATTAATGAAAATGATCCAAACCTAAAAAAATATCCCAAATCTCAATCCATAGTTTTCGATCGAATTTTTATGATCCAAACCGTTCAATGTGTGCAGAATGTGATTTTAAAGGTGTGCGCGAGAAATTAGCAAAAAAAAAAATGACTGGAAAAGGCTTAATTTGAATAGTTTTTATTTAAACTGTTCAATAAAAAATTGTTCGAAACTGCTTGGATCAAGTCTTTTCCAGTCTTTTTTTTTTGCTGATTTCTCGCAAGTACTATTAAAATCACGTTCTGATCACATTGAGCGGCTCGGATCATCAAAATTTGATCGGAAACTACGAGGTGTTTTTTAGATTTTTTTTGGGTGTCCCCGGAACCGCCCCGTTAGTTTATTGGGACACTTCAAGAGACACCTAAAAAAAATACCCAAAATCTCAATCTCATAGTTCCCGATCGAATTTTTATGATCCAAATCGTTCAATGTGTACAGAATGTGATTTTAAGTGTGAGTGTGAGAAATTAGCAAAAAAAAAGACCGGAAAAGGCTTGATTTGAGCAGTTTTTATTTGAACCGTTCAATAAAAAATCGTTCGAAATTGTTCGGATCAAACCCTTCCCAGTCATTTTTTTTGCTAATTTCTCGCAAGTACCATTAAAATTACGTTCTGATCACATTGAGCGACTCGGATCATCAAAATTTGATCGGAAACTATGAGTCATTTTTTTAGGCGTCTCCGGAACCGTCCCGTTAGTTTATCGGGATGGTTCAAGGATCACTCAAAAAAACATCCCAAATCTCAATCTCATAGTTCCCGATCGAATTTTTATGATCCAAACTGTTCAATGTGTGTAGAATGTGATTTGAAGGATGTGCGCAAAAAATTAGCAAAAAAAATAACCGGGAAATGCTTGATTTGAGCAGTTTTTATTTGAACCTTTCAATAAAAACTGTTCGAAACTGTTAGGATCAAGCCCTTTCCGGTCATTTTTTTTGCTAATTTCTCATTAGTACCATTAAAATCACGTTCTGATAACATTGAGCGGCTCGGATCATCAAAATTTGATCGGGAACTATGAGGTATTTTTTTGGGTGTCTCCAGAACCGCCCCGTTAATTTATGATGCTCATTTTCTAGTCATTGTTATTTATGATATTGTCCGTTAATTCTGTTATTTTCTATGCTTATTATTGGAGCCATTAAGAGACACTAATAACCCTTTCGTACATAATATTTGAAATTCGTCATCACCATCATGACAAAAACTATATTTTTTTTCTCGTGCATTTATTTCTAGGGCACTGTAATATGAGGCTAGCCTTTTGATTTTGTGCATGTAGATCGAAGTTAGGGATTGATAAATTGTTTGTTGTTTATTTGCTTATTTAAGTTAACTAAGTCAATGAATATGCTTGGATTATTGCTTTTCTTATAGTTGGAATCGTCGGATCGGGAGTTGGGATATTGCACGTGACCCAGTATTGATTTGTGTATGCACATTGTTTGAGTTGTATCTTTAGGCACGAGCTTGTGCTAATATGTTTAATTAAGGTGTTCCAAAACAATTTGTTTGAGATCGACCGTTAGTGTTGTTTTTTATTAATTAATTAGTTTCTAAGATACTGTAATCATCATTCTGTACAATAAAATGTACTACGAATCGATGTTCATTGTCGCGAACAGAAACTATATCCCATATTAGGACACGAAATTAATGAAATAGAATCATGTGAAGAATAATTGAGTTAACTTGTAGTGAATAAATATGTTTACGCTAGCCAACAAGATATAGCACCATCAGAATTCTATATGATGTAAAATTAGTGAAAATTTTGACATTAATTTATAATGTTCCTTTTCTAATCATTGTTATTTATGATATTAATTGTCCGTTAATTCTGTTATTTTCTATCCTTATTATTGGATACAGTAATCATCATTCCGTACAATAAAATGTACTACGAATCTATGTTCATTGTCGCGAACAGAAACTATGTCCCTTATTAGGACACGGAATTAATGAAGCAGAATCATGTGAAGAATAATCAGTTGACTTGTAGTGAATAAATATGTCTACGCTAGCCGACAAGATATAGCACCATCAGAAGTCTATATGATGTAAAATTAGTGAAAATTTTGACATTAATTTATAATGTTCCTTTTCTAATCGTTTTTATTTATGATATTGTCAGTTAATTCTGTTATTTTCTATCCTTATTATTGAAACCGTCTAGAGACAGTAATATTCGTCGTCACCATCATGACAAGATCTATTTTCTTTCTCATGCACTTATTTCTATGGTTATCCACTGTAATATGAGGCTAGCCTTTTGTGTTGACTAGTGGTTAGGCACGTGCGTTGCACGTGGTTTTTTTTCCTGGATATAATCTTTAGTTTTGGGTACCTACCCCATTTTTGTTTATGTCTACATATCAGGACCCTGAAACAGACAAGCTCAAATGTCACAATATGATATATTTATCATTTTCAAGAAATATATCCGATCTCAATCTTTTAATTGCACGTGTTTTTTTCTTCATATCCTTTTAGCTAGTAGCTTTTGATCAATGTGAACAAGCTTCGGTAGAGGCAAATCACGTATGAGGACTTTGTTCGTAAGCATGCATGAGGGATATCAGTCATGTGGTAATTTGTATGGTTTATTTCATTGTTAGTTTTTTTCAGAGTAGTGTGTGATATAGCGGTGAAGTACATAATATTCATTCTTTATAGTTTATTGTGTGCCATTATTAATTGTCTCTTAGCTAGGGACACTACATCTTTTGATATGGTAATAAATCACATCCTTTAAGTGAAAAGGCGATGGTATTGTGAGTGAGTGATGATGAAGGAATGTTGCAGTCTTATGGTCTCCCTGCAGGCTCCAAACCTGATCATCCAATTCTTCCTAGCTTTCCCTTTATTTGGCCCTAAATTTAGTTTTGCTTCTTCAACTCCAGACCATCAAGAGGCTTGATCGAGCTTGGAGCGTTGGAGGAGAAATCCCAGCAATTAATTGTCATATCTGATGGAAACTCGGAAACATACATTAATATTGCACATAGATGAACATATAACTCAAATGGCTAGTTCTCGGTCTATAGTCATGAACTAGTATATTTTTACGGAGTCCTCATTGTTCTCGCTCTACGGTCATGAGCTATATTTTCATTCTATTTGTTTTTTTTTGGAAAATTTTAAAATAACACATGAACTTTCACCCAAATGTTATAGAAATACATGAACTTAAGTTTATTTCAATTGAATACCTGGACTTACAAAATCCCCAATTAATCTAGGCCCCTACCGTTGCATATTTCTCCCTTTAAATGCCCCAATTGCACATGATAGGAAATCTAAAAGATATACACAATCAAAACCCCTCGCCCCTCTCCTGTTTTTTCCATCTCTCTCTTTATATATCTCTCTTGCAAATCCAGAACAAAAACCCATAAACCAAATCGATCACCCATAAACCAAATCGATCAAAATTGAGAGAAAATTAGCAACGACGCCCGTCTCAAGATCCATTGATGGCCCCATCCTCAGTCATCAACAAGCGCCTCCGCCTCCCCCTTTCCGCCGCTCCCGCCGATCAACCTTGCAGGTGAGTTTGAGTTTGCAGGTAAGTTTTTCGCTCCGTCGCTCCTCTGTTTACCGGTGGAAGGTTGGAAATTTTCAAAGAAAGCAGATACTAGTCTTAGGAGGATTTGGTTTGCTATTTCAGTTGCTATCAGTTGGTGATGGTGATTACATGTGAGTGACGCGAAGTTCGGGCTCGGGTTTGGATTTTGTTCCTTTCCCATGAGATATGATACAAGGATTTGTTCATTTCTCATTTACACATATCCTGTGGGAACAAAAAGAGATCAGAATAAGAAAACCTAATGAATATCAGAGAGAGAGAGAGAGGTGGGAGAAGGGAAAGAGAGGCGAGGAGAAAGAGAGGGGAGGAGTTTTGATCATGTGTATCTTTTAGAATTCCTATCCTGTGCAATTGGGGCACTTAACGGGAGAAATATGCTACATCATCACTTTTGTGAACAAATTGAATGGAGTATCTAGATTTGAGAATTTTGTAAGTCAAGATGTTTAATTGAAAAAAACTTAAGTTTAGGTGTTTCTATGACATTTGAGTGAAAGTTCAAGTGTCATTTTAAAATTTTCTTTATTTTTTTTATCCCCCCTCCGCTCTCTCTCGACGCATGAGCTTGGTAGCTTGCCCGAACACCTCCAGCCTCCTGTGGAAGCTCCAGCGGCATACACAGTTGCCACAAACCTCGACGGCTCCTGTCGCCTTGCTCTTCAAAAAAGGGCGGCAGCCATCGAAAGAAACGATGGAGGAATTTTTGCCGGGATTATGACAGCACTCCATGAACCTAAAATACCTAAGCCCACGCCTGCTACCGCCACCTCCAATGTTAATTTGTTGCATGAGAGAGAGAGAGAGAGAGAGAGGAAGGGAGATTATGTTTTGCTTGCATGAGGCTATTAGTTTTGTGAGATTACACCATTTTATATAGGTATAGCACCTCCCCTCCACCACCACTATACAAGTCTACAAGGATTACATATAAATCACATGGAACCAAAATGGTATGCACTCTACATTAATTTTGTCCCCACAAAACCTAGAATGCAAATGTACGATCGATGTAGTTTATTTTTTGGCGCGGACCTCATCGTGAATAATTGTTGCACATAATTTTTATAGCCTCATCTCTAACTCGCACCATCTCTAATTAACGATGTTCAGTTTGGCACATGACATTTAGATCCAACAAAGTCCTCCGTTAATTCTATATATAACCATAAATTTTGAAGGAAATTGATGTGAGAAATCCGTCTTCTTTGCATTTTAGCCAATTTCAATTTTGAATAAGAGTAGGAAGCATTTTGTCGATATTTTATTTAGCCGTACATATGAGAAGATTTCCCCCCTTTTCCTTCCCTTTTTCTTTTGCTTTAATGTTTCGATTTCCCAAAAAAAAATATATATATATACACACACACACACACAACTATCGAACATTGTGAATAGAAAATAAGCAAATTGTGGGCCATATATAATTCGATTTTGGGCACCATTAAAAAGGTCCACACAACCACATTTTAGCCTCCGTAAAACAAATTAAAGCAAACAAAACTCTCATTAACAAAACCTAATACATTATTCAGCCAAAAAAAAAAAAAAATAAGGCTTTTAACCAAGATAATTAGTAGTTCCTTGGTCGTTTGGCAAATGAATAAATCTTTAAGACACCCTTTGGTCTCGATGGGTGCACTGGAAGTACTGCTGGTGGAGGAGGAGGTGGTGGTCGTGGTGGTGGAGGTGGTGGAGGAGGAGGAGGTGGTGGTGGTGGAGGAGGAGGAGGAGGAGAGTTTGAGTGAGAAGGACCGGCTACATCGTCTTCAGTCGACACGTAACGATGAAAATTCCTATGACAACCACAAGCATCGCAAAATAATATTGCGCCTTGTTCATTGCCATTTTTGGGCATGAATTCCCCACAACCGTCTAGGACGAAACCACCTACGGACGCTGCATAGTTACGCCTGCACTCTGCATACTTCACCTTCTCTAATGCATACACAAACATATTCAAGAAAGAGATCAGGCAAGAGAGTAGAGAAACTTGTGCATGAATATGATTAAAACGGTGAAGTCGTCTCTTATACAGACATCCCTTCAATGATACGCTGAACGTCAAGTTAAAATACTTAATTGTTTTTTGATTTCATGTAATCCTAAACGATTTTTGTTCCGAGATTTTGTCAATCCAAAGTTAATGCGGAAAATCTGTCATGATCAGGGAAATCCATCTTCTTTGCCCTTTAACCAATTTCAACTGAGAATTAATAAGAGTAGAAAGTGAATAGAAAATGAGTAAATTGTGGGCCATATGTAAATCGATTTTGGGCACCATTAAAAAGGTCCACAAAACCACATTTTAGCCTCCCGTAAAATAAATTAAAGCAAACAAAACTCTCATTAACAAACCTAATTTCAGTAATAATAAAAAAAAAAAAACAAGCCTTTTAACCAAGATAAACCTAAAACATTGACAGATAATTAACCACAACACGTACTTGATTTATTTCTACTTATGCTTCCGAACCATCTCCTTCTTTGGCATCACATCAATCTTAATCCCTTCTACCTATTTTAAACTTGATGTGAGTCACTTGAAGGAGATAATTAGTAGCCTAAGAACCCTAGGCACCCGTCAACTACGTGGTGATCTGTCTGCCTAGAATGATTCCTCTGGCACTCGCGGTAGATGACGATGGTTGCCCATCGCCTTCCATCGTCATTGTTTTTCGCCACATAGCTATTAGCAAGAGAAGGTGAGTATTTGAATGAGTGACATAGGTATATAGATACAAAGAAAGGCAATGATATGGGGTGATGAAACTTGGGAGTCTATGGAACTTGAGTGGTTGTCATAGGTTCAATTTATAGGGAGAAAGAGATAGGGTTGTGTGTGAGGACAAATTATTCAATGGTCTTTGAGTACTATTACGTGGTGCCTCAACACCTTTATTAATCACATATTTCTGCGGGGTTCAGTACAAAATGTGTAGAACTGACAAAAATGTGTGGTGGAGATCAACCAGTTGGGGCACTATGTGACGGAGCCAACTGATATATACTCGTGTGTGTGTGTGTGTGTGAGAGAGAGAGAGAGAGAGAGAGAGAGAGAGAGAGAGAGAGAGAGAGAGAGAGAGAAGGCTGGCTGGAAGGGCCAGTAGGGAATCACTATAATTAAGAACATCAAGACAAGAAGCACAGTGAATGAGATTTGATTTAGGTTACGGTTAAGGACCAATTAATGTCAAATTTAAAAAAATGAGGAAAATGTATTAATTGGTTAGGTCATTTTGAATTTTCGTTTTTGACAGGAAGGAGAAATTTCTAATTAGGTCATTTGAATTAATGGACTCATAAATCTCCATTATCTGACAGAGATTTTCTTAGGTCATTTGGATGGATTACATCATCAATGCGACACTTCTTTTTGGTACAAAAATGATACTCACATAACAATCCAAACACAACCTCTCACATATATGTGGGCTCCACACACACTACTATGTGTGGGCCCCACATATATGTGAGAGGTTGTGTAAGCTGTTGTGTTTAAATCGTTGTGTGAATAGCATTGTTGTTTTTGGTATTCGTAAATTAGAATAGATTTTCTAAAACTTCTAGTCAGTACTAAAAGGAAAATGGGAATAATCACACTTCTTCCCACTAATTTTCAAGATAGAACCTACTCAGAATAGAAAAATGAGAAATATATGTACCAATTTTTACATACTAATTTTTCAAAATTGACAGTATTTAATTAGATGGTCAATTCTGACAACCACTGCTTAGTGTAGTTGGTCAGTCATTGCCTCTCCTTTGTGGAAGGTCTTGGGTTCGAGCCCCACAGAGGGCAGGCCCTTTAGGAAACCAGGGCTATGGATAGTTTCTGGTCTACCTGTGCTAACTCTAATACCTCCACTAATCTCCGCTGATGTATATCGCCGTGGAAAAAAAAAAAAAAGATGGGGTTCAAATCTAAGTTTCATAGTGCATATAAATCGTATGAGTCTTGAAAGTCAAAATTTAAAAATGGGGTCATCATTATCACACATTTACCAACCTCACGAAGAAATGACATTAGCATATATACACGGAGAAATTGAAATTTATTTCTCCTATGTCTTTTATCTATATCTTTTTGCTGCTGAGCATCTTCCTATAAAGCGGGTGTATAGCGGTTGATTCGGTCGTTCATTTCGGCCCGAATAGCTCAGATCGAATCTAAGCACATACAAATCGCATACAAATCCGAACTGTCCATAGCTAGCTCAGTTAAAATTTGTACCGTCAATTGCTGTGATGAACGGCCGGATCGGCCGCTCTGCAGTACCACTCTACAGGGAGATGCTTAGCCATCCCCTTTGTTAACACTTTTACATACATGAATTAATGACATTATCTATTTCACTTTATAATCTTTAATAGATTACTTGCATCTGTTGATAATAAATCTACACTACAAGCTTACTGTAATCCAGTGCAACATGACCTGGATTCTGTAAATACAACGGCTAAATTCATTAATACCAAATTGTTTCTTAATAATAAACTAAACCATCAAGTTTAGCTGTTCAAAGCCCAGTAATTCCACCTAGAATCTTCTAAATTAAGGTCAACATAAGTTCCCAATTTCAATACAAATGCATAGTGATTAATTAATTTCCGTCTAATATTAATATTTAGCAAGGAATTTATAAATTTCCAAAATTCTGCGGTTATTCTTTTGTTGTATTTCTTATTAATTAGAAACCTCATCTGACAATCAATATTTAATTTCCAATTATATTTTCCTACTTCATACCCTTGCTTGGTAAGTCCAAGATAGATGAATTGATGTCATCCTGGCTAATTGTAATTAATTCTAGATCCCACTAGATTTTACAATATTGTGGCTTTTCCATCATATATGCTCGATCGTCTAAATTAACACTGGAACAATTTGGCGTTTAAGGGCTACTTGGATGGAATTAGAAAAGTGAAGTTTAATTGTAATGTGTTTATGAGGAGTGGGAATGGTTTTTGTGGCTACATCCAATTCTCTGTTGGATGTTGTTCTTTTTCACTTTTCAGATTGTTTTCCCTTTCCTTTCTTTGTCTAGACTTGTTAGCATTTATTTGCTTTCGGTGTTTCCCCTCGATGTAACCTTTCGAGCTCTACAAAAGTTTCTTTTGCTGAGAAAAAATAAACAGTGGAACAATTTGCTTTTCAAACTACTAGGTGGTGTACATCCAACAAGCCAGGCTATATTTGGGTTCGGCTGGAATTACGAATCACGAATTTATGTGTATCCAACCCCACCCAACTAAAAATGTAGGTTCCACTATCTAGTGCAGTTGGCAACCTACCCTCTCCTCCATCCAGGAGGTAGAGGTTCGAGGCCCCTTGGGTGTGAATCAGACCCAGAGCTATAGAAAGCTACTGGATTCCCCTAGTGTGCTAATCTAACTATCCCACTAACCCTTGCTGTTTATAAAATATGGCAAAAAAAAAAAATTAAAAATGCGCTTTACTTAATATTCCAAAATTGCCTTGTTAAAATTCCATTTTTCTGCCCATCCAATTATTCTATTTATTTCACAAGTTTTCAAACCTTTTAATTACCCTCATATGGTAGAAGCACTATTTGGTAGTCAAATCCTAGCTAGAAACTAGAACCACAGCACTATTTGCTAGCACTATGGATTTTTACACTATGGATATATCTCATGAGACCGGGCCAGGCTGAGTTAATTTCAAGAAATATGATCCATAAGTTCATTTCATTTTACTATTAAAAATAACTTGGGGAAAATTACGGCCCAAGACGTGTTTTGATAATTAAAACCTGACAATGACATGCTGAGAACATTTGTTAATACTGAAATTGTCATTGACGGATATTAATTATCAAACACGTCCTTGGCCGTCATTTTTCCTTAAACTTGCTTAATAATTCTATCAAGCCCAGCCCCCCTATGTATTTAAATACCCATCCCGGCCCGATTACCACAAAATACAGGTTTGGTTTGGCAGGACCTGGGCTTGTGGGTGCATCCTTGTCCACCTTTTTACAGAAAAAATAAATGTTCCCGGCCAGGTCAGTAAATTAACCAACAAGTTTTCCGTGCCGGACGAAACTTGAAGTCGAAGACGATGTTAATTTAACAATATGATGCTTAAACCTAAACACCATACATACTACCATATTGTTGCAGACTTAATTCATGAGTTATTGTCGACGATACGAAGTTAATTAAGATATTAATTATTTGGAATTCATTAACTACATATCTGAGACCGGTTGTGCACAGAATTCGGGACCTAATGATGTTCGGTTTGGCACATGACTTGAAGGAGATAACTAGTAGTTTCTTGGTCGTTTGGCAAATGAATAAATGTTTAAGACACCCTTTGGTCTCGACGGGTGCACGGGCAGTACTGGCGGTGGAGGAGGAGGTGGTGGTGGTGGAGGAGGAGGAGGTGAGTTTGAGTGAGAAGGACCGGCTACATCGTCTTCAGTCAACACATAACGATGAAAATTCCTTTTGCAACCACAAGCATCGCAAAATAATATTGCACCTTGTTCACTGTCAGTTTTGGGCATGAATTCCCCACAACCGTCTAGGACGAAACCACCTACGGACGCAGCATAGTTATGCCTACACTTTGCATACTTCACCTTCTCTAATGCATACACAAACATATTGAAGAGAGGCAAGAGAATAGAAAAACTTTGTGTATGAATACGATTAGAACAGTGAAGTCGTTTTATATGGACATCCCGTCAACGGTACGCTGTACGTCAAGTAAAAATACTTCATTGTTTTCGGACTTCATGTAATCCTCAATGATTTTGCCGAGATTTCGTCAATCCAAAGTTAATACGGAAAATCTGTCATGATTGGCAAATGACAACTTATAAAAGTCATTAGCGAGAAATGCTAAATATATAGGGTTATTATCGACCACGCTTCTAAAGTTAAATGGAGTAATACTAACATGGCTACTAATTTTAGGGATTGTGGCAATAGAGATTTTTTTTTGAGTTTGAGTTCAATTGTGTCGAATGTTTATAAGTTACCCTAGAATAGCTCTTGTTGCAAATGAACTCCAACAAGGTTAAGTTAGGCATTTGAATTTGATCTCTTGCTCACATTTAACTTTCTACCTTTTATGTCAACTGATGGCATGTTTGGAACTTGTGGAAAATGAAATAAGAGAAAAGAAAATAATTGTGGTGAAGTAAAAATGTGAAGAAAAATTTACTATTCACGATACTATACGCCATAAATTTCTCCACTTTTTTTTTCTCAAACCAAAATTTATTATGAAGCAAATTTCTCTTCTCTTCCCTTCTTTTTCTCTAAGTTCCAAACAAAGCCTACAAGACCCGACCATGTCATCTAACAAACGGACCCGTGTGTTACACAACTCTTCAAAGTATGTAAGGTTGAGTTCAAGCTATATTTTTTATCTTCAACCTAACGCCAAAATTAGGCTGAAGATTCCACTTGCTATCATTAAAAAGGTTCTATTTATTAGTTAGGATAAATGAGTGTCTTGAATAGTGGATATTTTTTACAAAGCACCAAAAATATCATTTACTAATTTTAATAGTGTGAACTCACTCAAATGGAGGTCATTGAAAATAAACGGGTGAGACTTTTATTACCCTTATATTCAAGGGGTTATCAAATCCTCTGAAACAAAGTACCCCTGCATTTTCGGCCATTCGATCGCATGATAATTCAGGAAAGTCCTGCGTTAATTCTATATATAACCATAAAGTTCGAAGGAAATTGATGTGCAAAATCCATCTTCTTTGCATTTTAACCAATTCCAATTTTAATTTGATTTTGGGCACCATTGGAAAGGTCCGCACAACCACATTTTAGCCTGCCGTAAGACAAATTAAAGCATTCAAAACTCTCATTAACAAACCTAATAAATTATTGATCGGTCGGAGAAAAAAACATAAGGCTTTTAACGAAGATAAACTTAAGACACAGGGCTTGTTTGATAACCTAAATTCAGCACTTAAAATTGAATCAATTAAGTAATAAGTGATTCAGTAGGTTTGATAACGACATTTTACATTACTTAACAAATTAAGTGCTACTTAAAATGTAGGCTAAAAAGTTGAAAAAAATGAAGTAGCTTTGAGCTACTTAATTGTGTACTTGCATTTAATCACCATACTCCCACCACCACCACTCCCACCGGCCACCACCACCATCACCACCACCACCACTGCTCCACCACCATCACCACTACACCACCACCACCACCACTCCCCTATCACTCCATCACCACCACCGCCATTATCACAATGCCGCCACCACTATCACACCATCGCCGCCGCCGCCACCACAATGCCACCATTGCACAACTATCACTCCACCGACACCATTCACTGTCACCATTACACCATCACTCCACCGCCACCACCACTCATTGCCACGGTTACATCACCATCACTCCACCACCACCATTACACCACTATCGCCAGCACTCCAATACCACCGCCACCACAATTGTCATTCCACCGTTATTATAAGTCCACTGTAACCATTAGTAAATTAAGAGAGAATCGAAACTAAAATTAATTTATCATTTTTTTAATTCAGTACTCAATATGTTTACCAAACAGCTTTTCAACTAAAAAAATTCAGCATTCAGTACTTAATTTTTCAGCATTCAGTTTCAGTTTTATCAAACAGGCGACATGTAATTAACCACAAGAAGTACTTGACTTCTAGTACTAATTATGCTTCCGAACCATCTCCTTCTAATTTGGCATCACATTGATCTTAATCCCTTCTACCTATTTCAAACTTGATGTGAATCATGACTTGAAGGAGATAATTAGTAGTTCCTTGGTCGTTTGGCAAATGAATAAATCTTTAAGACACCCTTTGGTCTCGATGGGTGCCACGGCAGTACTGGCGGTGGAGGCGGTGGTGGAGGAGGAGATGGTGGTGGTGTTGTTGGAGGAGGAGGAGGTGGTGGTGGTGGTGGAAGAGGAGGAGGAGGTGGTGGTGGTGTTGGAGGACGAGGAGGTGGTGGTGGAGGAGGAGGAGGAGGAGGAGGTGGTGGTGGTGATGGTGGTGGTGGAGGAGGAGGTGGTGGTGGTGGTGGTGATGGTGGTGATGGTGGTGGTGGTGGAGGTGGTGGTGGTGGTGATGGTGGTGGTGGAGGAGGAGGAGGAGGTGGTGGTGGTGGTGGTGGTGGTGGTGGTGATGGTGGTGGTGGTGGTGGAGGAGGAGGAGGAGGAGGTGGTGGTGGTGGTGGAGGAGAAGGAGGTGGTGGAGGAGGAGGAGGAGGAGGAGGAGGTGGTGGTGGTGATGGTGGCAGTGGCGGTGGAGGAGGAGGAGGAGAGTTTGAGTGAGAAGGACCGGCTACATCGTCTTCAATCGATACATATCGATGAAAATTCCTATGACAACCACAAGCATCGCAAAATAATATTGCACCTTGTTCACTGCCATTTTTGGGCGTGAATTCCCTACAACCGTCTAGGACGAAACCACCTACGGACGCTGCATAGTTACGTCTGCACTCTGCATACTTCACCTTCTCTAATGCATACACAAACATATTCAAGAAAGAGAGGCAAGAGAGTAGACAAATTTTGCATGTGTATGAATACGATTAGAACACTGAAGTTGTTTTATACGGACATCCCGTCAACGGTGCATTATACATCAAGTTAAAATACTTAATTGTTTTCGGACTTCATGTAATCCTCAACGATTTTACCGAGATTTTGTCTATCCAAAGTTAATACGGAGAATCTGTCATAATCGGTGGATGATAACTAATAAAAGTCATTGGCGAGAAATGCTAAATAGGGTTATCGACCACGCTTCTAAAGTTAAATGGAGTATTAATACTAACATGGCTACTGATTTTAGGGATTGGCTGTTAGAGTTTTTATATATCTGCACGTGCGATGTACGTGCATGGATATTTTGTCATACTTTTGTGACGGTAAATTATAAAAAATAGTTAAAAAATTATAAAAAGGTGTTATTTTTTCTTTAGCTGGATACATTCAGCTACAAAAGATCGGATTAGGAAAACAGAGACAATAAAAACAAAAAACAAACAAATGTTGAGGTAACCATTAGAAAAGATAGGAAGGGAAAAGAAAAGAAAAGAAACCATATGGGAAGATGAATTATCAAAGAATTATCAAACCCAACACCTTCTTGCTAGATCATGGAATTAAAGCACCAGCAAAAGATAGATAGTCTGCCGTCCTAATTTGTTTGTCCAATTTTAGAATTCTAACCTATTAAGGAAGCACAATGATTACACGCAAAATATTTTTAGTTTTCAAAAATACCCTCACTTTTTGAACAATTAATGAGAGTGCACATTTCCCAATACATGATTTTTTGAAAAGTGAAAGGGCATTGAGAAAATTTTTCTTAGTCAACTTCTATTTGGACAAACAATTTGAGACATTTTAAAGTCGAAAAGTAGACAAACAAATCGGGACGGAGGGAGTATTTGACAAGAAAATTGATTTTGACACTCCAGTTTTAGGCACTGACATTCCACTTTGTGCATTGATCATAAAACTGAAAGTGGAGTGCCAAAATCACATCCCTTTGACAAAGCATTAAAGTGATGAAAAGTTACCCTCTAATTTTACATTGAACAGGCCAGCATCCTTCGCAAAACTGGATATCCACATACGCTAAGCAAAGGTTCAATATGATTGACTAAATATTTATTGAGCCAGGCATCGATGCTAACAGTATAAACTTGCAAACAATGTAGGGCTAGTTAATTTCCTCTGTTTATTTCCATTTTTCTGAACACCAAAAGAATATTTTATTAATCTTGAAATTGTTACGAGACTGATAGGAGCAAGAAAATAGTATCATATTCAAAGAACAATCTTCTGTCCAATTCGAGACCCAAACCTACGATCGGCAAGAAATCAATCGAGGACACCCATATGGAACAAAACCCACCTGAAAAGGCCGAAGCCTAAACACCCTAAATGAGTCTAATAATACTCGGATTAATACAAAATCAGCATATAAAAAAGAGGCCTCACTGCCCATATCTGAAAATCAGCACCCGACTTCCGACCAGCCACCTCATACGGGAAACGCATCCTTTTTTTCGTTCCCTGCTTTCTATATCGAATTTGGAATGCCCAATGACAATAAAAATTTCAACAGATCGATTTATCTTTCCTTTGTTTTTTAAAAATTAAATAGATGGAGGGCGGATTTGGATTGAAAAGTGGAATAGTAATTTATTTTTCGTCTTTACTTGAAAAAAAATTCGCATTTTCTAGTTTTGCATCAAATTTTTGTGATTTATTGATTCGTCTCGGCGAGAGAAATTGAAAAAGTATAAATTTTGATCGAAACTCATACTTTTTTTAAAAAAAAAGACACAAATAAGTAGGAGTAAAAAAAAATTGTCTTTTTGACTTATTTTCGTCTTTATTCAAAAAATTATGAGTTTTGATCAAAAAAAATTTACTTTTCCGATTCCTCTTGTCGAGACGAATCAATAAGTCACAAAAGTTTAACGCAAAACAAACAAATGCAAAAAAAATTAAAATAAAGACAAAAAAAAAAATAAGTTGGGTAACTTTTTAATCCAAACTAGGCCGGAAATTAAAATGGTAAATAGCCAGTTTTTGAATAATTTTTTTCTAGAGTTTTATTACTCTATTCTCGAATTTCCCTTCCATTGTGGCCTTGGCTACCAACAACAATCGCTAAAAAATATATATATGATGCTATAATCTTGTGTCCGATGTATATATGGCCTGCGGTCAGCATCACCCTCTCTTTGGCTCTCTATACCATTCTTTGTTGCTTATCGATCTCACCACTTTTTTTTTTTTTTTTTTGTCAAACGGAAATTCATCTCATCACTTATTTGAAATAAGACTCCAAGTTATCATGCGACAGCAATTCCTTGGCTTTTCCTTATGTATTTCTTGAACGGGTTGTCATCAACAATACTAAGTTCTATCTTGAGATAATGGGAACATCGTTAGAAGCATCCGCAATGGTACTAATTAAAATCAATAATTAAAATGTGTCATGTCAGTATTTGATTATCCATTTAGTTCATAATCAAACTTAACAACCTTTACCTCTGCATTGGTTATTTTTGTATCCCTAATCCAAAAAAATCCCACAATACACAATGCACAATTGTCCAATCGCAAACGAGTTTTAATCACGCGCTCGACCACACCAAATTAGACGATTCTAATATGGGGTGTTTTTGAGTTTTTGAGTTTTGAGTTTAATTGTTGAGTTTGGTTATTGAGTTTTGGTTATTGGTAAAAGTTGTTAAGTTTGGTTATGAAATGGGTGGAATTTGGTTATTTACTAAAAGACTTGTGACTTTAATTATTACAATGTGGGGTATTTTTTTAGCATTACTGTTAAATTTGCTTATTCACATCCATTTGCTTATTACAATGCGGATACTCTTTGGCATTGCATTATTACTATGTTGTTAAGTGGCAATAGTAGAATTTATTTATTTATTTATTTTTTGAGTTCAACCGTCGAATGCATTTCTTTAGTGTATATTTTTTCACAAAGCACCGAAAATATTATTTAGTTAATAGCGCGAACTCATCCAAATAGAGGTCATTGAAAAAAAAACGAGTGACACTTTTATTTCCTTTTCTTTAAGGGGTAATCAAATCTTTTGTGCAGAAAGTCTGTATACCTTTGCATCCGTGCATTTTCGGCCATTCGATCGCTTGATAATTTTAGCATATAACAAGAGGTGATTCATCATTCAAAGACTTTCGAACTGATTTGGTCTTTCGATTGATGGGGAAAAAAAAATCATTCAAGGGCTTTCAGTGTAGTTTATCCTTCACGCCAGAAGAAAGTTTTCTTTCGTTTTGAGTGAGGAAGAATAATCTGCTGAGATCGACCGCTAGAAATGGCTGCTGAAACCTCCTCCTCCTCGTCGGCGGTGACGGAGGAAGAGCTGACGCTGACGGTGAAGTGGAGCGGGAAGGAGTACACCGTTAGGGTTTGCGGCGACGACACGGTCGGAGAGCTGAAGCGACGGATATGCGAAGTCACGAACGTGCTGCCCAAACGGCAGAAGCTTCTGTACCCTAAAGTCGGATCGAAGCTCGCCGACGAATCCCTCCTCCTCTCTCAGCTGCCCCTCAAATCCTCACTCAAAATGACCATGATTGGGTTCGTTTCGTCCCCTCGCTCTTTCTTGTTCTGTTTTTTTGAACGAATGGGTCTGTATTTGGAATTCGATACACGTGTTTATGCACAGGGAGTGATTGATTGCTACTGGGTTTTCTTAGGGTTAACAAACGAACCTAAGCTACTCAAGTTCGAGCTCGTGCTCGTTCATTAAAAACTCGTTGAAGACTTCTTTTGTTACACAAGTATACAATTTTTTGAAGCTTGTTAAGCTTTCAACCCAAGCTCGAACGAGCTGCTACTTGGCTCGGAAGGCTTATGATTAGGGGTAGGAATTTATAACACAGACACAATAACACGACTCGAACTCGAAACAAAGTTAGCGGGTTAGAGTTCATGAAACACGTGTATGACACAACCCGAGAACATGATTGCTAAAAGGGTCGGGGTCGGGTTCAAGCATAACCCGAAAATGACACATTTATCTGTGTCTGACACGTTAACCCATTTATCTATCGGGTTCGAAACTTATAGTGTCGTTCAGTAGTTTTTTCCTTGAATGTTGAATTATGTAGTAGTAGTTTCGTTCAGTCCTTGAGAATGGCTAATTATTGGATTGAAATTGATTATAAAACTTGAAACACAAACAGGTGCACACAGGTTATGTAAACGGGTCATCGGAAAAGCAAAAGATTTTGTGTAATCGTGTCAATCCGTGTCGTGTTCAGGTGGACACAAATTACTAGCTGGTAGTTTTAGGGTTGGAATTCTTGACACGTTTAGATGAGCAGGTCGAGTTAGTGTTGAGGGTTATCTGACACGAACCCTAATTGACACGGCACAAACATGACATGATGCCCAACCCTACTTATGATGTAATAAAAATTTAAGCTACTTGAGATCGGCTCGTCTCATGAATAAGCTAAGCCTGAACATGTTTTGAAGCTCGTTAAAATTTTAAACCATGCTTGAACAATTAACTGCTCGGCTTGTTTGACTCGTTTATCACTCTTGGGTTTGCTTTTATTGTACTGGTCGGTCACTAGGTGTGAAATCTCACCCGAACCTAACCAAACCGATTGGGGTGGATTTATCCAAATTTTAACTCAAATTTTCTAACTTGGCTTGTAGTTTGGAAAAATGGGCAGGTGTCGGTTTGGGTTCATTTTTATACAATATTCTGCAACACAATGTGGCTGATCCATGGATCTTTACATTTGAGGTGGTAGGAAAATAGGACATAGTTAATACTTAATACGGTGTTGGAATAGTCTAGAGAAATATTCCTGGAATGAAAAGGTATAGAGAAAGAGGATCTCCTTATCTCCACCTTGCACCAATACAAAACCTTCAAGATAACAGATAACCATTAAGGAGATTTGAGTATTTTGGGGGTTACAGATGCAAGTAGGAATCCATGATATGTAATGGTAGTAATCCTTTGTAGTAATCCATCACTAGGCAGACACCCTTATTTTTCTTTGATCGCCCAAAGTCAGTATTGTTAGAATAGTTAGATTAGCACCTTGAAGAGGAGTTGAATGCAGACATCCTTTGGGTAAAATGGATTCACACATACTATTAAGAAGCAGTGTTTTTGGATTATAAAAATCCCTAGCTCTGCCTCTTGGACTGTAAGAAGGATTCTGAGACTAAGACCAAGAGTACAACCTTGGATTAAATATGTGGTTGGGATGGGTGTGAGCCGCGTGATGGTTTTCTGGGATAACTGGCATCCATTTGGTCATTTGCATCACAGATATGATAATTGTTTTAAGGCATGCTTGGGAAAGTATTTGACTGCTAAGGCGGAATGTGGCTTCGCTATAATTTTGGAATTGCTGAAAGTTGGAAGAACTAGGACAGAGTTTGATGATTTGAGGCTCACTAAAACGATTTTTAGAATTTAAATTACATTTTTCCCAAGAAGTGTTTTGTTAAATTTTGACTGCTGTTTAGATGATGCTGTGTGTTTGACGTGTCTAATTTACTCTACATTTGTTCAAGCTTTGGTTTATTCTGCTCCCGTTACGGTTAGTTGAAATTCAGTTACCCATGCTTAATGATTACACAAAAGCACCATTTGTGCTCTAGTATCAACCACAGTTCACAACAGTGTGGTTCACTTGATTAATAGTTAAAAGGCTAATGGATGGATAGAATACATGAAGTTCAACTTTGTTTTATCCAAAGGACCAAAGGGAAGTTCCAAGCTTTTAAGAACTTTTGAATGGACATATATAGCAAGCTTTGTTGCCATTGGTGGTGTAAACATTGATGATATGTGTATCCAGAGATTGTGTTTAAGAATGTTTGTCATGTCGCTATTAGAATTGCCTATTAGATGTGCTTCCAGCAGGTCAATTTATCGATTTTGGCATTTTGCATCGAAAAGCAGTTGTTGATGGCATGTGATACAATTGTCTGACTTATTCGAATTGTCTATTAGAGTGTGTTGTGTGTGTGTGTGACTTTATACCAAACTAAATGAAAAAGAAACTGGCAGCACTGTTGAAGACGATATACTTGTGGACGAAGTAGACTCTCCAGATGTTGTCGATGATTTTGAGTTGGGACAAGATGAAGTTGTTGAAATCAAAGACAATGATGTCAATAGGCAGAAATTGAGAAGACGAAGTGCTCATTACAAGGTCTGTAAATTGATCCTTATTCTGAAACCATTCAAATCAATTAAAATAGTGCAGCTTTAGTTTTTATGTTTGAAGATATGAAGTACTTTCTTACTTGTTGATTATACAAAAGTCGAGGCCTATATATTCAGTGTTAGACCATGGTACGTTGTTTCAGAATATGTCCCACATGAACAAGGTTTATGATCTGTTTGTGGTGGTTCACCTCCTAAATATTTCAGTAAATACTCTTTTTTTCTAGTACTCTTTTCTGTTTTTGCAAGGTCTGACGTCCTTTTAGCAATCAGAGTAAAGGCTTCAGGTTTGAAGTACTAATCATGGTTGGAGTAGGATTAGACACAAGTTTTTTTGTGAACCCATGTAATCTTTTGCTGCCTATGAGGTAGATGGGAGAAGTTGTGATTCTGTTGTGTAGATGCCTTACCCTAGCAGGGGAGGTGATTCGTTTCTTTCCTATTCTATTCTTGGCCCTGAATCCATTTGCCGTCCCAATCAATTTCTTACAACTTATTCCTAACAGCCAAAACCTGCGATGAAAATAAATTACTGTTCTCGTGTTGCTGGTCACTTTCATTGTCGGATTTCTTCTATACGCATTGGTATTTGATTTTTTGGGGGTTCTAATGGTAGATTCAACTCCGGAATCCATGCCGTAAAGGGAAAAAGTTGCTGGTTTTGGATATTGATTATACCTTGTTTGATCATCGTTCCACAGCGGAGAACCCGCTAGAACTCATGCGGCCTTGTAAGTAGTTACTCCCTGGGAGATCATACAGTTTTGTATTTGTCCCTGTGTTTCTGCTTACACCCTAAATCAAATAATATCTTGTGTAGATTTGCATGAGTTTCTTACGGCTGTTTATGCTGAGTATGATATCATTATCTGGTCTGCTACCGGGTATGCTTTAGACTTTTCTCACTTTGAAAATTTAATTGTACAAATGTTGTACATCTTAACGTGTGAAACTTTTTGTTATTTTCCTGGTTTTGTTATTGCAGCATGAAGTGGGTTGAATTAAAAATGGGACAGCTTGGGGTCCTCGACAATCCAAACTACAAAATTACAGCTCTTCTGGATCATTCCGCAATGATCACAGTTCATTCAGATGCTCGTGGAACCTTCGATTGCAAGCCACTGGGCGTTATTTGGGCTCAATATCCGGAGGTTTTAACTATTCACTATTTGTCTTGATATGTTTGCTTATTTCTTTTGTCTATATAGTCAGAGATTGCTTCACATGAGAATTTGGAAGTTGAAGTCTTCTATTTCCACCATGTAGCATTTTATGTTGGCCTAGGACTTGGGGCTTTGCTTCCTTTTAAGATCTCAGGTTTGAAACCTCTTAGGTGCTATCAAGTATCAACTCCTTTTGGGTCAGTACATGCAGAGCTTGCTCTGGCTTTAATTGGGACCCCCCAAAAGTGGGCGTGGGATTGGTCCCCCAAGATCAGTCGATATGAGCGTAAGCTGGCCCGAATACATGCGTTATGGAAAAAATGTAGCATTTTATGTTTCAATTCCTTCTTTAAGAATCAATCCTTTTAAGGTCAAATAGGTGAGGTCACACCGAAAAAGGCAGTTAGGTCATTATAATGAAGCTACAACTAATTACACTTAACTTTTGTTGTGCCTTTTTTTTTTAAATTTAGTTTGTCTTTCTGCTGTTTTTTTCTTCGGTTTGAGTCAGATGTTTTAGATTAAAGATTTGTTTGTTTTGACCAAAAGCTAACAAATATTCACAATAGAAAAAATAACCAAAAGTTCAATCTTGTTATGGCTTATTTGTGTCTCTTGAGCGTTTTGTAGCTTCTTGTTTTGGCTTCTTTGCCTCTTCTAAACTTCAAATTTGGTCCATACAAATTTGTAGTCTCTAAAATATTGTTCAGAAGCCGAGAAACTGCACGAAGGGCGAAAAAAGCAAAAAGTTATGTTAGTCTGAAGACTCGACTCTTGCAAGTGGCTTTAAAGTACAAACTTTATTTTATTTTATTTTTACAACAAAATTGCTGTGCCGTAAACAGAATTATTGCATTTTTTTGAAATTCAAACTCTTCTTTCTATTTTAGTTTTGGAGCAAAATTTATTGTGCCATGTATTGCACTTTCTTTCTATTTATGTGTGTCTTGATTCATTTGCAGTACTACAGCCCCAAGAATACTATCATGTTTGATGATCTCAGAAGAAATTTCGTGATGAATCCCCAGAATGGGTTAACCATAAAGCCATTCAAGAAGGCCCATGCAAATCGGGACAGTGATCAGGAGCTTATGAAACTCACTCAATACTTGCTTGCGATTGCAGATCTTGATGACCTCAGCACCATTGATCATAAGGAATGGGAGTCATACAATGAGGACTATTTCAAGCGACGCAGACGCACATGAGTAACTGTGCTCGGTCTTGAAAATTCAATAGCCTTGCTCATGTATCTCTTTTACCTTGCATTGACAAAACTTGTAGTACTAAAAGAAACCTTCCAAAATTGGTAAGAACATGAATTGCTGGAAATGGTCACGCATGGTTGTTGTCAAGGTGATTTTCCCCCCCTATAATCCAAGCAAATTGTGATTAATGGGTTGTGCAATCTATTTGTATATCTCTCTCTCTCTCTCTCAACTTGTGTTTTCCAGATTTTCTCTATTTCTTCCACTCTTGATTTGTCTCTACAGAAAATGGAATTAGTTTCTACGTAAATTATTGCCAATTTGTATTTTTTGATTATGAAGCTGTCTGCTTCAGAGGTTTGCTTGTATGGTTGTTTGTGACTGCAGAGCATTGTGTGATACTGTTTTCGGTTTGTTGTGTATGATGGATTGATGGTTTTGGTCTATTTTCACGGTTTGTAACTCGAATTTTCGGTTTGAGATGTTTAGGTCCTATTCATTTCTATTTGTTTCTCGGTTTTAGACATGAAAGTTTTTAAACTTGTGGTTACCTATTAATTTTTGAACTTTATTTTGTTAACTTGACTCCACTTGCAGATTAAAATTGTCCCAAGCATGGAGAAGAACTCCTGCTAAAGTTAAAGATTGAGCTCCGTTCCGGAAAGGAAAATAAGTATTTATTTTTTAAAAATGTAATTTCAAGCTCAAAAATCATGTGATTATACAAATAATTTTCCTATCAATATGGATTTTATTTAATAGATCTCATTGAGATCTTTAATACTGTGTAAAACAAATTAAAAAATTAATTTTCATTTACATTATTTTTAAGTTTGAAAATATGAAATAAGTACTTATTTTTTTAAGAAGGTGTTCTGGATCGAGGCCAAAACACTGCAGGTTTGCTTCTGGTCGTTCAATATGCATGTATAAACACTTGCACGATATCGACAAAAATGTACACAACAGCAAATATGTATCTTTTCTCTCGTTTTTTGATAACTTAGTGTTAAGGCTAGTTTTCACGTGCACTGTGACTAATCTCGTGACTCGTGAAGATCTATTCTACTGTTCTTTCGCAGAGGGTTCAATTATGGACGTAGTAGACGGAGCAAAGTCCTGTACATATTGTCTCTATAAAAATTGATAATAAGAGGAAGTTTCAAATCTGAAACAGATATATGTATTCAGGAAGAATGTATTTGTCCATGTAGAGAGAGAGCGAGAGAGAGTGCTGAAGTTCCTGTCCAAGGTCCGAATCAAATTCAACCCACTAGACCCACGCACGGCGGCGTGCATGAAGTTCCTAGCCCATTGCAACGCGCGAAAGGCCAAAGAATCCAACCCGTCGTGTCAGCTCCTAGTCAAGCATCGCACCGACGACCACCCGCCGGCGCTGATCACCGTCACATTCGTCAACGGTGTCGAGGAGGTCTTCGACGCCACTTCCACCCCAGCTCGGAGGATCAGGACCATGATCCTTGAGAAGGGTCAGATGCTCGAGAGTCGAGACCGAGCAGATGTTTCGCCACGCCCGCGAGAACTGGCCCGTTGTTATTCCGGAGGTGGAGATTTACCGACCCGCCCCTGGGAAGGTAATTGATATTTGATAGTAACGCTTTTTTAAAGTATGGGTATGTGCAATTTGAGTGGGACATAACGTCGAACACTTGGGGGTGTTTCCTATTCCATTCTCGGCCCTGAATCCATTTACCGTCCCGATCAATTTCTTACAACTTATTCCTAACAACCAGAACAGGCGATGAAAAGAAATTCCTGATCCCCGTGTTGCTGGTCACTTTCACTGTCAGATCTCCTCCATATGCATTGGTATTTGATTTTTTGGGGGTTCTAATGGTAGATTCAACTGCGGAATCCATGCCGCAAAGGCAAAAAGTTGCTGGTTTTGGATATTGATTATACCCTGTATGATCATCGCTCCACAGCGGAGGACCCCCTGGAACTCATGCGGCCTTGTAAGTAGTTACTCCCTGGGAGACGTGAAAACTTGTTTTTGAATTTCCCCCGTGTTTCAGCTTACACCCTAAATCAAATACTATCTTGTGTAGATTTGCATGAGTTTCTTACGGCTGTTTATGCGGAGTACGATATCATTATCCGGTCTGCTACCAGGTATGCGCAAGTCTTTTCTCACTTTGAAATTTTAATTGCACAAATGTCGCGTTTCTTAACGTGTGGAATTTTTTTGTTATTCTCCTGGTTTTGTTATTGCAGCATGAAGTGGATGGAATTAAAAATGGGACTGCTTGGGGTCCTCGACAATCCTAACTACAAAATTACAGCTCTCCTGGATCGTTCAGCAATGGTCACAGTTTTTAGAGATGGTCGTGATACATTCGTGATCAAGCCACTGGGCCTTATCTGGCCTCAATATCCGAAGGTTTTAACTATTCGTTAGTATTTGCCTTGATATGTTTGCTCCTTTGGGGTTAGTAAATACCGAGCTTTGCTCTTACTTTAATTAGGACCCCCGAAAGTGGGTGTGGGATGGTCCCCTAGGATAGGTCAATGTGTGTAGAAGCTTGCCTGAATACCTGAGTAGTGGAAAAAATGTAGCATTTTATGTTTCAATTCCTTCTTTAAGAATCAGACCTTTTTTTGATCAAGAAGAATCAGACCTTTTGAGGTCGAATAGGTGAGGTCACACCGTAAAAAAACAGTCAGGTCATTATAATGAAGCTACAACTAAATACAAGTGAGGTCACACCGTAAAAAGGCAGTCAGGTCATTATGATGAAGCTACAAGTAAATACACTTAACTTCTGTTGTGCGTTATTTTTTTTTTATTTAGTTGGTCTTTCTGCTGTTTTTTTCTTCGGTTTGAGTCATGTTGTAGATTAAAGCTTCGTCTTGTTTTGACCAAAGGCTAACAAATATTGACAATAGAAAAAATAACCAAAAGTTCCATCTTGTTATGGCTTATTTGTGTCTCTTGAACGTGCTTTTAGCTTCTTTGCCTCTTCTAAACTTCAAATTTGGTCCATATGAATTAATAGTCTCTAAAATATTGTTCAGAAGCCGAAGAACTTGACTGAGGACGAAAAAACTAGAGCCAAAAGTTATGTTAGTCTGAAGACTCCTGACTCTTGCAAGTGGCTTTAAAGTACAAAGTATTTTTATTTTATTTTTACAACAAAAATTTTGTGCTGTAAGTAGAATTATCGCATTTTTTTTGAAATTCAAACTCTTCTTTCTATTTTATTTTTGGAGCAAAATTGTTGTGCCATGTATTGTACTTTTTTGAAGGCTTCCAAGTATGTCTTCAGTTCTGGTTTAGCTGTGTCTTGATTCATTTGCAGTACTACAGCTCCAAGAATACTATCATGTTTGATGATCTAAGAAGAAATTTCATGATGAATCCCCAGAATGGGTTAACCATAAAGCCATTCGGGGAGGCCGATGCAAATCGGGACAGTGATCAGGAGCTTATATATGAAACTCACTCAATACTTGCTCGCGATTGCGGATCTTGATGACCTCAGCACCATTGATCATAAGAAATGGGAGTCATACGATGTTGAAGGTGTAAATAACAAAGTTGCCCCTCTCTAACAGTTTAAGATTATCTAGATGGAGTCAGGTCATTGAAACTATAATTTAATTGGGTGGTGAGTTGTTTGCCATCCAACTCTCTGTTGGAAGGTTTTTGTTTTAGTTTTTCCTTTTCTTGTTTGAACAAGTAAGTGTGTAATCTTACTGTGTTCGAGCATACTCGATGTATCCTTTCGAGTGTTATAAAAGTTTCGTTTGCCGAGCAAAAAAAAAAAATCTTTGTGGTATCAAAGCAGGCAATAGATCATGTGTTCGAACTTCACCGCCAACCTAATTATTAAAATTTTTACACGTGTTTAGCCTGCTTATGGAGGAGAGACGGGCTACACGTGAGGGGGTGTGCTGAAGGTGTTAGTAATAAAGTTGTCTCTCTCTCTAACAGCGACGCACGTGAGTAACTGTCAAGGTGGTTATTTTTCTCTTATTATCCAAGCAAATTGCGATTAATGGGTTGTGCAATCTATTTGCATCTCTCTCTCTCTCTCTCTCTCTCTCTCTCTGAACTTGTGTTTTCCAGATTTTGTCTCTCAGTGTAAATGGCATGTCATTAACTCGTCTCCCTGGAAAGTCAAGTGCACTTATGCATGATACTTTCGCATGTAAATTGTAGTAGCATCCATTTCCCTATGCCATGTTTGGAGAATTTAAAATGAGTGACAAGACTTATTCGCCACCGTAGGGTTTGAGGTGAAAAAAGAATAGTCACAGGAACGCCAGGCAAATCTTTCTTTTTTTTATGACTATATATACATATTCAATCTTGGCTTCAAACTTAAGAGTATCAAATTTTTTGGAAAGTTTTTGGCAGATTCATATTTTCAAATTTGATATTCACAAAATCCTTTGGAAATTGATTTTCACTCTCCCATTTTTTATATCCACACTTCTTTTTTTGTTTTTTAGCAAAAAATTTACATATACTTTCAACGCTAAAAAAACATAAAAATGAGTGTGGATATAAACAAAAAATGTGAAAATCACTCTCCAAATCCTCTCTCTCCAGCCACAGCGTTAAACTCGCCAAAAAAAATTCGAAACAATCAAAATTTGTTCTCAAACAATCACTTTTTCAAATAAAAAGGTCGTTTGACGGCTCCTTTTCTTGCCTTCAAAAATGGGACTCAGGGATGGTGCTGCTTGATAGGTGTTGTCTATGGTGCTGTCCCCCAAGTGCTTCATCCAGACTGTCTGTCTCGGTAATTAATAATTCAGATTTTAAAATAACTCTTATCCGGACTATTCAAACACTTTTAAACAAATAAAATTAAACACTGTGCTTTTGAGGCGCTGCACCATCCCGAATCCTAAAAATGATCGTGTTGAAATCCACATAAGAATTTGGCTCTTCATATGTCCGCTGGCTTGGCGCATCATGCCACTTTAAAGTTGACAACTCTAGTTGGAGCCGTTTTAGGGCCAAATCCTGCAACTAGGCCATGTAATTATCAAATGGATTAATTAATTCCAAGTGCTCTAGCTTAGCTAGGTCAAAATCTCAAATAATTCACTGGCAGACCAACTTACATGCACCTCAACTGATTCCCTCTATTGTCCTGTCAAAGACAGGTCATTTACGTCAGAATTCAAAATAAATTATTCTATTACGGCCCGATCGATTCTAAGAATCGAATCCTCCTCATCAATTGTGTGAGGAACAAATTCACCAACCAATCCTCGTCAATTGTGTGAGGAGTAAATTCACCGACCAACCATATTAACCCTTCGGATTATTATTAACAAAAACACGTGAAGTTTGAATGCGTATAACACTTGCCCAAAATAAATCTCAATTCCGGCGAAGGAAAGATTATTCAGTGTTCCTTTTTTGTCTCTGGTTTATGCTCCAACTCTTAATTTTGACCAGACATTTATGTAGACCCTTTGAATTAGTAGTCACAATAATATGTTGTGACATGGCCCCACAAGCGCTAAATAACTTTGACACATTCCTAGAACACTAAATATGGCAACAACTAAGCATTACTTGTCACCCCGCATTAATCGTGATTTATTCTTCCCCCAATTTTGTTTCAGAGAGAGAAACATACTATACGTATGTGTACCTAGAGAGAGAGAGAGAGAGAGAGAGAGATCAGTTTATACAGCAATACAAGTAGCAGCGACAATGTGAAACAGACCATTGCACAGTTATAAGGAGTCTGAGACAGAGCATGTTTGATAGAAGCATCCAAACGTGTCCTAAAGTTTGATCACTCACTTGAGAGAGACCGAGGAGTGAGAATCAATAAATTTCGATTTACACCCATTTTTCCTAACGGATCGAAGGCCAATGGGTTTGGCCTTGATTTTGTTTTCATTTGCTCTCATGGGTTTTTTCTCACCAACTCGTAAGTATTTTCTCTTATCAAATTTATCAGTCTTGATTTTAATCTTTAGTGAAAAAAAAAAATCAGAATTCATGGAGTCATTCTTCATGATAAAGAATTGATCTTTGAGTTTTGATGGTGCAGATGGATACGATCCGTTGGATCCTAATGGCAACATCACCATAAAATGGGATGTCGTGCAAATAAACGACGCTACACAAGATGTGAGTCTTTTATATCCGTACTATGTTACTTGTGTTCGAATGCGCACGTAAGCACGTAAAATCGTACGATTCGCTTGAATTGATTCTTAACCGTTTTTGGACACCGTATCTAAGAATCATATCGTCATACATGCCTCTGACGTATCATATCATAGTCTGACTCACATATATGTGCGATGGAACATTTTAATGCTATCTGTAGCCGTAATTTTATTGGATGACGAATTACTGATAGCATAGCATGTCCCGAAAAGCACATGCTAATTGTTTCTTTGACGGCGTAGAGGACCTATTTTGGCAACGTATCAAAATCGTAGATAACGGATTAACCATATCTGGTTGTTATTACTCTTATGTGTTGGGAACGTGATTTCTGATATCTGAGTCACTGGATTACATTGGCAATCCATTGTAATGTTTGCATTATTGTTTGTGTCTTTTATGGTACAAAATTTACAAACTGTGAGTCCAATAAGTTATCGATTTTTGGAAGATTTCAGAATTTAGCCAGTTGTCTGCAATTGAACTAGAAAGTGAAGGTAAATTTGATTCGCCATCGATTAGGTTCGACTCAATGCACACGAAGCACTGAGACAGGATATGAACACGACAAGATATCGACATGGTAGCACAAATTTAAACACAGATGCATCGAGAACACATTACGTGTAAGCAAAAATATGTCACAGGGTGGATAACAAAGAAGTGAAAAAAATGAAAAACCTCGTTTCTACCAAATTAGCCATTAAAAGATGTACGAATACTAACCTAGTCAGGTACAAAGCATGTCTAAATTCTTTTAGCCTCGTCTGTACCTTTAAAAGTGTACTCGAACATGTCCAAGCGTGTCCATGTCTTAAACACGTCTGACATGCATACGTGAGGTCTATAAACGTGTCCGTCCTTCTTAGGATTGTACAGTTAACAAATAAAGCTAGTACTGGACTTGATTTTCTGATTCTCTCAATGTTTATAGGTGAGAGTATACATATTCAATTACCAGCTGTTCCGCCACGTGGAGCATCCCGGTTGGCAGCTCAGTTGGGATTGGCCAGGGGACGAGGTAATCTGGAATATACTTGGAGCAGAGTCCACAGAGCAGGGCAATTGTCCTGCTGCACTCAGGGGGAAGAACCTTCCCCATTGCTGTGACAAGCAGCCTGTGATTATTGACCTCTTGCCCTCGGCTCCTTTCAATAGTCGGGTCGCGAATTGTTGCAAGGGAGGGGTGTTATCGTCAATTACGCAAGACCCGGGCAAGTCCGGCGCCGCGTATCAGATGAGCATAGGAGACCCTTCTTTGACTTCTGGAAATAATATTATCATGCCGGAAAATTTTACACTCGGGCTTCCGGGGTATACTTGTGGGGATCCGGGGGAGGTCCCGCCGAGCAAGTTTGTTGAGGATGACGGGCGGAGACAAACTCAAGCTATAGGTAAGTTTTTTGGTACTTACATTTTGATCTTCCTAAATTTGGCCAGAAAGAAACTTGTCATTTATATTTTCCGGTGCTTGGTTGATATTCGGATCCTAATGACAATTTTCTTGAAAACTTCAGAATATTGATTGGTACGAGAAAATGATATGCTTGTGTAAAATACCTTTCATGTAAAATGGTTTTGCACGAAGGACTTTTGTTGTTTTTATTTTTCAGTGTTTAGTTGACATTGGGATTCTTACTGGAATAGTCAATGTCAATCGAGTTTTCATTCATATATTTACACAAAAATACCCAAAACGTGACGTGCAAAACGTCAAGATAAAGTTGATGTGAAATGCGGTGAGTGTGGCACCCAAAATGAATCTGACCCAGAATTTATTTCTCTGCTGTTTGGTTTGTCGATGCAGCAACATATAATGTGACATGTTCATACTCCCAATTCAGAGCATCACCTTCCCCAACATGCTGTGTTTCCTTATCAGCATTCTACAATGAGTCCATTGTTCCGTGCCCTCGCTGCAGTTGTGGCTGCCAAGCACAAGCGGGATCCAAATGTGTCAAGTAAAATCTTCTTCTTCGATGCATCTTTATACCGAGTTTCGACTTTCGACGTTTTGAATTGCAGTATCAGGACACATAATAGTTCCAGTTACTATGTCAGGAGAATCGGACGGTAATTATCAGGAATTGGGTCGTTGAGCCTTGAATATCGAAAAGAGATTTACTGCAGTCTAATTGGCCGTGTTGGTGAACTGTGTAGTAAATCGACTGTGAACCAAAACATATAATGAACTTCGAAAACACAAGCGAATGGTCATTAGGGTTTGTAGGGCCATAAACAAAAAGAGTTTTGTCGAGTTTGAGCTCAAGTTATTGGAAATTAGTTGAACTCAGAGCTTGGCTTGAACTTGCGCTCAAAAATCAAATCAAGCCTTTATTTAATACTAACAAAGTATAAATGAGCGACTATTTTTTACTCTTGTTCACAAGCCTACCAAGCCAGGCTCTACACAAACCCTAAAATTTTGGCTTGAACTCATTCAATAACTAGCAACATGAGCAAGCTTGGAACTAGTTGTTCAGGAGTAGCTCAGTTCATTTTTAGTCCGTCTTACTGATTTGTCGAGCTGCAACTGTATTGGAACACCAAAAAACCTGATACAGATTGACTAAATCATTCAGTATGTTGAACAACCTCATTGAGTTTAACTAGCATCAAACTTTTACTTGTGTAATCATTCTTTCGGTGATTTTGGCTTCCATATCCTTGATTTGTTACAAAAAACTGCAGGCCAGATGAATCACCACCTCTGTTGCAGCTACCAAATGAAGTAGCTCTTCAGCCAGTGGTACGGTGCACACATTTTATGTGCCCAATAAGAGTTCATTGGCATGTGAAAGAAAGCTACACGCAGTACTGGCGCGTGAAGATCACGGTGACCAACTTCAATTATGCCAAGAACTATAGCCAGTGGAACTTGGTGGTGTTGCACCCTAATATGCAAAATGTGACTCAAGTGTTTAGCTTCAACTACAAGCCACTCCATCCGTATGGCCATATAAGTAAGTTGTTTGGTAACTTATAGTGCACATTTTTCCTCTACATACATGTGTGTTTGGCATGAGGATGATTCAATCAATCATGTTTTCAAATGGGGCACACTTCAGAAACAGATACGGACACGGGACTCGGACTCAGACACAATACAGATGTGCAGATACGTCACTTCTCCAAAACTAAGACACAGACACATCAATGACACTTCGAATATATAAGAGGAGTATAAATTTTATAGATGTATCTTACAAAATTATATAAAAGTTGAAAACATTCTTTATTTCTAGGTAAGTTAGAAAAACACCAACATTGAATGTCCCCAACGTGTCCTAGTGTGTCTGGCTAAACAACATATAGTAAAAAACCAGACACGCATTTAGGTGTGTTTGACACATGCCTAGAGAGTATTGTGTCTTGTCCGCATCCGATACGTGCCGGACACGGATACATAGGGCCGATAGACGTGTCCGTGCTTCTTAGGGCCACCCAATGATGTCTAGAGAGACTTGTGTCTTGCCCTTTGGCATGTTATTTTATTGACTTACAAAGTAAACAAATCAAACTTGGAGATATTCTCGATCCTGCTTGTTGATTTTTTGAGCTTGGTCAGCAGTTTAGAACTCAGCTTGGCAAGCATTATATCATTGTAGAACTATACATACAACTAAGGTATTCAAGCTTGACTCATGATTATCTCAACTTGAAAATTATTTTGAAACTTAACAAGTTTTCAAGCCAAGTTTGAACGACCCAGTACTCAACTCAACGCATCACATCTACAACCATAGTGAAAGAGTTTCTGGTAGGCCTGGTATGGTAGAACATACACAAAAGTATAGGAGTACAATTTTGTTCCCTATACAGCACCATACAAGTGACTCTTACCAATATAACAAATCCGAAACTTGAAAAAAGGCATGTATGTCATATCGATCATTCCTTCAAATCTTTGAACTGTTGACTATTTCACCTCTTATAAGTCCATTCTAAACAAATTTCCCCGCAGAAGTGAAAATGGAATGTAGAAAAGTAATAGCAAATTCAGTAGTTAAGTACAAGTTGTTGAAAAAACTGGAAAAAGAAAAGATTCAAAATTTGTCTCTACCATTTGCTTACATTCCCTTTTTTCTTTCTTGCCAGATGATACAGGGATGTTCTATGGTATTGAGTACTACAATGACATGCTACTCCAATCAGGAGAAAATGGAAATGTACAAACAGAGATGTTATTGCACAAAGATTCTGGGATTTTCACTTTTAGGAATGGTTGGGCTTTTCCCAGGAAAATTTCCTTCAATGGTGATAATTGTGTCATGCCCCCTCCAGATGACTACCCAAGGCTCCCAAATAGTGGTCATTTTGGTGCACCCTCTAAGTGGTGCATAATTTTTTCTCTATTTCTTGTAATATTTTTTTGAAGAATATAGTCATAAAAGATAGATAGTTCACCATTGTTCTCTCAGATATGAACCATACACAACGATGTGTCAACATTGTTATGATTTACTCCTACTTCATTCACATTTCTTTTTATTTCATTTTTCTGTAATAGTTACGTCTCGGTGAAGGTATCTATACTGCATAAAACCAAGCCATGTATCTTGCCCAAGAGAATCAACGGAAATCGTTGCAACACCTTCAAACCGAAAAATGATGTCATTTGAGCAAGGTAATCAATACACAATTACAACAATTATTGTCAGTGTGCATTAAAAGAAAATCCACAATGTCATCCACGAGACCACAAAATTAACCAACTAGGATTAACATAGCTCGTCGGGAGAAGAAGATGGGCATTGGTCTCTTGTTTTCAGTCACCACCTCCGGTGAGTCGCCAAAATGCTAGCTCATGGCATGACTACCAGGTGCACATACACAACGAGTTTGAGAAAACAAAAAGAGCAAATACAAGTAGAAAATGAGCAAGTGGAGTGATAGCCCATTGGTATGTACCATGTACTGCCATGCATTAGACTTGGGTACAATCCTCACCAACTAAAACTAACAACTAACACTTCTTGCCCTTCCACCAGAAAAAAGAGGTAAAAAAACAAAGGGCAAAAGGTAAATCCAAGCAAGACTGGAAGACTTGGGTGTTAATCCAACACAAGGGACGCAGCAACTTCTGTCACCAGTATGACAACATCGGTCGGGTCAAAGTCAAGGCAGCGCATAGCTGCATCATATGGTCAATTTTGAAGCGGTCCAGAAATGGGGTCATGGCCAGATCTGGGATCCTTATGTTTCAAAGAAAGGTGTGCAAACTGTGAATCAAGATCTCTGCTTTTGGTACGCCTATGGCTCAAAGATGGCTGCTGTTGCTGCTGTTGCTGATACATGGCTTGCAGCCTTTTCATCTCTCTCTCCAATACTTCATGTTCCACTGCACAACCCTTAATTGGCTCAGATTCCGAAATAAGCAATTGGAAAGAATTTCATGGGGCCTTTTTAGTAGCTTGCAAATAGAAATCTAAGGATATGTTATTAGACTTTTCCACAGATTTATCATTGTCAGAAATTGTTGATGTGCTAATTTAACTCAGAATTCAAGGTAATGCTGGTAGAGCAACATGAAAATCTTCATCCAGAGGTACGTCGAATGGACATTTTTGAAAAGAAAAAAAAATATGTCGGAAGGTTTCAACAAACATTTACACAATACTAAGGCAAAAAACTCTTGAAGTTCCAAAATACAAATTACCTTCGACTTCCTTCCGAGGCTGTCCCAAGTAGTCTCACAGTGCATCCGTAATCAATATCCCCTAATTTTATGCTTGTGGATATTAGGAGTGGGGCCTTCCAGGAATCTGGCAGGCACTGCAATGGCTCATGACCACCAGAGGTGGAGGAGAGAGCTCGGGGCAGCCAGAGAGAGAGCGAGAGAGAGGGATGGAAGTGGAGAAAAGTCAACTAAAGAGTAAATACTCTGTCTAAGTCTTGTGTGTATTTTTTATACAACCTAGGAACCTTGGAGGGGAAGGTAGCCAGTTTTCAAGCCTTCCACTCATAGGAGATATGTGAGACCTCATAGAGAAGTATCCTTAGCGAGCTTGCTCCTTTAGGTGATGAGCGAGCTTGAGGATAGAGTTCAATTGGAGGCAGTTGTGTTGGCCACCTCAGCTACTAAGAGAGGTACTGGCATCTAATGGCGGACGACCTCTGGATACCCACACTACTAACATTCTCACTTCCAATTTCTACTTCACAAACGGAGATTATGACATAGAAATAACCTACTTTTCTAATGCAGCACATATCAACAGGCAAATTTCCGTTTGACCGGAAAAAAAATCATATCGACAGTGTACCCGAGAAATGTGAATTGTTGTAGAATTACAACGATTGAGTTGGAATTCCAGGCAACAGAAGCAGAAACGACTCAAAAAAAGAGAACTTTCAAGTACGAAACTTACAGTACTTAATCAGCTGTTCCTGGGCAAGACTTTCTAGACGTTGCTTCAGGGCTTTGTTCTCCATCGTCAGAATAAGATTCTGCTGGTTGCGAAATTCAAGATCAGCAGAAATTTCAGACCCTTCTGCCTGTAATTGGATAAGAAGATCAACGCTTATCATAAGTTAAACACCATACAGTACAGCATTCCCAATATGAAAATCAATACTGCGTAAACATAGTACCTAACGAATACCAACCTGTAAAGCTTGCACATTGCTTTCCAGTTCAGCTATATATTGAAGTTTTCGGACCCGTGAACGTTGAGCAAATTGCCTGCATAATACCATCTGATATTAACTATGCAGCAACTTACTATTCAATCTAATGATCTCTAAACATCCCATATAGCAGCAATTGTCATTTTAAGAATAGCGTACTTCGATCAGATTACAAAAATGTTGGCTATTGCAGCAATAAAAGGCGGAAGGTTTGTTTTTCAAAGGAGGTGTAGGCCTAGATTGTCACTACAAAAATTACATATTCAAAATTCAGTAAATGAAGCATTTCGGTATTTAAATAACAAAAAACAAATCAGAGATTTTTGTAAATTACTATCCCACCAGGGAAGAGCATGCAACTGCTTTTGTTTGATTTTTCACCAGAACAAGCATAAAAGTTCGCAGTTTTAAAACAGCAAACAACCCATGAAAGTGAAGAAACTTTGTATAAATCGAAAACTTATGATATTAGATGGAGAAGGCCAACATGTATGTAAGGGTCCATACCCAAGCAATGTGGGATTTTCAAACCACCCCCCACCCCCTTCATGCGCCTTCATCTTTTGGGTGCGTCATATGAAGTCTCTTTTTGAGTCTGGGGGTTTTCACAGTGGGGTGTGGGCTAATACCTTTTCTTTAGCGTGGATTGGAATGGGCCTATTAGGTGGAGAGGACCACTTGTGCATTACGCATAACCTATTCCATACCCAAGTCGTGGGATTCTTAAACGAAAACAACTACTGAGGGTTTAAATCGTTTTAAGTCTTGCAGTTTACAAGCAACACCAAGGAATTCAAAAAAGAATCCACAAGTATTGCAACAAAGGATAAGACATACTGCTTGGCACGTTTTGTATCTGTCTCAGATGCAGAAGGCTTAGCATTAGAAGGATCTTTCTTTTCAGAAGCAGCTTTAAAATCATGTGGATCTGATTCAACCGGATCCTGCTTTTCGGTCCCTGTAGATGGAACCCAATCTGCTTCTTGCGGTACACATCTACCATGTATAATACCATTGTCTGTACCAGAAAGAAGGCCACTTTGATGTGCCATTGAAATCAACGATGGATCCTGAGCCCAATTCTTCGGTTTTCTCAAAGAGTTTGGCTCAGTGTAGAAAGAAGCATGTCGCCCATCATTGTATTGTTTAAAGTCTCGTGATTCCCATGAAGACACTGAAATCAGATTATTACATTTGTTCTCGTCCTGAGATACATAATCCATGGTATAAGCAGTTGCCACATCTATATATGCAGAGTCACTTGATGAACGCCGATGACCTCTTTTGCGTACAGGCGTTTCTGGCTCATCAAGCAGTTCATCCAGCCACGAAGGTTGCTCCTCAATCAGAAGGCTCTCAGAGGAAGTACGATGGTGGTGTGAATTTCCCTCTTTGGGCTTTGCCATACCTTTCGGTCCAATAACAGGACTACGTACATAATCAACATATGATGGAGCAGTACTTGGAAATGGACTTTTAGGAGGAAGTAAAGAGTGCTTTCCACTGCAAATCACATTTCTGTTATTTGATGACCCCTTCATATTTTCCATAACCTGGTAAAAGCACTCCGCGTCAAAAAAAAAGATAGTTGAGATTGTAAACATATTAATAAACAAGAGGAATGTTTGATTAGGAATAGAAAAGAAAAATTCACAACAGCTCTTGGTGCAGCAACAAGAACCAGTTTAGCTTGGGGGTGGTGATTCCATGGCGTAATCCACATATTTTTATCGTCCATCACACTCATGCATTTGCGATTAATTGGACGACATCAACAAGGTGTTCTATTTGCCCCTAGCACCTGTGAGGCAATTATCGGTTCTCTTTTTCCTAAGAGCTTTTATAAGATGGCAATCAAATTTTCAAGCAATTAGATTATTTACAAACGTCTACACAATAGACAAGAGTTCAATGCAAGATATTTCCATTATAAATGTCAAAGAAAGGGCTGGACACCAAAAGCAAATCAACAATTCAAAGTCCATAATCACAGCTAAAAACAATCTTCCCAAGACGGAGTTGCTTCCAGATTTCCAAAAAATGGAAGATGCACAGCTCCAGCCAGTAATCTCAATCAAAACACAGTTAATTAGCATCTAAATTTTGCTATGATCACACCTTAAAACAATCTTTCCCAAGACAGAGTTGCTTCCAGATTTGCAAAAAATGAAACATGCACAGCTCCGGCAAGTAATCTCAATCAAAAACACCCTTAATTGGCATCTAAATTTTGCTATGATCAAAGAATCAAATCGACAAGCGAAGCAAATTGCAAATCATAGCTCCACATGTTTTCTAGTATTTCCTGACCTACAAATTTATATTATCTAAGGCCCAAAAAACCTCTGTCTGTGCCATGCTTAGAGTCTTATCTTTTGTATATAGCCAGTCCCAGGTCCGGAAAGAGGAGGAGGGTTGTGTATTAGGTAAAGGTAACTGACAGACAGCACGTAAAGGCCCTATTAGATCTTTATGACATGAATCCTAAATATGCGGACCTCAATTAACTGACACAAGGCTCGGTTTGGTTCGGTAAGGCCCCAAATTTCAAATCAACAATCCATCATTCGCCAATTTCTGAGATTGCATTTTAATTTCCTCCCCCCATTTCCCCAGAAATCAAATTCATTCATCTGAGGGAAATGATTCATCTGAGGTAAATGAAAAATCCCTTTTTTTCCTGATTTATCTTCTCTCTAAAGGCCTCAAATTTCGAACCAGCAATCCATGATTCACAAATTTCTGATTGCCAAATGAACCATTTAAATCATTTCGAGGAGAACAAAAATCACAGGAAATAAACAAATTAAAGAGAAAACGAACATCAGATTGGCATGGGGAAAATGCTGACCTGGGTTGAAGATCTTGGAATGCGATGGGATTCAGATAGAAAGAAGATCGAAAACCTAATCACTTGCTCTCTCTCTCTCTCTCTCTCTCTCTCTCTCTCTCTCTCTCTCACTTTGGGGGTTTCTTCTCTCTCTCTATCTCTCTCTTCTCTCTCTCGTTGACGCCTCGTGCTAAATGTTTAAAGGCTCGGATCCAGAACACAACAAATGTCTTTACTGAATTTTGCCGCAAATAAAAATAATACCACAGAAATTTGGAATAAATTAGTCAGAAGGCCATATTTTCTTTTTGTTGGAATGGGATCTCTGTGGTTCCTTTACACGGTGCTGTCCGGATAGTTTTCGGGCCCTTTTCGGGTCTGTTTTTATGATCGTGACCGTTGATATTCTAGACCTCATCGAGAACATCTGGCACGTAAAAATTCATTTAAATCATACTTTTGAAATCCATTTTTCTCAAGATAAATGAGTTTAGATAACATTGCAACACTGGAAAAAAAGTCTATTTTTCACGAGATAAATATGTTTTAAAAACACATCAAACGATATCCTATTGCCATGATTTGTCGCGTGGCTCATGTTCCCGACGAGGTCTAAAATATTAACAGTCTCGATCATCAAAACGGATTTGGGAAGGGCCCGAAGAGGACCGTGCAATCCTTTTAAGCGACTGGAGAGGATCCTGTTCCTTCTTTGTTTATAAACCCAGTTGGCCACAATCTCTCACTAATAAGTAATATGTTTGGTTAAAGGATTAGAAAATACTTCCAACCATTTTCCATTTCACACTGTTAACAAACTAATTTAAGCAGCTTGTTTTTTATAAAAAAAAAAAAAATTTATTGTGAAACCTCAACAGACTATGGAACCATGCCATATTAATTATTAAGATATTAATATTGAAAAAAAATCTAGAGAAAAATCTAGTCTAAAATAAGTTAGCCAAATTAATGTGACGATGGTACCAAATAATAGTTCAGCCTACACGGACATAACCCTTCATGCATGCTCACATAATCACATGTTATTCAATGTGTTTGGTGCCAAATTTGTTGGCATTGGACATGTCCTCAGGGCACTGAATAGCCTCTCCAATGAACTTGTCAAACTTAAATCACATTAATATGCTTGTTGTTGCCTAAATCTTGAGTAATCTTGAATATGATTTTTCCATTCGGTTTTTGACTAATTTTTTTGATATAGTTACTCCAAGACGTGTTACTCAATCAAATCTATTTGGAGACTTTATTTTCTTTCACATCAGGAGATCTTGATTCTTGCAACAACAACAACAAAAAAAAAAAAAATGGTTTGAGACCTTGCAGATCTTGAATTTGACTTTTATGATGGCACTCCGAAATTTGTATTTTAGTGACTAAAATACAAATTTCAGAGTGTCAAAATCATATGGCCCCTTAATCTCTGGAATTCAGGAATTTTTGAAGTAAAGCTATGTAAATCCGAAAATAGAAATTGTTACACATATATCTACATTGGGCAAACTACTAGAACCAAGGTTGAGATCTTTTCTTCCAGAGAAGGACCACTACCTTATTTGACATTTGCCTTCCTGGATCTTCTTGTTTTCTTGCCAACAGTGTGCTGGATTCTCACGGTTGGTGAGCTGTGAAGACCCGGGAAAATTCTATAGTGCACACTGCACACCCCTCAAAGTGTGTACATATGCACCTTTGTTAGTCCAAAACATGTGACCTTAAAAAAATAATAATAATAAAGTTAACCTAAAATTTGAATCAAATTACAAGAGAATGTTAGGTACACACCCACCTACCACAGCCTCTCACATACATGTGGACTTCACATATGGGAATCACGTGGTGCGGTCTACATGTATGCGAGAGGGGTGCGGTCGGATGTGTGATTGGTAGATATGTATGTAGCATTGCTGATCAAATTAACCTTCATTTCCCCCGTTATACTGTTCCATTTCATTTCACCTAGCATCTCCATCCGGTCCGAAGCAAGGAACAGAATTCCTAGTATGTGTTGGCAAGAAAAACAATTTCAATGATCTTAGGATATCGCCACATGAAACTCAACAATACTAAAAATATGGATCCCTAATGTGCGGTGGAGAAAGTGTTAGGACACTGTCACTCAAGACTGCTGAAAAATTACTCCTATTAACAATCAAAAGAATAAAATATATATATATATATATATATCACGTTTACACCACCAATGGCAACAACCACCAAGTATACGCTTGCCATATATGTCCATTCAAAACTTCCTTAAAAAGCTTGGAACTTTCCCTCTGGTCCTTTGGATAAAAGAAAGTTCAACTATATGTATTCTATGCATCCATTAGCTTTTTAAGGAGTATATTTAACAAAGGCTTGAATAAATTAACCAAGCAGTCAAAATTTAACGAAACATTTCTTGGGCAAAATGTACTTTAGATTCTGGAAATCATTTTAGTTAGCCTCAAATCATCAAACTCTGTCCTTGTTCTCCCCAACTTTCTGCAATTCAAAAATTTACAACGAAGCCACATTCCACCTTAGCAGAGACAAATACCTTCCCAAGCGTGCCTTAAACGATCATCATATCTGCGATGCAGAGGACCAAGAAAGAGGATGCCAGTTATGGCACCACTTTAAAACATCACACCCATTTCCAACCACATATTTAATCCAAGGTTGCACTCTTGGTCTCACAAAATCCTTCTAACAATATACGAGAAAGAGATAACTAAATAAGAAATCACAAAAGACACAATATATACGTGGTTCCTCAAGATAAATACACCAACGGGTGAGGAGATAGAAAATTCACTAATCAACGTGGAGAAGAGATACAAAGAGCCGACTGTAATCTGTAATTCAAGAAAGGCCACGATACGAGATAGAAGCCTAGCCACCCAAAAGATTATTCCAAGAAGTCTCCCAAGTCCCCTATTAATATTAATAATAGGATAGGATGCAAAAACAGGAATAATATAATTAACCAATGTACCACAAACAAATTCTAGGCATTCCCAACATCTACAACTGTAAACATCAAAAGAAAGGAAAACATTTACAGAAGAATTTTAAAGCTGCAGTCTTTCGTCAAAAATCTCAATCACAAAGAAGAAAGCAGGGGTTGTTCAGGGCCACACCGTTTTCAGTTGAGAGAGAGAGAGAGAGAGAGAGAGGAGCCTGTTGGTTGTCTTGTCGTCGCTCATATGAGGTTTGTTTGCCCGATTTGGGGCTGAACGAGGATGATTCCGAGACCGTAGTACCAATTGAATTCGGGCCGAAACGCGGATCCGGGGCAATTTTGCTACGGGTCACCCACGGGAGAGAACTCAACCTAAATTAAAAATTGAGGAATCTATACACAAATCTGACAAAGGAGATGGGGGACCCACTCTCTCTCACTCCCGAGGAATTTTTTAGTGTTGGGTGGATACCACGTGATACCGCTCGGCAAATTCGAGCCGTCCAATACGATTTTAGAAGGTTCGAATTTGGGGAGAGAAACAGGAGAGAGAAAGAGGAGGGGTGAGAGGAGAAAGAAAGTTTCAATCTGAACCGTCCAAAAATGCATCAGACTGCTCGAGAGTGTCGAGCGGGGCACTGGAAAATTTCTCCTCCCTCCCTCCTCTCCTCTCGTTTTGGCCCAAAATAATTGTGCAAGGGTCCAGTCGAGTTGCTATGGTCCATTACCGTCCATTTGAAAATTTTTTGGGCCACATCCCGGGCTCAATAATTAATGGATTCGTTCGTATTATAGAGCTCGTCAAGATCTTTGAGTATGAAAAAATCATGGTCGTCGGTCACCAATTGAAGCCTGATTGGATCATATTTCTCTTTGAACAAAAAGGTCTAATCCAGTGCAATAAGTGCACGTATTCAGAGAAAAATGTGTTCCGATCAGACATCGATTGATAAGCATTTAACATTTAGGTTGGAATTGCTCCATCATCGTGTCAATTATTTTATTTTAGGAAGTCTTGGAGAAAAGTAATGGAAGAAATTACATTACATGTCAAATTTGGCGTGAGAGTGCAGATGTCAAATGACACGTAAGCATTTAACATTTGGGTTGAAATTGTTTCACATGTCAATTCTTTCACTTTGGCATACCATGTCAAATTCGACGTCCTTGGTTGGAGATACTCTAAATCTTGACAAAAATGCTACACACACAACCGTTCAACTTTCGACTATCTTTTTGATATCTTTATTCCAAGATGCATTAGAGCAAGTGCACCAATAAATAGGTAAATTGGCTATTCATAACATAATTTTTGTACTTTACCTATTTACTACTTTTTGTATTGCCTCTACGGCAATGCTCTGTACTTGCTCTCTATTTTATTATATTAGTATTTTATCATCTTTAAATGAGGAGAGAGAGATGAGTATGGAGTAACTTTAGAGAGAGAGAGAGAGGACAAATCGATAAAGTGGCCAAGTGGGTGTTAACATTAAAATAATAATAATAGTTTATGTTTCTGAATCAAATTACGTAAATGTTAGGTACACACCCACCGATACACCCTCTCATTTACACGTGGGCTCCTATGGGAATCACATGGCAGGACTTACATGTATGTAAGAAGAGTGTGGTCGGTGAATGTGTATGTAGCATTGTTGATCAAATTAACCTTCATTTCCCCGTTATAACTTGTACCTTTTCATTTCATTTCCACTGGCATCTCCATTAAGTCCAAAGCAGGGAACACAATTCCTGGTAAGTGTGGGCAGGAAAAAACTTTCAATGGTCTTGAACACCGCCAATATGTGGTAGATAAAGTGTTGGGACACTGCTGCCCAAGACGGCTGGAAAATTACTGGTGTTGACAATCAAAGGAATAAAAATTTCCTCATATGTCACACCATTGCTCCCAATTATTCCCCATCTTTAAATCTACTCCCAAGGTATCGAATTGATCTCCTCCCAAAACCACATGAGCTAAAATGCTAAATGAAAGCAAAGAGAATCATTCTATAGTACATACATTTGTTGTCCAATAACACATACCCCCTGATTAACAGGAAGACAACTCCAGTGCATCAGAATGTTATAAACTCATAACACTTACTCCATCATAGACACGTCAAAATTCTATAGGTTGTGTTTGGATCATGAATTTACATCGGGAAAGTAAAGGTAAGAAAAATCAGATCCTCGGTTCTCGTGTACGATTTTCCATTGCCTTCGGGAAATCCCTCCATAAATCCACGACCGAAATACAATCATAATTTCCAGGTGCAGAGCAGACATCAGTAAAATCTGAAACCTGCAGCATGTATACCATTACGCAACTTAACTTATTTTAGCCATAAGATACAAGTACACCAGTAATCCATTACCATTTACAGATACAAATGCAACAGCTCTAAACAAAAGAATTCCTGCACTTGCAGCACAGTGAAATCCACCCTCTGCACTTGGCATAAAATGAGTATCTGACATATCGATGAAATGCCGCTGAAATGCTCAAGGGGTGTTTGGATCAAGGATCTTGATAAGAAGTTGAATGGTTAAAAAGCCTTTACACCCTTTGACATCACCTTTTCCATTACTTTTTTCTTTACCCAGATGTTTGATCCAAATCTTTAATGATGCGAACAGCTGTATAACAACTTGGGAGGGGACCAATGATCGAAGCAGATTGCGACGCATCCCTCCCTAACATTATCAACGTTAACTATAACCCAACAAGTGATTTATAAAATAAATATACCAGACAAAAGGCACTTTGATATGGACCTGATCCACAGTTTATAACTAGAAAATTTTTCAAGGAATGAGGAACAAATTAAATCTCTAAATCTGTAATCTAGACAAGACAAGGAGTAGTAGATTATGAGGGAACTCATGATCCAAGCAGCTTCTTCCATCTGGCATATCCAAGAACAAGCAGGAAAAGTAAGACACAGGCAGCAGTAAGAACTCCAACGAAGGTGTTGAATACCCCATCAGTATCGCACAGTTGACACGGGATGTTCATACCAAACGCCCCAGCAATCATTGTCTCGAAGCATTTGAAACGGCTACACTACAAGCCGCTTTGAGAGCAGTCTCCTCCTCCAAAATTTCCAACTTTTCCTTAGCTTTTTTTGCTTCCTCCGAAGCAATTGACTCCTGAAGCACCTTCAATTTCTCATCAGCTTCGGTCGCTTTACAGACCAGACTTTGAAGTTGCATACCAGCTTTGACGTACTCATCCTTTGTAAACACCGAACCAACTACCTTGAAGGGTCCCCGGAACTTTGATAGAGCCATTTTTGCAGCGGAGCTTTTTTCCTTAGCGCCCTGAGCTCTAACCTCAGGTTTTTGAGAGTAAGTTCTCTCGTGGCTAGCATTCCAACCAACTTGATAAACCTCAAACTGGTGGTGAATTTCCACAAATCCCTCCATCTATGTGAAAGCACACTGCTTCTTCCTGCTTCTCTAAGTTCTAGGAGGGATAAAATGCAGGCAAGAATTTCATCCAGCAGCTGGCTTATTCGATCCTCCAAATGCTCATCATCCCTCTACACACAATCAAATCACCGCAAAAAAGGTTAATTAGTTCCAAATAAATAAATGAAAAAATTGAAAGTCCATTATTTTCAGCATGACCCCACCAAACAGACCTCAATGCATATCAAGCATTTGTTATCCTCCAAATTTAGTATCTTATACCAGTGTGCCTGGGGATTGTTAAATGTGAAATGAAAGTCCACTCAACAGAGTTCACCTGGGGGTGTTTGGGAGGCAACTTTTTAGCTTTTTATTTTTCACTTTTTGCCTTTTTGGCTTTTGAAATTATGATCAGAATGTATTTTGTATTTGGTAGAGTGTTTGGATGATATGTGCAGAATGCATTTTGCAGTAGGAGTAGTGTTTGGAAGATATGGAATGAAAATGAATTATGGATTGGTTTTTTACTATGTTGCCCCCGGTTATTAATAATGGTGTATAATGTATATAACTAATGTTTGAGCTAAATTTATTTAAAATTTAATTCCGAAATTCCCCTACGTACATGAAACTGATGTCCCCCGTTTTTTTTTAAATTATATTTTTATTATTTCAATTATGGACATTAAAGAAGCAAAATACCCTAAGCAAAATACTTCTCCTGTCTGCTCTCTGGTCCGTATGTAAGAATTGTGAGTAAATTCCAGTTGACAGAGATAAATGTTCAAAACCATGGCATTTGTGGGAATTTCTGAAAAGAGGGAGGGTAGTCTTGTCTTTTTGACATAACTGAATTCGAAAATGAAAAAATGGGAATTCAAAAAGCTCATTTTACCTCTTTTTCTGTTTTGTTCTAGAAACAACAAATTAGAAAATCTATTTTACCCAAAATCTATTTTACCTCTTCCTACCAAACACCCAAAATCCGAAAATGCCAATTGAAAAATGGAAAACCAAGCCTTCCAAAGTTAGGGTGGTCGGGGGGGCATGTGTCTGGGGGGGGGGCGCAAAGAGATTAACGTAGGAGGAGGATCGCGGCGCTCGTTTCCCCATGTGAGAGTGATGTGGTGCTGCAGGAAAGAGTGATAACCAACATACTTATTATTATATTTTATTAAGAACCAGGTGATATGCAAAAAAGAGAGGGGTGCTTGCTACAAACAAGTGGAATCTCTCAAGCTTAAAGACGAACAAATTATTATTATTATTTTTTTTTATAGTAACTGACAATGCAAAAACACATTTTGTTGCACTAACAAAATTTAAATCTTTGACATTTACTCTCTCAAGAAAAGAAATTATAAACTAGTAAATCATTTTCCAGGTAAGTACAAAAGTAACTAGGAATCATGAATGGGTTAATTCCCATTCCCATCAAAAGAAAGGAAAACATTTAGAGAATAATTTTCAAAAATCTCAATCACAAAGAAGAAAGCAGGGGGTTGTTAAGGGCCACACCATTTTCAGTTGCGAGAGAGAGAGAGGAACCTGTTGGTTGTGTTGTCCTCGCTCACAAGCTTGCGATGAGGTTTGCTCGATTTGGGGCTGTACGAGGATGATTCCGATAAGTACCAATTTAGGGAACGGGAGAGGCTGTAGAGCACCCACCGCATAACACCTTGTAGAGCGGCCGATCCGACCGTCCATCTCGGTGCGGATGATTTGAATTTAGTCCGAGCTCCTACAAATTCTAGCTGTCCATTGTTCGAAAAAAAATCTGACCCGTCCATTGTAGAGATGAATGACCGGATTGGCAGCACTATAGCATCCCGGGTCCCCAATTCCGGGCTGAAACACCGGTTGGATCCGGGGCAATTTTGCTATGGGGCCTGTCGAGTTGCTATGAACCATTATCGTCCATTTTAATTTTTTTTTGGGCCCCACTCCAAGCTCGCAATAATGATCATCGGATTCATTTATATTGTAGAGCTCGTCGAGACCTTCGACCACGAAAAAAGTCATGTTCGTCGGCTACCATTCGAAGCATGATTGGATCATATTTCTCTTTGAACAAATAGGTCTAATCCTGTGTGATATATAAGTGCATATATTCAAAGAAAAATGTGTTCCGATCGGACGTCAGATTGAAAAGCATTTGACATTTGAGTTGGAATTGCTCCATCATCATGTCAATTATTTTATTGCAGTGAGATTTGGAGAAAAGTAATAGAAAGAAGTTTTTTGACATCACATGTCAAATTTGGCATGAGAGTGGGAATGTCAAATAACACGTAAGTATTTGACATTTTTGTTGAAATTGTTTCACATGCCAATTCTTCCACTTTGGCATACCATATCAAATTTGACGTCCTTGGTTGGAGATGCTCTAAATCTTAGAGTAATCTTGAATACGACTTTTCCATTCAGTTTTCGACCAACTTTTCAATATCTTATTCCGAGATGCGTTACTCAAAACAAATATATTCGGAGGACACAATTTCTTTCACAGCAGAAGATCTTGATTCTTGCAACAACGGGGGCTGCAATTGCAGCACTGTGAAATTCACCCTCTGCACTTGGCATAAATTGGTATCCGACATATTGACAAAATGCCACAGAAAATGCTCAAGGGGTGCTTCGGATCAAGGATCTTGCTAAGAAGTTGAATGGTTACAACATCCTTTGACTTCACCTTTTCCATTTCTTTTTTCTTACCAGATCTTTGATCCAAATCTTTAGACCCTGTTCGGTTTGCGTTTCGTGGGAGATTTTTAAAAGTAACGAGTAAAGAGAGAGAGTGTTTTATTGGAGACCATGCGGGATTTTGAGTATAAAAAACGAACAAGATGATTTCAAGGGAAAATGACGGCCCAAGACGTGTTTTGATAATTAATACCCGTCAAGAACAAACTAAGAACATTTGTTAATGCTGAAAATGTCTTTAACGGGTATTAATCATCAAAATACGTCATTGGCCGTCATTTTCCCTTCAAACAGCTGTATAACAACTTGGGAGGGGACCAATGATCGAAGCAGATTACGACACATCCCTTGCTTGACATAATCAACCTTAACTAATAGTACACAACAAATGGTTAATAAATAAATATACCAGACAAAAGGCACTTTGATATGGACCTGAACTGCAGTTTATAACTAGAAGATTTTCCAAGGAAGGAGGAAGAAATTAAGTCTCTAAATCTGTAATGTATATAAGACAGGAGTAATAGATTATGAGGGAAATCATGATCCAAGCAGCTTCTTCCATCTGGCATATCCAAGAACAAGCAGGAAAAGTAAGACACAGGAAGCAATAAGAACTCCAACGAAGGTGTTGAATACCCCATCAATTTCGTACAGTTGACACGGGATGTTCATACCGAATGCCCCAGCAATCATTGTCCCGGCAGCAATAGCAAAAGATGCAATCGTCAGTGTCAACTGGAGTTGAATGAGTTCGTTTCGTTGGTTGTCAAGCTGGATATTTACATAATCCTCAGTGTCATCAATATACTCGCGAACCTGGAAATTTCAAAGTCAAAATAAATCATTTCTCATACGAATGTACAGAAAATAAATGTATTCAGTGTATTTGTGCCTGCCCTTTCTATCTCTTAGCGAGAAAGAGAACAGCAATGCATGGTACCAAAAACCACCAGTAGATTCCAGTAGCTCTGGGGGCACAGATTTTAGATTGTGGCGCTGCGGAAAGTTTGCCACTAGTTTTGCCACAACTTTCTACTTGGGGAGCAAAAGCAGCTTAAAATTTTGATTAAAGATGATTCTGAGAAGTGTCAATTTTGATGCTTTTGGGTTGTGATTTGAAAAAATAATTTTTACCAATCTAATTTAACACCACCGGGTTAAAGATCAAAAGATGCCAATCTAGCAAAACCAACCCAGATGCCGCCCGCTCTGGGCAGCTGCCAGAAATCAAAACCCTAGCATGCTTAATACCACAAACTCGAAACGATATACTCTGCATTCTCCGATCTTAGAATAAGGAATTGCAGGCCTATGTCAGGAATGAAGAGGCGGAATAGGAATTATGAATCTCATTCCAAGTTTCTCATCCTTTTTTGGTTGTGTTTAAGACAGGAAATGTGATCTGGTTCTCCAACCTGGGATAAGATTACCACAAGAAGTGCGACTACGTGACTACACAAGACATGAATTCTGCTAACGCCATAGTCAAGAAGAATACTACTTACAGATAACATCTTGTTACGAGTCCCATCCAATTGCATGAAATAAGCCTCAAGCAACATCTCCAAGTCCTCCACGTCATGATCATCCACATAGTTGCTCGACATTAAACTTGCGCTCCTGTTAGAATTAATATGCCGAAGATGCGGTCCACCACTGACAATGCTATTTGAAACTGCAGCTCCTAACAAAGCCTCAGATTGCTGACTTTGAATCCATCTCCTTGTTAAGTACAAATGCTCCATATCCTCATTGTCATCTAAAAGATGTTCAATTTCATCACGCACCTAACATCAAGCACACACTCGTATCAGATTAAACATAATACAAAGTGATAAAAGCAAACCATCGACAACTATTAACAAACATGAAGGAGTATCCAGTATAAGAGCTACCAAATATTGGTAGCATTACTTCCTTAATTCAAACTTTCGCAAAAAAGCCTTTAGCCATTATTATTAATAAGACCACGCCTCAGTTAGAAGAGGGAGATTTCAGCTACACCGCATTATCTCAAGAAGATATTGGTATTTCCTATCCAGCCTCAAGTATGCCTCCCTAGAGGCCTAACCAATGATTCTCAAATGATAAGCTTTTCGTCCATTTCGCAACAGATGATTGAGGTGGTCTATTTTGGAGGACACACAGTGATAGGTACAAGACAGCCTCCAATCTTTCAGCCAAAATCGATCAGTGTCTCTCTTCACCTTGAAAATAGGCATACCAAGGGTGAACCTGATGCATATAACCAAGCTAATAATCAACTGCCGCACAAACTTTAAGCTAAAAAGAATGCAGACCTGGCATGGTAAGTACACTCATCCTTCCACATGCTTCATTGAAGCCTGCATCTAAAAAGATGAAACTCTACCCTAAAAACATACTTATTGTAGTATTCGAATAAATGAGAGGGGAGGGGAATGGATTGTAAAACCCAATTGCTGTCAATTTGGCCTACGACATCTACTTCTATAATTCATCCTAACTTATAAGGAGACTGCCCGTGCAAGCAAAAGGGTCATAATGCATAAGAATACCTTTAACATATCAAAATTTTCCTGAATCAAAGAGCTTAAGAAATAATCTACGTGGTGTAACAGAAAGTAATTTACATCGTGGAACAGAAAATGAAGAGCATTCAATAAAGAATACCTTTTGTACCCGTGCAAGCAGACGGGTCAGATTGCTTTTCAAACTCCGTACGTGCTCAAGATTTTTGGTGCTAACATTCCTCGCCAGTTCATCCAACACAGGGTAAGCATCTCTCTCAAGGTCTGCCACGCTTGAGTCCAAATATGTACAAACAACCTCCAATGCAATCTCAAGAACTTGAAACTCAAAAGGGAGTTCACACTGCAAACCTTCCACGGCTTCGGGAACAGGTAACCATTGTCCCCCAGTTGACAAATGCATTTCATTGTCTTGTGCAGTCGTTTGTCCCCCTCCTTGTATTCTGGACGGGGTTTTATGAGGAATTTGTTGCCTCAGCTGATCCACAAATGGAAGAACCTCCTGCCACTGAGGATCAAGCAACAGCACTTCTTCAGCAGTAACTATAGCCTTGATGAACTCCAAATTGACAACCATGGCTTTCTCCCTTGCTGCAAAAGAAAATAATTCAACTTCACTCCATCATCACAACCAACCCTTTGCATATTGTGTACATGTATATGTTGTTATCACCGGAAGCAATTGTGTGTGCATCTAGCTAGCCCCAATTGACAGGGACTTGCACCTCTCTTTGGTCTGGTTTGGTCATTATACTATGAGACAAGGGGTTTATTGATGTTGGAAAACAAGAATACCTAATACTAGCGTTGCTTCCGTTATGCACGGGAAGGCATACATCTACTGTTACGGATTAAAAAAGTTGAAGTGTAAGTAAAATTAACTCTGACTTAATTAAAGTTTACGGAAGTATAAACAAAGCAAACATCAAAAACTAAAAAGTGTGAGTTTTATTTATCTACTTCCCAACTCTCCGCTCCCCAAATCTCTCTCTCAAAAGAAAGAAAGAAAGAAAAACAATATTCCAAGAATTCTGAATTGGGGGATTTTGAGGCTTTTTGGAGGCTCAATACATTTGTATATATAGTATCGATAGATAGATTCATGCTGAGAAAAAGTTCAGGACCAAATTTGAAACACTTCTGTTCGGTATCATTTTCAGTCCCTCTTTTCTGTTTCACAAACTTGGTTGGCAAACCGTTTCAAACATTTTTTCTGGCCAATTCCACTGTAGCAACCCATTTTCCCCGAAGGACACCAATAGGATGTCTTTGAATTCCCAACAACTATTTTCCGCTCACGATGAACATGACATGGAAACAGGAAGTCTTTTTTCCTTTTTTCCCTCAAATGTGCTCGGCAAATCTGTATAGGTATCCAAATGGCAACCACACAGGTTAGCACTAGAAATATATTTACATATTCCCACCAAGACATGTATAAACTAATGTTTGTGTTTCTATGAAATGGAGAGCTATGCTTATTATAAGCAATAAAAAACGAATGATTTCAAAGCAATCAAATAAATAAATACGAAGAGTATATCTCAATCACGTATGATAACCATGCAATTACCAAGGATATTGGAGGAGTGAGAGAAGACGGGGCCAAGGATCCTCAAATCCCTAGCCGGAATGGACACGCGCTTGATGATGGTGCTCTTGTCGCACTCGATCAGCTCCGACTGGCCGAACCGGTCGAACCGCATCCACAGCCTCGCCCCTCCGGCCTTCTTCTTCGGCTTCCCCGCCGCCGACACCACGGCCGCCGCGATCGAGTTGTTGGCGGACGCCGCCGCCGCGAGGGCCATGACCTCAATCCCCGCCGCCTGCGGTGGCTCCGCCGACTTCTTCGCGCGGCGGCGGCTGGTCGTCCGGCTGAAGGAGAAAGGCCCCTTCCCCATACCCTCTCTCTCTCTCTCTCTCTAACGCCTTGGTATTTTTCCTATTAATCTGTCTCCGGCTTTCTCTCTCTAGATGTATTCGTTACGTCCTCGTCTTCTTCTTCTGCCATAAACGGCTTTCTCAAATCGTAACCGATTTTGTTTCAGATTTCAGGTGGTGAAAGCCGCGAAGGGTTATGCTCTGGACGCGCCCTAATTACTATTGCAACTACTCCCATGGGGAAAACGTCGGTGCCTGATTAATCATATCTCTATTTTTCTTTTTGGTTTTTTTTGATTTTTCACGAAGGACTAGATTTCTTTTTCATTACGTTGATCATGCGCTCCTCAACTAATCTCCGGTAAACTTCGTCCACTAGTTGTAGGGCACAATTAAAGTCGAAAAAAAACTCCGTATGAGTTGGCACCATATGCAGTTTACAAAAAAAAAATAGACTGGCCCCATACGAGAGAACAAACCTTGCACGCCAATTCCTTTATACCGAATTCCTCCCGTTTTTGTGTTTTAGTAAGAACACGTCCACCAATGAGCTCTTAGTTCAATTGGTACATCTCCCTCAATAGAGACATGGTTCGAGCTCCACGAGGGGCGGTTTAGGTTCATGGCTATGGTTAGCCTCTAAATCCGAACATGTCCTAAATTCTAGTGTTTGAAACATTTTCATGTAATTTAATGTTTTGTTTAGTTTGTGTTTTGAATTTTCTTTTGAAAAAATAGTAGAGGTAATAAGTGGAGAGAGATAAAGAGAGAAATGTTGAAAATAGGGGAAATCTAGGGGATATTTTTTGAAAAATTCTTTTTGAAAATGGAAGAGAACAAGGCATTAAAGGTTAAAATTTTATGGAAACAGAAGTACAAACAAAAACTAGTACAGAGAGTTTGATCCCAAACCTTGAATTTTCGAAAGTGAGGACTGGGTTGCGCGGTATGTGTTGTGACCTCTTCTGGACCATTAAAAATACTTTTGGGCGGTTAAGATTGCACAGTACGCGCCCCTAGTTGTCAAACCGGGTTACAAAGAAGTTGAGTTTAAAACAAGCTTTGTAGAATATTCTTTTGCTTTATTTTCACCTTCTTAAGGCTTTTTGAGTTTGGATAAATGCCTTGTTTGGATGGTGTTTAAAAAAAAAATTCCAACTCAAAAAACACTCATTAACCCTACTTCTAATCATTAATCACTCCTATCTCCAATCATTATGCTCATTTCTCTCTCCAATCATTACTACTACTTCCAATCATTTCTCTCTCTACTCATAACCCTACAAAATTTCTCAAAAACTCATCCAAATACAACATAAAGCCTTTGTCTTATATTTTCGATGCGCCAAGTATTTTGGTTGAAAAAATATCAATTTTGTAGCAAGTAACGTCTGATTTAACAAAATTATCACATTTTTAGAGTTGGTGAGGTGATTAAGCTCCCATACCGAATGCACATATATAGTTACTCATTTCATAATTTAGAATCCTGCTTGCTCTAAATCAAGGGAGCTTCAGCCGTAGATCCACGCGAATGATAATATTGCAGCTGTTAGTCCATCCAATGACATTTTAACGCGCGCAATCCAAAGACACCAAGACCCTCAAAAATACCCCTTGCGCGCCGTACGCCACCTATTTCCCACTCAGAAATTTCTCTGTAATAAGCTATCACAGAAATCACTCCCATGGCCCAATTTACTGCTCTGAAAAACGATATTCCAAGAATTCCGAATTTAACAAAACAGACATTTTAGAGTTGTTCAGGTGATTAAGCTCCTATACTCTGAACTCATGACGTCGGGAATTCAACATCAACCCAAGGATGATAGCATAATGTGGGGGCACTGGAATACCCCTGGATAATTAGAAATTTTTTCATAAGGTGTAAAGTGACCGTCGTCAAGTTTTTAACATTCTTTTAATGTTATGAGCATCACTCCAAAAAATATTTTGGGTTCTTTTTTGACAAAATGCATCACACGGAGTCATGGAGACATTAATAACCTCACAAGAACAATACATCACCCATGTTCCTCCTTACAGAAATACAACTTTTAAAAAAAAAAAAAGCCTCAAAATATCGGCAACAATAGCAAAAAACCAACAAATCCACTCAAGATTGGGTTTTGAAGAAGCTAGATCCACTCAAGACTGGTATTACGGAGTAGTTCTTATGTTACATAGCACGTCTAATGCTGGAAAATCTCTTCAGGACAAAATTGTATGTTTCTATAGACGGCTAAACACACAATGAAACACTAGAATAGTGTGTAACACAACAATAGATAGAAAAATGAACAGCAGGAAACAGAAGGGGAGAGCTGATGCCAAAGAAGAAACTAATGGGTTTGGGTGAAGTAAATTTGGAGTCAAGAGACACCAGCTCTTCACATCTTCAACACTTCGTTCCACACTTCCACTGTTTGCTTTCTCGCACTTAAAATGGTGGAACTTACAACGCTTTTCAGCCAACAATAGCCGCACAATCGTCTAAAGTGTGCTTCATCAAACACCACTATTAATGCATTGCGTGCAATATCTGGAAACTTGGGTCTTGTTCGCTTTTTTATTGACAGGAACTGGGTCTTATTCTACCAATTGTCTGCTTCCACTATTTGGGAATTATCTCAACGGCCTCAGATGATAACTACCAATTTCTTGGAGCTGAAATGCATCACATGGGTTGTTTTACAAGGGGCTAAAGATTAAGGGTTGCAGCTAGCAAACTTACTGATAAGTAAACAAGTATACAAAAGTTGAAGTAAAAAGAAATGAAAACTATTTGTTTGCACGAAACTTGCATGAAATGAGAAGCAAACTATCAGGGCCGGCTCTGAAATTCTTAGGGCCTAAGTCGAACTTGTAAAATAGGGGCCCTATGTTTTCTTTTAAAAAAAATAACCTCAAAAGGAGGCCTAAGTCGAACTTGTAAAATAGGGGCCCTATGTTTTCTTTTAAAAAAAATAACCTCAAAAGGAAAACAAAATCATAAGAATGAAAAAAGGTAGCGAGCTGCTTGGGCTGAGAGTTCAACCTTGCTTCTGCTGTGTAGCAATACTTAGACTTACCACTTCGCCAACTACCTCCTTTGGAGGATGGAAGCACTAATTAAATATATATTACATACATAGGTATACATATTTGGGGCCCCAATTTTTAGCCAAATTTCGGGGGCTTAAGTCCGCCGCCTTGTCCGCCTTAGCTCAGGGCCGGCCCTGCAAACTATGATGCACGAACACGGACACAGAAACACGGGAATTCTAAAAAAATGGGGACACGGAACAACAAGGTACACTCCACGTGTATACTTATCTATGTGTTTTTCAATTTTTTCCTAAGTTAAAATGGCAAAATGTGGACAAAACGAAAAATCCATAGTTCCAATACCATTCAAACAAAACAAGACATCCATAAGTTCAATACAACCCAATTGAAAAATTACAGTTTGAACCTCCCTCCCCAAAAATTTTAAAAATTACAATTTGACCCCCAATTTTTTTTTAAAAAAATACATTTTGACCCTCACAGTGTCCCCCCGTGTCCCTCTAAAATATTTAAATTAAATTATGGGACACGCCACGTTCTCATACGTGTCCCCGTGTCCGACACTGCAATACGTCGACCTCTAGAGGTGTCCATGCTTCATAGGAAGCAAATATGTGCTTACAATCTAAGAGGAGCATTGAGCTTGCGTCGGCTAACATCCTTCCAATCACAAAACTGATTTTTGCAAATGTCCATGATTCCCGAGCTTTTATACGATTTTTACTTTGAACATAACAAATCAATTCGATATGAACAAGCAGCTCTGAAGCACCATAGGGCTCACAATGACGCTCAAGTTGCCTAGCTCAAAATCATGAAACCGTGTTAGTTAAGTTGGAAGTATACAGGCAGTTTTCAGTTTCACACCAAAAAACAGAAAGAGATATACAGGCAGTAATTTGTGTAAAGTTACAATGACGAGCCAACACGTCAGTTGAAAATTGCTTGCAAAGAAATGGGAGAAAATAATAAGGCATTTGGTAGTAAAACTAATACCGTTTCTTTAACTCTTTCTTCCTTTTCTTTTCTTTCCAAGCTAACAAGTTTTCTGATTTTCTGACTCACACTCAAGAGAGATTCCTTAGAAGAAAGATAGCTACTACATGAGCCGGGGTACATTGTCAATGTGTGTGTCAAACAAGTCAGTTGACATCTCATGGCACATGGAACTCCGAGCATATGCCTCTATCTCTGTGGAGAAGCAAAGTCTATTGGGTAACGCAGAATTGCTCAAATACCACAGCTTGGTGTGACAGCATAGACAATTGGATAACACCTCAGCTAGCTTAGTGTTTTCAAAAAGAATCCATATGACGTAGTGGGGAATCATCACCCTTTAACCCTGATCAGTTGAGGATTAAAAGCCATAAGAGAGTATTGAGAGTTCAATAGTGACATCAACTTTGTTCCTTCAATAACCTCAAAGCATGAAATGTAACACTCCCATGATGTTGCTAATTCAGTTGGCAGCTACTCTATAATATAATGCTCTTGCATTACATAGACAACCCTCTGGAGAAGACTTCCAAGTCCAAATCTTACTAAATAAAGAGAAGGGAATTAAGTATACTAACATAATGAACTCCCTTTCCAAAACTGATTAGAAAGAGAGAAAATTAAGGAAACTAAAACCACGAACTGCCTTTCCAATATGATGACATATAGCATCAACTAATGAGAAGGTTTTAGTGAATAACCTTTCAATCAAAAACCACGTTGTCGGTCGAGCTGGCTGAGGTAATAGCTCAGCAAGTAGACTCGCTCTTGGGCTTACCCACTGCAGTTGGTTGGCTCAGCAACTGAAACATGAGTGGTCCTGTCACCTGTGTGACAATTAAGTAGATAAACATCCCTTGTGCAAATCCTACACCACTTCCTAATGTCTTGTTCAAGTTGCAATGTAAAAACATCCAACGAAGAGGTGTGTGAAGATAATTGGAAACCTAAAAGTAAAAATACGAAAGTTACCTACTATGGCCGAAGCCAACGAACAGCTGATGTTGAATAACATAATTTCACTGCACCATGACCACAAACAATAACAATTATATTCGTAGTAACAATGATAGCTCTTCAATCTGCAGGTCTGCCTTTTATCCCGAGTCTCCTATTTTGTGGTTACTACAACTGGGAATATGGGTTTAAATAAATGAGTGAAAGCTGAAGGTTAGTAGAATGAGAAACTGATTTGAGGGAAGAGTTGGAGGCAGAAGTCCATCTTGCAGCGTGGAATTTCATATAGGTGGGCAGTGGCCTACCTTCCTTTCACACCACTCTTCACAGTTGGTAGGAATGAAACAGGAATTGACAGAGGTTCTTCAATTCTAAACAATTTTCTCAGAAAGGAAACCACTCTTCACTTTTGGAGCCTGATGGTCAGCGTTTAGTTTGACCATGACCAATTGATATCCAACTCCACAACATGAGCATAGAATCCTTTCTAAGTAGTACTATCAACATAAGTAGAGAACATTGAACTGAATTACATATACAAGTACTGCAACTCGTGAAAGCCCCAAAGTTGCCCCCAGGTTGTCCCAAGCATACTTGAATGGCACTTGCAATAGGGAAGAAATCAAGTTATACTTGAAACTTCGTGGTAGATGGAACAATTTGGAACACCAACTTACCACAGTTTACTGGTATAAAAAGGTCAACGCCAAACAAACAAAAATAAAGACAAGTCTGCCCCAAAAAAGGAAAAATTATTAAAACTACTAGCATAGAAGTGGCTTGTAATATGCCTTGTTACATCTTGACATGCATTGGTCGGTTCATATTCGGATTGTTTAAGCTTTTAGATGATGGTTATCTATCATGGTAATAGAGACTTATTTCCAAGAGGTCCTCGGTTAAAGAATCGGGATGGATTTGTTCACCCATAAGGAGACACTTTCCCTTATCCCCATTTCTAAAACTACTTCTAATCAATTTTCTTAGGATTACTGTCGGACATTTGAGCACTTTTCTCTTTGAGTTTTCAAAAAGGGCTAATGTTTCGCGATACTCTGAGTCGGAATGAAGGACTAATGACAAGGGACGGAGCACATATAAATTTATGTTTTTTGGATAGGACCCTTTTTCCCAATATCATGTACCCTTCAATTAGAGGTTTAGCGGGTCTGATCCCACAATATGCACCCACACCCAAAACCGATCACAAACCATAGATGTGCACAGGATACATCAAAAAGAGCAAAAAAAACAAATTAAATAAGAGATGAAGGCATCAACTGACCAATATAATTTTGGTTGAGATATTTTCCTATACATCATTAGTACCTATATCACTGCGGAACTGAGAAGAGAAGGCATCCATTATCCCAGCATACCCTAATCTCTGTTCCTACACTAAGTCGCTTCCCTCGAACAATTGTGCCCCATTTGCCAATAAGATTATAATAACTCCCACGCCACCTCAACTTCATTGCATAATGATCACCCGTATCAAAATCTTGAGCATTAATATTGACTTGCCGATCATTTATCAGCTGCTCACGTACTTGCGGCAACCAATGAATAAGAATATGATCTTCAACCGCTTTTCCAGGCAAAGTGAGAAATGGATGATTTATATCCACATCAGACAAAGTTAGTGCCTTCTTAATAGGCCATTGATCAAGCAGTAAGGGCACTCCAACATGCTGCTCTGGTGGGACTGTGAACTGTAAGCATTTGTTCGCCCACCGTATTTTTATCTCTTTCCCCACACCAAGTCCCTTCCGTCGAACAATTTTTCCCCAGTTCCCAATAAGGTTATAATAATTCGCACGCAACTTCAGTTTCATTAGATACACATCACCAGTATCGTAATCTATAGCATTCACATTTAGTGGCTCTTCATTTCTCAGATGTTCTCGTTCTTGATGTGTCAAATGCATAAGAATATGATCTTCAACTGATCGGCGAGGCAAAGGGAGGAATGGGTGATTGGTATCCACATCAGAAAAAGTCAAGACCTTTTTAATAGGCCATTGTTGCTGCTCTTGTGGTGCTGCAACAATCTGCCTTTGGGGTACTACAAAATCCTGCTGCGGTGAAACGGAGAAGTGTAAGCACTCGTTACGCCAGCGTATTTTGATTTCCCTCCCAACAACAAGTCCCTTCCCTCGAACAATTGTGCCCCATTTCCCAATTAGGTTATAGTAACTCCCACGCCACTTCAGCTTCATCATATACATGTCGCCAGTATCATCATCTTGGGCATTGACAATTACATGCTCTAAGTTTCTTAAATGGTCCCGATCTTGTGGGGCCAAATGCACAACAATATGATCCTCAACTGGTTGGCGAGGTAGAGTGAGGAACGGATGAGTGATATCCACATCAGACAATGTAAGGGCCTTCCTAATAGGCCATAGGTCTGGGCCTCGTGATGCGACATTTTGATGTGTTGTTCTCCTCATGAATTTACTGGGAGCATAAATAAACGTGATTGACAAGATTAATGTTTTGATTTTTATAGTATGATAAATTACGGTTTAGCAATAGGCTTTTTCATGCAGCAATATTTGGAAAACATGCTATAACATCAGGTGTGAGGAGTCTAACAACTTCATGGCTAAATGCATACAAACATATGCCAACAGTTTAGGCCATAACTCAAGTCAATGTCAACACGATTACTAGAAAAGCAATTTTATCTGTATAAGAGTACACTAAGAGGGAATTAATGTTTAATGATGTCAACTAATTGTACATGTGAATGACTGAATTCCATGATTAGATTTATGAGTAATGTTGGTCTTGATTCCACTATGATTCATTTTTGTTTAATAAATATTGCTAACAGATACACGTTCGACACCGAACAGGATATGCTTCCGGGAAAGATGGACTTCTCTCACAAGAAAGTATTAATTGCTAAACAAATCTTACATACAAAAATTAAAAACTCCTAATCCCTTCTGTTATTACGACAGATCAATTATCCCTGAATTTATGTACATGTTAAATATTATTCTGCATCCAGAAAACGTCAATTGTGTGATATAACCTTGTCTAAAAGAAGTAATAGATCTGTATTAACGACCTGGAATGAAGCTGATTCCGGAGAAAATATTTTCAATAGAACCATAAGATAAAAAGGAACATAGTAGAGGGAAATCCACATCTGCTTCTAATTATATCTACATGACAGCTCTTACTCAAGACTGCATTTAATCTAGATACAAAAGCTGCATCCGAAGCCAACTCTACTTCAAAGAATCACTTAAACAAGATACAAAATGCACAAACATTAAGCATGCATAACATAAAAGAATATACCAAGAGGAAAGCATCAGAAGTTGGGCTAACTGCTGTTCCCATTTAAAAATCAGCAACCAAGAATGGCATCACATTAACCAACTATTACATTTTACTTTATCTTTACTGCGTGCTACAACTTACTAGCATGTGCGTGTATGTTAATGCAATGGGGTAGGGAAGAGCTATTTGCGTATTTTCACAACAGGAAGGCCGCATGGGAGCCCTATCTCCTTAGTATCCAAATATTCAACAGAAATCGAAGATTCAGCTAGAGCATGTCCAGCCCGAACCCAAATCTTGACTCAAACCTTAAATTTGCTTCTTCTTTTTTAAAAAAAAAAGGACCCTCAAATTCCTCTCCAGTCCCTTTACAAGTTTTTCAAAACCACTATTCCATTAGTGATCATTTCCTCAAAATTTTGCTCACATTTTGGGTTTTCCTATTGAAGTGCTTCACATAAAATGGAGCTTCTAATCATGTATTTGCTCTCTTCAAGCCCAAATTTGCAGAAAGGACCAGAGAAAATAAAATATACATTTACCTATAGGCATACCGCAACTGATATTTGTGACCAATGACGAGTGATAGTTGGAAATACCTTCTGACCTACAAGGGCCACAACAGAAAATGATAAACCTTTTTTTCCGGGTAAATCAGGTGTTCGGTCCAGCTTACACAGAAATAAAAGAATCAATACTTGGAAACCCAATTAACTGACCACCTTCGAATATCAAATCCCAACATAAGGATGCATAACGACTCATCTAGGTTCAATTTAGGGCAACACAAAAATGCAAACAACCAGGTGAAAAAAAAACAATTCAAACGACGGATCTTAACATACTTGAGAAAAACCCATCAAGATAATTATCTCTCAATGCCTAATTGGAGAAAGAAATTTACCTGGACAGAGAAAAACCTTCAAAACAAGGGCGTTGAAATGGGGTTTCAATCTACGTGCATATATGCACGGAATGGGTCATGAGGGGAACGAGATAGCAGAATGGGCGAAAGCGGGTGGCGATAATTCTTGAAGGTCTGTCACGAATTTTGCGTTGAGGTTCACGGAAAGAGGATAGAGAGACCCATGTTTTCTGCAGCAGGCGACGATGGTGGTGCTGGTCACGTTTATGCGATGACGGGAAGTTGAAGGTTGCGAAATGAATTTGAGACCGCCTAGACCGAATTTGGGTAAAATATCAAAGCGGTCCCTAAAGGCTTTATTTGGGAACTATGGAAAAGAAATCGAATGAGTTTTTTTTCTTTTTTATCCCCTAAATTATACATACATTTTTTCTATTTAATTTTTAAATTATTAATTTAATGATTTCATCCCCTCAACTATCATACTATCACCTACTTAGTCCAAGAAAAAACGGAAATTAGAAATTTGAACGAAAAATGTCATGTAAGACTTTATTTGAGACTCCGTAAAGCAGATACTTGATTATGAGAGCCGTAGAATTAAAAATTAATTATCACCCTTTAGGAGAAAATGATAAAAAAAATAATAAAAAACCTTCCCGTTGGTTCAAACAAAATGAAAATTAAAGCTTTACATTTTTTTTACAATGTTTATATATTAGAATTTTACGTGGTATTTTATAGAAACTAACACATACATATTTTTTTAAAAAAATATTTGAGTTCTTTATATAGAATTTAGACTGTTTATATATTAAAAATATGGTTAAAAATTAAGCGCTCTAATTTTCAATCCTTATAAATCGGTGTGAAAATCTTATTTTTCTGATCATTTTATGCTAAAAAGTTATAATTAATTTTTCTTTCTAGAACTCTCATAATCAAGTATTTGCTCTAAAGGGTCCCAAATAAAAAACATATATTTAATTATGATAGCCCTAGAGATAAAAATTAATCATAACTCTTTAAAATAATATGATCAGAAAAATAAGATTTTCGCACCATTCAAAACGAATTAAAAATTCGAGCACTTAATTTTTTTTAGAAGGTTATATAGTAAAAAATATGGTTACAAAATTAAGTATTCCAATTTTCAATCTGTTGAAACCGATACGAAGGTCTTATTTTTTTGATCATTTTATCCTAAAAGGTCATAATTAATTTTTATCTCTAAGGTTCTCATAATTAAATATATGCTCTACAGAGTCCCAAACAGGCCTTACATGGCATTTTCTGTCCATATTCCTAACTTCCGTTATCTATTGGACTAAGTAGGTAACGATATGATAGTTGAGGGGATGAAATTGTCAAATTGATAGTTTAAGGACTAAGTAGAGAAAATGTGAATAATTTGGTGGATAAAAAGGAAAAAAAAAACTCGAAAGAAAAAGAAGTTTGAGAGGAAACAAAAGGAAAAATAGGAAGAATTTTCCTCCTTACTTTCCTTTCCTTTCCTTTTTTTTCTTTTCTTTTCTTTTCTTTTCTCTAAATTTCAAACAGGCCCTAAGGCATTATTTGGAATTTGAGAAAAATGAGAAAGGAAGGAAACATTGAAAAAAATTCTCTCCCATTGTTTGATTTGGAGAGAAAATAGAAAAATCTTGAAATGTGAATAATATCATTTTCCTCTCATTTTCTCTCATTTTCCTTTCTCTTCGTTTTTTCTCACTATCTTCAACTTCCAAACAAAGCATAAACTATGATTCTTGTGTCATTTTGGTTCCTAAACAACTTACTTTGACCAATTTCATCCCACATGCCCTCTGTTTGGAACTTGTGGAAAGCGAGCAAAAGGAAAATATTCCCTTTGTTCCCATTTTTTAGTCACTTTTTTAGAATTTCAACTAATTCAGGGAACACAATTATTGCACTTGTGAAAACTTATTATTCTCTTTTTACCTTTCAATCGTAACGTTTTCTTACTTTTTTCATACTGTTAATTTAAAAATGAAAAGGTGAAATATATTTTTTTTTTATCTATTATCCATTTAGTTTTGATATGAGGACAATCTTTTTGGGGAAAAAATGCTAATTTGCAAAAATTAGGATGGAAGGATAGGGGTGTACACGGTTCGGATTGGTCCGGTTCTCTAGAAAACCAGTAACCGGACCATTTCAAACGGTTCTAGAAAATTGGGACCCAGGACCTAACCCATATATGCATGGAACCTAACCAAAACTAAACCGCAAGACCGGTCTGGTTTTGGTTTGGTTCTGATTCTATCCAATAAGCATCCAAACACTTATTTACAAAATATGAACTTATAAAATTAAAGAAATAAGAAGAGAATCTGCTGGAATAGGAGAGGAATAAAGAAAATAAAGGTTTCCCTAACAAATGATATTTCATTTCTAAATAAATTAAGTTTAGGAAGGAAAAGATTAACTTACCAAATTCAAATACATATTTAACTGCACACACATATGTATTTCTATATTTATCTTAGTTTTAAACGGTTCGGTTTGATTCTAATCACGGTTCATTAATTGAGAACCAGTAACTGAACTAAAATTAACGGTTCTTAGTTTTTTGGAACCATAACCTGACTGAAGAATCACAGAACTGAACCAAATAGGACGGTTCGGCCCGAATCGGACCGATTTTACGGTTCGGGCAATTTTCTTGAACACCCCTACGGAAGGAGTAATGATTAAGGAAAGTGGAAGAAGATTTTAATTTTCCTAATATTCTAATTGGTCATTTTTCTCTTCTTTTTCCTCTAAAATCAAATAAGGGATAGGAAAACTTTTAATGGGAATTCTAAAATCACGAAACACTTGCTCAAATAGCATACTCACATAGGTGTGTGGGCTCCCCACATTAGCGGTACATTGTGTGAAGCCAACACATCCACTTGTATGTTTGTGCTAATTATTACTGTATAGTGTTTGCAGAAAAGAGAATCTTAAAACTTACCTTTATTTTCTTTTCTTTTCTTGGTTTCCGAACAAACCCCCCAATGTTTCTGATTTGTGTCAATTTGATTTTTACAAATTAGCAAGGTACCTTTCAGATTTTTTTAAATTGAAGGAAGATTCCGTGCCATTGTTATGCATAAATGTGTAAAATCGGTTGGTATGAGTTCCTCCCAACTTCGGCTTAAGGTTTTAAATTACTTTTAAAGTTTTCTTATTCGACCTTCTAGTGTGGAACCCGGGGACCCTGTTGTCCCCTAAAGGATAACACCCATCCGAATAGACTGCTCAAATTTCATCTTAACAATGATTGGATGGACGACTGAGATCTGTTCATAGTGCGAAATGTGTTTTTTTTTTTTTTTTTTATCAGAGTGTGGAATGTGTTTATTCATGGTAAGATTGTGCTTCTATTTCTTAAAACACTTGGGATGCTATCTGCTTATTCTTTTTCGTACTCTGGCCTTTTAATTCCTCTATTAACTGTCAGTGTTATCGATTTAATATTGAGAAGTACTCTGTGTGCAAAAATAAAATTCGTCAAGAATGACTGTAAAATCATATGTATTTACTATTTTTTTTTTTATCGACACTCATACTTTTAACATCTCCGGCATTTTTATCTCACTTTCCGCACTAATTTATGAAATTTTGTGTATACGTGACCGGTTAGTAAAGATAATAGAAGCAAGATAGTTCTTAAACACCCTGTTACAACATTTGCATCTGCATCGATACCCATGAACGAGTTCGTGTCCATATCACACTGTTCTCAGAGAGGATATATATGGGCCCAAACAGAAAATGATATTACTTGACAAATCACAACTTGTTCACGTTTTGGCATTATCCACTTTAAATAATAATGCAACTTGGAAGGGAAAAACTATTCATGACATCAAACCCAACGGTATTAAACGAGAAGTTTTTCAGTGCCGGGTGGGCACGGGTCAAGTGGTGTCGAGCACGATCTCGGCCATCCAAACGTATTTTGGATGGCCCAGATATGTTTGGATAATTTTTTAGTATAAAATTATCAAAACACCCCTCAAGCCCAAACAAATCAGGATCATCCAAAACACGTTTAGACGGCCGAAATACGTATTCGACACTACGTAGCCCGTGCCCTCCCGATACTAAAAAATTTATCTTATTAAACAAGTTGTGTAGGATACTCAAAATTCCTTACAACCACGCAAGTCTAGATATCGATATCCATGCCATGCCATAAAGTTATACTAATCACAAACCGACGCTTACACATTGCCAGCTATACTTTATTTATGCAAAATCCCACCTCTCTCTCTCTCTCTCTCTCTCTCTCTCTCTCTCTCTATATATATATATATATATATATATATACACACACACAGAGTCAGGTTCAATGAGGGATCCCGCATTTTAATAAAATACGGGACTCTCCTTCCCGATTGAATTTCGATGATCCGCGCCGCTCAAAGTGATTAGAACGTGATTTTAAGGGTCCCTGCGAGAAATCACATTCTGATCACTTTGAGCGGCTCGAATCATCGAAATTCAATCGGGAAGGAGAGTCCTGCATTTTATTAAAATGTGGGATCCCTCACCGGAACTGACAGATATACACCACGGATCAAGTGAGGGATCCCTCACTTTGTTAAAATGCGGGACTTTTATTTCCCGATCAAATTTTGAAAATCCGAACCGTTCAATGTGTGCATAATGTGATTTTAAGAGTCCTTGCGAGAAATCAGCAAAAAAAAATGACCGGAAAAGGCTTCTGCTGAACAGTTTTCATTGAACGGTTCAAAAAAACTGCTTGGATGAAGCCCTTCCTGGTCATTTTTTTTGTTGATTTCTCGCGGGGACCCTTAAAATCACGTTCTGCACACATTGAACGGTTCGGATTTTTAAAATTTAATCGGAAAATGAAAGTCCCGCATTTTAACAAAGTGAGGGATCCCTCATTTGATCCGTAGTGTGTGTGTGTGTGTGTGTGTGTGTGCGCACTTCCGACCTTGCATGGGAGCCGCAAGCAGAGTTTTAGGGTGTTAAGCTCAGCTCGTTTATTACACGAATCTAAAACTTGTGCTCGAACTACTCGCCAGTAGCTCGGTGCGTTGCAGCCCTAGTTGTGGGCAGTGGGTTTGGAAGTAATTGGATAGGTTAGTTATCCTACCACCAAGTTACTAAATGGGATCAGATTGCGCAACCCAAACCTCCGGGAGAGCTAGAACAGCCACATTTGGTCCAGCTCCCCACTTGCTTTAGGATACTCATGATCCTGTAGAGAATCGAACCCCAGACCTTTCTAAGTGTGTAGAAGGTGTACTGCAAGAGTGCTAAAACTTTTTCACTATTGTAGAAGCATGGGATGCTATAACATATAGGTGCCTTGTGAATAAAGTCCAACCAATCAAGGTCACAATAGTAGCACAATGGATGTATATCTAGAAATCTTCGAATCATATATGGGATCTTTTCAGGATCTTTGGCATTTTTGTTTTTTTTGTTTTTTTGGGTTGTTGGGTTGATCACTTGTCATCCTCAACCTTTTAGGCTCCAACGTCAAATGATTCTCGCGGGGATTTGGGTGCCAACCTCGTTAGGATGCTTTTCCTCGTGTTGTGATGTGATTTCACTATTGCATGCCTTTTAATCTATTGTAATCCTTTCAATTAATTAATAAAATCTTTTTTTTCGCCGATTAAAAAAAGAAGAAGAAATCTTCCAATCATAGAAGATACATATACTTAGAACGCCAAACAATCGAGGCATTCTATCAAATGCAAGGCATGTACATGTTCCCCCAACTGCTCCCGTTTGACTTGTTCATTGGGCGTGGTTTTCTTTCAATATTGGCCGAAAGATCTAATTAATTTGTCGGCGGATAACGTTTAGCACAATGATTTTGACACTCTATTTTTTTATAACCATACTCAATATTTTTTTTAAGTTTTCACGTAATGTATATTTTGGAAATTAAAAGACAAATATTGAAGCGTGGTTATGAAAAAATAGAGTATCAAAATCAATTATCAATGCTTACTAGTATGAGATGTTTGCAAAATCACGATCAGTGGCGGGCTGTAGTGGGCTGGCCCCACCCACATTTTTAAAAGCAAGTATTGAGATAGTAGTAGTCTAAATTTTAATGTAGTGTATAATTAAATACCATTACACCACAAAATTTATTTATTATAACGACTATAGTCTATTCATATGTCAAAATATGATCCGGGTTGTAACTAATTTTTATCTTATTGATGGAATTTACGTGTCATCTCTCAAACCCAACACTCCATCATTAACAACTACTAATCATCATCTTTTGCACCCCTGACGTACGCGGGTGCCCAATTTCTACTACGCATGCAATTCCCCTTCCTAGGGAAAATTATTCCAATACTACTTCGGGAGGATACTGTCTCCCCTCACAAAGAACCTGTTATCCTCTTTGTCGGAGCTTCTTTTCAGCAGGCAGGTTTCAAGCTAGCCATTGGCCAGTCATGTTATCTGTAGGGGGCCGAAATATCCGAAGGTTCACCAGGTCCAAAAGGGGCGATGAGGGTTCACGCGTTGTCTGACCCATCATCCAAGCTATCACGGTTCGCCTTCGAATAAGTCTGGACGTCGGCTTGGCCGAAAGGTAGACAGAACCACGAGTACTTCACCGAACAATTATAAGCAACATCCGAACGTACGATGCATAAGTTCGCTCGGGGTTTTATCAAGCGCACGGATACGAACTTCCGTTTGTTCGGCTAGGGTGTGCCTCGGCCGGGATATCATACGCTCGGATAATTCGTATGCTGGACGTGGGTCTCGCCGAACCTAGACGATTATGGAACCTTCTATAAATATCTACTGATGAGAAGGCTGACCTTTCTGATATTCGAAGTGACATCTCTGAACGATGTGACCCTCCTGACATCAACCCATGTGGCTCTGAAGGACTAGGGAAGTGGTGTTCATTAAACTGGCCCTGCCAGAAAGGCGCCAACCGGGCAGAACGTGACACGTGGAAAGTGTGGCCAACTTGCTCAGCACTTCACCTCTTTGCCTATAAATAGAGAAGCATGACCACTGAAAGGGGGGATCCAAAATCTAGTCTAAAGAACACTTCTCTCTCCTACGTATTGTTCTTACTAAACTTCTTCTTTCCACCTACTGACTTGATCATCGGAGCTTCTTCCCGGAGGAACAACCCCCTCCGGTTTTGCAGGTACATCAAGACCGGCCACATCAGTAGGAGCACGAAGAAATCACGCCCCCACAATTGGCGACTCTGCTGGGGATTTGATTTCTGAAAACTATCGGGGTGTTCTTCGTGTTCTTCGCGCTCATAGTCAGCTGAGGGCCTTTGTTCATCTCAGATCCTGTTTGTTCTTCGTATTTACACGGAACCAATGGCTCAGCATCTCTCACCTCCGGGCCCAGAGAACTTTACCCTTGGGTTAGAGGGCTACGGATCTATCAGCCTCGAGCCCCGTCAAACGGCTAGGGCGGTTCCACATGTAGCCCGACAACTTTCTTTTCCACCGACCGAGTTGGATATCGCCCTGGCTGAACAAAAACGTCAGGCAGCGGTTATTACCATGCTGCAACAACGGCTGGAGGAGCGGGACGGCGGGTTGGCCGAGAACCCCGCAAACGAACATCATGCCGAGCCCAGCCGACCGAAGAGATCCCACAAACGAAGCAGACCATGTCGCCCAGCCCAAACGACCGAACTCGCTGTTACCGAACGGCGAAACGTCTTTGAGCGCCTCGATCAGGGGGTTTCACGACCTCGGCTGACAAGCATCATTCGAGCCGAGAGTACTCGATCCTCGGCAACGGGCTCCACGGCGGGAACCAATAGGGGAGGCGACTCCGTCCGAACAGAACATCGTTCCGAACGACGGATGAGTCAGAAAAGTGGGAAGAGGCCCGTGGACTTAAATGATCCACCTCGGCGACCCCATTCTAGTAGCAACCGGGAATATTCATTTCAATCGCGACATGATTCCGAACGTCACGATGGGCGACACTCTGCCAACTCTGGCAGTCGACACCGGACAGAAAGCAGAGGAAACCGTTCGGAGCACGATAATACGATTGTCCTCTACGATCAATTCACGGGCCTGCCAACCGTGTACCAACCCATCGACCCGGCTCTTCAACCTCGGCACGCCCCATTGACGAGCTTGAGGGAGGCACATGCGCCCTTAACACTAGTAGCTCCACGACCGAAGGAAAAAGAGGAGCACCGTCGGCGCCATCGGCGGGAAAAAAGGAGGACTCCGGAGCGGCATACTGATGTTCTTCCCCCTATCGCCCCGCGGATCGCAGCCGAAGGGAAAACCGAAGATAATTCGAAGCTCGGGAAGGCAAAGGCTTCCCCCTTCGTGGATGCTATTCAACAAGAGCGGCCGCCAGACAAATTCGTCATGCCGAAGCTGAAGCGCTATGAGGCAAAGGAAGACGCAGTCGCGTTCGTTTGTCGCTTCAGGCAAACCATGAGCCTCCATAACTTTTCTGACGCTCTTATGTGTAAAATATTCCCGCTCACTCTCAGTGAACCGATCATGTTATGGTACAATCAGTTGAAGCCCAAATCCATTTCTTGCTTTAACGAGCTAGAATTGGAGTTTAGCAAACGCTTCGTCACCAGCAACATTCAACCGAAGACGTTATCGATGCTGGTGAACATGCGAAGTACGGCGGGAGAAACACTGCGACTCTATACCGAGCGTTACTGGGAAGTCTATAACCTTATTCCCGACTGTGATCAAGGGGTAGCAGCCGAGTCTTTCATGAATGGATTGGACCCAACCTCGGCAATGTTTCGTGACCTCTCACGAAATCCACCTAAGACAATGGGGGAGCTCATGACAATAATCGAGAAAGATTGCGTTCACGAGGAAGCAATGGCCGAGCGACACACATCAAAGGCTGAACCTGCCAAGACGATAGCGCCGAGGAAGCAGGTATCGAACGTTCGCCAAGGGCAAGGAAGCCAGGGTAGCTCGGGCCAGGCATCGAACAAGTCAAACGACAAAGGCCGACCCCCGCAGCACCCTCCGCCACAATCCTGGACACAAACGAAAAGAGAACCCCGACCAGACGAATACGTCGCCGAACGTACGGTATTCACCGAACCTATTTATAAACTTCTTAACATCATTGGCAAATTGCCTTTCTTTGTTTGGCCGACGGTACTCTTAGGCACCGTCGGGAGCGGACCAGGGATGTGCACGTATCACAAGGAACGTGGCCATTATACCACGCAGTGCCCACCTTTCAAAAGGTATCTAGAAGATCTGGCAGCTGCCGGTCACCTCAATCAGTGGATCGACGTTAGGCAAAATCCACTTCCTCCACCTCCCCCTCTTGTTGGCAATCTCGTAAGCGTGATACAAGGGCTAGTATCCGAAGGAAGGGCCGCCGAACTTCGTTCAGAAATTGACAGGGCTGTCGCCTCTGCGTCAGTCTGCAACGTGGGAGCTTCGGTAAAGCGAAAATGGGAGGATCCGAGCTTCGGCTGTACCATAACTTTTTCTTCCGACGACTTAAGGGGGGTGCAACTTCCACATGCAGATGCCCTCGTCGTCACTGTTGCCATTGAAAAATCAACCGTACAACGGGTACTGGTAGATCAGGGAAGCTCGGCCGATGTCATGTTTTTCTCAACTTATCAGAGCCTCGGATTATCTCCCGCTCAACTTCGGACAGCGTCAGCTCCCCTTGTTAGTTTTACGGGAGCCCCGGTATGGCCACTCGGCCTGATTACCCTCCCTGTGCGAGCAGGATCACGCGTCCTGGACATTGAATTTGTGGTGGTCGCTTCGCCAAGTCCGTACAACGTCATTCTTGGCCGAACCTGGCTACACGAAATGCAAGCGGTTGCTTCAACATATCACCAGGTGGTAAAATTCGTCGGTTGGAACGGACGACAGGAAAGCCTGCGAGGCGATCAAATCCAATCCAAGAAATGCTACATCAGCACTGTAACGAACAAACAGAGCTGCATGGAGGTACAATGCGTGGCCGCCCCTCCTAACACAGCGATTGAGGATGTTAGTGTTCTTGCCGAACAACGGTCAGCCGAGGAGCTTATACGTTTTTCCATTCCTGGGGAAGAAGGAAGATATTTTTTGATCGGGAGTTCACTGAGCGTGGACGAACGAGAGGAGATGTATCAATTCCTCATGAGAAACGTAGAGGTCTTTGCTTGGACACCACACGACCTGCCGGGCGTGGATCCTTCGTTCGCCATGCACTCATTGAATGTTGATCCGAACAGGCGACCGGTTGTGCAAAAAGTCCGACGCTCGTCGGCCGCGCATACCGAAGCTGTGATCGCAGAGGTGAATCAACTGTTGGAAGCTGGCGTCATTCGGGAAGTACTATACCCCACCTGGCTTGCCAACCCAGTGGTAGTCCCGAAGAAAAATGGGAAGCTCAGGGTCTGTGTCGATTACACGAATCTCAATGACGCCTGCCCTATGGATCGATTTCCACTTCCTCGGATTGAGCAGATGGTAGATGCAACGGCAGGATGCGAGCGCCTAAGCTTCATGGACGCGTATCGGGGCTACCATCAAATTGCTTTGGACCCGGAAGATCAAGAAAAAACGGCTTTCATCTCGCCTCGGGGAATCTTCTGCTACAAGGTTGTCCCGTTCGGCTTGAAGAATGCAGGCGCCACTTTTCAACGCTCCATCACGAAGATGTTTCCTGGCATGCTCGGCGTAAAAGTAGAAGCTTATATTGACGATTTGGTTTGCAGAAGCATATTCGCTCGGGACCACCTTCGAGATCTGGGAGAGGTCTTTGCTGTTCTAAAACATAGGAAGCTACGTCTCAATGCCGAGAAGTGTGCGTTTGGCGTTAGCTCGGGGAAATTCCTAGGATGCATGGTGAGTCGCCGAGGAATCGAAGCTGATCCTACCCAGATTTTGGCTGTGCAGCGGCTGCGAGCTCCAACGACAATTAAAGAGGTACAGCGGCTTACGGGGATGGTTGCTGCCTTGAGCCGTTTCATTCGACGTTCGAGCGATCTCTGCCGCCCGTTCTTCCGAGCAATCACAACCAGCCGACGCAGATTTGTATGGACAGAGGAGTGCGAGCAGGCTCTGCAATCTTTGAAGCAATACCTATCTCACGCTCCTTTGCTCGTCAAGCCCCTGCCCGATGAAGATCTCTATCTTTACCTTGCCGTTTCTGACCATGCGACGAGCGCGGTTCTTGTTCGGAGAGAGGGGATAGACCATCAACCGATCTTCTACTCCAGTAAAACGATGACGGATTCTCAGACGAGGTATCTGCCTATGGAAAAGTTAGCATTGGCTCTCGTTTCTGCTAAAACGAGCCTCTTGCCCTACTTTCAATCCCATAGGATTGTGGTCCTCACTGAGTTTCCTCTCAAAGCTGTTCTTCGGAAAACGGACACGTCGAGTCGAATCCTGAAGTTCTCTCAAGACTTGGCCAACTTCGACATCCAATTCGAGCCTCGGACAGCTATCAAAGGGCAAGTCCTGGCCGACTTCTTTGCCGAACTCACTCCCGGCTTACAAGACGAGGCCAATGCCCTGGCAATTGCTGCTGAAGACGCTCGGATTCAAGAAGAAGAGGTTTTGGAAGGGCCGCCCAGCTGTCATGCCGAACCACTCCGTGCTCGGTATTCCCTCGGGCGCAAGAAACCTAAACGACAGTGGAAGCTCTTCTCCGGCGACGCTTGGCGACTGACCGTCGATGGAGCTTCTAATGTTCATGGAGCTGGTGCCGGCATCGTCCTTGTCTCACCCAGCGGGACCGTGCATGAAAGCGTGGTTTCAATTGGGTACACGGCGACGAACAACGAGGCGGAATACGAAGCTCTAATTGCAGGCCTCCAACTTGCTCTTCGGCTGGATTGCTGATTCGGTTCATGTCTTTTGTGATTCTCAGCTCATTGTGGGGCATTTAAACGACGATTACCAAGCCAAAGATCGACGTATGAATGCTTACGTGAGCCACGTCTTATCTTTGTTCGGCAAATTTGGACGCGTAGAAGTGGAGTGGATCGCTCGGGAGCATAACGCCCACGCTGACGCCCTTGCAGGTCTTGCTTCAGTCTACAAGACCTCGGGTAGTCGCACCATCACCTTTGACGAGATCCCCAAACCGAGTTTCGAAAAGCCGTCTGAGCAGGTTATGGCCATCACCCTCGGTCCAAGCCAGCTGGATTCTGTGGTTGCTTATCTGAAGAATCAAGTGCTACCGACGAACAAGCGCGAAGCGTACAAAATCCGTTGCCGAGCCGCCAACTTCTTCTTGGGACCAAATGACAATCTCTACCGACGGACTTTTACTGGCCCTGATCTGCGTGTCGTCCACGACGATCTCGTGCCAGCCGTTCTGGAGGAACTTCATTCGGGTAGCTGTGGGGCTCACTCAGGGGGACGGTCCCTTGCACAGCGTGCCCTAACCCAAGGCTATTGGTGGCCGAAGATGGTCAAGCAGTCCGAAGACTACGTTAAGCTCTGTGTTCGGTGTCAAAAGCATGCATCTCTCATCCACCAGCCTGCGTTCCCTCTTAAAATGATCACCAGTCCATGGCCGTTCGCGGTTTGGGCTTTTGACATAGTTGGCAAGATGCCGAAGGCGCCTGGAGGATTTGAGTACATGCTCACTGCCACAGATTTGTTCACCAAGTGGGTAGAAGCTTCCCCCTTGATCAAAACCACCGCCGGGGATGTGGAACGCTTTATCTGGAAACACATTATCTCCAGGTTCGGCGTGCCGTACGCCATACTATCTGATAATGGTTCCCAATTTGTCGTCTCCGCTCTCAAAGCTTTTTATGCGAAGCGCCATATTACCATCCAAAATTCCTCGGTGGCATATCCTCAAGGTAATGGACAAGCCGAAGCATCGAACAAGATAATCACTCGTGGGCTGAAACGCCTTCTGGATCGGAAGCTTGGCAAATGGGTGGAAGAGCTTCCCCATGTCCTGTGGGCCTATCGAACGACGCCTCGGCGGTCCACCGGCCGTACTCCGTTCGCTATGGCCTACGGTATGGAGGCTGTCCTCCCTTTATCTACTATGATCCCTACAGTTCGGACGGAGAATTTTAACCCTGTCGACAACGGTGCTCTAGTGGGTTCCGAGTTAGATTTTGCCGAAGAACTACGTGACAACGCTAACCTTCGGCACGCCGCGTACCAGCAAGAAGTTGCAAGGGGCTACAACCACAATGTTCGTGCTCGACCATTCAACGTCGGGGACTTAGTCCTTCGGATAGTCACCGAAGCGACAAAGTTAACCAAGCTAAAAGACCCCTATGAAGGACCTTACCGAGTGGTTGAGAAGATCGGGCATGGAGTCTACAAGCTTGCTGAGATGGATGGCACGCCAATCGCTAATCCATGGAATGCCCAAAAGCTTGGGAAATTCCATGGCTAGTGTTGGCATCTTTTGTATTATATTTTTGCTCGGCCCATGCGCTTTGAGCGTTGTGCACCTAATATAAATTCGTCCAGTACTCTGCTTTATTTTTACACAAGGGGTATTTTATCTCGCTCCCGTAACGTCTCTTGTTTGGGTGAAATTCTCGAAACCATTTGTTTGTTCGGGTGAAATTCTCGAAACCATTTGTTTGTTCGGGTGAAATTCTCGAAACCCATGATCACTTTTTTGGCTCAGTTTTCCCATCCTACTGCCTTATTCTATTCCTGCGGTAATACAATAGGGCAGGGGGCTACTATATGGGTAAACCTGAGTTCATCTCTCACTGACTTCAAAATCACATAAACAGTCCTTCCGAATGAAAAGACATCAACAATTTCTGAAACATTTCTGAGATGTGATGTATATGCCGAACAAAAAGACTTGGCAAATATTTATATACTTGAAAACAACATCCATACCGAACTAAACGACGATTGTCATTTGAAAAGACATTCTCCATGTTTTCGTTACATCCAATGGTCGGCAGGGTTCCCATTGTTCGGTGCCGACCATTTTCACAAATATGCAAAAACAAAAGAAAAGACAAAAACATAGACTAAACGAGAACAAATCTAATCCGCTGCAGCGTCGGCTGGGGCTGGTGGGGTTGGAGCGTCGGTTTGGGCCTGTGGGATGGGAGCTTCGGCCGGGGCTGGTAAGGTGGTCGAGTCGATAGCATCGGCTGTTGTCTCCTCTGCTATTACTTCGGCATGGGCGAGGGGTGGTATTTCCACCAGACTCCTCCTTCGTCGTCAGCTTCAGCGCCTGCATCGTCGAGACCCATGTTGTAGCCGAGCATAAAGCTCTCTTTGTGCTGGGCCTCCTTGATCTCGTCCTGTACTTCAAGGACTTGATCGGTCACGTCCTCTTCGGCTTGGGCGTATCCTTTCTCGTACTGCCCCTGCACCTCCTTCTCCATCTCCTTCTTCATCTCTTCCCTCCCCAAGGCTCTCCCCTCGGCCAGCCCCTCATCTTTTCCTTCGGCTCTAGTCTGCTCGGTAGACTCCTGCAGCCCCTTGATAAGGTCATTTTGATTGGCGACCTGAACCTCGAGGCTTTGCCTCACGAGCTCGGATTGCTCCAACCCCTTCTTGTACTCCTCGGCCAGGGCCTTGTTGTATTCCACCGACTGCTTTTGCAGTTTTGACTTCTTGTCATATTCGGTGAGATGCAGCTGGGCACTCATTATGGACTGGGTAGCCTGTAAACAAAGCAAAACGAAAGTCATTCCAACGAAATAAGGCATTTGTACAAAAAAGAAACAAAAACACAAGTTTGCAAGTGTAAAAGCTTTTACTTACCCTTCCTGCGTGATAGTAGTATTCACTCAGGGCTGCTTTCAGAGAGGGGGGATTCTGTACATCCCTCGGCAAAGCTAGCCCCGAGTGGAGGGTGAAAGCCAGGGAGGGATCCTCCCTCAGGCTATCCGATTTGAGGACCTGTTTCTTGCCCGGTGTGATGAAGCTTGGCACCCATGGGGTGTCAAGATCGAAGGCAGTCACCCTCCCTTCTCCTTCTGCGGCGGCTTCTTTCGGGGGCTCAACCTCTTGGCCCTTTCCCTTAGTGGCCGCCCTCACCTTCTTGCTCGCGGGTGGTTCCTTCGGGGAAGGAGGAGCGCTCAGTGGTCGCTTTTTAGAAGGTGGGGGAGGTGGGACTTTCTTGCTCGGGACCGAGCCCGAAGCGGCTGCACCCCCAGCCTTCTGCAGTCGGGCCTTCTCCCTCTCTTTTTCCTCCAGCTTCTTCTGGAGAACCTCCTTGATATTTCTCGGAGGCATAACTTCTTGTTGTTCAAGGAAAGGCTCTTCCTCGGTTGGAAGTCGGATTGACCCTCGGAGGGGTTTGTCGAAGCTCGGTTGGAGCTCTTGTGGGGTGTCCTCGGACTGCTCAGGCTCGTCAGTTACCTTTCGTCGGATCCGACCGCCGTAGGTAGCTGTATATTTGAGGATGGTTGGGGCGTCTCTTTCCTCCGCTGGGATAGTGAGCAGGGAGTCGGCAAGACCGCAACCTTTGGCGGCCCTTAACAGTACCTTGTTGATCTTGGTGGTATCTGCCGAAGAAAAGCATGAAATCGTTAGTTAAATTTTTACAACTGAAATCAGAGCAACAGAAATAAACATTTGAAATAACGGACAAGTGTTCTTACTCGGCGTGCCTCTGCGTGTGGCTATCTCAAACTGACCATATTCGTGTTCGGGGAATTGGAAATTTCCTCGAACTTCGACGTAGTCAGAGGCCCACTTCTCCGAGTCGTACATTCCCTCGGGAATGATCTTTTCCATCTTCCTCCGGGAGCAGAGGTAATATCGAGAGTACCGAACGTTTCTCGACATCATATAATTTTCAAAAAAATGAAAGGCTTCTAGGCGGAACATCTTCACCTCGGCGAGGGCGATTACCGAGTGAATGATGCGGTAGGAATTGACGCTCAACTGGCACGGAGTGAGATTGAAGCGGTGAAGTATCTCTCTCAAAACTCTATGCATCAGGAACCGAAGGCCCCCTTCTGTGATTGCCATCAAGGGGACAGTGACATGTTCGTCACCATATTTTATTCGGTTCCCTCGGACGGGTGTAATGATAACGTCGTTAGGGATGTCGTAAACGGCTCGGAAGGTGTCCAGGCTCTTTTTATCTTGGAAGCATTCCCAGTAAGGGCAGGGGTCCTTTCCCGTTCGGTCAGGGATCACATCGGGGTCCATCGGAACGATCTTCCTCTTCACCTTCGGCGGATGCGACGAGGATTCCCCAGTAAATCCGGCCCCTTCATTCGCTCGGCTTGACGAAACAAGCGGAGTCCCTGGTCTCGAATCGCCTTCGTCAGCTACTTCGGCCTCCTCTTCCTCTTCTGCTTCGTCATGAGGACTTTCGGACGACGATTCGCCTATGTCTATAATGTCGGGGTCCGGCCCAATTGTTCGGAGAGGAGCCACCATGGCGGGGTAGTCGACTCCTTCTACACCCTCGGGGACCCTTCTGCTTGATCCCGTTCGGTAGTTTCGGGCGAAATCTCTTATAGCTTCGGATAACCCTGGATCGGATCTACCAAAACCCGAATCTTCGGAATCCATCGACCGATAAGATTCGCCCGAAGAAGGTGACTTTGCAGACTCCATACCTAGAAACAGATAAGTGCATGGGATAAGACCATTAGCTAGTTGCATGGCCAGGAATCTAAGTGCCTACGTTCGTTGTTCTGTGTCGTTAGGAAAGATGCCGCCTCTGTTCGGTTGTTTCCCGAGCGATTCCCCTCGGAAGAAATTCCGAGGGAAGGGCTTACACCGCTCAGGGAAACGGTGGGGAACCCTACGCGTTCCCAATGGGAAACAGAGATTGAGAAGCTTCACAGGGCTTGTAAAGCTTCTTAAAGATTGCCCCTTTTGTTAAAAAAAAAAAAAAAAAAAAAAAAAAAAAAACCTCACGCTTGAAGATGCCCTCATGTTCGGAAGAACATAACTTCGAGGTGTTCATACGTTCGGAAGAACACATGAACACCTGGGTTTCAGGCGGTTGTTTCAGTCCAGACAAAAAGAAAAAAAAAAAATCGATCAAAAAGGGGGGAAAACATTCGAAAAAACACTCAAAATGCATCAAGAAATGGAGGGGCTCAAGAAATACCTGAGAAATCGAGAGAAATCTGTGATCAAAAGCCTTCGAATGTGCAGATTTCTGGCGATTTCAGTCTGGAATGGTGCTTGAACAGTGAAACGATCGAGAGTCAGAGAGAGAGTAACCTTCTCTCTCCTTTCCTCTTCCCTTTTATACTGGGTGTAGCATTCGAAGCGGTGTCTCACCCTGACCGTCGGATTTGGGCGGGAGACTGATGTGCCGCTCGATGATGGACGCGTGGCAGGTATGAAGCGTGCCGTACCAACACCTAATGAAATCATGACACCTGGCATCGATTCAAATCGACGGTTACAGAAGCATTTAATGAAAGGCTGCGCGCGCGTCTCGAAGCGTTTCGAATAGTTTCTGTCCGTTCAACTTTGACGGTTCGTCTGGTTGATCGCTCTTCGGATTTATGGTTCTTCGGTTTTACGTCGTCGTTCGGCCAGGTTCTTATTCAACTCCTCTTTCATTTCCGAGCAAGAAAAGAAGGAGTTGAGGGGCTATTGTAGGGGGCCGAAATATCCGAAGGTTCACCAGGTCCAAAAGGGGCGATGAGGGTTCACGCGTTGTCTGACCCATCATCCAAGCTATCACGGTTCGCCTTCGAATAAGTCTGGACGTCGGCTTGGCCGAAAGGTAGACAGAACCACGAGTACTTCACCGAACAATTATAAGCAACATCCGAACGTACGATGCATAAGTTCGCTCGGGGTTTTATCAAGCGCACGGATACGAACTTCCGTTTGTTCGGCTAGGGTGTGCCTCGGCCGGGATATCATACGCTCGGATAATTCGTATGCTGGACGTGGGTCTCGCCGAACCTAGACGATTATGGAACCTTCTATAAATATCTACTGATGAGAAGGCTGACCTTTCTGATATTCGAAGTGACATCTCTGAACGATGTGACCCTCCTGACATCAACCCATGTGGCTCTGAAGGACTAGGGAAGTGGTGTTCATTAAACTGGCCCTGCCAGAAAGGCGCCAACCGGGCAGAACGTGACACGTGGAAAGTGTGGCCAACTTGCTCAGCACTTCACCTCTTTGCCTATAAATAGAGAAGCATGACCACTGAAAGGGGGGATCCAAAATCTAGTCTAAAGAACACTTCTCTCTCCTACGTATTGTTCTTACTAAACTTCTTCTTTCCACCTACTGACTTGATCATCGGAGCTTCTTCCCGGAGGAACAACCCCCTCCGGTTTTGCAGGTACATCAAGACCGGCCACATCAGTAGGAGCACGAAGAAATCACGCCCCCACATTATCTGTCCCACGACTATTTGCGCCAAAATCGTATCGAGTAATAACATGTTGTCCATACTTAAATCGAAGAGAAAGAATATTTCTGGAGCGCTGAAACTTTTTTTTTTGTGAAAATGAGATGGTAAAATGCGTTATGTTTTTAGTGTTTTTTTTAGGTATTTTCGGAACCGTCCCATTAAATAATAATGCAACTTGGAACGAAAAAACTATTCATGACATCAAACCCAACGGTATTAAACAAGTTGTACAGGATACTCAAAATTCCTTACAAATACACAAGTCTAGATATTGTATGCTTGCTCCAACGCCTAAAAAATTGGTACACTTAATTTTTTTACACCGTTTATATATTAAAAAATATAATTAAAAAATTAAGTGCTCTAATTTTCAATCCGTTTGAATTGACACGAAGATCTTATTATTCTGATCATATTATTCTAAAGAGACATAATTAAATTTTAAATCTGTGGCTCTCATAATCACGTTTCTGCTTCATAGAATTACAAGCGGAAGAGTTTTTTTTTTTTTTCCCTTATCAAAACGGAACGGTGCCGTGTGAGGTGTGTGTGCTGTGGGTTGGGGCTGCTGTGCCATGGTGGGCAGCAGAGCCCCGCGTCCGGCGGTAGCGGGCCGGCCTCAGGCCCCAACCACTTTATTAAAAGCTAGGATTGAGATAGTAATCATGGAACTTACGTCATCTCTCATACTCAACACTCCATCATTAACAACTACTCCGTAATCATCTTTTGCACCCCTAAAGTACGTGGGTGCCCAATTTCTACTACACATGGAGTAATTTTCCTCTGTAGGGAAATTTTTTTGAAACTACTTCGGGAGGATACTGTCTCCCCTTACAAAGAACTTGTTATCCTCTCTGTCGGAGCTTCTTTTCAGCAGACAGGTTTCATGCTAGTCATTGGCTAGTTATGTTATCTGTCCCATGACTTCTTGCGCCAAAATCGTATTGAATCATAATACGTTGTCCATACGTAAACCGAAGATAAAGTATACTTTGGGAGCGCTGAATAATTAGCCCCCAAAGCTTCCATAGATGGCTGCTAGCTTGTAGGGAGATTATGATCAAAAGAAAAGCTACTATAAACTATTGCCATTTCTATCACGTGTGACATATAAAAGGCGACAAAAAACAAACCCCACGTTAGGCATGGCGTCTATGGCTTGCGGCCCACCACCACCACTCCCCCCTTCCACGAATCCACCGTCCTTCTCACTCACAGACGTCACTTATCCCACTTGCTCCCCTCTCCTTCCCCCCACCCCCACTTTTATACTCCATCCATCCCCCCATCTCTCTCCAGTCTCCACTGTATATAATATTAAGCTACTCATATAACCAAATACTCTACCCCTCTCTCTCTCTATCCTCCGACAGTTCTGATAACTGTCCGAGCTATTCGGGTCAGTTTACGTATAATCTCAAATGGCCCTAGTACGAGACCGTCGCCATCTGAGTCTCCAACTCCCCTCACAGGATATCCTTCCGCGCTTCCCTCTACCCCTCCCTCCCACCACCACCTCCCACTCCTCCGCTACCGCCTCTGCGGCGGACTTCGAGAAGCTTCAAGTCCTCGGCCACGGCAACGGGGGCACGGTCTACAAAGTCCGCCACAAGCACACCTCCAAAACCTACGCCCTCAAGCTAGTCCGCACCAACCTCGACCCCGCCCTCCACCGCCAGGTCCTCCTCGAGCTGGAAATCCTCCGCTGCGCCACGGACTCCCCGCACGTGGTCCAGTCCCACGGCACGTTCGAGAAGCCGAACGGCGACGTGGCTATCCTGCTGGAGTACATGGACGCCGGGACTCTAGACTGCCTCCTGAAAACCGCCGGGACCTTCTCCGAGGACGCCATCGCCGCCGCGGCGAGGCAGATCCTCGGCGGCCTCGACTACCTCCACTCGCGCAAGATCGTGCACCGGGACATCAAGCCGGCGAATCTCCTGGTAAACAAGAAGATGGAGGTGAAGATAGCGGATTTCGGCGTGAGCAAGATTATGCGCCGCACGCTTGACCCGTGCAAGTCGTACGTCGGCACGTGCGCGTACATGAGCCCGGAGCGGTTCGACCCGGAAGCGTACGGGGGGAACTACGACGGGTACGCCGGGGACATATGGAGCTTCGGGTTGACGTTGATGGAGCTCTACATGGGTCGCTTCCCGTTCCTGGAGTCGGGCCAGAGACCCGACTGGGCAACGCTGATGTGCGCGATATGTTTCGGGGAGCCGCCGGGGCTGCCGGAGAGCGCGTCGGCGGAGTTCCGTAGCTTCATCGGGTGTTGTCTTGAGAAGGAGTCGGGGAAGAGGTGGACGGCGGCTCAGCTCCTGACCCACCCGTTTGTATCGGGTTTGCCCGAAAATCAAGGGGCAAAGAAATATTGACCCGAAAAATAGATCCGTATCCACTATCAATTGGATCTTCTTGTTGAAATCAATTTGGAGGTTGTACATACATGAGGGATTTTTAGCCATTTGTTGATTAGATAAGAGCTTTAGAGCGTTCTTTAGTTAAGGAACCGGATATGCAGCATCTCGGTGATATTCTTACAAACCAAATTAAATGTACATTGGGTAGTATATGATATCATCGCGTTATGGTGTTCCTAATTATCTCATAAATCGATCAAATTTGTTTACCCATTCTTTTGTACCTCGGTTACTCTGAAATTAGATGGATGTACCGATAAATAAAATGAAGAGAGACATATGTGCCCGTCTAAAAAATAAATCGGGACTCATTCATCCAACAAAAAATACCGTAGGGTGATTTAAGCATTTTTTTTTTCTTTTTCTTTTTGGATTGAGTCATAAGCAAAAGAAAGCTAAAAATGCTCCTATTCGTAGAAACATGATTTTAGTTGTACTAGTTGGGAAAAAAAGATGCCAGAGGAAAGTTCAAATTCTAGCCCAAATTATCAAATGGTATAAAAAGAGTAGTGATTTCATACTCTCATTTAATGCACTTCATTTTTTTATTTTTGTCTTTTACACCAAAATTTATACTCCCTTCATCCCAAATTGGATGCCAATTTTTGATATCTACGTCAATTTTAATTTCTTATATCTTTCAATATAAATCTCAAAAAATATGTAATATGAATATTATTTGATAGTTCTCAATTAATTCTATTATATGAAATTTTCAAACTCATGAAAAATATTATAGATTGAAAGAAATAAGCGATGAAAAATGACACGAATTTAAAAAATTGTCATTCTTTTTGGGACGGAGGGTCTACAAATATTTCACAAAAAGATGTAAATGGAGTGGGTTTGTAGAAAAAGGAAAAGTGCAGAAATCATTTTTAATAAAAAAAAAAGGCTTCATCTTGAACCTCCTTGAAATTTTATTAATTATCTCACTATAACTTGATCAAATTTGTTTACCCATGCTTTTGTACCTTGGTTACTCTGAAATTAGATGGATGTACTGATAAATAAATAAAATGAAGAGAGATATACAAAAATAAATCGGGACTCACTCATCCAACAAATAGATGAGTCATAAGCAAAAGAAAGCTAAAAATGCTCCTATTCATAGAAACAGGAAGACAAATAGTAATTCGTTATTACTTGTACTACTTGGAAAAAAAAAAATGCCAGAGGAAAGTTCAAATTCTAGCCCAAATTATCAAATAGTATAAAAAGATTAGTAATTTTCATACTCTCATTTTTTATTAATGCACTTCACTTCACTTTTTTTTTTACACCAAAAGTTATAATCCCTCCCTTCCAAATTGGATATCAATTTTTGATATCAGTGTCAATTTCAATTTTTTATATCTTTCAATATGAGTCTCAAAAAATATGTACTATGGATCTTGTTTGATAGTTTTCGATTAATTCTATTATATAAAATTTTTAAACTCATGAAAAATATTATAGATTGAAAGATATAAGCGATGAAAAATGACACAAATTTCAAAAATTGTCATTCTTTTTGGGACGGAGGGAGTAGAAATATTTCACGAAAAGATGTAAATGGAGTGGGTTTGTAGAAAAAGGAAAAGTGCAGAAATCATTTTTAATAATAATAAAAAAAGCTTCATCTTGAACCTCCTTGAAATTTTATTAAATAAATTATTACATCCTGGCAAGGGGATTTCCCAAGTTGGATTTGCAGAGAGGCCTCTTTAGATGTCTTTACTTTGCAGGATGAATAGAATTGTTGCCGATTGAAAAAAAAAGAAAAGAATTATTACATGTTTGAGAAACTTATGAAATTTGGCGAAGTATTTTGGCCTTCACAATAATGAGTTGGAGAAACTTCGAACTTGTAGAGTGTAAATAAAACAAATAATAAAAGGCCGATTGAAAAAAAAAAAAAGAATTATTACATGTTTGAGGAACTTATGAAATTTGGCGAAGTATTTTTCACAATAATGAGTTCGAGAAACTTCGAACTTGTAGAGTGTAAATAAAACAAATAATAAAAGGCCGATTGAAAAAAAAAAAAAAGAATTATTACATGTTTGAGGAACTTATGAAATTTGGCGAAGTATTTTTCACAATAATGAGTTCGAGAAACTTCGAACTTGTAGAGTGTAAATAAAACAAATAATAAAAGGAATTAAGAGGTGTCGACCACAGTGGGAGTCGAACCCACGACCTTCTGATCCGAAGTCAGACGCGCTAATCCACTGCGCTATGCGGTCTTCCTGGGCTATTATTTCGCGCTTAAATTAGTTGACCTTTTTATACGAAGCTAATAGTTTTGCCACGCAATTCAACGGAGCTTCCAATTCTCCGAGAGTACTACTAGAGTAGAAGGAAACTGTCAATCGAGTAGGAGTAATTTTTTTTTCTTTTCTGTCTATCATCGCTTTAACTTTTCGCGGGGACTATCGTCATGGAATGTTAGGGGGTCAGGTAAGGGGTGGACGGCAGCTCAGGTGCTGATCCATCCGTTAATATCGAGTTCATTCGAAATTTGAGCAGTGAAAGAATGTTGACCCGAAAAATAGATCTGTATCCAACATTTGATGGAATTTCTTGTTGAAGTCAATTGGGAATTAATTGTACATACATAGGGATTTTAGTTTTATTTTTTTAATTTTTTTATGGGTTATGTGCTATTATCAATTTGGGCCGTTTCGTTGACTATCTAGCTTTTCTGATTGTTCTCTTTAAGTTAAAGGAAAAATTTAAGAATGAATATTTGGCGTATTGGTGAGATTCGTAGAAACCAAATTAAATGTATGTCGTCGAGTAATACCGTCGTGGTATGGTGTTATTAATTATCTCACATGCTAAAACTTACTTTCAGAGTTAACCCGTGAATCAATTTTAAAGCACAATAAAAATGCTTGACGTTTTTTGAGTTCGAAAACTCGGTTTGAAAAGATTCTGGTCTTCCAAACTATGCAAAAAAAGAAAAAAGAAAAAAGAATTAAGCTCGCGGATGATTAGTTTTGAACTAGTAAATTAAATTGAAGAACGATCAAAATTAACTTGAATGACAAACAAATTACACGTTGAGTGCACTTTGAAATTTGTTGATAATTAAGCGCATGGTGCAAGTACGTGGAAGAGAAAAGATACGTGCACATAAATCCTCATCATCAATCAAGAGAAAAAGATGTGTTCTTGTTTGGCATACAAAGGAAATGAGGAGGAATATATGTCAGTCTTTATCAATGAAGAGAAAGATATGTCCCAGTCTTCAAAATAAGTTGGGACACCCCCATTCACAAAAGATACAGCGAGGTGATTTTTTATTTTTTATTTTTTTGCCAAACGATAACAGATGGTATTATAATTCTTCCGAAAATATTATTACATCAAGAATGAGACTCGTCCCTAAGTAAGGGATTAAAAGTAACCACGACGGCGGAGAATTAGTCCAAAAACTAGACCCACTCAAACCTCTACCTGCTAACTCATGAGCTACTGTATTTCAAGACCTCCGAACAAGAGAAAAAAGAGCAAACTTGAAAACACTTGCCCAAAGGCCTTGATCTCATGAATAATGGTTCCCAGCTCCCCATCGATCGATCATATTGACCACAGTTTGAGCATCTGGGAGGTGATTTAAGCATGCTTTTTTTGGTTGACTAATGGATGAATCATGGCAAAAGAAAAAAATATGCTCTTATTCATACAAGCATAACCGAACCAACCCGAACCGAGCATTTTATCTCAATCAATTGCAGTTGGCTACATGAATTCTGTTTTTTCATTGAACTCTGTCTAGGGCTACCTCTTCACTTAGAATTAATAACACTAGTCCTTCCGTATCATGATATCCAAAATCAGTTTCGGTCTTCCTCTTCTCCTAGCCTGACTATCGACTACTACCATGTCGCTCTTCTTGACTACAACGTCAACAAGACAAAAAATTCATTTTTACTTGTATTGGTGGGGGGAAAATGCCTAAAACAAGACCAGAAAATTTTAAATTCAAGCCCAAACTATCAATACAAAAAACAAAGAGCTTCATTGTACCCAAAGGAAATAGGAAAATTGTAATGAACCACCCCAGCTGCCTTGCTAATCATTCGCCTAATCACGTGGCTCAAAAGATTAATTTCAAGTTACATAGTAGCTGCTCGCAATCATTTATATACCACATCATCTTCTATTTATTAGCCGATGTGGGTTTGCCTAGTCTTGGGGTCTCACAATTTCCCCACCTTAATTGCAACGTCCCCGTTGCACCACACGGTCCATCACTTCCACTCACCAAACGATGTAGGACAAATCTCCGCTTAAGCACGACAAACACCTCAAGCTTGTCTCATGTGGGACCCGCCTAAGCACCTCAAGCTCCTCACTTGTCAGGCCCACCCAAACACGTCTTCTTGCGGGATTCCGGCTGGTGCAAACTCTGATATCAACTGAACCATTCGCCTAACTATGTGACTCAAAAGATTAACCTCAAGTTATACAGTAGCTGTTCGCAATCGTTTATATACCACATCATCTTCTATTTATTAGCCGATGTCGGATTGCCTAGTCTTGGGGTCTCACAAAAATTGGGAGAATTTTTTTGGCTCACTTCACTATAATGATACACTTTCTTTTTTTTTTTTAGTATTGAAAAGTGTATATATATTTTTTTTTGGTTAAAAGACAAAAAAAGGAGTGTGGGTATAAAAAATAAAGAGGGTGAAAATCAATTGTATGGAAAAAAAAATGACAGAAGTCCATCGACCACAGTGGGAGTCGAACCCACGACCTTCTGATCCGAAGTCAGACGCGCTAATCCACTGCGCTATGCGGTCAACTTTTGAGGGATTTACGCCTTTAAAATGATTTGACGCATGCGCCGAGCCAATAGCTTTCCGCTTTTACCCCCCCGGATCCCAGCACCTTTCCTGTTTCTTCTTCTTCTTCTTCATTCCTTATCTATTACTCGAAGAGCAATGCTGCTGTGACACCACATTCCATACTCTCAGGTAGAAGTGATCAATGGGTAAGAAGTAGAAATCCTCCATAGCAATCCATCTCCATGGGAGACAATATGAGCAAGAGACAGGAATCCGTAAATCCCGCAGAAAAAAAGAACTCAATCAGGGGGGAGGGAGGGGGGCAAGGGGAACGGGTGAGCGGCCCCTTGCACGCTGATGGAAAAACCTTAATTCGAAGCTCCAAGTGAAATGAGAACACCAGGAACTTCTCGTTTTCGACGCAAGCGTTTTTTAGAGCCAACCACACTTGTGTCTGTAGAGGATAAAATGCGGTGTCACTAAACGTTTCCTTACCCGAGAGTAAAGAAATATCGATTGGGTGTCTTTTTCGGTCTATCATCCTTTGAACTTTTTTGTTGTTGGATCTATCATCTTTTGGTGTGAATTTTTTTTGGTTCAGTATGGGACCAAATGGTCGCCTGCTTTGACACCATGTACAAGCTGGAGAATTCTTAATCGATCACCCCTTCTATAACCCAAGTCCTAATTAACCTGAGACTTCTTTACCTAACTTTCACGACCCTGAACTGATAAATCCAAAAATCTTAGTACTACATTTGTCCACTGCGGGTTATGTCCGTCGTTACCTTCTAAGCTCCGGAATCAATCGAGGTTCACGTAAGTAAATTAGATCTTCCTTTTAATATTCATTTCTCAAGACAAATCCAAGATCCGAACATAGGAATATAGGATTAGCTTCAGACATGGGAAAGTAGCTTTTTTTGGCAGCAATTCTTCTTCTTCGGATGCTTCAACAATGAAATCTAATATTGCACTGTTTTTCATCACAAAAGCTGAAATTTACATATAGATAGTTTTTTTTTTTTAATAACCAGATGTCCAGGCCAGCTTGCACCCACTTCAATTTATTCCGAAGCTCTGAAATTAAAGATCGGACAAACCCTTTAGTAGCCCCAAGGTTTGGAATGTTTTGCCCTCCATGGATTCGATCATGTGATCTCAAGTAGGACAACTAGTTATTTACTTTCTCATGCTCACTTTGCCAAACCCATCGGGTTTAATTTGCATATGGACAGTTTCATCCATCTGTTGACAACTATTGGTTTAATGTGCAAAAATAGGATCTTCATCTTACATGTGGTTTAATCAAATATACACAATTTACATCACTTGGTAGCACTCCCACATTAATGGAGGTGCATTCTCAGTTCCTATGATTAATCAAACAGTCTACTGGTTTAATGTGCAAAAATAGGATCTTCATCTTACATATGTGGTTTAATCAAATATACCCAATTTACATCACTTGGTAGCACTCCCACATTAATGGAGGTGCATTCTCAGTTCCTATGATTAATCAAACAGTATACATGCTTCCTTCGCTCTTCTCTCTTTTATTTTCTCCATTTTTTCACTTCCAAAGCACTTTTGCTACAGAACTGCTTGAAGGTTGATGTTAGGTTGTGAGGGCATCAGGGAGATTGGTGGGGGATCCAAGAACCTTACCTCCAACATCAGGAAATGATTCATGACCAGGCAATGGACTCACTTTCCCACTCCTGCTTACTTCGACCGGATAATGCATCAAATGTCCCGACATTTCTCTATCCTCATCCGCCACAAACGCCTCCCAGTTTTGCTTGGCAATCTTATTGACAAGCTTAACACATTCAACGGTGTGTGGTTGGCGGAATGAGTCTTTGAGCTTGCCAAGGTGTTCAGCCCAGAGAGACATCCGATACCCATAAACCTGCATCAAACAATGTTGTTCTAGTAAATAACCATGAACTATGAAGTGACTTGGGTTCGATTGTAGCTTAGAAAATGTGTCCGACATCGACACTCTGTCAAGGACCAAATTCAGAACTTCGAAGTTCGTATTGAAGTCAATTACTTGTTGCTGTAAGTCCCTGTTGAGGTCTATCCTGTGGAGGTACTCAAAGTAGGAGGCTGCATATTTAGGAAGAAGCATAAACGTACTTCCATTTTTACTTGTTTCTGTACTCGATCGATTTGTTGGAGTGATAGCGACAGTCCTAGTTACAGTTGTGAAGCAAAGTCCCACATTGCATGGGCAAGGGCACCCCATTTCAACAGTTAACTTTTGGGGTTGAGTTCTACCTAAGGCGTGTAACAACAGTAATGTTGAAGATTTATTCGGCTCAAATCCCCCCAACAATAGAAAACTCACTCTTCATGGAAAAAATAAAAAAGCGACGGCCAGTTGATTATGGAGAAAGGACACAATTTTGAACCCATCTAAATAGAAAACACGCTATTCCAAGCCATTAAGGCCTCCGACCACCTCCTATACACTAACAAATACATTACCAAATTACCAATCTCATATTTATATTTGATGAAACCATCTCAGTCAACTGCATCAAGTTCTAGCAATATCATAACTCATTCAAGTGTTCATTGGAGTTTAAGATTCAAACCTGTCCTCGTGGATGAGTTTTCTTGTTGGCCCATGAGTAATTTGGTTGATAAGCACCCATTGCTATTTCTGTATCCCTTGAACCATCCAAAGATCTCTGATTAATGTTTGCAGATCCTATTATCACGTACTCGTCATCAACTATCATCCCTTTGGCATGGACGTAAATCATAAATCTCCTGAACTTTTGAGCTAATCCCTGTGTGAAGAAAAGAGAAACATATTACAAAATGTAGGCCAATTCATAGCTAATCCTTGGCGAAAATGGGGAACATCTTCCAGAAGACAACGAGAATGAACGTGTAAACTAATATGTATTTTCCAACCATTGAATAAGAAGTAAGATGAAATGAATAGCAATGAAAAGTGAATTTAGAGTAAGTCTCACTCCTGGTTTATGAGAGAAAATGCAAAAAAAAAGCCATTGCTGTAGGTTTCAGTGTTGAACAGCAAAAGAGAAAAAAGGATTCAGTGTTGTATATTTCAGTACCCTTGCAACCTTACTCACAGTTTCTCGGATAAGAAATACTATACCAATGCGCGGTTCTCAGGAGGCTGACTAGGTTGAGCCGAACTTTCTGGCGATGAAGCTTCACGCTTACCAAGGCAATAGAAATTCAAATAATCTTGTGGGTGATAACAATCAGAAAGACCTGCTCTTTCAAGAGCCTCTGCAATAATCTTGTACATCATAGTCATTGTCTGCCCCTGTGGGCGTTTTAATTCGGGGTTAGTGGAAGAGAAAAAAGAGAAAGCAAACATGCTCAATCAACAGTATATTCTTAGGGAATTGATTTTGCCACTCCCCTTCTCTCACAAAACAAATCATCTAATCAAGACACAAAGGGGAGTGGCATTAACAAAAAGGAGAGTGGTAAAATCACTCCACTATTCTTAACGAGAAATTTCTAGCTCGAAAAATGAGGTCATTATATAATACATGAGGTCATTTTTCTAGTTAGCGTTACTGCACAATTGATATAAGCATGGAAAACAACTTACAGGGAAATGATGAGATTTTAGTCTAACCTGCCAAAAAAGAATTTCCTGCATGGCAGCACTAGTGGGGACACCTTCTGGGTACATTGGAATAACGATATAGGCAGAGAAGCGTTCATTTGCATTGATTTTGCTGGCAATTTTCAATGCAAGTTCCATGGGAATTAGGTTATCTGCACCTGCTTCCAACAACAAATTGAAGCATTAAAAGCCGGCTCATTTCACATATGGTTCCTCAAGTTCTTCAAAATGAAACGTGCATAACAAAAAACCTATTAAAGTGAGCAAAAGTTATACTCCTAACAGGCATTGATTTAGCATCTTCAAATTTGTGTGGTTGCAGACCTTTGGGTGTTCTAGGCTTTGCCCTAGAGATGTATCGTCCAACTCTTTGTTGGATCCCCTTCCCCTTTTCCCTGTTTTTTAATAAAATTTATTTTTGCCGGTCAAAAAAAAAAATTGCGTGGTTGCAGACAAAGTTTGGGGACAACACAGGATATTGATAAAAGGAACACAAAAGAAAGAAAGAAAAAAAAGTGCTGCACTGTTGCAGTGGAATCCTCCCTAGTAATTGCTATTATCCGGTATAGGCTAAAGAGTCAAGAGACATTACAACTGTTGATAGATGAAATTAAACGATAGCAGCGGCGGCACCTATGCACTTTTATATGTGTAAACAACAGAACATGAGACATTAAGAACTAGTGGAAGACAACTGTTTGACAATCTGTCAGAGATTGGGAGGACTCAACACCATTCTTCTTAGTACTTGCTGTTGTCGGAACTATTAGCATTACTAAGAAAATCTGAAATCTAAGTTGCAAATGGGCTCTATGGATGAATAGAAAGATATGCGCCGTGTCATCACCTTCCTAAATCCACGACTGCTAGTTCTTAGAATCAAATGAAATAGATCCTCTAGTTCCATTTATACTGCATCCCCATTTCAGACCTGTTTTGATATCTATGTAAGGGAAAGATAATAATACTATAACTTCATGCATTAACTGACTAGAAAGACAACTTCTATATTGAAAAGCGTTACAAGTGATACAACCACTAATTACTCACAACATTCAGGATAACTAAAACTAGTTGGCAGCTAAGTATTTTGCCCACCTGCATTTTTGTATGATGGCCAGCAATATGAAGATCCAAGAAAATACTGGTTCTCTATATATATGAAATGTTGGGCTGATCTAATTGCGTTAACATATGCGGTATGTATGCTTCTGTCAACTTGTAAATTCTTCCCGCATACAAGGCTCTGCAATAAAAGACGGGTTAGAGGACCATAGAACAGGACAAAAAAACCTGCTTGCAACGAATGTAACTGAACTCAACAAGTCCCCTGAGCTAGTTCTAACCTGTGACTCAGCTTCCTTAACATCTTTTGGAAATCCTTTAACTGATCCAGAATCAATTGATCGAAAAACCTGGCAAGGGGGATAGCTACTTAATCAGACCTTGTATAACCTTTTGCTCTCACCAAACATTTGAGAAGTATATGCTCCCCTACCTGAACATGCCAGTTCTCAGGATCTTCCTCATCATTAACACGTAAAGCACTGTCACCATTAGGACCAGAAGAGGGGGTGAGTATCCATGACATCCGGTCCAGCTTTATCAAGGCGTCATCATGCCAATGTGTAACCTTTTTGAGCTTGAAATTCCGCCATTTTGCGGCTTTTCTCCATCTTTGTTCAAAATTAGTCATTATATCGAAAGCAGCTGGACCTTCAATCTTACAGTGTAAATCATGCCAAGGTTGCCTCGGTCCACGGGAGCGAGACTGTACATATTAACCAGAACACAATAGCGAAAAGAAGCACCATTGGAATACAACTTGTTAAAAGCAATCCCACAATCACTCTAACTCGAACAAGCATTGAAATAAACTCAGCCTTAGAAAATAATTCTAGACATATCCAATGACTCCTTACCGTAAATGTGGGATTACGAAAATCATTTTCAAAGACCGTGTCAAGATCAAGAAACAGCCTATGCTCAGGAGTATCATACCGCCCATCACATAAATCCAAACCACCAATAAAGGCACTAACTTTCCGATTATTTCCAGTAGCTTGAGTGTCAAGAATCACACACTTCTGATGATGTGTAAAAAGAGTTCCCACCACCTGTTCAGAATGGACGGATCACATCAATTAATGAACAGCTAAAATTCACGAATCCGCATTAGTTAGATATGTTGCTTACTTTTCTAATACAAATTTGGAAGACTTACATAAATCATAACATTACCTTTTCTACTACCACCTGTCACTTGGAAAGTGCTCTCCCATAGCAAACAAATGAATAAGAAAAGAAGTATTCCGAACCTGTTGTTTGAAAATACTAAGCTTATTGCTGGCATAACGAGGGCAAAGCACACATTGGACGCTTGAGCGTTTGAAAAACTTTCTTGTTTCCTCATCATGAGTCTGCATCAAACCTTCCTGCTTTCAAGTCTATGATTAGATACAATGAGTACAAAAATGCAAGAGGAATATGAAGTCTTTGACTAGATGTGGTGCAATAATGCAATCATATAAGAGACATACTGCATAAACATCTCAATTCTCCTCTCTTTTCTTCAAAAAGGTCCAGCGTCCAAAATAAAAAAAACATGTTGTGATATGATAATACAAATAAAATCTCTGGAAAATAAATGACCATTACCGTTTTCAAAAGAAATTTGTCATGTGAAGTTTTATCATCCCAAATAAGCAACAGCACGCGAACACCTTCTTGTGACTTGTACTTTAGCAATTCTCCAAGGGAAAGCTCTCCTCCAGAAGGCAATGGTCTCGTTGGCTCCCTCACAAGCTTCACCCGGTGATATATAGACCATCCAACGATATAAATCATGTGGTGAGCTTCTAATATGGCATGACAAATATCCTCCCAGCATTTGTTTTGGTGGAAAACTTTTCCGCCATCCAGTAAAATCTCAGGAAGCATTCCATCTGGCATATGGGCATCCTGATAAAGGGTGACACTCCCCCCTTTCCGGAGGGGAAAATATGTATTTGCTACTCCAACGCCATCCTTATGCAAAGGGTTTTCACCAACTGGAATAAACTGAATAGAAAGATGCAATTCGGGATTCAAGTGATTCCCATAAGATCCTACTATAGGGAACCACCCGTCAATTTTATTACCGGAGACTAATTTGTCTGCAGAGATCTCTACCACACCAATAAGTTGGGCACCAAGAATATCATTATCCTTGACCTGAAATTCCACTTTTACCACAGGGTGAGCTACTGGAACATGAAAATGCTCATCCCACAAAGGGAACTCGGAGTTGGTTATTACTCTAGTTTGAGCTACAGTAGCACCTGCTAGGCAAACAGACACATAAGGGTCGCTAGTAATGGCTGAGTGCCTGCCGGAGGATTTACTCGCTATGTCAAAGGGAGATCCACAAGTCCCAAACATGGTAAAACACTTTCTCATTCTTTCCGTAGCTAAGTCCATGTTTGGAAGTGCTTTTGCTTCTACAATCCTTATATCCAGTTCTCCATGCAAGAAGACCATTTTCCGAGAAACATCAGCCTCATTTCTTGTAGGATTCTCGGAAACAACAGTATCACCATCCATTGGGACTTGAAATCTATAATGCCGATAGACACATCAAAATGAGTCCAAATCCAGCTAGTGTCCTTTACAGAAAAGGTGCTATAACTGATGAAGATTTAGGCAGATGTTGAAAGTATGCTATGTCCAGAAACCACTTCAAATCTAAACCATGCCAGATCCTCGTTAGAAAACACTGCCTCAGCACTATAGCAATTGTAAAGGGGAACAAATTGAAATAATTGAACTACCTGTTTAGTCATCTACAACAATGATACGTAGCTTTAGAAGTTCATGAAAACTTCATTCCTTGCAAAGAAACAGAAATTTAAGCCAATAGAAATGACGCAGGCACCTACTCCTTGTCCCCCTAAACAAGCAGCCCAAGTAAGATTGAGTAATCCACTCCTAAAAGCCTCTTGCCAAGGTGGCCCTCTAAAGCTTCAATTCATGATGGAACTGATCCACGAACGTCCTTCACTGAAAATGCAGAAATAGAAACGAAGAGCCAAATATTTACAGAATTATTATGGACATAATTAAACAATCAGTTATAGGCTATGTAGAAGAAGGAAAAGTACACGCACAATTGCACATGAACTGAATCTTGTTTATATCGTTTTTTTTTTCTTTTGGGTAAGTAAAATCTTGCTTATATGGTTAGATAGCTTGATATGTATTGTTGGGCTCATTTCCTAACAGCTTAAGTTTTTGAGACAATCAGTAACTTAACATATATAAGCAAATGCTTACTCATTGCTATTGCTACGGATAAAAACTTGACAGCCACAAGACAAAACATAAATGTTAATATTGTGTATAAGCAAATGATGACTCGTAACTATTGCTGCTGATGACAATTTGACACCCACAAGATAAACAGAAATGTTAACTATTGCTGCTCAAGGCGATCCTGTAATCTGGGTTCGTACGTTTCCCCTCTCTGATTTCCCATTTAATCAATTCCTATCACTACACGTATTGCGGTATTGGCTCGTGCAAACGAAATTATGGAAACCCATGAACCAATTCAGCCACTGGCATGTCCAAAGGAATGCATTAACGTACTATTTGAAAGAGAGAACATCAAACCCACAAACCATCTCAATTAACCAATACTTAGAGCTCACAAACAAACACACGATCATTGTGATTCACCCGCTGATATAAAGAAACAAAACCCACATTTTAAATGCATTGACGATATTAATATGAGAGAGAGAGAGAGAGAGAGAGAGAGAGAGAGAGAGAGAGGAAAGGGGGTGGTAATGTGTTACCTTGAAAAGAGAAGGGACGAATCGGAAGACCAGAGGCATACGAAGAGATAGAGGGAGGGGGGGAGGGCGGAAGAGGAGAAAAGATTGAGGTGTTTGCAATTTGGAACAAGAGAGGGATCACCACCACAAGCAAAACCGAAACAGGCGGGAATCTCTGGTATCCACGCAGCCATTTTCTTGCTTTTATGTTAGAAGAGAGAGAGAGAGTGTGTGATTTTTTTTTTTTTTTTTTTTTTTTGTACTTCGGAATATTTGAGAGAGAGTGATGGTTACTTTAACGTTTTGACGACCGAAACCAACGAAGCAGTCACGAATTTTTTTCCATTTCTCGTGGAGCAAGATCGCGTCACGTGGCACTTCAACTTCTTCATGATTGGTGAATCAAGTGCAGGACCCATCACTGATGTGAGTGTGGAGTGTGTTACCGTCGGATCAACGATTTTTATGTCGGTAAACAAATTATAAGTGGCATGTTATAATAGGCGTGCTATATAACATGTTTTGATTAGTGTGTATGGAGTATTACTCTAAAGAAACACTCAATAACAAATCGGCAATCACACTGGGAAATGATTGCTACCCAATAGTAAAACCGAAAGTGAGTGATGAGTTGTTATATGACTAGGAGTAGTTAGACTCGTGCTCGTTTTGTCAAAAGATAGTATGAATTTCGCTCGAATGAATAATAAGCAAATAAAATTCAAACACAAGATTGAATTTTGTTAACTTTTCGAGCAAATCCTTTAAATTGCCAGAGCTTGAAAAAAGCAATACGAAATACTGCATTCGTCTCATAAAGATTATCTCATCTAATAAAAAAAGATAATTTAAAATTAATGCAATTTTGTCAAAAACTAATTCAGCCTTTTTTTGCAAGTTACGAGATATCGATTAATCATTTTACTTTACGGAGGGAAAAAACATTCTTTTTAAATTCTCATTTAAAAGCCGAACAATATTTTCGGAATAGAGGGAGAAATAAAATCAAATTACTCAACCTCGACAATAAGCTCAAGAAAAGCTTGTTCGGAAACAAAAAATACTAGCAAATAAACGTTCATTTTCTTCTTATTTGTTGAACCAACCAGACATGGAAAAAAAACATTTACCTATTTATTTCATATTTATGTGGCTCTTTCCTTTAAGGGAATTGATTTTCACACTCCCCTTTTTTAATATCCACACTTCTGTTTGTCTTTTAGCAAAAAAAAATCATATACTTTCAACACTAAAAGACAAAAAAAAAAGTGTAGATATCAAAAAAGAAGATCTGAAAATCAATTTCCTACCTTTAATTTGAGATATTAGCAATTCTGAGCAGCGTGCTCTAAGACCCTTCTATAGAGCATTGGTGCAGAAGCACAATTTTTCCTTTCCAATTTTCACATCTAAGATCCAAACATAGCACGGATCCGGAGTGCTGTAATGCACTCCATGTAATGCACGTGTAAGGCGACACACAGCTGTCGATCTCATTAATCAACGGTCCATATTAAAAATCAATTATGACCGGTAATAAATGATTCTTACCGGTCATAATTAAAAATCATATCTCAACTATTTATTGTCAAGATCGATAGCCCGGGTGCGTCCTACAGGGTATCTTGCAAGGCCTTACACTACAGAATTTCCCAATCCATTACCATATGGGAGGACCATGGAACAGAAAAAAAAAACAGAGTACACACCAACAACAGAAGCAGAAACCACCTCTCCCAGATTTAGAGCAAAGCTCCAGCCCATCGCCCTCCTCCGGCTAAGGGCGAGAAAGTAGCTGGAGTTGGGCGATGGGCTGAAGCTTTGCCCTTCTCCGGCTACTTGTGTATAATGTTCTTGCAATGATCAAAATCAATACCAGACATTGATAAATCCCAGCTGCCACCCAAGAGGGAAGGAACCAACAATAGTCAGCAGGCTTTTCACAATACTATCAATAACTTTATTAAACTGAGAGAGCTTAAGTTTATCCTGTAACGTGCAGTTTCATAGCACGTCCTCTCGGGTCAAAAGTCGACTTGAGAACTAGATACCATTTGACGATCTCGTTTCAAATGACTTTCCAGGTTCATAAGGCGACATAGGCACATCAAAATCAACACGATCTAAATGAACAAAACAATTCACAAGACTACTAACATATATTGACTCCTGGAACAAAATCCATTATAGCTCATAATCCCACTAGCTACAAAGAAAGAAAAGTAACACGACTATTTACCAAAGCCGGCCTTTAGAAAGTCTTCTGGTCTGTTGTTTTGACACAAACACTCGAGCGCAGAGACACAAGTAGAAATGTGGAGTCGTATTTCATCTCATCATCTCAAAGTTCTCAAATCTTGTCAACATCTCTCACCTGCAATGATTAACAAAACAACGCCAATATGGCCCAGGAAAGAGAGAGGGGAAAAAATTCCACTTAGACGGAGAAAAGGGGGAAAATCTTGCTACATCAGTTGAAACTAATACAACAGAATTTGCCAAATGATTTAAACATCAGCCACACCATCCACTTCTGAAAACACGACATATCATATTGGAAAATATCGGAAGGGATGGTGATAGCTAAAAATAGTAAAAATACTAAAACTGAAAAGGTAACTTGGATTGACGATTCCAATGTCCAACGAATACTTCGGAGCTCGGGAAATAAAATATACGATGCCAAGAGAAGTGTGAACCAGTAAGATCAGGAATTTAAAATAGGGACCAACAAGTATTACTATTGGCAAACAGAAATAATTTATTCACCGATCTGGTAAAAACAATCCACACAAGGTTATGCCCCCTGTGTCTTGTCGGAGAAAAGTTCACAAATATGGTGGCCACAGCAAGGGGGTTCAGCTTTGTCAATTGATACATGCAGGCTCTACAAATAGATATTAGTCTACACTGATCTTACAAGACAACTGGCCGAGGGTTTTCCCAACAAATTTACAGATCCTACAAAAGACGCTATCGACTTCAACAACGGCTAAACCAATTTTCATTGGTATTGACTAGTGAGGTTCTAGTAGTAGTTATGCCCTTAGGCTATGTTTGGCTGTCATAGTGGATAAGGAAGGACAATTGTCCCAAGAAGATTAGGATATGACATACTGGGACAATTTTACAGTGCAAAGAGTCCCATCTGATGTTTGGTTTGTGAGGGTTAACGTATAGAATTCGATGTGGGCCATACCAAGTTTTGGGAATGCACTATCCATAACCAAAGACCTTATGGAGGACTCAGAACTACGTATGGAAATAGGCCCAATGGCCTGCAATTTACGGCCCTTTTATAGTGCTTATTATTGACCTACAGGCCCTCAAGGGCCCAACCGCCCAAGGCTAGCCTGGGATGAAGATTTCTAGCTGGGATCAGTATTTTAAAACAAGGAATTAATCGGCAATTATTCGCCGATTGTTGGTGGAGCCTATCTGATTAGATCCGACTAACGATTAATCACCGATTACTAATTAATATGCACGATTAATTGCCGATAAATCCGATTAATCGCTCGAAGGTGGCTGACCGCCCGAGCGCCGAGTGACTTTTAGAACATTGGCTGGGATCACTGGTAAACATGTATTCAACTATTACATGATGCCTCTGAAATTTTGACACACAATAAGAGATAAAGGAACATTATAATTTCTTAATAACAAGGGGAGTTCTTACTTGGTTTGCCCAGTATGTGCCATCGGTGCATAGGTCCCTTGCTCTCCTTGAATGTGCTCGAACCTATGCTCTTCTCTATTCCCCCCGTAACCATGACCCGTTTCTTGCATGTGATTTGCACCAACTCCCTGTCCATGATTCGCGCCTGCACCTTGTCCATAATTCCCGCCGGCACCTTGTCCATAATTCCCACCTGCACCTTGTCCATAATTTCCCTGTGCTGCTTGTCTATAATTTGTTCCTCCTCCTTGGCCGTTATCAAACCCTGCACCTTGTCCATAATTCCCGCCTGCACCTTGTCCATAATTTCCCTGTGCTGCCTGTCTATAATTTGTTCCTCCTGCTTGGCTGTAATCAAACCTTGCTCCTTGTCCATAATTTCCTCCCCCCTGTCCATAATTACCATCAGCCATTTGACCATAACTCCCACCCGATCCATGCCCGTAGGGTGGACCATGTGGAGGTGCATAATTTTTGTTCTCTACTCTGGAATCCCTTTGCTCTGGTTGAAATCTTCCGCCTTGGGGGTTATAATATCCTTGCTCATTTTGGTTGTAAGTGGCCTGATTTGAAGGCATTGGATCTCGTCCCCTAGGAGCATCATTCGATGGCATAGGATCTCTTCTCTCTCCTGCGCCAGGTGGTCCATATATAGGTTGCATTGGAGAATTTCGTGGTCGTTCGAAATTCCTTGCATCCCCATACATCGGTCGCTGGTCTCCGAAGGATGGACCATGTTGTTGGTTTGGCACCGGTTGCCTTGGCTGGTTTGGCATTGGTTGCCTCGGCTGGTTTGGATTAAATTCTCTAGGTCTATTGTCATATCTTGGTCTTGGCCTCCCATACTGAACCGGAGGTGGTCTAGGTGTGATGACTCCATTCTCATACTTGTCTCCTGACATTTATAGCAAAGGAAGTATTTTTTCCATTAGGCCTCACTTATCAGGAAACAGAGTTATTTGAACTAATTTAATAAAAACCTGATTAAAAGAATCCTAATAGCCACAACCAGAAACAAACTTAACGTTGGATCAATAAGTTTCCTACCTAATTAGCAGTAATAATAAGCAGTAATAAAATAAGTTTTTTTTTTCTACCTCCAAACTTAACGTTGAACTAATCAGCAGTAATAAAATAAGTTTTCTACCTCCATACTCTTTGTTCACTGGATCAATATAAGAATCTGGCAAAATAAACACGACTCCAGGCAAACCTGATTCCAGCAAGAAATTAGTACACAAGGATAGCATCAGCAACTAATATGAGGCTTCAGTGTGAATGATAGGCAGCTTACCTCTAAATTTCTCAGACATTTCCTCCGTCACCAGACACTGAAAGCCTTGATAAGTTGTCGTACTGAAGGCATACATCTTCTTCTTTGCCTCTTCGTAACTACAACCATTAAAGAAACCCTAATTACTTAGAGCAACAAAGCTTGAAATAGTCAACAAAATGAAAAAGACCCTTATTGCAAACTACTGCTGCGCTCAACCCCTTATGATCACCGTTATGAATACAGTTCCAACTATCTAAACAAGTAACAAATGAAGCATCTTATAATCAGTAGCAACCAACTTTCTGTAAGTGATATCGCAAGAGATGCTAACAAATTATGAGGAAAACAATTCTCTCTTGTGCTTGAATAGCAAATGAGAGGAGAAATTGTAAGGGTGGGTGAGAAAGGAGATAGGCGGACTCTTCATTACCCAGTTTTGTTTCACACAAAAATGGTTTACATGGCATGGGTGGGTCCAATGTGGCCCTGCCATGGGGTGGTTCCTACGTCATAAAAAAAGATTAAAAAAATGGTTGGATTAGGTTGATTCACTGTGTACTGGCCGGCATCACAATACAAACAGAGAGGAACTGTCACTTGTATCCTTATTCTCACACTTTCATTTCTTTTTCTCACCCATGGGACGGGAGAGACCAAAGTCATTTCTTTCTCACCTGTTACCCCAAATTGACCGTAAATTTAAAAAAAATAAATCTGACTGCTCATTTCAAGGGAATAAAACCACATTGTACTGACAGAATTCGACACTTCACTCAATATTAACATGGTTCTCCCCTTCAGTGATGGAACAGATCCACACACACAATGATACGTCCAGCAACCAAACTGAAAGGGGTCGAAACCACGTGATATGAGACTCGATATCTTGACATAAATACCCCTTCCAATACATGAATGTGAAAATCAAAGACTAAAAGCATCCCCCACCCATATTCTCCGATTCAAATCACATGAAATTTACTTGTTTCTTTACTCAAACCAAACGAGGGTGACTTTTTGAATCTCCACAGGACCACAGATACAAGCAGCTTCCAAATTAACAAATCTGCTGTTGGCGAAGCTTTTGCTCAAATCTATACTAAAATATCTCTTGGCCGATTGAGCTCTTCATCTCAAATAAAACCTCCACTGGAATTTAAGTAAAGGGCTTTAGACAGCCTACCTTATATAAATCCTTAAATAAGTTTGCGGGCTTTGTAGAATTGGCTCTGTCATTTGTGCTAGGCTACTATGGTGTTTTCTTGTTTTATATGGCTTGCTCTACCATCGTCATCTGTGTTTGCCCCTTGGGAGCTTGTATCAATAAGTTACCAGATTTACGAATCCGCTAGTGACGAAGTTTTCGTTCGAATTCATACTAAAATCTTACTTTGCCTATTGGATATCTTTGAACCAAATAAAACTTCTAATCGAATACAAGTTAAAAGGGGTGAGCTAAGGGCTTTACATAGCCAAACGCATAAACATACATAATACTTGTCACGCGCCGAGGTAGGGCTGCAAAACATTTATGATTCATTACCGAGATGTTCGCGAGCAGCTTGAGCCTGAGCTTGGCTCGTAAATAAACGAGTATTAATTAAGCTCGATTAGTTTACAAAACGAGCTCAAGTTAATTAGAAAAGTTTGGCTTGATTGAAAGAACGTGTGTAGTAAACGAACCGAGCTCAAACTGCCATTGTTTGGTAAAGCTCGACTACTTTTGAAAGAGCCGAGCTCAAACACATCAAAGCTCGGCTCGGCTTGTTTACACCCCTAACAATTTATTATATAGTAATGAATGAGCAGCGGAGGGAAGAGGGGAAACTGACCTTCCGACGACTTTGGCTAGGGTTTGCAGATATGTTTCGATCATTTCTTCACGAGTCGGCGCCGGATCCTTGGGGAAATCCATAGTGATGAGCCAGTGATTGTAATCGCACCCCTCGAACAGGATCGTGTCTGGCCCGATATCGTCGTCGTACTTGTTGTTGTTTGGTCTAAATCTGGATGACGAGAGCAGCGCCGTGGACGATCGGAAGAGTCTGGACTGAAACGGAAGGTGATTGTTGAGGCTAGGGTTTTGTGGGGCGATGGTGGTGGCGGAGGAGAGAAGGGGCGGGGCGGAGATCGCTGGAAATGGAGCAGAGAGTGTGTAGGGTTTGGTGAGGTGAGAGGAGAGTGAGAGGGCTCGGCGGAGACGGAGCGAGGAGAGCGCCATGGGCGGCGATGCTGTGACGGTGGTGGTGGTGGATGATTCTAGAGAGAGGGAGAGAGTAGGAGAGTACTAGGGTTTTAGAGGGGGTTTAGATTATCAGCTAACAAATTACTTAACTCAGCAGCGACCACACGGGAGCTGGGGGCTGCTGTCCCCGAATTCTGGGTCCACTCCGGTCTTGATCTAATAATCGGAAGCGTTCATTTCGTAGAGCTTATCGAGTACAATAATTTTGCAAAAAAATTAGCTTAATTGGATATCATAAGTGCCTGATCGGAACCTTTTTATCTTGAAAATAATGGATCCGAAACACTGGATCAAATCCATTGTAACCCATGGACCGAGAGTTATATGGGTTCCGATCAGGCACTTAATGATATTCAATTAAACTGATTTTTTGCATAATTGTTCTACTCGACGAGCTTTACGAAGTGAACGCTTCCGATTATTAGAGCAAGACCGGCGTAGGCCCATAAATGTGCACAACAGCCCCCCACGTCCCGAGCACACGATAGGGAGGCCTGAAGTAGTGGAATAATTCTATGGGGTTCACTCTCCCGTCCAAGTTTTAAATCGGAGGAAACACTTCTGATTTCGACCGCACGTTGTGAAAATCAATGATTTAGATCAGTTCGCAAATTCTTCACGAGAAGAATTTAATTCTTCATGCAAATAGTTTTTAAGCATATCGGAACCATTGATTTCAGTATTAGACAATTAATATTTTGACTGTTCATTTAAGTTCAAAACTTGTATCGGAAAAGATTCACTTTCGGTGGGAAGTTTGATTTTTCTTAACTTTGACATAATATTTCACTTGGCCCATTGAATTTTATTTTGAACTATATTTTTTTGGCCTGCTTTAAGCAGAGGCCAAAAACTTCCTATATGGAGTAACAAAAGAGTATAAAAAAACTAGCAGTGCCGGGTCTATATAATTTGAGGATAACTCCATCCATGTTTACATCAAATAAGATAGTATGTATGGCTCTCCATTAAGTAGTGTCTTAAATTGAAAATGTCAATAAATTTATACAAATATTTGGTTGGAAGCCCAAAAATTCATAAGAATTAATCACAAATTGTCCAAAATTTCCAATTTCGGGAAAAGCAATTTACTTTAAGTTCATCACTTCAATATTTCAAATTAGAATTCCTCTAAATATAAATTACCATTAGAAGAGAGACAATGACTTCACTGCATAATGCATTTTTCTGACTTGTAGTATTTTTTGGATTCCTGAATGATTCACACTTTCTTTCGATGATTGACATTTTCTCTACCACACTCTAAAAAAAGCTCACTATCGACGAAACAAGTAAAGTAAGCTAATACAAATTAAATGTTGCAAGAAAAATAACTTTTGATACACGAATAACTAAATCATCCATTTTATCAGTATTTTTTCTCTAATATTAGTAGGTTTTGAACAACAACAAAATGTTATTAAGGATATATTAGCTATTACTACCCCTCCGTCCTATTTTAATTGTCTTTTTTGGGAGTTCGTGCTATTTTCTGATTGATTGTATCTTACATATATAATTTATAATGTTTTAGGTGATTTCGAAAACAGTGTATTATAGAACAAACCGAGATCTATCAAATAAAATTCATTACTAATTTAAAGATATAACTAATTTTTTTTTATCCATTTAGAATAGAACTGTGACAAGTAAATTAAGACAAAAGGAGTGCTATAAGTTTTAGTATTGGGAATGAATTTATTACTTAACTTATTTAAAAAAGAAAAGAAGTTATTAGTTAACTTGTGAGGGTCAACCAACCAAGGGGTCATTGAGAAATGCTAATGCAAACCATAGGAAGAGTCATTTCTCATACACGAGTTGAGGATATATTTACTCTGTATGTTTATAATGCCAACGTCATGGGTTGTGGAGAATATTTCAAACTTTTGACAAATAAGGACAACTGGTCAACCCGCCGGCGCACGTGGTACACAGAGAGAGAGAGAGAGAGAGAGAGAGAGAGAGAGAGAGAGAGAGAACCCGCCGGTGTATGTGGTACAGAGAGAGAGAGAGAGAGAGAGAGCATGTGGGGAAGAAGTTATTTAATGGAAGCATGTGGGAAGGTCGTAGCTGGGGAAGCAAAAGAGATCTCCCAGCAATTCCAATTAAATGGCGCAGATGGGTTGTTTCTCTCTTCAGAAAATACTGCAGTAGTATCACAGAACACAGCCATTCAAAAAAACATTAAATTAGCATTAACTGTCGGTCCAGTTGGTGGGTGAGTTTTATTCCCACGAAAACGGTCGGAATTTGATTAAAAAGACTTCTTTTTTTTTTTCTAAATTTCACAGTTGCAGCATGTACGGTTTGTCCATCACCTAATTGATGATGAGATTAATTTACGTATGCATAAATTAATCCGAATACAATAGAACGAAAAAAAAAACACTATTCTACATCTACCCAAAACAAACAGTTGGTGCCATTCCGTATTCCACGATCCATCCCTCTCCGTCCTTCGTCCCAATTCTATGTTAACTGGATTAAAAAATTAGTTATATCTTTAAAGTGATAATAAATTTTATATCCAATATGGATCTTGTTCGTTAAATCTTAATTTGTTCTGTAATTCAATATTTTCAAAATCATCTAAAATATTATAAATTATAAAATATAATTAATTAAAAAATGGTACAACCTCTAAAAAATGACAAGTAAATTGTGACGGAGGGAGTATTATTTTACTTCACATTGCTCATGCACAAACACAATCTACAGATAGAAAAATGAAAAAACAAACTTCAGCTCTCAGAGTATTCTAGTCTCCTCCATCCGCCACTCTCTCCTCTGTTTTCTCTCTCTAGAAATGGAGAATGTGGTGAGGCAAGGGAGGTCACTGGAGGAGACGCCGACGTGGTCAGTCGCGTCTGTCACCACGGTCATGGTTTTCGTCTGTTTGCTCGTCGAACGATCCATCTACCGGTTCGGCAAGGTGAGTCGGACGAGTTCATTGAAAGGAGCGAGTGGTTATTTATGCTCGGTCCGTCCTCATTTTGTTTGCTCGTTACATAAAGTCGTGTCATTTTTATCGCTTCTTTGAAAACAAGCTGCTCCCACGAACATTTCTCGAACTTTTTGACACTGTTTTTCAGTAGATTGAGCCATTTGAATGGTGAAAAAAAAAACCGAAAAATAATTTATTTATTTGTTTGAGGAATTAAAGATTTTTTTTCCCATGTTCTGATTTTTGGGTGTTGTGATTGTTGTTTGCATTTGGGTATGCAGTGGTTGAAGAAGACAAGGAGGAAGGCACTGTTTGCTTCTTTGGAGAAGATCAAGGAAGGTGATTAAGCTTTTCAAACTTGTAAATGTAAATCAATAATCCATTGGAATGGAGGTCAGAATCTATGGCCATAGCCCATTTCGCTGTTTGGTTCTTGGCTAACTTAAAATGAAAGAATGAATGTACAACATAACTGGAATCATCAATTTTTTTTGTTAACCGTATGTCCCGGCCAGCTTGAGCGCATATCGACTAATTCCGGGGCCTTAAAGTTAACGATCGGGCAAATCTCAAGTGGCCCCAAGGTTTAGAATGTAATCATCTCCTATTGTATATTGTGCTTTCATTTCCTAAACACTACCTAGGGGCTTTGACATGATCTTCCCGGTTGCTTGCACTCCCCCTCTCTGTTTGAAGCTGATATACATTAAGAATTGAGGCATTGAAGCAGTATGTATGTGTAGACATATACTTTGCTGCTTCTTTTTTTACGAGTGTGTCCAGTGCTTTACCCCGATTACTCCGTGTACTATAGACGTAGTCTTCCGCCACACATGTACTAGGTAATTATCGGGCGTAAAGCAGCAATCTCAAGAGTAAGTGAGAACGAAATTAACCATTTCGTGACCCATTTTTTAGATGCGAACGGAGATCTCTCAAAGAGAAGTCCCACTGGTTCATGTATTTTGGCTGTATGTTCTGGTTATCTGACATATTTCCAGTTGTTTTCTGTTTTATCATATTTTAAATTTTTTTTGTTGACAGAGTTGATGCTACTTGGGCTTATATCTTTGTTGTTGGGGCAGTGGGCAAGTTGGATTTCTCAAATATGTGTGAATTCGTCTCTTTTCAGCAGTCGATTCTATCTTTGTTCTGAAGAGGATTACGATGAAAAATTCTTGTTCACAAAGTCCTTCTCATCTCTAAACAAGACTGATATTCCTCCAGGACTCAACTATCCTATATCTCACCAATGTGGAGAGGTATATGTCTTCGCTTGTCATAACTTTATGGGAGATTATGCTAGTTAAGTCTTCTATACTGATATGGAAAATGGAGTATACCACTTTACTGTTTTCTTATTTTAAATTGAGCATTGCAATTTTCAATGTAAAAAACGCCCTTGCAAAATGTCTCACTTTTTGATTTGCCAACCTCTCTCAATTGCTTCAGTTAGTGAGTAGTTGTTAATTTACTTCTACTCTTAACCCTTCTTCACCCCTCTCAACTCCGTTTGGTTTCCTAATGTTTTCAGACCAACATAAAGTTGTGCACACCCTCTTGTTTTTTCTTGGTATCACTAATGGCAATGGCTAATTACAGGGACATGAACCTTTTGTTTCATATGAAGGTCTTGAACAGCTTCACCGCTTCTTGTTTGTTCTTGGTATCACTCACGTGCTGTATAGCTGTGCTGCAGTTGCTTTGGCCATGAGTAAGGTACACTACCCACTTCCGTCTACAGACTTACATCTTTCATTCATTCGTTCCAGATGGTAATGAAGGTGGCCCAATTTCATTGTTTTCGAAAATGGTATGATGCATGTGACGAAAAGGTTAGCTCAATATCCACTTTGGGCAAAATGAGAGATAATCTTATCGCTGATATGTCTGATGCCCCTCACCTGAATATATACATTGCTCCTCATGCATTATGTACTTGCAGATTTACAGCTGGAGGAAGTGGGAAAATCTAGCAAGCCTAGCTCTAGACGCAAATTTGCAAGGTCTGTGACGAAATAACATTATTGTTGGCATAAAAACTATTTTACTGAGGATGTCATTCTTTGCTCGTTTTGGTTTAATCAGTATTTAACAGATAAGAGTGGTTTAGATAAACAGTCTGCACTCTACAGATTATGGCATGCGGGCTTCCCCCTTTTCCATGTGGCGACCTATACTCAGCTTAGTTATCCATGTGACATCCACCATTGTTGGTTACCATATGGGATCTTGATTGTTATCGAGAATACTTGAGCAATCAATTGAATCTTAATATGATTGCTTCAGACGTAAAATCTAGTAAACATTCCAAAATGACTACGACTGTTGAGGCATATGAGCAATTGTGTATAGCACAAGGAACTGTGCTATTTTGGGGTTGTCAAACCCATGGTGAGTCCTTCTGAGAGTTTTGGCATCATTAGCATGATTTTGCAGGTGGCCTCCACTTGTTGGTGTACTTGCATTGAAGACTAAAATTTTGCAGATGGCCAAAGGCAAATAGAGCCAGCATTTATGCTTTTCTCCAGTTTTGGAAATTGTTTGATTACTTAAAAGAGAAGATTTTCCATAGCCCTCGATTTCTTTGCAGCCCCTTTATTTTTAAAAAAAATTACTCAAGTCCATTTAAAACTTCGTATCTTGCAATTTATGCTCCGCTAGGTTGACTGATAGAGGAGCAAGCAATAAATACCATGTAATAACTAGAGGACCATGAACCTGTTTTCCATATGAAGTCGGACGGCGATATAGGGGAAGAATTAAGAAATGAGTGCCCTTGTGTTACCTCTCTAACATGTGGATTGATGTGGCACTTGAACTCACATCACACCTTTCACCTGTTCATGAGGATGGCTTTACAATGGGTGAAGCGGGGTGGCAGTGAGGTTATGGGCAGAGGCAGTGAGGTAGCACCAAACCATTGATTGAAGATGACAAATTTATTGTCCTGATAAAAACTGGAAAACATACTACATAGGTACTGGACACAGCGTTTTGTCTATGTATGAGAACCTAGTTACTGCCAAGCTTCAAATCTTTAGACATCGAAAGAAGGTTCTATAAATACATTACATGGTCTGAATGATGTGCCTTGTGCAATCTTATCTGTGGTCAATGTCCTCGAAATGTAAAGGCTCAATTATATGTATAATGTAGTTATAGAACAGTGTGAATTGGAAATGGGAATTGCTCTACCTCCTAATAATCTGAGATTGTGCAGGCGATCATGTTTGTCTTCAAAATTTCTTTGACCTTTAATAAGTTCTCGGAAGATGTTTTGTTTTCTTTCTGGTTTGTTTTGTTATCAGTGTTTGATAAGTCAGTTTTATTTGACAGCAAGGGTGAACAAGGTAATGAAGCGTCAGTCCACCTTTGTTTTACATCATGCATCACATCCTTGGAGCAGGAGCCGTGTTCTTATCTGGATGGTAAATAATCATGCTTCTTATAGATTCAGTCAATGTTTATTGTGAATGTGTTTAGGATGATTAGAGACCCTTATTATTTATTTCGTTTCAATGTGCTTGCTTCTTGGATTTGGCCATCCAGTACGAAAGCTTCATTTAGAGATTCTAAAAGATTGTACTTATGAGCTTCATTTCCTGTAAATCCAGATCTTAGGGACCCTTTTTTATGTTCTCATACAATTTTTTGGTTTAATGGTGCAGCTTTGCTTTCTACAACAGTTCAGGAGTACAATACAGAAGTCAGATTACTTGGCATTGCGACTGGGTTTCATCAGCGTGGGTATCTAAATTTATCCTTTTGCCGTCATTTTTACTTGCAACTTTGTTAGGTAGACAGCTTCCAATATCACCCGTTTTTGCTTATTTTTTGACATTCTTATGATTTTAACTTATTTCTCGCTGATAAGCTTCCTCGTAGATCAATCTTTCTGGTATCCTTCCGCGCATTTAGACTTATGCTGGCTGGAAAATCCTGTGTTATTTGGTGACTAAGTGGGTAAATTTCGCCCTTTATTGTGAATTGAAAGTTATGCTTGTTAGAAATTAGCTGATTTTAGTGTCAGAAGAATAACCTCAAAAAGAGGAAATAAAAAGAACCACACTTGGTAGCGGCAAGGAGCTGTCACAAACTAACATGCATAATTGTAGCTCACAGAATCTGTAACAACAAATGAAACATTGAAGTAGTTGTATGAGACTCTGAATAAGAATCCCATTTAACAGCCTTAATTTTAGTGACTCCGTTTTTTACTTGATCGTGTTATAAGTGAGTGAAAGGAACCCGAAAAGGTTTTGTATCAGAGATTACACAATAAAATGGAAGATATGTCAGCTTAGACTGCGTGGGATAAATCGACTAACCTGCCTTTTCTATATGTAGAAACATGGTTACTAATGTTGGGATACCATGTTAAAGCATCCAACTCCAAACCAATTGGCTAAGAGTGGAAGGCCGTCCAGGCTCATATACTAGTTTGACCAATGTGGGACAAATCCCAACAACTAATACCCATTTGGCAAGGACTATGCATTCTTCAAATCTTCTTGGAGCCTTATCCTTCTATTGGCCGCTTGTCTTTCTTCCATTTAGCAATTTTACCATCAGCGCACAGATTTGATATTTGTGCTTAACTTCTCCACACAGTTTCACCATATGTTACTCATTTAGGTCACCATGGGATCGCTCACACCATTGTTTTATTGTGTTATCCATGGGTGTTTGAATTGCTATCCATATTGTTGGTTCGATGTCAATATGTATCACTGTCCTACTGTAATGAATTCTGAATGTGGTCTGTTCTCCGGTGCTGTAATTTGCAGAATCACCAACTTCCGCATACATATAATTTCCACAGATACGTGGTTAGGAGCATGGAAGATGAGTTCTATGGAATGGTGGGGATCAGGTGTGCATCCATTGAATTGATCAACGTATTTAGTATAAATCTTTAATTCATGGAATCTACTGATGCAAAATGTTCTTCTGAATAAGCGCACATTGTCCTGTTTGACCATTGAGGGACTTCTCAGGATATGGAAGGGGAAGAAGAAAAAGAGAGCGGTAGTTAGTACACATCCTCATTTGAGTATTTTCAATCTGGAATAGGTCATCCTTTTGATTTTTCTAGCCTAAAATCAACACCTGGGTCAAATTTGTTTCAAGTAGATGTTTGTGCTTGAATAGATATATGGAGGAAAAATGTGCTCCTGCCAGCATGTTTGACGATTATGAAAAGATAGGGAGAGGTAGAGAGTAGGATAAAAGGAAAACCATGAGCTTCTAAACCAGCTCCTACACATTACCAAACAGAAACTATAACCAAGATCTATGTTACATGGACTTGGACTCTTCTTAGTGGGTGCAAGTAATTTCAGTTTACCAAAATTTTATGCACAAACTCTCATATTAACGTGAAATACATGTCAGCTTGTAAACACTGCTTACTTTTGAAAGGAGAAGAAATATATATAGTAATATGCTTAGAGTCTCCATGTCCTAAGAAGGGAAAATTATATGAATCCAACCCTTTGGAATGTAACTGCATCTTATCCAAGCCAATATAACATAGACCAACACCAAACCTTTATATTTTTTAGGCTCCCTCAAGCAAAGATCTACATTGAACTTGACATGGGATGTTGTGGTAAAAACGAGACGAATTTAGTGTGCTTAATTGGTTATATGAACCTTGGAAGAGCACGATGGAGTAAAAAGAGTCATCCAGTGGAGCCCAATTGAGCTTGGTTTGGTTTGGTTTGGTTTACCCACCAATGCCCCATTAAGTCATGCTACTTAAATCTTAAGAGAGTTGACTAAAACTTAATGTATTTTTTTCTGTGCTTTTCTTAGTTTATGATCATTAATCATCTCGATGGTAGGGCAGCAATGGGATGAAAAAAGGAAAATTAATATTGGGATTGACGGTGGTATAATTTTTTGCAGCTGGCCACTCTGGGCTTATGCCATACTATGCATCTTTATCAATATTCATGGTAAATTGTGGGTTCCCAAATTCTAAGATTTTGTGCTTTTTGATAGAAGTTATGGTTACATCAGTTTGGCCTGATTAACCAAAGAGATTTATGGCACCATGTCACAGGTTTGAACATTTACTTCTGGCTTTCCTTCATCCCTGCCATTGTAAGTTTTCGCTAGTCTTGTAGTTATGTTCTTAAGATAAGTGTCTAGTCAATACTTCTAACGTCCAATATTTGGCACATGTAGCTTGTCATGTTGGTCGGAACAAAACTCCAGCATGTTGTGTCATTGTTAGCACTTGAGACTGTGGAGCCAAAGGGAAAATTTGTTGGAACTCAAGTAAAGCCACGTGATGATCTCTTTTGGTTTGGGAAACCAGAGATATTGTTAAGGTTAATACAATTCATATCATTTCAGGTATACTTTTGTAATGATATATTTTATCTGGTTTATCCACTGAATGGTTAGTTCCCTTCATATGGATACTTCCGTTTGTTTTAATCATCATTATTCTTGCATGTGCAGAATGCTTTTGAGATGGCAACATTTATATGGTCCTTGGTAAGAGGAGATCCTTTCCCTTTGTCTTTCTTCTCTGATACATAAGTTTGTCTGTAATGAATGCGGTGTCCCTGATCTTTTTACCATGTCGCAACAATTTACAAAGGTTACATACTCGGGGTAAATTCAAGACATATTGGCTTTTGGTGCCTATCATACTCCCATAGATTTTTATATCAGTGATAAATGTTAAGTTACATAATTTCAACCAACCATTTATCTCTAAATAATTTCAATTCTGACCCAAAAAATGATAATACATTTGCATACAATGCAGTGGCCTTTTATCAAGTAAAGGACTTGTAGAGAGCGGTTACAATGATAAGTGGATTCTAATCACAAAAGAACCCATTGATCGACTGCTGAAAACGTTTCCTGAACCGATAGAAGTCAATAAAGATATTAGACTACCTAACAAACCCAAGTAAGATTTATTTCAAGTGGAGGGGCTTATTTTAGTCAAGTTTTATAATATTGCTGCAAAGATTTTTGGCAAAAAGTTCATTTACTTAAAGCAGTAGTCGTGAGCAATATTATTTCCAAATTGTATGACTGAAGTTTCTTCTTTTTCCATATTTAGTGGGGATTTAAGCAGCGATCATGTTTCATGAAGAACCATTCAATGATCATCATCCGGTTGATTTCAGGGTATGCTTCTCTTACCAATTTTATTAATATGAGAGAAAGTGATAGAAAACAAAATTTAAAGTTTAATCTTGCAATACACAAAAAGAGACAACATTAGCTTCAAATGAAAACATCTAAATGAAACTATGAAGTAAGATTGGAATTTTCATGTCATAAGTCACTTCTGGTAAGTTGTTATTGAATCATCTACTTTATTCTCAATTTATTTAGATGCAATTTATATTTCTTGTAGGAAAGCAAGAAACGCTTCTATCCTGAAGTCTTTCATCACTGATTTGATCTCGAAAGAGAGTCGTTACTTTTCTTTATTTCCTCCTCCAATCTTTTCAACATAGATGTCTTTTCATATTTCTGTATCTTTGCCTTTCTCTCCCTAATTTTCCAGAATCCCCCTATATTTATCTATGCAAAGAAGCTAAAATAGTAAAATACTCTTTTTAAATGTAGTCTTAATGTCTTTTTAAATGTTACCCATCCGAACTCGACTACTGGAGCTTATTACCCTATTGCAGGACTGCTTCTTGGTTCCTTACCGTGTGAAAGTTTTGATCCTCTGGATAACTAAACTTACTCTGACCATCTCTATCCGAGTTAGGACCTGTTTGTCATTCATCCTTCACTTTATTTTTGAGAATTATATCATTTGTCGTTAGTCCCATGTAAAGGCTCTGTTGTCACCAATGTACCAAAAGCAATATGGTAGTTTCTGGGACTTGATATCCTTGGTTCCATGTAATTTCCAAAGCATGACGTGTCCTCCTTGGGTAATCTTTAAATTTGTTAAGAGTTAAGACACCAGACTATCCTATCTTGCATGTTTTTTGTTACCCACAAAGGATAAAAATCAGAGGTGAAATTGTGCAATCAGCTGTACTTCTGCTAATAATCGTCTTGTTATTACATCAACTGGAATTTTTTTTATAATTTTTTGCACACCCTCTAACCTCCCATGTTCGATTTGGTACATGCAGTGTTCTTGTTCAGTTCTGGTGTAGCTACAGCACTGTACCTCTGAATGTCCTCATCACACAGGTTTGTTTCTAATTGAAAACACACTAATATCTTCTTTTTGGTACTTTGGAAATTTCGGTAATATCATTTACCCGATTCAGTAGACTTACTTCAGTGTTTGACAATGCTGCAACATCATGTAAATGTGCATGCCATTTAGAGTAGTTTGTTAGGGTGAAGTGTGCGTCTCACCATCTTTCCATATACCTTTGTTTTGACCATTGTGATAAACTTCCCCAGGTTCTAGCTGAGTTTGGTTTCAGAAAACACTTAGTTTATTTAGAGCTTAAATCACGGGAGCAAACCATTGTCTTGACCATTGTGATAAACTTCTCCAGGATCTTGACATTAATTCAGCAACTATTCTACAGCTGAGTTTGGTTTCAGGAAACACCTAGTTTATTTAGAGCTTAAGTCACGGGAACATCAACCATGAAAGTCGTAGTGTAGAGAACTAGTACTAAAAATCTGCTTCAGCGTTTTAAATCGCGGTATCAGGAAACGTAACAATGTAGGTGATACGGCCATATATCAGCCGATACGTAAGTAAATAATGCTATCGGGCGTCCGAAATCCCGTTACACAACAACTGATACGATACCTAACAGCCTTACCTATCTCTTTATATCAAGTTTGTTGATGGGTGAATGGGTAGACTGTAGTCAAGTGAAATAGACGAAACATGTATACTGCTCACTTCATATACTCTAGTACATACTGTGGGCTGTTGGATTGTGGTAGGCTCAGTATAATCACGATCTAGTTAGTAGTTACGAGTAACTATACTTTCTGCATATTCATAATCTCAAGTCTGGAAACTATTTTTGTTTATCTCTATTCAGACCTTATGAGAAGTCCTTACCCTAGGCTGAGGTGTTATATTCCCTAAAATTTAATTTGAGTGACTGAAACTTTGACACCCTTTTGGACTAAGGGTAGATTTGACGGAACAGAAAAGTATAGTGGCCTCACGCAAGTGAATTACATAGCCACTACAGAAATATGAGAGAATGGAAAATTAAAGGAATAGCATTTCAGTTTGATTATTTGTCTTTATATGTTCAGATGGGATCGAGGTGCAAGAAAACTGTGATTGCTGAGAGTGTCCGAGAATCACTGCATAGTTGGTGCAAGAGAGTGAGGGAGAGGGCCAAACGCGACGCTTTGCATTCAGTTACTACAAGGTCTATATGTTCCCTCGAGTCAATAATGGATGAGAGGGACGAAATCATCACTGTCGGATCTGGTACTTTATCAAGGTGTTCTTCCGCGGGCACACTAGACCACATTGAAGTAAATGTACCTTCAGATGAACTGGGAACCTATTTTGAGCCTTCAGATCCACACCAGCGTGAATTTTCCTTTCGGATAATACAAAATCCATCCGAGCCTTTTAGCAACAGTTCATCAGAACCACTCGTTGATGGTGTAGAAGATAATGTGGATGATGGAGAAATCAGCAAAGCCATGACTCTTATGGAGCTATTTCAAAAAACAAATTAACTACCTCCGATTTCAGAAGTGATGTATTTTCCAGATTTCCTGTAACATGGGATGAACTCAATATCGATTTATACCATGGAAGGTTTAGTTCAACCACCTGTTCTATTGTGGGATTTAAAATGATTGTGAAGATCAGCTGAAGCATATAATACTGAGCATATAAATTGCCTCTTTTCCTTTTTTGGTGTGTGGGATACTGCTTCATATAGATTTACATAGGACTTTTGCATGCTTTGTTGTGTGATATATGCTCAACTAAAATTTCATATCAACTCCTAGGAGAAGACTTTGATTCTGCTTAAGTTGGTGAATGTTACCCTCGTCGGTATCAACTGTGAGTAGGAGTAGGAATTTTCGACACGACACGAAGTTAGTGGGTTAGGATCGGCTATTTTTAACACAGAACACGAATGTGACACGATAACAAGTCAGGTTAGGGTTGAGAGAATTCTGACGCGAATTTTGACAAGAATGCCCACCGTAGGTTTGGGAGATGGGTTTCGTTTCGGGTCTCGTTTCCAACAAAATACTACTATTCGAACCAGTAGGGGATGAACATGATGTCAAGACAAAAATTGTTATCTAAAACATGCTGCTCCTTTCCCCACCTTCTTTCTGGGTTGGAGAAAAGGGCCCTTAACCAATCCATTTGATTGTGTGGAATAAAATAGTCCTGCTTTTATCTTGTGCCCATATTATCAATTGAAACAGGTTGTAGAAGTTAAACTCAATCACCAACTAGTTTTTTTTTTTTGGTAATGTAGGGAGTCTCAGGTCAGCTTGCGCGCACCTCGGACTAATTCCTACAGTCCCTCCCAAAGCCGTTTTACACGCTTACGCGTGAGGTGGCCCTAAGAATTGTTAGAAAAAAGAATCGAACCTAAGAACTCCTTGGGTTATCACCAACTAGTTTATTTGCCCTCTAGTTATTGAAAACAAAACTACATATCCCCACTTTCATCATTCTCATGTATGATGGGCAAATCACCCCTTACCATATACCTGAGATATACAGAAGGAAAACCATATAGAAAACTAAAACCAGCTCTCTTGAGCAAAATCAAATTACTCCATAAAAGCATACCAATTATCAATAATGTCTCCAAAATACACTAAACCAACCAACAAAACGAGAGAGACAGAGAGAGAGGGAGAGAGAGAGAGCTGCATGCATGAAACATCAACCATTTTATAAGGCTACTACTAGTAATTACGCAGTGAGCTCCTCTTCCTTGTGTGTCTCAATTGTAACATCACCCTGAGGATAAGCAACACAAGTGAGGACCCACCCTGCATCTATCTGCTCATCATCAAGGAAACTCTGATCGGACTGGTCCACCTTCCCTTTCACCACTTTCCCTGCGCAAGAGGAGCATGAGCCGGCACGGCACGAGTACGGGAGATCGATCCCCACCTCCTCGGCGTGGTCGAGAATGTACACGTCGTCCGGGCACTCGAACTCCTGCGGCCCCTCCGGAGTGAGGAGCGTGATCTTGTGCACAGCCATGGTTGCTATCAGGCTACCTCTGGTGGAGTACTTGACTCCCAACAGAGGACCCATGTTCAGGTTGGGCAGAGACCGGAGGCTCGTCACCGCCTGCTGCTGCTGCTGCTGCCGCCGCAGGAAGGCGGAGGTGCTGACCGTGATGCCGGAGAGTGCAGCCATTGTTGCCATTATTTTCAAGTGCGAGAAAGAGAGGAGAGAGAGAGAGAGAGAGGAAGCTCAAAGGTAGAGAGTTGGAGAGACAAATGTTTGGTTTTGGAGAGGGGCTTGTGGAAATAGTGTGGCTTGGGGGAGAGGGGGAATGCTATCCTCCACGTGTCAGCTTGGCGTGGCTCACTCTATCATTTTATTATCACCACAGAGGGGTTCACCAGTTATACTCGTGATCGTGGTTGGTGCAATCCTCTCTTCTTTGAATTTTAGCCTTTCATTCGAGGGGATGGGTTCTACTAACTTCTACGTATTTCTCCAAGGCATCACAGGGTTAGAATAAACTGCTCTCAATTTGCAACCCCGTGACTTAAAAACCACAATGGGAATAGTGGAAAAAACAAACACCACGAAAAATGCCTCCACTAAGTTGCGAACATGTCAGTTCCCTAAGAAACAAAAAAGAGATCCCGGTAGAGCATAAAAAATACGACGTTTTGACACACACCCCGTCCTTCCTCAACCAGAAGTTCACATAACACTTCTCATATATCCGTGGAATCGCACAGCCGACAAATGTGCATGTGTATGTAAGAAAGAGATTCTAAGGACTCCCAAACAGTAAAAATGCAACTCAGTAGTAGGAGCATTTTGTCATTGCACATGTTCACCGACACAAAATACATTTCCCAGGAACGTTCCCTAAAAGTTTCTTCTGCCAAAAGCTTACATATATATATATTGCAAAACTGAAACAAAAGCGAACATAGGAGAGAAGCCGCTACAAGGGGCATCATAGAGAAGAGGACAACAATAAGTACATAAACCAACCGGGTCATGTTTCAATCTAAGTTAATAAAAAATGGAAAGGCTTTCCACTAATATCCCGGGACAAAAGGGGTAAAATCTCGGGGCTGCTCCGTATCTAAGACTCACATGCCATCAAACTAGGTGATTTCCATGTGTAGACATCATTGGTTCCCCGCGCGCGTGTCCAAAGGCTTCCTCTCGCTCATTCTCAACAATCATGGTATTGAAAGCTTAGCCAAGTGCCCTAATCACACTTGATGTTACGGTAGATCCTTCTTACGAACAAATTGGAACCCAAATAACCAACAGCTCCTGAAATATTTAGAAAGGTCGGCCAGAAGTTATTTACATATGAAGAGCGATAAATACATTATGAAAATAACTCAAGCAAAGGTCCCTGCAAACCCTAGTATGCCCCAGATACTACTGGACTTGTGGCAGTCAAACCCTCAATTTCGTTCAAAGTACAAAAAATAAAAATCCAAATTCATTAAAGAATAGATTTCAAGAGGAAAACAGATGGCCTCTTTAAGTACAAATCGAGCCAATCAAAATTCTGACCTGATTCAACTGGTCCACTAATTCCACTAAATACCAAGCAAAGTATACATATTGGAGTTCTCTTTCGAAAGGATTTCAAATCGAATATCACATTCCCTAATACGGTTACCATTGTTCCATAGAAACGTGCTTCAAAATGGTATAAAGCTTTGGGATGTAGAAAATATCCTTTACATGAATTAGAAGAAGCAACAATAACAAGGTGCAGTAAGGCAAAATTTGGAATGGAAGTAGTTCAACTCACCACAGAGAATTCCTAACCCAAGGCAAAACATGAGAGTGTATCCAAAATAGAAGCTGGTCTGGAAGAAGCCTGACATCTTAGTCTTCACAGAGTAGTAATATATTGAATACAAGTACACATAGACAGCCGTGGAGGCAGCAGAGAAAAATGAAGTCCACTGCCAGTGATAGTTCTCAGCATTTAGCAAGAAATATGTCCCAACAATTGTAACGCAGACCGTTACAATCAAGAGAATCACAAAAACCAGCAGCATAAATCCATAGACATAGTACACCTGTCAAGTGTAAGATAAAAAAAGTGTCATTGAACTTTGACCAGGCATTTGATTAAGAAGGTTTTTTTTTTTCCATTTATTTAGAGAAATGATAGAGGTACCGACCAAGGGGAGGGATTTCGTACCGACCGCCACCGGCGGGCCATTTCCGGCCACCGGATGGCCGATCCGAGCCATCCAAAAATTCTAAAAAAGAAAACTGAGGGGCCCTACGCGAGAATCAATGGCATCCGAGGTGTGTAGGTACTTGATCCGAGCACCCCTTTTTCGTATGTATATGTATATACACAAAAAATGGGTGCTCGGATTAAGCATCCTGCACACCTCGGATGTCGTTGATTCTCGCGTAAGACCCCTCGGTTTTTTTTTTTAGAATTTTTGGACGGCTCGGATCGGCTGTCCGGTGGCCGGAGACGGCCCACCGGCGGCCGTCGGTACGAAATCCCTCCCCCCCTATCGGTACATATAGCAACACTCGCAAGTTATTTATCCCTTCAAAAGTGCAAATGAATACAAATTGAAACTACATTTTACCATAAAACATCATGAAGCAGAATAAATGAAACTATCGACCATTCAAACAGAACTGAACTAGAGCAAATATAATCGACGAAAGGGTTGGAACTTGGAGCTGTCAAATTGTTCAGCCACCACGTGCTTACATTGTCCTTGAAAGATTCATTTCATGCAATGATGTCATTTTGTTTCTATAAAACTGAGTACCATAAAGACACCTGATCTAAAGTCTTCAATCCAGATAATCTCGTATGACCCCTAAATAACTAGACTGAACACACAATTCCAAGAAATTACAGCACTCAGAAATTTGAATCATGTAAATCATAGGATGACTTCCATGGGTACTGGCATTTTAACTATTTGTTTATGCAAGGCGAAGGACAACCAAGCATTAGTATGAAAGCCTTTCAAACATGAAAATCAAGTTGTCACATTTACCTTGTAATTCCAGAAGGATGTGAAAACAAAATACATCTCAATGAATATGCTGCCAAACGGTAGTAGCCCTCCCATCAAAGAAACTACAGATGGTGTAAGGTACCATTTCTTCTCTGGGATTGGACGAGGAATGGTCTTCACACGGCATGGATTGTTTGGGGCACCACTGCAGTTTCTTCCCACGACGGTACCAAGAAGTGCAAGGGGAAAAGAGATGAAAGCCCAAATAAGGAAAACAACCACGATCGTGCCAAAAGGAATAGCGGCTAGCGATCCATAGAATATAGCAATTGTATTCAAAATGAAACCAATCCCAAAGCACATAAATGGGAAAAGTGATGCACTGAGGACCATTGATTTTATCCAGTTTTTACCTGATAAGAAGAGGACATAAATAATGTAGTAAAACTGTAAAAGCATCAAAGAGAAGCTCTGCATTTCAATGGTGCTATACAGAAAATCAAATGCGCATAACATCTAAGGCAAATACAGCACTAGCTGGATATTGAGCATACCTCCGTTGCGTGAATACATTCCACCACTTACGTAACCCGATATAAATGATGTCAAAGCATAGCATAGTATGAAGGTTGTCACTATGGCTCCTCTCCTAAAGAAGATAAGCAGAAGTATAAGTACCAATATGAAGCCACTGCTTGGAATAAATAAATAAAAAAACTCTCAAGAACGAGAATAGAAAAGGGAATAGGTCTATCCTGACAAGCAACTCAAAATCAAATGACAAACAAATTATGAATGTAGAGAACAAACATCACCATTACCCTGGGACAAGGAACCAAATTTACACACAACGAGACGTGAATGGGGTGATCAATAAGGCAACCAACAGAAATGATCTATGGCTTGATGACAAACACGATATTTCAAGGCTAACAAATTCATTTGCAACATACCCTATGTACAAGGTTCCAACAATTGCAACCAAGATGACAAGGAGAACAAGCAACGCCAACTGAGCACCCGTCCCAACAACAGCAGAAAGTAAAACTAGATTGCGAGGAGGCCGAAAAACATCCCCATGGACGAGCTTCCAACCAGACTCCTCACTTACATCTCTTTCCTGAAAATGAGGTCATAAAATTTCAACCAATTATGGGTTGTCACAAGATATTAACATCTCTTATTCCAATTGAAATGTAGGCAATAGGCCCATTCTAAGGGGAAAAACAGCAGATCCAGGGGGGGAAACGGTCAGTAGGGAAAACAACAGAACATAAATAGACAGTAACATTCAATTGGGAACAAAGCAAATACATTTGTTTGAGAGCATTACCAAAGACTCCAAATCATCATCCTCCCGAGCATATTTCGCGTAGTCATTCCTAAGCGTTCGCATTAGTATCATTGACACCAGACCAGTTAGAAAGATAACCATCATGAACGAATTAAAAATGGAGAACCAGTGTATCTGCATTGTACAAATGAATCACAGTTAAGTTCTCGCGACCGGTTCATAAGTACCATAAACCAACTAAAAGTTCAAATCCCCTAACAACTTGGCCTAAATTATAATCTCCATTTCGTATCAACAAGCACCACAGTTGGCGAATTGCCAATGAACATACAAATGGAAGAACCAAGATTTAAAAGGCAAATAGCATCCACTATTTCACCTTCTTCCAACACGCCAGTAATAACCATCATTCCACCGTGGTAGGGCCGGGGAAACACAAGAAATTTACCTGATGCTCAAAGAAAGGGTAATCCAAGTAAACATTGAAACGGCGAGCAAAAGTGACATTAGTTTCGATCCATTTGACAGAATATGTCATGTGTAGCGTTGTCCCCACTTCCAATGGTTTAGGGCTCTCTTGAGTGAGATTAACATGAATGATCTGCTTAAAAGAAAATAATCAAAATCGAACACGCGAAGAGGCCATAAAAAATTCCACATGGTTAAGAATCCAGAACCTGATTCTTGTTGTATTTAACAAGGATGTTCTTATGTGTGTAAAGCACGTGCTTCTTGTTATCACTATTCTTGTCAGGATGTAGCTCACCAACAAAACCTACAAGAATGGTAAGATGATGCATTAAAGCAATAGGTATCATTTTACCGTCTAAAAAGCTACAAATCAAAAGACACTGTTTCATTTTCCAACCTCAAAGTATTACACAATCCTCATTTTGGCCTTTAAACTTCACTTCTTTTTTTGCGACCATAAAATTTGAGCTTAACTCTGCGATCTTAATTCTTAACTTCCAATTTTCAATGTGGCGTGGTTATTTCCGTTATAAGGAAAGACAATATGGTTAAAGGACAAAATGAAAAAATCTCAAGTTTAGTGACCAAAATGAGAAAAGGTTTAAGGTGCAAAGTGTAATTTTTCATAGTTACAAGAAAAAGGTTAAATACAAAACAAAAAGTAAAACAACACGTACCCCATAGAGGTAGATCATCTGAACTTGTAATCAGCAACCAGAGACCAAGAAAAACAAGATCAGAAAAAAAAGGCAACAAAAATTAGGATAAAACTTAAAGAAACTATATAAAAAATTGCAACACAGAAAATAAACATCCACACCAAATAAAAAGGCTATGTAATCATGTTCCCCCAAACCGTATTTCGTATGGAGCCACATAATTGGAATTATACAAGTGTCAGTGCCCATCGCAATATCAAGGATCCTTACTGGTGCTCAAGGCATCCAATGCAAAAGTCAAGAGGAAAGAGTAAAAATCAGAAAGTTGAAAAAGCGAAAAGAAAAGGGACATATTCTCGAGCCTGCTAGAACTCCACGAAATACTCCTGTCCAGTACAACACTTGACAGGCTTCAATTTGTTTAAGTATTTCACTATTTCTTGTCTCTAATCATGTTTCTAAGCTAAATAGACAAAGCTACAGGTGGTTGATGAATAAAATGAATGTTCATTTATTACGCTGTTATGTTAAGAAACCATACCAACAAAGAGGATATTACTACTTTTTAATGATGACCATCACCGTAGTAGCATTTAATTACCACAATCACTATAATCATAAGTAGCAATTTATGCAGATGAAATTCTGATAAGCAAGGCGACATGTGCCGTATGGCCAAAGCATTGTTCAGGCCATATATGCTGGAACTGAGGTCATCACGGATCATGGTAGAAATTGCTTAATATTATTTCAATTTCCATTTTCCATATAATAACTAACATTATTCTGTTCCAAACAACAAAGTAGCACATCAAGGATACAAGCACAACCAAGTTTCTACACTAGTGACGTAGGATTACAGTGAAAAGTTGCAACTGTCTAGTGTCTATGAATTCTCAGCAAAGATGATGCACTCTCTTCCCAAGCCAGGCAATTCAGAATCTTCCGAAACAAATTTGATTCCAATTTCCTTTTGAGAACCCCAAGGTTCAAATTTTTACTGCATTTTCAAATCCATTCATCCATCATCAGACCAGTAGCAAAAAGAAGATGATAGCAACTACATACCCATGAAAAATTCGAACCAATAACTACTCTCAACAGCATCCTTAAATTGTTTCACCTTTGCTTCATCAAGTTCGATATCGCAAATGGAGTTCTTATCCACATTTTCTGCCAAACAAAGCCAAAGTTTGCCACTATTTTCAGTTAAACACAATAAACTAACCACTCAAAAGATTATGGAAGACACTTTGTTTTGTTAAGTGTGTAGCAGAAGATGCACATACTTCGGAATTTTATGTCGATCTGACTATCAATGAGTTCATTGCCACCGAGAACCTCACCAAGACCACCCCACTTGTGAGCCGCATTGCTAGATTGATGACAAAATGGAAGGCTATAATAGTTGTATGTTTCTTGTGGATTATTGTAAGGACCAACCTTATTTACCCATAGGGTAACAGGGTCGTCCTGTTGATACTACAGAAAGGAACAAAATGGTGTCAGACAACTGCATCTTGCGACAAGAAATGTGAATAGCAAACAGAAAGGAACCAGTTTGACCTATTTCTGGAGAAAATAGATAGATTGCAATGAATGGCACTTAGCTTAGGGCCTTAGACCATCTCTAACCTTGAGCAATATTGGGCACAGGTGACAAGTGCGATGTGCCGTGGTAAAGCTTATGTTGGTATGTCTATTCGAACGTTCAACAAGCATAAGTGATATGGAAGTTAACTTGAGCAGCAATACAATCGAGTTGAGAAGGTTTATTTTCATCATATCACAGTCTTACCACTATTCGATCCCACTAAACCATGGCTGACGAGAGCAAGGTCTCATCAACGAATGATGTGGAGGAATAAACTGAAAATCTATCAACTAGTATGCAAAATTGGCCGGCCACCAGCCTGGACTTCAATTACCTAGGCATGAACCTTTAACTGGGGTTTGGGTTATGCTTGGGTTCAGCTAGGAGTGGGCACAGGTCGACACAGTCTTGGCCTGGTTCACAGGCTGTCGGAACATTTTTACAACCCTAACATATACAAATCGAACAAAAACTAAAATAAGAAACAACGAAGTAAAGAGAGATCGTATTCAGACATAGTGCCGAGGAGCAAATTATGGAAGGGGTTGTGACGCAATTGCCACTGTTAGAAAATAAAATGAATAGAAGAAAGCAAAAATACAAAGCCAACGCTATGGTGCAATTGCCATGCATGGGAACCTTTTGTGCCAATTATTTTTATAATAACTAGAATTATTAAAACCATGCAGAGAAAAAGATGGCTACTATTCTCACAGATTCGTTCTATAGATCTATTGGGTCGCTTGTTTTATAGCGCCCTTGGAACATTATGGGTTGACTAAGTTGTCAAGTATCATAATATGCTATCCTGAGCTCATACTTTTGTTCTGAAAAAATTTTAATTAATGAGCAAATTATGGAAGGGGTGAAGCCTGATTTAAGAAGAAAACAAAGAGGTACTTCTCCCTTTCATCACTCCTTTCTTGTACCGAATGAGATTAATGTCCAAGGGGTTCATACCTTTGGGGACAACCAGAAAAGGAAAGCATTACCAGGCTAAGAGTTTCAACGGAGACATAAGGATTGGATTGCCCAAATGTTATTGCTTCCCATGGAGGAATTAATATAGGCAGATAGCTTCCTTGCTTGCCACACGGCTTTCCAACCATATATGACGAGCAGTCCTACTAGCAACTGCCGGGCTTACCGGGGTCTAGGAACCTGGAACCTGCTTCCCAAAAAGAAGGGATGCTTTCGCTGACCATGTCTAATGTATTCAAAACAGAAAAGAACAGAGATTTAAGTCCCCTTTTCTAAGATGAAGTCAAATTTCCCCTCGTATTAACTATTTAAGCAGGCTCATGTATTCAGCGGCTCTTCTCCTTCTTTGACTACTGTCAATCCTATATCTTCCTTCTCCTCCTAAACTCCCAAAGTCAGTATCAAGGAGTTCCTTTCCAATATCAGCTGTGTTTTAAAAAGTGAGGGTCGGCACAGGCTAAAGCATTAGGGGAGGTGAAGCACCTCTGTAGCACCTCAAAATCCTTGAGCCGAAGTGCCTCTGTAGCATATCAGACATTGCTTCAACTGTGAAGTCATTGGGATTCGTATCTCATCAACGAATTTCTGATTAAATGATCAGTACTTATTACTCCCTCCGTCCCAAATTGTTTGTCCGGTCCGCAAAACGATAACTTAAAAATAATGCAATTTTTTCAAGAAAAAATTTAAACTTTTTTCACAAATTAAAAATACTCATTGATATCTAGTAAGTTGTTGAAAAACTCTTAATTTTTTCTTGCAAAAATTGTATTATTTTTATCACTCCGTTTTGCAGACCGGACAAATATTTTGGGACGGAGGGAGTACTTATTAGTATGTAAACATATCGTTTATTTGCTTGTTACATCAAAACATATGGTCGGCTGCGTGTAAGATCTTGGCCCCGCTAAACCCAAATCAAAGCGCCGCCCTCGCATATCATCAGCACAAAAAAATCGAGCAAGCTCCACCACTCTAAAGGAAATAAACTACCACTCTACCCACCCCACTGTCATGCATATACCATAGGCCCATAGATAACACTCACCAACCAATTAATTCAGTACTTCTCTCTAATCTCGCTTGTACACAACCCTCCATACAACAAATTATTCCGTACCCTGGGGCAGGCCCCTTCAATACCACACATCGGAGTGGGGCCTACACCCATTATCTCCACAGTCCAGTGTTCTAAGAGTCGATAGGCGCTCTTTGGGTGGAAGAGGGGCGCCCAACTCCCTAGGTGGTGGCTGACTAGTCGGCGCCTAGGCTAATTTTTATCTAGGCGTTGGACCCCCGCCTAGAGCCTAGGCACCAACTAGTCCGACCGATTTTTAGAACAGAGCTCCACACCAATTTGTGGTTGAAAAGGGCCGCACCGAATAATTTCTCCCTCTGGAAAGGCCCAAGATCTAAACCCCAAAAACGAAGTATTTCCATAACAAATAAACCGTTATGTACTACAAAATTAAAGCAGTTTATAGAGCGCAATTGCAAAGAAATGAACATCAACACACGTAGATCTGAATACATATTACATAACGCGAATACAATCAGCCGTGTTGGGATCTGAGAGCTTAAATGTTAAATTAGAACCATAAACGCAGCTGAAATTAGTGATTTTTCTCAAAACCTATTACGTATTACGCAACGCATACCTTGTGATCGTGCTCCGAAGCGAACGCCAAGGAGACGATGAGGAGGGCGGTGAAGGCGAAGGAGGGGAGGGATCCGACGGTGAGACGCATCGAGATCGCCGGCATTTCGGATCTAACTGTGAGGAAGAGTCGGATAGAGAGAGAGAGAGATAGAAGTCAGAGGCTTGTGTGTTATTGATTGCCTTCGCTTCTGGCTTTTGTTTCTTCCTTCCGGAGTGTTCAAATAGAGACAGACTGTACGAGCTCGTGTTTGCGAATTTTAGGTTAAAATAGACCGCTGGGTGTGCATATTGTAACGGAGAATAATGTCTTGTGTATATTGGAACAGTTAATTTTTTTCCTTTCAAAAAAAACTGTCTCTCTTTATTAAAAACACAAACGACCCAGATGGTGTTCGACTTAGTTTACGCGTACCTCAACTAATTTATCATCCATCAACATCAATGGAGGCCCCCTTCAAAATCGGAGCCGCTGGACTTTGGGTTTTATTTCCTCGCTCACCAACATGTTTCGAACTTGAGAGCTTGAAATCTTAGGATTATGGTCCATTTCTCATTAGGAAAAGAAAATGCGATCTTGACGGATCCGGAAAGGAAGGAGTGGTAATTTGTTCACACACCCAAAAATCCAAAAAGTACATAAAGGTTGCCCCCATGTGGGAGTTTTATTTTGATGATCTGACTCATTCATTTTGTAAATGTGTATGCTATAATTGCACTGTACTGTGTTAAAAATGACGACCTTTTGAAGCATCCCAAGCCCTTCCTTGACCGATACATCGCATAACAACCTTTCTCGCACATGACATCCATGTAATCGCGTAAGAGAGAGCGAGAGAGCGAGAGAGCGAGAGATTTTCAAACCAAATGCAACTTGAAGGTAAAAGCATTTTCTTATTGCACATGTTCACTACCACAAATTACATTTCTCAATATCATTCCCTCAAGCTTCTTCTGTCACATACATATAACAAAACTAAACAGAAGGTGTGAACACAGGAGAGAAGCCGTTATAAGGGACATGAATTGCATAGGGAAGAGGACGACGATAAGTACCGAGTACCAACTTGGTCAAGTTTTAAACAATCTCTGTAATCTAAATTATGTAATAAAAATAATAATGGCCTTCCACTTATATCCCAAGACAAAAGGGGGTAAAAATCTCGGGGCTTCTCCGTGTCTAAAGATTTGCATGCCCTCCTCAAACCTCCATACGTAGACATCAGTGGTTTCCCCGCAAGCGTTCAGAGGCTTCCTCTCGCTCATTCTCAACAATCACGTTGTTGAGGTTAGGCAAGTACCCTAATCACACTTGATGTTTTGGTAGATCCTTCTTACGAACAAATTGGAACCCAAATAACCAATAGCTCCTGAAACATAAAGAAAGGTTGACCAGAAGTTATAAACATAAGAAAGATTTGTACATAATATAAAAGATTGCCCAAGTACAGATGTGAACCAATCAAAATTCTGAGCCTAAATATCAAGATAAGAATTGATACTCATTTTCTTTTTTCGGAAAGATTTCAAATTGACAGCAAATCAAACATCACAACCCATGCTAGGATTATCAGTGTTCCATAGAAACTTGTAGTGAAATGGAAAAGCTTCGGGACTGTAGAAAATAATTCCATACAAGAAGTAGAAGTAGCAACAATTACAAGGTGGCAAACTTTGGCATGGAAGCTGTTAAACTCACCGCAGAGAATTCCTAACCCAAGGCAAAACATGAGAGTGTATCCAAAATAGAAGCTGGTCAGGAAGAAGCCCGACATCTTAGTCTTCACAGCGTAGTAATATATTGAATATAAGTATGCATATACAGCCGTTGAGGCAGCTGAGAAAAATGAAGTCCACTGCCAGGGATAGTTCTCAGCATTAAGCAAGAAATACGCCCCAACAATTGGAAGACAAGTGGTTTGGAACGTGTGTAGCAGAAAAGCACATACTTCGAAATTTTATGTCAATCTGACTATCAATGAGTTCATTCCCACCAAGAACTTCACCGAGACCACCCCATTTGTGAGCCGCATTGCTGGAGTGATGACAAAATGGAAGGCTGTAATAATTGTACGTCTCTTGTGGGTTATTATAAGGACCAACCTTATTTACCCATAGGGTAACAGGGTAGTCTGATTGATACTACAGGAAGGAAAAATATGTTGTCAGACAAGTGCATCTTGTGACAAGACATGTGAATAACAAACAGAAAGGCCCAAACAGTAACCGTATTCAAAGAGAAACACCCTTTTGTCAAGATATACAAAACTAATCACCTTGAACTTATTACCTAGCTGAAACAAAGGCCCAAACAAGTGGAATTTCTACCAACAATCCAACTCGTAAGTGAAATAAGACCCAGCAGCCTCGCCATCAAGACAACGTGGTCGGATATGTTGCATTTTTCAAATTAACGTCAGTTGTACTTCGCAGGCAGCAAAGAATTCACGCAATCCCTCAAGCTCTCAGGAAGCTATCACCCTCACTGGCATAGACGTGATTGTTTTAGGGCCGTGTTTCCTTTCAAATACCAGATCTCTCTCTTTCTATTTCAAACTCTATCCATCTCTTTCTCCCTATGTGAAAATTCTAGAACCAAATGGCGAGGACAAGCAACAAATACACATAAGCAAGCCGGTGGATAGGTTTTCAAGTCCCTCTTACTTCAATTCTTTCATTTACTTATGAGTTTAGTTAAATCTACAAAATTGGCGTTTGGCTTGATAGTTGGTTGCAGTTCAATTCAACAAAACTGAGTCATACATTGTTAACCTATTTTTTATTCTCTAGGTTTATGTGAACTTCGCATTCTACAGCATATAGATCTACGAGAGACCTGAACGTTAACGTTATGGTGCAATTGCCATGAATGGGAACCTCATTGTGCTAATTATACTTCATATTTTCAAAATAACTAGAATTACTAAAACCATGCCAAGCAAAAGGTGGTTAGTATTCTTGCAGATGTTTTGCTGTTCTACATATCTATTGGTTCACTAGTTCTATAGCCCTTCGAATATTATGGGCAGACTTAGGCGCTAGTTGAGGTGAAGTGCCTTTAGCAAATTAGTGTGAAAAGTCATTGGCATCTTTTTTAATCTTCGTATCCATCAAACAAAATTCGAACAATGATTATCAGTACTCCATATAAGACTTTGGCCCCATTTGAACCCAAATTCTGGTTTTTTTCTTGCATATATTATCAATACAAACAGCTCGTGCAAGCCACACTACTCTTAACCAGGGTTTCGAATCCATACCATACCGGACAGCAAGTACGGATTCTGATCAAATCGGGTACCCTATAACTCTAATTCCGCTGCGGCTCAAATACCGGTTGGTACTAGACTATTGTTAATCTCAATTTTAATACATGTTTTATCCTAAATTTTCTAACATGGGAAAATGACATTAATAAATAATGATAAATCCAAAATGGTAACCGGTATTTCACCGGTACATATGGGTACCCAGTAGGAAATCGGTCTCCTATCCAGTGCATTATTCAAAACCTTGCTCTTAACGCGATAAACTACCACATTACCCACCCCACTATCATGCTTACATAATCGGGCCATAAACTAAAAATCACAAGCCCACTAATGCATTAAAAGAAGCCCCATTTACTTCACTGGTGTACTCTAATTTAGCTTGTATGCAACCGTAACACAGAAGGGCCAAGATCTAAACCCCAAGCCCTTAACACTAGCAAATTTAAAGCAGTTTTACAGAGCAATCACAACAATTGAATATCAACATATACAGTCAGATCTGAATGTAGATTATATAATGCGAATACAAACTGAAATGTAGAGATATGAGAACCTAAACGTTCGGAACCCACCCCCCCCCCCCCCCCCCCCCCCCCCCCCCCCCCCCCAAAAAAAAAAAAATGCAGCTGAAATCAATTAGCTTTTTTAATAAACACGTAATGCGTTACGTATACCTTGTGATCGTACTCGGAAGCAAACGCCGGCGAGATGATGAGAAATGCGATGACGGCGATGAAGGGGAAGGATCCGACGGTGCGCCGCATCGGATCTAACTGGGGAGAAGAGAAGGAGAGAGAGAGAAGTCCGAGGTGTGTTGATTACCTCTGCTTTTGCCTTCGGTTTAGAGAGAGAGAGAGAGAGACGTCACTGGAGGATTTTGTGATATTAATCACAAATTTTCCCCACGAGTCAAACATATGAACACTTAGGCCCATTTCTTTCAGTTTTTATTTTTATTTTTTTAAAAATGAATGTTTGAGTCAATTTACGAACATTTTGACTAATTTCAAAATGTTAAAGATAACGACGGGGCAAACCATCTAATGGTCTAAACGTTCAAGCGTAATCAATGATACAAGTCACAAGATGCTAAATTCTATTTGATGAATTGGGAAAGAAATTAATACTATTTCGTTCAATCACACCAAAACATACGTAAAATGTTACTCACCCTATGTGGGACCCGTATGGGAGTTTTATTTTGGTGATATGATTTGCTTCTTTTGTTAAACTTGTTTGTTTAACAACGAGAGCAATAATTAGCGCAATTGAATTTCGGTAAACACTTGATAAATCATTCAAGTCTTGGTCCTAAATTTGGGACTAAAATTTAGAGTCAAGATCGGTGTTATTTGATCAAATACTTATCCAATGCAAAATTAAGTGGATTTTTTTTTTTTTTTTACGACAACCACATGACATGAGTGACTTGGATCATCAAAGTGAGATCTAACTTAAACACCACACAAGTAATAGGTGTCAATATGTCACTCAAAAGAAATGCTGGAGAGGTATGAAACGATATATCTTAGGTAAATTACTGATGCACAAAACGTTACTTATTTTTCACAAGCTGTACATGAATATTACTAAAATTTGTTATTGTTATTTAAGTCAACAAGGTTAATTTAAGAAAAAAAACAAATAACTTTTTGTGACTTTCACGTTAATCAAAGATTAAAATCTTTCTAAACCCTCCTCCCTAAATTGCCGTCCCAATCAAAGTATATATATGCAATATAAAAGAATTGGGTTGGATTCCATGAACCAGATTCACTTGGACTATACGCATCAAAATCCTTCTTTGTACATATCTAGTTGGGCCTGGTGAGGCCTTTCCATTAACCCCACGGACCAGAATAGAAATAGGCCCATAGAAATACAGGCCTCTTTCCTTCTGATTTCCCTGTTCCCTTTCCCAGCTTCGGTGAAATAATATATGCTAAACTCATCTATCAATTAGGTGATTTGGATTGAAAATACAGAATATAGGGTTGGTTAAACGGACTCGGATTTGGTTCGACAAAGCTCAAGTTTCCGCAGCTTCTTTATCGAGACAAAATTACTCCTAACACCCAACATAGATAACGAGGTACTTGTTTCGGTCTCGACGCAAGTTGGGTAGGGCCCTTATATGTAATGCATGATGTGGTGTGAGAGACCGGCGGGACACTACTTTATCGTGGAGGTGACGGATATCATATCTGCACTTTTATATTTTATTTTTTTATTGCGATAAGAAACACTATAAAAACTCCTTTCCTCCCTCTTCACTTATCCTGTACAGAACTCAAGCGTGTGTGTGATTTCATTCTCTCTCTCTCTCTCTCAATTCGTAACTTTCCTTCGAAACAAATCTCTCCAAATTCACCTCAATGCCCTCATAACCCTCCTCAACTTTTTTTCCAAACTCCACAAACTCTGCCCCTTTTCGTACATCTCAACAAAACCCGTAGCTTTCAAACGCATCCCTTAACGATTCCACTGTCAAGACCGGTATAGTATTCGTTCCTGTTCCTCGTGGTACGGCTGAAGCTCCAAGGTGTGAATTGAATCTCAGTTATTAATACAATCATTACTTTGTTTTAATATCTGTGAATTGAAGCTCAATTTTGTAAACTTCGAAGCTAAATTTAGGGTTTTTATTTTTGTTTGGGTACAGGAATGGAGAAGTACGAGCTTGTGAAGGATATAGGGTCTGGGAATTTCGGAGTGGCGAGGCTTATGAGGAATAAGGAGACCAAAGAGCTTGTTGCCATGAAGTACATCGAAAGAGGCCTCAAGGTTCAATTGCAGATCTCACTCTTCACTCTTCAGTTTTTGTTTTTGTTTTTATTCTTTTGGTTTTGTTTTGTTATCGCTCGCTGTAGTTATTACAAGCCACGCATGCACTCAAAGATCACAGATTTGAAAGGAATTAGCTAATTTTTGCAGAATTTTAATTGTTGGATTTGGGTCTTTGACGAAACTTGAATTTGATTACATCAAATTTGTACCAAATCAGAGGAGAATTTGTTATTGTCTTTTTTAAAATCAAAATAAAACAAATTTGTTTTTGTCACCTTTTTTGCGAAATTTGGAGAATATAATTATGGAGTAGGGATTGGAATTGGGTTTTTGTTGGGTAATTTCAAAAAGATTTGTTGAGAAATAAAGCAGGGACTGGGTGCTTCATACTAAATGAAGCTTTTAACTAAACATTGTTTGTAGGCAAATCTTGTGAAAGAATTAAGCAAGGTGTGCAGATGGCCTTACATGTTGCTTTGTGCCATTTGAGCTTCATTCTGTTTTTTACTTGTGTGTGTGTGGCTGCAGATTGATGAGAATGTGGCAAGGGAGATCATAAACCACAGATCACTCCGTCATCCTAATATAATCCGATTCAAAGAGGCTAGTATTCGTGTTCCCTCTCGGATTTCGGATAATCTACATCATATGTCAGTGCAAGATAGAATTATTCATCTGTTTTGTTATTTGGATTTGTGCACACAGTTGGTTTTGACTCCAACCCATCTTGCTATTGTCATGGAGTATGCGGCGGGTGGGGAGCTATTCGAGCGAATCTGCAGTGCAGGAAGATTCAGCGAAGATGAGGTTTTTTAGCTAGATCCAGAATCCCAGTAGATTCCTTGGGCAATTTTATTGTTAATTTTACGTTTTGGTAATGTGCTTTGATGTGTTCTTGCTTTCTGAAATTTCAGGCTAGGTACTTCTTCCAGCAGCTTATTTCCGGAGTCAGCTACTGTCACTCCATGGTAAGAGAAATTTAGGTTATACACTTAAAACTAGGATTGCATGTGTAGCTTTTTGTCTGGCAGCGTAGCATATGATTGTTTTCCATTGTGCAGCAAATATGCCACAGAGATTTGAAGCTGGAAAACACGCTGTTGGATGGAAGCCCTGCACCACGGCTGAAAATTTGTGATTTTGGTTACTCCAAGGTTAATTACTAAATTGAGAACGGTCAGTTTGATTTGTGTACATCGACTGATTGTTGTTATACTTCTGTGTAGTCATCTCTACTGCATTCGAGACCCAAATCAACTGTCGGCACTCCTGCATATATCGCTCCAGAGGTTCTTTCTAGGAGAGAATATGATGGCAAGGTAATTTCTTATGATTACTGCAGCCACCATTTTCCATACGAGGCTTACGCCGCTTACCAGCCATGGACGATTAACTGTATTCTATTAGTTTTAACCGTATCCGTGCGGATAACTTGGCAACTACTGGGGTAATTTTGTCGGAAATCAGGACTCAATACAGTTGGTGATTTAGTATGTTTTAGCAGAACTGTCCGTGTTGTAACCAATCTTTTGGCTTTCTGAAAAAAAAAAAAAAAAACATGTGGGCAAAATTCCTTGGAGATGTTTATAGCGTAGCCCTCCTTTGCTTGGGACTAAGAGGAGCACTTACACCATGTTCTGTATTCTCGTTTGTTGGTGTAGAAAAGAAGTGTTCTTAGTAGAGGATATGAATATTTTGCTTTGTTTTTGTGCAGTTAGCGGATGTATGGTCGTGTGGGGTGACTCTATATGTAATGCTGGTGGGAGCATATCCTTTTGAAGATCAAGAAGACCCCAAGAACTTCAGAAAGACTATCCAAGTAAGCTTCCTGCCCTTTGGTATGTTGTTCCTTGTCACGTGGTGATTTCGTATCTCATAAGTTTTATGTCATTCTCTCCAGAGAATAATGGCTGTCAATTACAAGATCCCCGACTATGTCCATATATCTCAAGATTGTAGACATCTCCTGTCTCGTATATTTGTCGCTAATTCAGCCCGGGTATGTATGTTTGTTTATTGAAGCTCAATCAATAACTTGGTTTGTCAAGATATGGATGGCCCCAACCATGTTTGCATTGATATGTCTATTCCATAGCTTCCATTTTCCAATTAAAAGCAAGTGCATTTTGATCTCTCTCTTTTTTGTCTCTATCCCACAGACATTAGTTGAATTGTAGTAGCCTCAGAGGTCATAATCATTGCTATTACCTGCATTGCAATTTACAGGCAAGAAAAGGTTTTCTAGGCACATTATTAGGTTCTGCATAGAACTATAATTGGAGTGCATATAAGTCTTCAGGGATAACTAGGCCTGATGTCGCTGTCGCCTGCAAACCTGTGGTCCAACTAAGATGGGCTGTTTTCAATATAGACGTGAAGCCTGTGGTTATCTTGTCAGTGCCTTCATCCATGAATTTCATGCAGCTTTAAGCTGTTTCCATGGACTGGGGTGATGGGCATTGCTCCTTTATTTTGTGCTGTCTATAGAACACATTTGCAGTTCGGCCATATCATAATTTGTTTTCTACAACTCTAGCAAATACGATAGACTGGAAGAAGTATGGTTCTTAGTCCAACTCTTTTTTCTTTTTGAAATTGGAGGGCCAGTATTTCATGCAGCAACCAAAACCTAGATTTTACACTGTACCATTAGTGCATTAAATTAGGCCGTGTGAGGTTACGAGGCCCATAGTTGTTTCTCTTTCTAGGTGGTTTCGCTCAATGGGTTTTGTAACAAGATGAGGATGGGCATTTCCCCCACCTGCAAAATGACATCCTGCTCCTGTGATTGTTTGCGAATTCAAATGTGACCCTCATTTATACTCTCATCCCTCTGTAAATCAGCTCTGCATTTTTTTAGTGTTTCAGCTCCAGTGGGTTACTGCATACTTCTAAACCATGCTTGTTTTGCAGAGGATCACTATTAAGGAAATCAAAAGCCATCCATGGTTCCTGAAGAACTTGCCAAGGGAACTAACCGAACCAGCTCAAGCCATCTATTACAGGAAAGAAAATCCTAGCTTTTCCCTCCAAACAGTGGAGGACATCATGAAAATTGTTGAAGAGGCTAGAACTCCTCCTCCAGTCTCCCGCTCGATTGGAGGTTTTGGCTGGGGAGCGGAAGAAGATGAAGGAAAGGAGGAAGAAGAGGCAGAAGAAGCCGAGGAAGACGACGACGAAGATGAATACGATAAGAGAGTTAAGGAGGTACATGCAAGTGGAGAGTTTCATCTCACTTGACAGGATTGAATTCTCTGCTTTCCATGGTTGTGTAAAGTCAATACACTCGCTTAGAATATGGGCTTTAATAATATGCATGTAAATTTATAATGGTTTAAAGCCAAAGTTTGTGGATCTTGACTGAGTGTGAATGTCATGTGTGCTGTGTTGAATTTGGATTACGATGTGAGCAAAGAATGTGGATTTTAGTTAGGGAGGTTTTTCTCCTTGTGTATGGATGTCTACTTCAGAGTGGCACTATAACTAAAAATTTATACATTTTTTTAGTTCTTGGCTTGTTGTATACCTTTTCTTCTGAAGTGGGGTACTATTAATCATTTTTTTTTTATCGGCAAAAGTCAGTATTGTTAGAATTGTTAGATTAATATCTTTCAAAAATGAGTTGAACTCTTGATCTTTTGACAAACCGCTGAGGTCGTCGTACCAAAGCCTCTTGGGCCTTGGCTGGTGCTATTCAATCATGTGCCAACATTATATTTGAATATATGCACAACCAATTCAAGCCTGGATGACAGTGGATGTCTTCTCTGTGTTGGGTTGAGTTGTGAAAGGACTAAAAAGTGGAGGAAAATCGTCCGTAAAGGTGGACCAGGTGGGGGAAGTGGTTTTCAGCATAAGCAAATTAAAGAGGATATACTTTCCTTGACATTTTGGCTTTTGGGAAGCTTCCTTGTGGGTTCTGGTTCTTTGCAAACAAAACAAACAATCCTGATGGAGGTAACGAGGTATAATACTTGCACTTTCACTGTTTCTAAAAAAACAAAACAAAGAAAGATGAATTTAATAATGCTACTTGAGGTGAATTTTATAATCAATGCAATTTGGTTTTTTGACAATGCATAAAATAGCCTTTTGTCACCAACTTCTCCCATTTGGAAATAACAGTTTCTCTTTTCCCCATTGTTGTTTACCCTTGCCCTTCTTGACGAAACAGATTGATGAGTATACTTAGGGGCGGAGCCAGGATATGTAGGTAGTTGGGCCAAACTAAATAGAGGTATACCTCAGTTGTTTTTCTTTCAGTAAAGTTTTAATATATGCGGGGTTAAATATGTAAAATATCATGACAAATGAAGCTTATTGTATGAAAAAATTTAACTCATGGGGTCGGGTAACCCCATTTCTAATATGTCCCTCTGTCCTTGACTATACTGAAATACGTTAGCGTTGAAGTTAGGCGTGCATTGAAAGGCTGATGCCTGCGGAGTTTTGTAGCAGTAATCTAACAAACTAACATCCTACCGTGTGACAAAAAAGAATCAAGATATTGTCTCGGACTTCGATGAATGGCGAGAGAGTCACTAAATTGGAGATGTGAATGAACAATGGCTATATCAATAGCTATAGAACGTAATCAAAGGAGAATAATAGTGGTACAATCTGATACATTAAAAAAAAAAACTAAGTAAAAAAAATGGCTTGTACTACAAATATGAATCATTAACAATGCATCAGATCTTTACTTTTTTGATAAGGGAGTGAGGGAGCCAGTTTGGAAATACAATGATAGATATATAATATTATACCTGTACCAATTTATTGGTCACTTTTGCACAAGAATCTTTCACTAATGAAAAGTTTCTCTATTAGTTATTCCTTTCCAGTATTCCCTACATTTACACAAAATCATTAAATTAATTTTAAAAAAACATTAAATCAAGAAACACCAGTGTAGACTCAATCACTGTTTGCTTATATAAAATTTCAGGATGTCCAAGCATATTACGCTCGCCTCGACTAATATTTGTGAGAGCAATTTTGTTGTCGGCGAGTGAGAGCCCATTCAAAGCACTGTATGGACTAACTCCACATGCATTCGTAGAATTTGAGAGGATAGGTGGCCTTTGTACTTCCTAAACGAGATTCAAGTTTTTCATGGAGTTTTAGCTCTTAAAGAAATATATTCCAATCGAGATTCATCAAATAAGATTCATATTGAATATAAAATTCATTACAGATTTAAAGTTATAACTAGTTTTTTAATCCGGTTAGAATAGAACCGGGACAAATACATTAGGACGGAGGTATAGTATTTTTAATTTTGAACCAAAGACCTTAGAAGAAAATAAATCTTGATGTGTCACAACGTTTAGCACTAAACCAACACCTGGACATGATCCAATTGCTGTCAGTAATTAGGCCGGCAATGAAACCATCATGAAATTAAAGACCAGAGGAGCCATGTGTCGAAGTCATTATTCAGTGGTTCTGCCTAGGGGTGACAAACGGGCGGGTAAAAAATGTGTAACACACGCAATTGGTACAAGTTGCTGCTTTTGGTCAACTTTAGTCATCAATCCGGACCCCACACGTGGAAAAATTAGGAGGAGGCCCGTCAAGGGTCCGTCTTCATAAAATCGTCTAGTTTGTAAGACTCGCTAAGAGCTTCGAGAAGTATGGATGGTTATGCAATGAATTTGATTTTTCGCTGGATTAAGGTTCTCAACGAGTTTTATAAGTGAACTGTTTCGATTATGAAAACGGACCCTGCAAGAGCCCGTTCATAGGTCAACTGCACCATGCAGTAACCCAACTGCTGAGAAACCTTCTCCAATAATTATTAGGTGGTCTTGGACACTGTCACGTGGTGCCAAACCTCCTTCAACAGAAATCCATGTGGGATCAAGAAAGTATATAAATTAAACATGAATTTGTGTCGGAGAAGGAGGTTAGGGCTTTGCCACCCCTAGGCAGAACCACTGAATAATGACTTCGACACATGGCTCCTCTGGTCTTTAATTTCATGATGGTTTCATTGCCGACCTAATTACTGACAGCAATTGGATCATGTCCAGGTGTTGGTTAACGTTGTGACACATCAAGATTTATTTTCTCTTAAGGTCTTTGGTTCAAAATTAAAAATACTAACCTCCTTCTCCGAAATCCATGTGGGATCGAGAAAGTGTATAAATTAAACATGAATTTGTGTCGGAGAATGAGATTAGGGTTAAACATGAACTTCTGCCCAAGCCCTAATCTCCTTCTCCGACACAAATTCATGTTTAATTTATATACTTCCTCAATCCCACATGGATTTCTGTTGAAGGAGGTTTGGCACCACGTGACGATGTCTAAGACCACCTAATAATTATTGGAGAAGGTTTCTCAACAGTTGGGTTACTGCATGGTGCAGTTGACCTATGCACGGGCTCCTGCAGGGTCCGTTTTCATAATCTAAACAATTCACTTATAAAACTCGTTGAGAACCTTAATCCAGCGAAAAATCAAATTCATCGCATAACCATCCATACTTCTCGAAGCTCTTAGCAAGTCTTACCAAGTGGACGATTTAAATTATTATGAAGACGGAGGCCTCCTCCTAATTTTTCCATGTGTGGGGTCCGGATAGATGACTAATGTTGACCAAAAGCAGCAACTTGTACCAGTTGCGTGTGTTACACATTTTTTATGATTTTTTTGTTTTGTTTTGTTTGGATTATGAATTTTAGTCGGTTTATGGGGAGGGAAAATTTCAAAACACCCCCAATCTTTGCTCTAAATTTCAAATAGGCTCTCAACCTTTTAAAAAAATCAATTTTACTTCCAACGTATATTCCGTTAATCAAAACACCCCCTTCCATCCAAATGATTAACGGATTTCATTAAAGGCTCCGTTAAATAGTGTCCCGATCGAATTTCAATGATCCGAGCAGCTTAATGTGTTCAAAATATAATTTTAAAAGTACCCGTGAGAAATTAGCAAAAGAAATGACCGGAAAGGACTTCATTTGAACAGTTTTTAATTGAATAGTTCAATAAAAAAACTACTCAAATCAAACCCTTCCCTCTTTTTTTTTGTTGATTTCTCACAGGTACTCTTAAAATCACATTCTGAATGCATTGAACGGCTTGGATCATCAAAATTCTATCGGGAAAGGGGAGGTGCAGACCGATCCAAATTTGGTTCAAGTTAGGATGTCCAGATTTTGCTTTGGTCTGTATCTCCCCTTTTCCTATAGAATTTTGATGATCCGAGCCGCTCAATGTGTTCAAAACGTGATTTTAAGTGTATCCGTGAGAAATCAGAAAAAAATGACCGAAAAGGGCTTCATCTGAACAGTTTTTTATCGAATAGTTCCATAAAAAATTACTCAAATCAAGCTCTTCCCGATCATTTTTTTGTTGATTTCAAGTGGGTATTATTAAAATCACGTTATAATCACATTGAGCGACTCGGATCATCGAAATTCAATTGGGGAAAGGAGGTGCGGAGCGATCCGGATTTTGTTCAAGTCTGGACATCCAGATTTGCTTCGGTCCGCACCTCCCCTTTTTCGATCGAATTTCGATGATCCGAGCCGCTTAATGTGATTAGAATGTGATTTCAAGGATACCCGCAAGAAATCAGCAAAAAAAAATGATCCGGAAGGGCTTGATTTGAGCAATTTTTTATTGAACTGTTCAATAAAAAATTGTTCAGATGAAGCCCTTCTCGATCTTTTTTTTTTCAGATTTTTGGTGGGTACCCTTAAAATCACGTTTTGATCACATTGAGCGGCTCGGATCATCGAAATTCGATCGAAATGCTATTTAACAAGCCTTTTAACGAAATCCGTCATTCGGATGGAAGGGGGCATTTTGATTAATAGAAAATAACGTTATGAGTAAAATTGATTTTTTTAAAGGGATGAGAGTCTAATTGAAATTTAGAGTAAAGTTTGGGGGGTATTTTAAAATTTTCCGGATCGATGACTAATGTTGACCAAAAGCAGCAACTTGTACAAGTCGGTGTGTTACACAATATTTATGATTATTATATTTTGTTTGGATTATGAATTTAGTCGGTTTATGGGGATGAACAGCAATGAGAAAGACTGACAGACCCATAACATTTTTAACTGTTTTTTCCCAAGCCCATATCCCTATCCCATGATCTGAAAAATCAATAAATATTGTCTGGTATTGGAATTTTCATTGAGAGAGTATTGATTTGGATTGATCAAGAAAACTGAATTGATTTGGACCAGCAGCACATGGGAACCACAAATTGATGATGCATTTGTTTAATTGGCACTACTTGACTTGAATGACCCTGTAGCAGTAGGACATCCATGTGAGAGTTGCAAATTTGTAGGGGCAATTATATAATTGGGTCACTGTCATTGGATCCCTCCCCCCACCAGTACCACTCCCTAACTAAGTGGAAATACAAGTAGCAAGCAAGCAAAATTTAAGACGGAATCCTCATGCTTTTATGTCTCTTTCACACTCTAACCTATCTTTGCGACTGGTAAAGCAGGCTCCGTTCCGCTTAACTTTTATTAGTACTTTTTGTTTTTATTTAAATTTTTTTCGTGCTTAACTTTTATGAATTTAATTGAGTATTGATTTGGATTATTGATTCGTCTCGACAAGAGGATCGAAAAACTTGAAAAATATGACTTTTACCAAAATATTTTTAGAAATATGCAATTTTAAGTCGAAAAAGAAGCCAACTTTTTTGACTTTTTTTTTTTGCTGAAAAAAGTAATTTTCCAAAATATTTGGGTAAAAGTAAAAAAATATACTTTTCTGATTCATCTTCTTGGAATTTATAATCCACAAAAGTTTGGCGTAAAACTAAAAAACGCGAAAAAATTCAAATAAGGACAAAACTAACTTATTTGGCCTTTTGCTTAGCAGAACATGCTCTAAAGTCTAAAGAGTCCAAATCACATGTATTTTTGTATTGATGATAACCAATATTTTTCACAAGTACTACTATATATCACTACTTGTGAGGTTTGAAGGAGAGACGAAATTGGGTGTACGAGCATGGACGCCCGCCATTTAAGTTTATACACGCAACCTAAAAATGATTAATAACTTAAAATTTTATTTAAAAAAAAATCCTACACATATAGGAATGGTTGCGTAGGCCAATTCCAAAAAAATAAAAAATAAATCCAAATTAACTTGAAGAAATAGATTAATGCATGCAATATTTGAAGTTGTGCAGGGGTCCGGGCATCTTGCAGCACCCCTCCCCTCCCCTCGTGTCCGCCACTGCTACCATGCATCATGATTGATGGTATGGAATATGCGTAAAGTTAATATGGTAGGTGAGGAGTCGAGTCAATCAAAATTTTAGTTTGGAAATTTAGATGGATGGAGTCAAGCCTGCTGACTTTATTCATCATTCACATCGATTAATGATTTCAAACAAGGCTTACATCCTAGAGTTTCAACGAATATCAGAAAATTATCGACCATCGAAAATGCGTTAAAGCTTGACTTTTACCATAAAAAAAGGAAAAAGAAAAAAGGAAGAAGAAGTCCGATTGAGTTTTTATTAAGTAGTCAAGGTTAGATAGTTTGGTTGGTTTTACGACCTCAGGAGCAGATAAGAGAAATATAAAAACGAAAGTGTCGTAGGAAAATAATATTGCTAAATGAAAACGTCTCCACGAACCTCCAAGAATGACCAGGGCTTCTAGCTTAGTTGTTCGTATACCCGTATTTAGGTGCTGGAATGTTATGGATTCGAGCTGATAGATCTGCATCGATATCTATCGTTGTAATCTAAATTATCTAGTTAACGTATTAACATCCTACCGTTTGGAAATAAAAAATAAAAAATCCCTCAAAGAATAGGGTTAAGAAGAACACAAAATGCCACACACCACCTCCAGAAGTAAATTAGAACCCTTTTCATAATATCATTGCACATTAAGACCTAAGAAACGTACTTTCAAACAACTTTTTTCCACGTGTTTATGTGAGGTAAAGTGGTCCTGAGGACAAATCGCCATCGAGAAAAACTTGACCCTACGATCTTGATGTGGTAGCACTAAGCCCCACCTAGGCAAGTCGATGAACCACTGCCACAACCCCCTTGGTATATTGTTCGATTCTTGGAGAAAGAAGAGAGAAGAAAATAGCAAAATAAAGCATTGAGCACAGTATAATTTTCCTTGCCCTTTCCTCCTCAATTCTTTTCCTTTGCTTTTTCTAAGTTCCAAACAAAGCGTTAAATTCCACTCAGAGTTCCTTAAGAAACGCCTCATAAACGTTTCTGAATCGGTTCCCCTGGTTGAAGTCTATTTCCAAACAGTAATCCTAACAATTGTACAACGTAATTGAAAACCCAAAACAGTAATCCCTCAAATATTATTCTACTTAATTTTTTTTTTTTTTGAGAAAATCAACTCTCCCAGACCTAGTAACAATTCGTACAAATTGTTTGAAATCATGCATGATCTGAGTTCTTATCTCAAGCATTTTTATCATTTCATAGATAAGGCTGTCTCCTTCAGCAGTGCATGCAGTTTACGCGTCTCGACCAAAACCGATTCCCTATCAAAAAGAGCGGAAACAACCGCGACACCTTTCAGAGTCGGTACGCCAATTTCCATCACAGACCGTGCATTAGAAGCTCCAATGCCGCCTATTGCAACCACCGGTAACCTGGAAGACACGCATACGTCTTTTAACCCTCCTAACCCAACAGTAATGTTGTTCTCTTTTGTATTGGTCGGAAACACGCCGCCGCAACCGATGTAATCAGCACCGTCGATCCATGCTCGATGAGCTTGTTCCGGTGTCTTGCATGATAAGCCGATGATCTTTTCGGGCCCAAGAAGAGCGCGAGCAACTTTTGGAGGCATGTCGGACTGGCCAACGTGCACGCCATCAGCGTTGCAAGCTAGGGCGATATCAATCCTGTCGTTTATCAGGAGAGGGATGCCATGGAACCTGCAAATTTCGACGCACGCTCTGGCTGATTCGAGAAAATCACGCGTTTCAGCATCCTTTTCCCTTCAACAACAAAATGAAGACCGTCAATGATATAAAAAATGTAGTACCAATGTACTATGAACGGTTTCTCAGACAATTCACAAGGAAGGGACAACCTCAAATGCAACGGTACACAATAAAAGGCCTCAGCTTTTTTTCTTCACTAGGTACTCTGTGAAACCTCGTCGCATGTATACTAAACTAATCCATATTAGATGCAATTTACATAGGCAGAGCATCTAAACTTCAGGCGCATGTTGTCACAAGATTTTACATCATTTTTGACAGATATAGAGGCTGCAATCGGATCAAGGATTTGGGGAAAGAAAAGGAAATGAAAGAGTTAAAAGGATCTAGCACAGCCTTAAAGTGCTTTTAGATCTTTTATTCTATCTACAAATCATGACATGCAAAGAACCACCGGATTCAAAGAACAAAAAATAATAACAAATGCACTTCAAGAGCTACAACCTCAGCTGGATAATGGTGGCACCTCCTTCTATAGCAGCTTTGACAGCATCCCTAATCGAACGACCCCACTTTTTGTTCATCCCTGAATCAGTGACAGCATACAAGAAAAGATCATCTGGGTCAAAAGGCCTTGGTCTACATGAGTTGCGGACATCACTCTTAAGCTTAAGCAGATGGTCGAACGGACCCTGAAGTCCATTTCCAATGGCAATGTCCTTGCTGTAATCCAAGACAGTTTCAACATAGCGTTTGGCTACCTACAAGGAATCAGATAAAGACACATCAGGGAGAGATTCAGCTGGGGAAAAAGATTCACCAAACAAGCAACAAGATATCAGAACCATAACTCGATGAACCTTTTCATTCAATTGCAGCTTCTTCTTTTTTCACAAATCAGTCAACGGTTTTGTTTAGGTTCCACAAAGATGATATAGTGATATAAATGCTTACCCTAACAGCAGATAGCATTGAGGAACCTTTTGCAAGCTCAGCTGCTATACATGAAGCCAAAGTACAGCCAGTTCCATGAGTATTCCGCGTGGTTATCCGTGGTGAACGCAACTCATAGAAATTCTCTCCTACAACATCAAATCACGAAATCACATTAACAAAACACACTCTATTGATCCACACAATTAGAATCCAGAATCCTACATACGTCAGGCTTACCATCAAAGAAAATATCAACAGCATCAAATGAAGCAGCAAGGTCACCTCCTTTGATGAGTACATTTCTGAAAACAAACAGTAAACCTATTACAATCTTGAGTTTTTTACCATGTCCTCTGATCTATTAGATATACTAAAGCTGTAAATTCTGCTACTCCTTTTGGTCTTTAAAGGCTTATGTGCACAGTTACAACACAGTGCAACCAGTAGCAGAACGACCGATACTGTATGCAACTTACGAAAGGCTAGATTCCAGTGGGAATGTTTCTAATTACCAAATATCCAAGGAATGCAAAGTTATGCACTCTTTTCAGCCATCTCAACTAGCCTACATTCTTTGAGTTTTAATGCATTAACTTGGAGATAGGTTCAATTTTTGGTGACCCATATAAAAAAACCAAGACTCCTAAGGAAAGGGGCCAAGATAAGACGATGTGCAGGTAAGAAATTATGTCCCTGGACAGCTGGACTAGCCCCCATTGCTTGATGAGTGAAAGCACTTGGCTTATATTGTTAAATCCCTTCCTGGCAACGTGTTTCACAGTCATGTGCGCCCAACCCAAAGCAAATGATATTGCTATTGTTTGGGGCTGGGCATTACAGGCTTACAGCTTGGTACCAGAGCTGATACCCCAAAATTGTAGGGCAGGTGTAAATGAGGATGTGTGACCCACTGACCCTGCAGGGGAGTAGAGTGAGGACTCAAGTTCAAGACTCCTAGCGCTTGGGTCAAGATGGATGAGATGAGAAAAAGGTACAAAGTTTATGTACTTGTCCCACGTTGCTTAATGAGTGAAACCATTGATCTTACCCCTAAGGTGGCTATGCTGCTAAGCAGGCCCACAAAGAGGGCACTAAATGTCTAAAAAGACTACCACCACCAACTCTATGGAACACAAATCTCTGTGCAAATTTCAACTGCTGAGATTGGGAAGCTTTCGAGGGAGACCATAAATGCTGGGATGTCCTTATTCGATGAAGGCAAGTTTCTGTTGGACGGATTTGTGCATCAATTATTACTAAAATGACAAGTGTGTCCCCTTTCTTTTGTTTAAAGCGGATAAGACAAGTAGTTTTGTAGACTGGGCCAATAACATTGTGTTGACTAGCCGAATCAAAAAAAAAATTGTGTTGACTGCTAAGATTTTTGGAATAATTACCTATAGTCAATGCAAGTGTTTTTAAACTGAAAATTGTGGATGATTTTGTTAAAATGGAATAAACGTAACAACATCGAAAAAAGAATAAGAATGACCACATTCTTCTACAACGATCCAATAGTTGGGTGTAACAATTTCAAATGCATTTTCCAAGCACTAACCGCGGACCCATATCATGAATAGCTTTTGCAGCAGAACGCATGTTGTCAACTGTTGCCAACTGAACACCACCAAGTAAAGCAGCTGCTTCTTTTAAATTTGGGGTAACAATGTCAGCCATGGGCAGAAGATCCTCCCTGCATTCAGAAACCCAAAAAAGCAAAACATGAGATAGGATTCCTCACAAGAACACAAAGTAATAAAAACCAGAAAATATATCAGAAAGGTGCAAATCCTTGCACCTTGTCACCAGCCCGATTATAGGAAAGGTTGGCTGATATGATGTTTGCATAATTAGCCTTCAATGAAAGATTTATCCACAGACCACAATACAAACTTTAGGGTAGGCCCTAGGACTTTTTAAGATGGGCTTTGCCTATGAGTTTACTGAAACAAAATTCTGCTCCTCGACCAAAAAATACATAAATTGCTCTTCTTCTTGTCAAGGTGAACCCAGGCAGCAATTCATCAGGCAGGGATAGGTGGGACACGTCAAGGTGAAATAGTCTCATTAATGTTAACTCTGATAACCCTATGGTAATTCGTCGCAAGGCAAGGAGCGTACAACAAGCAAAGTGGACCATGGCTTGGGACCAACAGTGCAATGAAGCAGTTGCAACTTGTACCTTTGCTACACCTAAAAGAGGGCGAATTTTGCTGATGAACAAATAACTAAAGCATAACCGTAAAACATAAGACAACCAAAGAGTGGATAAAGGAACTGCATAAGATCGAATGTAGAGCTCTTTTAGGCATTAGTAGCCTGTATAAAAAGCTGCTTTGTAGTTGGCTTTCTAAATGGTCTACAAAATGTCAAAAACGATGGAGGAGAATGAATGTTACCACACCAAAAGCATATTTCTCTTCATGTCACTTTTCACCATCTATAATTATATGTTATGCTAGCACCAAAAATCCAAAATCCAAACGAATCGGTACTCAAACACAACTTAACTGAGAGGTGTCTATGTATCTCCTCAATTATCACTCTCTCTACCCTTTGATTTCCCACATTGTCTCCTACATGAGGTATTCATCACATGCATCGTGCAAGCAGGAGTCCATTTGAAAATATATCAGGACACAAGTCACATGAGACACGTCAACGATAAATGAAAGTATATTTATCTGTAGATATAGTGAACACTGCTTCATTTGTCACATTACAAATATAATTAAACTTTATCCTGTTTTCAGATTCTATGTTCTAGAAAAAAATGCGTGAACCAAAATATCTTAAGAACTTGGAAATCTTTTTCCAAAAGCCCATGCAGACAGTCCACTGGTAGAATAAGGCCCCACGCCTGAAGTTTTGGTATTTAGAATTCCTAGAGTTACAAAGACTGAAGAGAATTAAATCACTTTCCTTTTATTCTTCGATCCTTGTTCTTTCTTTTTTTCCAAACTTCGCATGTGGTCATATACATCTAAGTGATCGAAACTTATCTTCCATCAAGGAGCATCCGATGGCTGTGATAATTCAGTGTGGATACGATATCTCCTCACAAGTGTTTCCACTTTCTTAGTATGCAAGTGGCACGAATATGTACACCATCTTGCTGTGGGTCCAAAAGATACATCACACCAATGCTTCCTACTAGGGAAGTCTGAATTTCAAAAGGCCATCTTCTTATGCTTCCAGTTAGTTCATCTCTTACAAAAAGATAGACCTAGACAAACCCATCATATATCTACCGTCAACCTGTTTCCAAGCAAGATGGTCACTTGTAAAGTCTTTATTCTGTCAATGCTAATATATCTAAAAGTGCATCATTGCAATTGTAGTTGTGCCTCCATGAATACAGTAACTACTTTCTGCTAATCAAACTGGATGTCAAGGTGATTGTGCATTCTAAAAATTTAGTGTCCTGCACAATGGAGAGAATACATGTCTGCACAATGGAGAGAATACATGTCTACTTTTCATATTCAGAAACATACACAACGAAGCAATTATTTTTTAAAGTACGCAAAAAAACTACCTAACCATTACGCAAATCACAGTAAAAGTACTTCAGTATAAAAGCATACCGAAATCCAGCCAGAATCGAAGGACCAGCTAGTACATCGCCACTTGTAGATACCATGACAGGGTCAACGACCAAAGCTGCCTTCAAAGGTTCAACTTAGTCAACCCAAAAGATAGTAAGATACTACAATTGCAACCAGGAAAATAGTATTGTGGCCTACCTCGAACTGGGAACTGCTTAAGACTGTGATGAAAAACCTTGACTATGCCGAGGGAGGGAAGCATGCCTGTTTTTACCTAATACGATTCCAATATAACATTACAATAGATATATTTTGAACCAATATCACAAGATTCATTTCAAGGAGCCAAAATTTTTAAAAATGGATGGTGAAATCAAAGAAACACAAACAGTTTATCCAAAACTTAACTTAACCCAATTTTTTCAAGTAATGCAGTGACATTTTTTGAAATACAGGGAGAAGGAATGAGTTTGGGAGCAGTTTCCAGCTTTCCTCCAAGCTAACAATTATAACAATAGTTGCATTAGCAAAGTTTGAGCCTTTGAGGTTATATCTTGCTAGCAATCAATCTCGTGAACCTAACTTATCTGCCATAGATAGACATATCTCAACTCAATCTGATGTGTTTATGCTGACCCAGGTTCATTTAATACTTCTAACAAGGAAAGTGGTCCAATTTCCTTTTTCATTTAACGAAGCAAGTGGTCCACAATTCTTGACCGCTCCAAGAGCAAGAATGTTGTCTGCCACACTGTCCTGCAGCTTGCAGGTACTCTTTGAAAGGTTATGATTATCTGAGCAAATCCTTACATGAATTATTACTTAAATTTGTTAGGCAATGAGAACAACAAAGCTTTACTTTACATTGGGCCCAAGACCTGGGAAATGCGGGGGCCTGATACATTAGTCCTCTCCTCTCTACTTCTCCCCTTCACAGAGATGAAGGCAGCAAAATACCACCACCAACCTAAGTCACATGGTATGTGTGTGCATGAGCATGAGAAAATCTTTCAGAAACAGTACAAAATACTAATCTTCACAAGAGCAAGGATTGAGAGTGGGTGCGGAGTGACCTACGGGAGGATAATGACCTAGCTACCGACTATAATTGATGCGACCACAACGAGAAATAGGGAGTGCAAATTTACAAACCACTTGCCATGCGAAATGCACTTGCGTTACATAGCTTTTGTTTCAATTTCATTTTAGTGAGAAATCGATTCAAGAGACCTTAAATTTCTCACCACGTTCAGCAAATAGATACAAACACAAAAAACAACTACACACGCATACAAGTATGATAAGCAAGTTGCAAAAATGCTGAAAGGCTTACGATAGCACAAATCAAACAAAACTAAACAACATATCTGAGCCAACACACTTGACAATCATTAATACAGACTTACAACATCTACGTGCATGTCGGACAGTACAGATTTTAATTGCTCAGCAACAAAATCTTCTGGCACAATGTTCACACCCTGCAGAAAAAATTACAACTTTTGAACACAAAAACTACCTTCAACACGAAATACTACAATTTTCCAACTCTGAGTTCAAAACCATTAGACCTGAACTCCAACGGTGTTCTGCGCAGTGACGGCAGTGATCACTGTGGAACAGTACACTCCACGGGCGGCGCACGCCTTGAGATCGGCTTGAATTCCGGCCCCCGCTCCGGAATCAGACCCAGCAACGCTCAGAACATGTGGGATTCTCAACTTAGATTTACCATCCGAGGTTTCCACAATCAAGCCCTTGTCTTCTTGCATTGCAGCGGCAATGGGTGTTTGGGGAGCTCTGGAATTCGCAGGCGGATGGATCAAAACCCTATATGGGGAAAACCCTTTTGAGGGCACTTGGGTTGCGCCTGATAGCGCGGAATTCTGATACGAATGGATAGAAATCAGAGTTTTGGCGTAGGAAAATGAAAGATTGGAGAGAGACGGGATTGTGGTAGGGAGTGTACCTTGGGGAAGGAGGTGGAAGTTATTAGAGGGATTTGAGAGCAGCTGGGGTAAGCCATGCGAGAGGGAACGAGTGATTGCGGTTGGCGGGACAGAAGGGTCCTGTGGGTATACCACTGCGCCGCGTGAGGGTGTTCCGGTTTTGTAAAAAAAGAACTTTTTAAACAAGAAGGCAATTTCAAGCTCAGAAATTATGCATTTACGTAAATAATTTTTCTATCAATATGAATCTTGTTTGATAGATCTCATTAAGATCTTTTAAACGATGCAAAAAAAATTGAAAAAATATTTTTTATTTTCATTATATTTGAGTTTGAAATTACCTCCGTATGAAAAAAAATTAACTTTTTAAAAAACGGAACACCCTCTAAGCCGCCCGTTTCATCAACTTCTTAAAAAATAAATACTTATTTTAAAATATTTCAGTAAAAAAACATAAGAAAGGTCATTTCATAAAATTCAAATAAAATTTTATTTTATATTTTCAAATTTAAAAATAATATAAATGAAAAAAAAAAATCAATTTAGTTTGCACCGTATCAAATAAGATCCATATTAATAAGAAAATTATTTGCGTAAGCACATGATTTTTGAATTTGAAATTGTTTTCTTAAAAAATAAAGAGTTGTGTGCTATGAGTAACGAGCGCCGAGGTGGGAAATCGTACCAACGGCCGCGCCAGACCGTCTCCGGCCACTGGACGACCGATTCGAGAGGGTCTTCACGGGAATCAACGGCATCCAAGGTATGTAGGGTGCTTGATCCGAGCACCCCTTTTTCGTGTGAAATCATATACACGAAAAAGGGATGCTCGGATCAAGTACTTTACACACCTCGGATGCCGTTGATTCTTGAGAAGGCCCCCTCGGTTTTTTTTTTTTAGAATTTTTTGACGGTTCGGATCGGTCGTCCGGTGGCCGGAAACGGGCCGGCGCCCATTGCTACCTATATAAATTCTGAAAAAATAAGTACATTCTTTTTATTTTTGTGGAACAAGCATTATTATTAAACAAAAAATAAGTTCTTATTCACGTTCTGGAACAGGCCTTAACATAGTCGCTTAATTTGTTCAAAATATTTTTTATAAGAAGCAATTTAATCAAATATTAATAATGACTTGATCAGTGCTTTGCTCAAAGAATTCATCAAACTCTTATTGATATTCGGTAAAGTCTATTTTTTATGGGATCCTCAAAAATAGATTCTAATCATTGAGTGGCTCTAATTATTTTTATGAAACTTTGTGATGGGTCTCACCCAAAGCAATTTGCATTTTTTGTATGCATAGTTTTACAGTGTTCAGAAAATTGGAGGAGTAAAGTAGGAAATGTGTTGGGGTTTGCCGACCATAAGAGCCTTGTCTAGGGAGAAAAATCTAAACTGTTCATCTTACAGAGAGTTAGGTGCAGAAAATCAAGTTGATCGGTCACATGAAACTCAGCAAGCAAATCACAATTTCACAAGCAGGAAATAAATAACAAAAAAAATAAATACAAGAAATACACAACAGACTATTTTTAATTTGTTTTTACTAAGTTAATGTTCGATGTTAAGATGTATGGAGTCAACGACAGTGCGATTGGGCCAACGAGCACAACAATTTATGTGCCAACTTCGTTCGTCTTTATTTATTTGTTTTCTTTTTTGATTTTTCACGTCGAAAAAAAATTATCCAAATTTAAATTGACTTTGAAATATTTATTTAATGCCCCCTCTCTTATGCATCGGAGAGAGTGCACTTTCATCAAAAACCAAACAGTAAAGGGTACTCTTAAAAATTTCGAGCTTTTCAAAAATTTATCATTTTTGTCTCCAACTTAAAGATTGTACAAATAAATGGAATATTTAAATATTTATCCTCTTTTTCTATGTCATGTAAGAATTCATTTCCTCTTTTTTCGTGCTTATGATTTCATCCTTGCAATATGTAAATTACCTTTATTACCCTTTATTCTATTTTGTAATATATATAAGAGAGAGAGAGAGATAGAGGGGTACAGATGAATTTCACTCCGTTAATTTACGGCTACAACAGGGGGAAGAACAAATCATTATTTTCAAACTTCTAACATATCCCATTGATTGCTCAATTCTATTTTTGGTAGTAAATTGATCACTTTATCATTTCAAGTAGGCCAATACATATCATTTTTTGTGTTGATAATCAATCTTACATGACCAATATATGTCCCAAATAAGATGTTCAAAGCCTTGTTCATCATGAATTTTTCCTGTGAATCCATCGAGCAACATTAGATTTTGGTGGTAAATTACCCATGTTTGATAATTTACCTAGATCGAAGCAGAATTCATTATCAAGCTATTCTAAAATGCCCACAATCAAAAGAATACATTCTCTATTGCAATCTAAATAATGGACAACCAATTCCCTAAAACCATATGGACTTTATTTACCAATTTAAAAGCAAAAACATGGCTACATTACCATTAAAAAAAAAAAAACATGGCTAAATTACCATAACATTATATGGTTAAATTACCATGACGATTACAACATGGACACGATAAATATGAAAGCACAAGCAGTATCGGAAAAGCCCAATCAAAAGCCTTATAGAGCAAAACCTTCTTATTAGTAACATCAGCAACCATCATCCACTAATAAGATTTGCAAAACCCTAAAACTGAGGGCCATTCACGACCATCAAGAACAAATCAGTAGCAACAACAAATGGACCGAACAGATTAACCAACAACAGCATCAATATAGAGCCAACACAAACCTTAACTCTGAAATAAAATTGCAGCGTGGATGCCCAACTCAATTCGTGAGGCTTTATTGTTGAACTCCGATCTGTACGACAACGTTGGGAGTTTCGACGGCGACAGGCCATTGCATGGCTTGCTTGATTCGTTGGCTCTTCCTATAGTTTTCAAGGTCTCTGATAGGGATCTGAACTCCAACATGGCGGCTATTGATGGATGGCGGCGACTGTTGTCGGAGGACGAGTGGATCGCCGCCCATCGGAGGGAGGACTAATGAATGGCGGCGGCTGTGTGTTGTGGATGATGAGTGGAGGACTTCGGAGGATGAGAGAGAGAGAGAGAGAGAGAGAGAGAGAGAGAGAGAGAGAGAGAGAGAGAGAGAGATGTTCTTACTCTTTTGGACGGCGTTTGGGATGAGAGACACAATGGGAAGGAATGGGAAAGCAATTGGGGGGGGGTTCAGTCCCCTGCTTTTTATGAAGATGGGGATTATAACCTTTTAAGCAGTTTTGAAACGAAAAAGGAAACCGTGAATTTAGGAAATTAGTTTTGCAAATCCCTAAAATAACGCCGAGGACCCCCAAGATAAGTTTTGAGTCCCAAATTTCTGTACACATATATATATATGGGGCACTTTTGGTATTAAAAAAAATAGGGATGAAATTATAACAGTTCAAAAAGTGGAGGATGAATACTTAAGTTGGATAAGGAATGATGATGTATTTTTAAGCCTCCCTTCCCCAAATAAATTGAGACGGAGGGATATTCTGTGACGTCAAGAGTGCACCAACGTCAAACCATATGGGGTCAAATTGAAATTTCCTCTAAAATTTAACCATCCACTGCCATTTCAAGAACTACTGGAGGCCTCTGCAATAACAACAACCGCCAAGGGCAGTAGCGTAATTTAATCCAGAAGGTTTGAGCAAAAACGAATGTGATAAATTTTCCACTTCCATTTCGATCCCTAGCCCGCCAACGCTATTGAGGTATTCATTTGAAACAGCATTTCCCTCCTCCTCTCTCTCTCTCGCTCATACCCCCACTTTCTCTATCTACATCGGCGGCCACCGAAGCCAGAGCCCACTCACCAAGCCTGCACCACTCACCAGAGACCGATAACGCTCAAATCTCCATCGTTACCGGTCAGTTCTTCTCCTTCTGGCGATTTTTCCGAAGTATTATTAATTTATCACACACGGTCCGAGATAGCGGTAGTTACGGTGATTGTCGTCTCGTACTTTTATTGACCGGTTATAGCTTCAATTTCTAGGGTTCATACGTTGTTTATGTTGTGTATTGCTGTTATAAAACCAATGCACATTGATTTCAAGGTTTTGTTGAACGTTTCACCAAATCTGAAAGCGGGGAATTTTGGTTCACTGATTTCAAGGTTTTGGTTCACTTGAGTTATGGTGATAGCGGTAGTTATGGTGATTGTCGTCTTTTAGGTTCATTGAATGATTATAGCTTCAATTTCCAGGGTTTAAAATGTTATTTATGTTGAATTGCTGTTATAAAAGGAATGCACGTTGATGTCAAGGTTTTGTTGAACTTTTTGCCAAATTTGAAATTGGGGCCCCTTTTGGTTCGCTGTTTTTAATCGATTGAGTTGCTTTAACAAATGAGAGAGTAACTCGTAGTCCTGCGGAGAACTGGGAAAAGTGCGTGGAAGCTGGGCCGGACACTGGAGTTTTAAAAGGAAAAGGCTGGATTTTCTATGTACACTGAGACTGATGATTGCCAGTCGATCTTGCTGATATATAGATATTTTTTTACAAGATGCACTATTAGACTTTCAATCCAGATTCATGGTTATCCGAAGGTAGCTGCATATAGGGGGCATGTATTACTTGCATTCCACATTCAGAGCATGTTAAATCGGGGATCACATTATTATTTCGGATCACCTATGATTTATCTGACTTTAATGGCTCTCTTATTTGTCGGTTCAATTGAAGGTTTTGATTACAGGGCCACAGTCGTACAATGAAGCAGCAGCACTGAAGTTAACGGGGTTAATGAGATGCCTTCACTGATGACTAAAGGAAATTAAGCAAGGCAAGACCAATGAATAAGGTGTTATATTATTATGCCCCTCTTATTTAATACATGGCTGCTCGTTTTCTTTTATGTTCCATTGGTCAGCCGTTCACTATTTTGGGTTTTCATATTGTCTCGTCCTATGTTTTCGTGAATTATTATGAACTTTAATTGCTGTTTTTAGGATTTCGTACTCCTGATGATACTGTGAGGAGAATTACATTTGGCAAGTTGCTGTTTCTGGATGCAATTTCAAGCGGTGAACCATAAGTTGCATTAGGCAAAGATGTTAAGTAATGATGAACCAAAAACACACGAGGCAAGCTAATCATTGCGTTCTGAAGTATTCTATTTCTTTTTCACGTTTATTTATTTGGTCTTGTTTTATTTGTGGTTGGTATGCAGTGGAGGCCATTCAGTTGGAGGTACTAAATGTGTTGATAAACCTCTGAAAGTTAACTGGCTGCAACATGCTAATGCACATGACAGCTTTTCAAACCAAAAGGAGTTATTGAGTTCAAATTTTCTTTTCTCATTGTCAAAACAAAAACCACTTACTGAAGAATCCACAAGCGCAAGGTATGTTGCTATTGTTTTTTATAACCTGCGTTACTTGTTTGTTCATTGTTCAGTTCTTTTGTGTGCATAAACTTATATTTTGTCATTTCCCCTGCACCTCTTGTTATTTTTTTTTTTTGCTGGAGTATGAGGGAATATCGAGGAACTTTATTGGAGACGAGAATTCATTAGACGCACCTTCAATGTTTCTTTGGCAATTGCATCCTTGTGGTGTAGGTGAATAATATCATTTCTGAGTAGATTTAGCACATTTCCTGAGTTAGTTCTTTTTTAGTTGACGATGCTCTCTTTAAGACTCGCCGTGTCTTTGTCTCTAATGTATCTCATTAGGGTCTACGAACTTTATTTTCCCCATCTCGAATCACCCTAATTACCATCTTATTATGGCCCAAGGAACTATTTTTCCAATATTCAATCCACACTCTAAGCCGTCAGGAGTGAAAAATGTTTCTCTGATATTGAATGCACAAGTGAAGTTTATAATTGCAAGTCCTTCTTGTTCTGTTTACTTTTAAATGTAGAACCCTGGGATAAAATGTTTCCTCGGATTTAAGCAAGTTCATATAAATCATATGGTATCGAAATCAACCAATAATTGCATCTTTTTGTTTCATCATCTTATTCTTTCCATTTTGTTTAGGTTGATGGCTTGTCAAGTTCTGAATCTTCCAAGTGTGCAGAGAACGCAAATTGATAAGGTGAGGATACTATTGGGAACCTTGATGATCAGTTGGTAACTAAGCTAATATTAATATCTTTCTTTCCGTGTCACTATTTATGATATTTGCTTATTTATTATTCATTATGTTTCACTAATATGCAGATTTTGTGATGAGGATATCATAGTTACAATTTTTATTATGATTTTGTGTGTATGGCTTGAGGGTATCTATTCCCTCTCTTCTATCCACTTGCTCATGCATTTAATTTTCTAACTATATTATCATTTTATCACATTACAAATACTGTGCCTTCATTAAGCTTTGGTTGGATGCTAATAGTTTTCTTTCAAATGTATTTTTTTATGATTGGCTTTTACTAATACGCAATCAGAAAGTATACATGGGGCTGGTTGGTGTGTGCGGTGTTGCGATCATCTTCCTCATGTGGTGTTTACCTCCCGTATTTATCCTTTTGGCAGGCTTGGCAGGTTCTTTCCAGTGGTCAATTGTCTTGCAGGAACTATGTAAAACCTGGAAAAACTGTACCAGTTCTTAAGGATGTTAGTAATCATTCATCACAGAATGTTAGAAGAACTACCCAGCAAAGCCCATCTGACATAGAGAACAAATTTTCTGGACATATGGCAACACACAAGGACTCAAGTGGAACAAATTCAAAATTTAGTAGTGAACCCACAAGGTGCATGGGCACTTCTTTTCCATTTCATCCAAGTGAAGTGGATGAAGCTGGAAAGGTTGCAAGGGGGCAAAATGAGGGGTACAGGTCAACAGTCAACAGTTTCCATGCACAAACTACAAATGAAACTTTTGGCAATCATATGGCGCATACAAACCAAGCTAACGGACTGTCTCATGCCTGCACTGATGATGATGACATACTTGAGGTAATTTATTACTTTAGCTGATGACATGAGAGAGAGAATCAAATGAAAATAAACTTTCACCAGAACCTTATATTTGAGGTGAACTTGACAAGAAATCATTCAGGTTGGGACTCTCAAGTTATTTCCATTTCCATGTTGAATAGAGAATCAACCTAGGGATTGGTTTTGCTGTCATCCTTTTTTATGTAATACTAGAAACTTGGTTGTCATTAGGGTGAACTCCATCTCTTTTGCCATGTAAAAATTTTAGTTTCTGAGCATACATTTGTGTATCTTACATTGAACTTTGTGATTCAGAATATTGACGTGGACCAAATAGTTATGGAACACTACCAATCGACTTGTACACCTCAACCGTCAATTTCAAAGCTTCCACCTATTACTCCAACTGTAGATAGAAATGATGCTTTGAGAAATGAGGAGACATGTTTGCCATCGGAATTGTGCTTGAACTGCAGTCATGGTTTTAGGGTATGTAAAGTGGTTTTGTTATCTTAGTTATTTCAACGCCTTCTCAATTTTCTCACAGCAGCTAAAGTCTGATTCCTGAGAATAATACAGCTAGGACTGTGTCCAGAAGCCTCAAATCATTTGCAAGATATGAAGGACATGCTAATTGCCATATCAAATGATCTTCTCGACAATGTTGACTTAAGTACAGATCAGATAGATAAGCTTCGCCAAGATAGGTCTGCCTCTCCTCTTGTTTTGGGTTTTGTTTTTCACATAGGCCAGAAAGGCCAGAGTTCATATGAGAAGAACACATGTCGAGATGAAGAAGCATAGGAATCCATCACCAATGATCCAAAGTGGATTTTATTGTTTAATTGCCTAGTATTCTTATCCTTTCTTTCATCTTTTTCTCATTTTCTTTCCCCCTTTATATGTATACTCTAGTCGGTGGATGTTGATCTACTGGCCAAATCTATGCGTTGTTCCCATTCATCTTCATGCTGTTCTTCTTGCAAGATACAAAATATACCATATTTGTCTAATACATGTCTCTATCTGACCATTAGGTTGCAGCTGAATAAGCAAGTTCAACAGCTTGAGAAATATCTTCGAAATACGTCAGTTAATGATGAAAGACAAAAATCCCAGTTTTCTGCATCCACAGCCCCACCTAGGGCTTTTCAATATGAAACCCCTCCAACATCTGCATTCAGGATTGACTCCATGAGATCCGATGCCCAGTCTTACATCTCTAACGGGCCAAATGGAAATGATAGGTGGAATTCATTCTCTTCCGTGGATGGGTTTGGTGCTTCCTCATTCCCTGTGGAGCGAGAACAGTTTATTCCGAAGTATTCTGATGTCAATTATATAGAAGGTTCAAATGACAAAAAGTGGAGTAGACGGGATTTCCCTTGGACAAATAAACTGGAGGTGTGTACCACATCAGTGCAAAAACCTCCCTTTCTTTTGTTTCTATGTTCTATTGATGGGTCAACTTCTTTCAGTCATTGTCATTCTCATTTTTTAATGTGTGTGGAAGTGTATATGGTTTTGTACGTCCCTGTAGATATATAAAGATTGGTATGGTTGTATTTTTTCACAAGGTTGCGCCCCTTCTGTCATCTTTAATGATATGCTGGTGTTACTTATTGAAAGGGGAAAAAAAATGTTTGTGGTGGTTCTGCTCTCAGGAATGTAACAAGACATATTTTGGAAATCACTCCTTTCGCCCCAATCAGAGGGAGGTGATCAATGCTTCAATGAGTGGGCATGATGTTTTTGTTTTGATGCCAACTGGAGGAGGAAAAAGCCTGACATATCAGGTACAGTAGTGTCTTCTCATATTCCTCAATGAAGGTGCTTGATTATGGTCATGCTAAGAATATGTTCCCACTTCCCAGATTATTTATAGCCATCTGTTACGAATTTTGGATCTTATAAGATGAAGCTAATAAATTATAATAGCAAAAACTTAGAGTGTGCTGTTTAATGTTTTTTTGCATGTGGTTTTACCCTATATAAATATATAAATAAATACTAATGGTTTGCTCTACAAATGCATTTGATTTGACGTTCCAGTTTGTGTTTAGTAAAGCAAGGTTTATCTTCCCGAAAGGTGCAAGTGTTAGTTGTCTTACTTCCGTAGATTACATGATGGATTGATGGGTGTTACGCGCTTAATTTTAGTGCAATTTTTTAGTTCTTTTGGAATTAGGATATATTGGGTCTGGAAATGTTTTGAGAATGGTTTGCTTGCAGCTCCCTGCTCTTATTTATCCAGGAATAACGTTGGTAATTTCACCTCTCGTGTCACTCATCCAAGATCAAATAATGCATCTATTGCAGGTACTGAATGCTAGATTTTGAGTTTGGGAACACCTTTGTTTTCATCTGGTTTCATAAGATGTCTTACCTAACGTGACAATTTTTTCCCTGAGTTTCGCTGTAGGCTAATATACGTGCTGCTTATTTAAGTGCGAATATGGAATGGAGCGAGCAACAGGAGATTCTCAGAGAGCTTTGCTCAGATTATAGCGACTACAAGCTTTTATACGTCACACCCGAGAAAGTTGCCAGGTGAGTGATGGTTATTTCACTTTGTAACGATTTCCACAGATTTTGGTAGCATTCCTCTCTCAAACACCTTAAACATAGTTAATTACGAAGACATAAAAATTGTAATGAATCACTAGCCTTCTAACATATGATGAGTTTCTTCAAAGCCAGATATTACTAATCAGATAATTGTTAAAGATTTGTAAGTACTTTAGGGTTGAACTGCATTAAGTGCCAAATATGCTTATGTTTTTTCTTTGAAGTGCAGGAGTGATGTTCTGATACGAAATTTGGAGAGCCTACATGCTCGTGAATTGCTTGCTCGGATTGTTATTGATGAAGCTCATTGTGTAAGCCAATGGGGCCATGATTTCAGGCCAGACTATCAGGTTGTGGCTTTTATTAAGGGTTTTTAAGACTCTACATCTCTACGTTGGAGTTCAAATCCTAAGTTTAATAACTTGCTGTTTCTTGTTCAGGGTCTTGGTATCTTGAAACAGAAGTTTCCCACTACACCAGTGTTGGCTTTGACTGCAACTGCCACAGCTAGTGTCAAAGAAGATGTAGTGCAGGCTCTTGGTCTTGTTAACTGCATTGTTTTTCGGCAAAGTTTCAACCGTCCAAATTTGCGGTAATTCTTGAATGGAAATTCGGGTTGCTGAAAGTTGAAATGATCTCCCTTTTTGAATTTCACAACTGTGCTTTCTGAATATCACAGGTATTCTGTGTTTCCCAAGACAAAAAAATGTGTCGAAGACATTGACAATTTCATTAGAGAAAAGCATTTTGATGAATGCGGAATTATATATTGTCTCTCAAGAATGGACTGTGAAAAAGTTGCTGAAAAATTGCAGGTTCGTCCCTTCATATGCAAGCTTTATTATCTTATGTGGAAGGATTGTTGCACTTGGATGATAGATTCACGAGCCTCCTCAATATCCACAATTTTCCTGCAGCTAGTTGATTGACGATTATATTAAACTTGGCTTTTACCTTCTTTATAGTACATCAATGTCATTTATGCTGGTATGCCCTTGAGCCGGTGTCTAGTTGAAAACTTGAGATAATCTTAACAACATGTGATAAGATGACAATTTATTCATATTCCTGCCTTTTGGATCTTCATTCCTTCAGCTTCATGTGGCCATATCAGTGCTTCTTAGCTTGGCATGACCGATGCAGTCATGAAAGTAGTTCATTTGGCGCCACTGTATACTTTGGTTTTGCATTGCATGTGAGACGATGGTCGTCATCTTGATTGTCCTCCTTTTTAAGTATGTGTTAGTAACACCTGTAGGCAAACTGACAAGATTCCATGAGGGTGCCATGTGGACAATATGCTATGTTGCGCCTTGATCAGTCATGTTTAGGATACTGTAAGGTGCTTGTGGTTTGGTCGCCATGCCACAGCTTTGGACATCATTGGCCGACTCTAATAGCAGGTTTACTAGAGGACAGAGTAAAAGAGGCAATAGACACATTTCACTCTTGTCATGGGGCAGTGCATTGGACACATGTCCCATTTTTCTATAGCTTCCTCAAAACATGCCGGCTTTCAGTATGATACTCATTATTTTCCTTAAATGGATGGACGTTTTTCATACACAACCAGAAAAGAATTCCATCTTCTCTATTTCTCTCTCTATCCCTCTCCTCTATGATAACCTCTTTGCAGGTAATATTTCTCAGTTCTCAAAAACTGTTGTTAAACATTTTCAGTTCTGATCTGAAGGTTTTTGGAGACCCTTTTGTCAAAATCGATCAGATATAGATTTCGATGGATTAGTCGTGGGCATCTTTCAAGGACTATCGAACATGTTTCTTCACCGAATTGCAATGAAATTTGGTTTTTCCTTGATACTGCTGCGTTCTAATTATTGGTTGTATGGGCAAACAATGCACTCTAATGATTAATGAACAGTCCAAAGGAACTAGGAAGCCCATAATCCCATGCTGGCAACCTTATATGCAGGGCTTTCTATGAAAGTGAGAGAAGCTTTTATGATGGTGGCGGTTCATCCCCTTTTCAACCATGTATAAATTGTTATACCTCAACAGTGAACTTGAGACACCTGATTTCCAGATCTTAGTAAAAGCTTGAGGCTGGAATGTACTAGTCAAAAAGTGTCAAATGCCTGAAAAATATTTTTGATCATTTATGAGAAGTTATTCAACTCTCAGGAATGTGGGCATAAAGCAGCTTTTTACCATGGGAGTATGGATCCTGCTCAACGTGCTTTTGTTCAGAAACAGTGGAGCAAGGATGAGATCAATGTTATATGCGCAACCGTGGCATTTGGAATGGGTATGTTGTGATGAGTCATGACATCTGGTGATGCCTTTGAATCTATCACATGCATATATTTTAACATTGATATTTCAGGTATCAACAAACCAGATGTTCGCTTTGTTATTCATCACTCCCTCCCTAAATCCATAGAAGGCTACCATCAGGTATATATGTGAGAGCCATTGTTTGCTTAGTAGTAATGTCACTCTCGTTTGTAAAAATATACAATGATATTAATAACATAACAATTAGCTAATATGGGATATCATTGCTACAGGAATGTGGTCGGGCTGGCAGAGATGGTCAGCTTTCATCTTGCATTTTGTATTACAGTTATAGTGATTATGTAAGTTACTCTAATCTAACCCAGCTTTATTCTACCTAACTTGGGTAATTGGAACCCTGCAATTGGACATTGACTGTGGTTGACATCAGGATATATGCTTTTTCTTTTGCTTTCATCCTATTCTTTTTTATGACTTAAATTTCAAAGATTTGCTTCCATATTTGCAGATCAGACTTAAGCATATGATCACTCAAGGAGCTGCGGAGCAAAGTCCTTGGACATCTGGTTCTAAGAGCACAAATATGGGTAATCCAGGAAGGATACTCGAAACAAATACTGACAATATCCGGAGAATGGTACTTCTCAATATCATTAAGTTCTTGCAGTCAGTCATTTTTTCAATCAACAAATTTCTTTGACTGTACTATTTTCAGGTCAGTTACTGTGAAAATGATGTGGATTGCCGACGTCTCCTGCAACTTATTCATTTTGGGGAAAAATTTGATTCTCTCAACTGCAAAGGAACATGTGACAATTGTTCCAAGACAAAAAGCTTTATTGAGAAAGATGTCACTGAGATTGCAAAGCATTTGGTTAGGAATTATACCATTTTCTTTGGTTTTTTCTTTTTGCCCAATTAATAGTTTTCCTGTGAAAAATACATAATATTCTTTTAATTTATGTACATCTTTGCGCTTTGTGGATATCTCCTGAATTTGCTGCATTCTATACAATGCTTAGGTTGAAATAGTGAAGTCAACAGGGCAACATTTCTCATCGTCTCATATCTTGGAAGTCTACAGGGGTTCCTTAAACCAATTTGTAAGTTCGGTTAGTTGTAAATTATAGTTGTTTCATTTCTTTCCCCCCTTGTTTTTTCATTCTAATGTCAATACCTAGGTGAAGAAACACAACCATAATACTTTGAAGCTGCATGGGGCCGGAAAACATCTTGCCAAAGGTGAAGCTTCCCGCATATTGCACCATCTTGTTGTAGAGGATTTTCTAGTGGAGGATGTAAAGAAAAGCGATGTTTATGGATCCTTATCGTCTGTAATAAAGGTTTGGCTTTAGTTATATTTGTTATTAAAACTTTTGTGCTATTGCCAGCAGCAAATCATTGTTTCTTTTTCTGAAATTTCTGGATTTGCGAGTTTATGTCTGGGAACTGCTGTTTTCATTAGTATTTATGGTCTTCAGGTGAATGCATCGAAGGCTTACAATCTCAGCGTTGGTGGCCAGAAAATCACAATAAGGTTTAGTTTTTTTTTGCCTCTGATATATTTTTGTGTTCTGTCATCATTGTTGACTTGTCATCAACATTTTTATGTTGCTAATAGGTGCAAGTTAAATCCTTTAAGTCATGTTTAAGAAGTTCTTCGTAAGGTTAAAGATGTTTTCTTATTGTTGGATACCATTTGTAATTACTTTGATATCAGTTGGACTTTATGCTGCACAGGACGATTTACAACCCCCATGCCTCTGTGTTTAAATCTATGAAACATAACTTTATTTGGAATGATTTATGTGAAAAGTATGAAATAGAAAAACTTCATTTCAAGTTTTTTTTACCCTTCAAAAAACAACAAAAATAAGCGTCAAAATATCTGAAAAAGAAGCGACTTTTGAAATTTGTCTTTGGCCCCAAAAAGAATGAAGTCCTCTATGTTTCGACAACACGTGTTATCTTAGTTTACGCGTTCCGATCAACTTTAACATTGACTTTACGGAAGGTTCTTTAATTCACACTGAAATTTTCTGCTTCAGTTATATATGAACATTTGGTCTTATCTCGGCTGACTTGATGCACAGATTCCCTTCCTCCATTAATGCATCAAAACAGAGTAAATCTGGAGCAACTCCAGCTAAAGGCTCGCTAATATCTGGAAGGCAAAGTCCTCCACTTAGGGAGACTCCCCTCCAACCTCTACGCGAAGTTGACTCGGTATGTTTGGTTCCTTATTTGTCTATTTCTCTGTACTCCCTTTGTCTTTAAGTTCTAGCTGTTCAGATCAACATTTGTCAAATGTACACAGAACCTCTCAGCCATACTGTATACTGCTCTGCGGAAGCTTCGAACTCTTCTTCTTAAAGAAGCTGCAGAAGGGGTCAATGCATACCATATATTCGGGTGAGGTCTAATCCGGCCATTTGATGGTATTGCCGCTGGTTGCGGCCTTCTCCTCCGATTGTTTCTTGTAAAGATTTTTGCTCTATGGTTCACCACTTGATTAGCAGGAGAATGGTGGACGGTAAATAAATAAAAAAACACCCTTTCATGTGTTGTTTATAAGGAGAATGGTAGTAATTTCCCAAAACTAAACTATCTGGTATAGTGAGCATATAAACTTAATTTTTATTTCTTGCAATTCACCTAGAATTTGAATTCCAAGTTTACCCCTCTTTTATTACAATTTGTTCTTCAGCAAATTTCTTTTATTAAAACAAGTAAGGTTAACTATAGGCAAATACAATTCTTTTTCGTGTCTTGCACATTTTTCATCCTAATCATATGCATCCGAGAAAATAAATTGTGTATTATCCCTTTCCTTTGTTACACTTCAGTTTCTACCGTTTGCACTTTCTAGCACTCTTTTCTATTCTGCCTAATCAAACAGACCCCTAGGTTTACTATTGGAAATATTCAGCTTTTTCCAGAGTGTTTGGTTCAGCATGAAGAAATTTTTGTTCCCTTGCCCTTTTATCTTGGACCTTCAACAGATTTCATGACCAAAATTATGTGTTGATCTGTGCTGTCTCTTGTCTCTGAACTTAGAAACTCCACGCTGCTCAATATCAGCAAGAGAATTCCCAGAACTAAGGAAGAACTTCTTGAGGTTAATGGCATCGGCAAGTAAGTTCTTGGTTCATGTGAGAACACTTTTATAAACAAGGTTATGCAGAAGCGCTATTACTTAGCCAGCTTTTTATGCTTCATTTAGTGTGAAGTTAAGCAAGTATGGAGATCGGGTGTTGGAAACGATTGAAGCTACAATCAAGGAATACTACGGGGCAGAGAAAAACAGCAGCGGTAGTAATGGCAGTTCTGATTCAGCGAAGAGGAGAAGAGACGGGGCTAAGGTTTCGGGTGGAGGTTCTAAAGATGATGGTAATTTCATGGAAAGCACTGGACGTTCAAAGAAAAGAGTAATGAAAAAGCCAATCAAAAGTCCCCAGTTTGTCAATTTTAGTGAGTCGGACTATTATGACGACTCTCTGAATGATCCTGATTTTGATGGTTCCAACTTTGACATCGAAAATAATTTCTCGGATCCACCGGTCGGCCAGAACGGAGGAAGAGTCTTACCCTCATGGTCAATGCCATTGCCATGAAACAGAGGGCATATCCCCGTTCCATTTGGCTAGTTAAATTATCATCGGCATTTCACGTTTCATCTTTGCTTCCTTTTTAGGGTGAATCTGTCTTGCCAATACATTTTATGCTGCTGGAACAAGTTTCTCGTTCCACGGGTGTGATCGAGAACATGGGTTTACTGTATGTTTATCAAAGCGCGGTGACATATAGCAGGTCTGTATGTAACAGGATGGTGTATCTTAAACTTGCTGCCAGTATTCACAGTTGATGGGGAAGATAATTCTAGAATAGAATTTGTTCGTTTTAATCCTAGAATAGTATGTGTTGAGCTACTGGTTTATTTTTCTATCTGGAGCAATGCTATTCAAGTGGAGCTTTGGCTTGATAGCAAACTGAATTGAGGATATCATCTTCTTCTGTCTTTTACCACCCCCCCTCCCCCCCCATAAAAAAGGGTAAGAAGCGCAAACGGGTGGCAACCCCTTGGGCGTGACCATAGGGTTCCTTACCTGTTGTGGAATGTTTGGCTGGGAGGTGTTCTTGCGGGGTAGCTAGCCATTCCACCGGAGAGAACAACCCCCTCGCCACAGCCACACTAGGGCGTGAGTTGAACAAGGTGTCCTCTCACATAACATGTGGTTCACGAGGAATACTATTGCAGGTGGATTTGAACTTGCGACCACATGAGCTCTGGATAGAATGGAACAGGGTCGGTATAACTTTCCAATCAAACTAATTATTTGGGTGGTGTTTTAAGTCCGAAGGTTAAAACAGGTGTATGAACAACATGCATGATTTTTTTTTTTCAAGTGATTAATTTTATGAGTTTAAGTTCGGATCTCTTCAAATGCAGATCTTTAGAGTCATGGATGTTGAAAAGTCAGCTTATTAGGATTGAGTACGTCAGACAAATTTCAAAGGACAATTGAAGATCTTAAAACTTTTTCTATTATTCTTGTTGAGACGCATAATTAAAATTTAAAAAAACTGATGAAAGATGATTAGTTCAAATTCAGGTCAAACATTTGAAATATTGGAATTGTTGAGAGTTTGTATGGCCACTTTTAAGACTCCGGCCGAATTAATTGAGGTGCATGCAAACTGATCCAGATGTCTGGCCAAGAGAAAAGGGTTCGGTTCATTTTCAATCCAATGGTTTAGACTAGACAAGATAGTCTAGATCGAGACCGTCCATTAGCATATTCAATAGTTCAGATCTTTTCACACTCTTTTACGGGTAAGAACACTCGTATCGGTAAAAGAATAAAAATATATCCAAACCGTTGATTGCAGCAAACGAACGGTCCTAATTAGGATTGTCTCATCCTATCCAAAAAACATGGACCAAAGAGGATCCATTTCCCATATGTTAGTTTTGCGTCAAATTTTAGTAGATTATTGATTCGTTTCGACGAGAGGAATTAAAAAAGTTAAAAAAAATTACTTTTATCCAAGTATTTTAATCACTTATTTTGCTAAAAAGTGTTTGTTTATCAAAATACTTAGCTAAAAGTAAGAAAAATTACTTTTCTAATTTCTCTCGTCCAGACAAATCAATAATTCACAAAAGTTGAATGCAAAACTAACAAATAAAAAAAAATTCAAATAAAGACAAAAAACTTAATTTTTTTTTAAGTTTAAGAGAACTCATACGTAATATATTTTCCATTGGCAAAAGAATGAGTTGGTTGATGCACTGAGCAGTGAGCACGCAATCATTTCCCACAGTACAGTAATTCCACAGTATTCACCGCCTCAGCCCGTCACCTTCCCCCCGTCTGGTCTGATAGTCACGTCCCAACGACGGGTCCTTCCTTCGACGTCTGTAGTTCTAGAGAGAGAAACACCCAGTAGATGTAGAGAGAGAGAGAGAGAGAGAGAGAAAGAAGTTGAGTAACTTTCCTTTCTGCTCCTAGAGAGAGATGAGATTCTTGAATCTGTTAAGGTTGCGAAAGAGTCAAAACCGAATCCCTGGCGACACGGAGGGGGAAGGTTCCGATCCTGGTAGCGAGAGAAAGACGGAGAAGGAATCTATTGAGAGGAGGAGGGGAGAGAATGAGAGCAGGCCTCCGGATGACGACTGCTGTTCCATCTGCTTCGGTAACTTCACTGTCCCCTGCCGGGCCCCCTGCGGCCACTGGTACTGCGGTGAGATCCCTCATCATTTCTCGTCCATTCTAAAGAATCTTGATAGTACTATCTTGTTTGGGCTTTGGGTAATTGTAGCCGTAGGGAAGTAGAGAAGAAAATAACATAATTCAGGATTTTTTTTGTGTGCCATTTGGGACATGGAAACCTCTAAAATCACACACACTCTGGTGAGTGTGTAGCCCACACATATGTGAGTGTTTGTGCAAAAGTGTTTGTGGTTGTAGATGACTTGTGGGACATTATCCAACCTGATTTTCGGGTGTTAGTACCCTGGGCCACGATTTGCACTGGAGCGGTGAATTAACACAACAATAACATAACTCATCTAGTCCCCAATCATTGGGAGTATAGGCAGGGTGGATTGGAAACAGACCTAACTTTTGGCAATATATGCACAAAGTGACTGCTCTTAGAATACTACTCAGCAGCGAATAAAGAAAAAAAAAAAAATTGCGAGGCGAAATTTGGATGTTGATTTTGAGTTAAGGTGATTCTATGGGTTCATACAGTACTGCAGTACACACTTACATCCCGGAGGAGGTAGTTCCTGGAGGTGATTCAAGGGGTGGATACCGTACACAACCACACCACCCAAATAGGAGCAAGTATTGTAGCATTTTCCCAAAAGCTGCGGAACACCGTTCGTATTTGCAAATGTTTTGAATTGTTAAGCAAATGTTAGGAGTTTTTGAGCAAGTTATGGATTTGTATGCAATATGATGAATTTTTAGCCAAATGTTGTGAATTCAAGGCAATTCAGGAGAGTGCATTGTGTACACATTCAAATGGGCGTGTGTATTGTTGCATTTCCTTACATTTCGATTAAGTTAATTTTGAATTGAAATATTCAAAAGGTGTCTCCCCATGTGCTCTTTTTTAGTGTAGGAGGTTGCTCTACAAAAATAGAAAATCAAGAGCATAGGAAACACATATGGTTTACAAAGTCGCCACTTTTTCTTGTATTTCATCCATTTGTGACAGTTGGCTTTCAGTAATCACTACAAACCTGGCCATTCATTTTCTGGTATTGTTTGGGGTAAGCTAACCTTGGCCTTACGGGTTTTTGTACGGACTTGAGCTTCGGCAAAGGAGCTGCTCTCGACTAGAAGATGATCTTGTTTTACTTAATCATGTTCTTTCAAAGGACTGTACCACATTTTGGAAACGGCATGCTTCTTGTTGTTTAACCATGGAGTTCGGTATTTGTTTTGCTTGGGGAATCATTTTTGGAGGTGTGTGTTATCCTTGTATAGGTGATTGCATTTTGCAGTATTGGAACCATGGGGCAGCCCTTATGCCTTGTAAGTGTCCAATGTGCTCTCAGCCGATTACCAGGTTGATACCAGAGGCATCATTTGACCACTGCCAAGATGTTGAGGTTCTGCAAAATGTTCGGAAGTATAACCGTATTTTTGTTGGAGGCACATATGGCCTCATTCTGGTGTGTATTGGATATCCGCCTCCTTGCCCTTTTTCTTACGTTGACAATGTAGCTAGTATTTCTGCTTCTGCATTTGGCTTCGGTTGATTTATGCCTGATTGCCTTCTCTTGACAGAAAGTGCTTGAGTCGCCATTTCTCATCAAGAGAATAATTCGTGAGATGATGGATCCTGATGCAGCCAATAATCACCTTTTCAAAGTGCGCCTTTTTGCAGTTAAGTTCGTCCTGCAATTTAATAAATTCAAAGTTGAACAAATTAAAGAAGTGATCTTCTGCCTTTAGTTTTATTTGCTTTTCAATGAATCAATCTAGCTGAGTTGCAGTGTAGACTAAACAGATTCAAGAGGTTTCATTTCCCTTTCCCTTCAGGGACCGAGATCCAATCGTGGCATAAAATGCTACTGGTGGGTTAGGAACTTCTATCATAGAAGAGCTCTAGGCCCAAATTAGTTACATTCCTTTTCCGTCTCTGAACCAAGATTCAACATAGCAGAAAATGCTATTCGTGGGTTAGGAACTGTTACACAAGTGCTTCTTGCTGTTTGACTTCATGGACTTTTAAATGCAACTATATCATCACTAAGTCTTGCGCCTGACATAAACTGCTCTACTGTGCATGCACCAATAGACCTATTCAGCATTGACTTGAAGCTAGTTTTGTCAGGAAAATTTTGATTGTTGCTTTTGCTTGCAGATATTGCTGGGTGCCCTCTACTCTGTCTGCCACTTCGACTTCCTCCCGACTGGTTAACCTTTGATCTCTACTGTTTTATAAGCAAATTTCTAGCCAACACAGGGTTTAAGAAAAGATCAAAAGATACATTAATAAATAGGACATACATCTTTGCTATCTGACAGAAAAGAGCACACAGGTTGAACCAAATTTCAAGTTGCAATTTGTGGGACCTTGAATTTGTTTATATCATCACATCCTTGGAGCAAATCCCCTATTGCGTGTTCAAGATCTGTTTCTGATATTTTTTTGTTTGTTTGGAGTTTGAAACCCCTCCAAGATGGGCTACCGCGCTACTTAACCGATGCTTTTGTTGTACAGGGCATATGGATGCCATAAACTTTTTTGATAACTTTGGTATTGGTGTGGTCCTCATCCTCTACATGATTGGCCTCTACCGCCGATGGCGACGACTTCGACTTGTGAGGCAGTTGGCTATAGCCCAACCTTGAAACATCTTGAATAGCCCAACACGGCTGGTGCCACGTGTTTCCCCCAGATTTCGAAGTCAATTGTGATCTCTCAAGTAGATGATGTTGTTCGTCAGAGCCCTTTTGTAAATATTGAGCCATTCCAATATTCTGAAACTTTTTCAAATTGATTGGTGCTGATGCGATCCTGATTAAATTACAAATAGGAGTTTTCCTTGGGAGGTATTTTCTTTTGGGTCTTCTTTTGTTTCAAATTACAATTAGGAGTTTTCCTTGGGAGGTATTTTCTTTTGGGTCTTCTTTTGTCTCGAATTCCGAATAGCCGTTTTCCTTGCCACTACGGTGCCGAGACAACTATTGGCCACAATAGTCAATACTCAATAGTCCTGATAGATGATGAAATGGGAGAGAAATGGAAGTCTATGTAAACTTTGTACAGAATTTCTTTTTTGAGGTCTTGCTGTAAATAGTTGCTGGTATTTTTTTGTTTCTCAAGTTGCAGGTATTATTACCTAAAACACTGCCTTGGTGGCTAGAATCTTGTTTTCCCAGTTAAGGCATGGTTTAGGTTTTATGCTCAATTCTTTTGTTTGTCAATGCCTCTTCCTTTCATTTGTTCGCAATTCATTTTGTTGTAATTTAAGGTTATCCCTTCCATGGGCTTTGTGAAACATAATAGCGAAATCACATAGTGCAGTGCATGAACGAGCAATGCTACATGTACAACTTTAAAACACAACTCCGGATACAACTGTGTCCGGTACCGTTGGATTCAATTTTAAAAACACAACTCTAGACACAATTGTCTCCGGAGCTGTGTTCCTAGACTTTTTGTGCATGAACGAGCGTGTCAATATGGACAGTGGGTTAGTAGAAGTGCGTGTAAACTGATCCGGATACTTGAGTACAAAAAAGTAGAGTGTGCGTGTAAACTGACCCGGACACTGGAGTACAAAAAAGTAAAGTGCCAATTTGAAAAGCACCATGAACATTCATTTGTTCTAAATTAAGGTAATCCCTTCCATGGGCTCGGTGAAAGGTACGACCGAAGTCACATGATGCTCTAGCATGAATGAGAGTGCCAATATGAAAAGCGCCATGAACAAGGGTGCCAATATGAAAGCTTCTTTTGAAAATATTTCAACTTATCAAAATTTGCAAGGTCAAAAATTGAAAAAGAAAGAGAGGAGAGAGAGGATTGAGAATGGAAGAGATAGAAACGTTGAACTAGGGCAAGAGAGAAACAAGCACACCAACCGCCAAAGAGATTTTTCCTACAGTCAAATCAGTTTAAACAGAAGCCTTTTTGGAAAAATCTAAACAGAAGCCTTTATTTCCATTCAATCAGTTAAAAGCACTATTTACATCTTCTTTCTAAACCTATGCATGTCACAATATAAAACAGCATAAATAGAAGGCCTTGTCATCCATATATACACAATGAAGAAAATCAGCATCGCTAAAAATTTACAAGCGGAACCTAAAAAAAGATGAATACCCCCACCATCACATCTTCTCAACCAAATCCTCATACCATGGTCCATGCACCCTGCAGGACACAGCAGCTGCTACCAACACCACCGTGGCAGATTCCACCACATCATCAAGTAATGCGACCGCCCCCACCTGGCGGAGGGCCGTTTCTGCCAACGCCCTTCCCCCCGGACCACTTCCACCGAGTACCACTCCTCTGGTGGCCGAATAAACAGCACGGGACACCTTGGAAAACACCGGGTCCCCATCTTGCAAGCTTTTTGTTAGAAACCGTGTCATGATGTTCTTCCGCGACTGAATTTTTATGTCATCGCCGTCAGCGGAGTTGTCGCTTTCTGCAAATTTGCAGAGTGTTTCGATGATTTCGTTGATACCCACATCCTCGGAAGAGTCCAGAAGCTCGGAAAGCTGCTTAATGCAGTTTGACAGGATGGTTTCCAAGTCTGTTGCATTGCGGACCATCTGCTCACTGAGGAGAGTCTGACGCAGAACTAGAACACTGCATAGTAAATTGAACCAGAATGAATGCATCAGTGAGGCAATAAAATGACCAGAAAAGAAACATACTCGTTGGAAAAACCACCGAGGAAAACTAAATTTAAATGCCTCTTGAAAACTGTAATCAAAGAAGAAAAAGGTAGATCAGATGTATCATGAGAAATGAAAGCATTAAGATTTCCTTTGTTACTCAAAGGGACTGACATTTTGAGAGATGAAAGTATCCCAATGATTAATACCCCACCCGCGCACAAGCCAAAAGTTTCTAGTTGAAGCATGTCTGTTGTGTGTGTTGTGGAGAGAGAGAGATCTACTTATGTACCTGGTAGAAATCACAATGATCTTCTGAAGTTGAGCCTGAATACCCCTAAGCCTGGTGAAATTTAGCTTCAAAGTTTCAGGCAACGCTTCTTGTGTTAGACCACATACCCCGCTCACTAATTTCAACAAGCCGAGCCTCACCACCAAATCAACCTTCTCTCCCTTGCATTCTGGATGTCTATTATCTGGTCCTATAACACAAACCAAGTAATAGTGTTAAAGCAACCCATATTTTGTACCAAGTAGTTTGTTTAACACAACAATCGATATTTCAGTTCCAAGGATAGATAACAGATCCCAAATGAGTTAAAAATTTAAACCTGTTCCATGTGTAGCATTTTTGCTAGCAGAAGGGACTGCAATCATTTGGCTTCCGCTCATTTTGCCTACACCAGTTCTGAGTGTGGTCGAAGGAAGAAGCCTTTGAGACAAACTCTCATTGCTCATCGTCAATACTGAGAGAGCATTTGTATGTTCAAGCCATTCCTGATCTTTGCTATCCCACACAGATGAAAGCCACATCTTTGTCAAGGGCAGAGCAGTTGAGGCATCAGAGGGAGGTCCATAACGATTGGCAAAAGCATTGTTCAGGTACTCCAAACCGGCACGCCCCTTGAGAAGTGGTTCCATAAGTTTTATTCGTGCTTTGCTGATTTCTTGCTTCAATGCCTGTTAGGGGAAAAGAAAAAGTGTGAGGAAAAAGAAGCCTCTTAAGGGTACCTCAGTTATTTACAGTTCAGTACAAGGTTAATCAAGCCAGAAAAGATCTCAGGAGTATGTCTCTGACAGATGACACCACCGGACCAATAAGAGATACAACTACGAGACATAATGCTAAAGAATTTTTTTTTGCGGTAGATAAATAAGCAACCTAACTGCCTTCACTGGACCATACGGGAAAACTTTTAGTTACTCCTGGAGTATCATCGGGCATTGCCCAAGTCGTACTCCCGGCATCAACACTTGTATCCCCCCATTCCCAATGAAAGTGAGACATATTAGGTCACACCTGCAAAAAATTTCGCTAAGTTATTGATTGGGAGTACCACGTAAAAATGCCACATGGGATTCCAGTTGTTTGACCAACCCTTGTATAAGTGGCTGGGCACATTCCCATCAACATGAAAAGATTTGGCCTCAGACCGTCAGTGTCTCACAGCCTTACATAGTTACACGTCACATCCCTCTAGGGAAGTATGTAGCAGTAATAGTTGCAGCATTATTTCCACATATGACAATGCAGTAAAAAGAACTCCAACAAAAAGGATGGGTCAAACACCTGTATTTGCTCCAGGACAAAGCGCAAACCCTTGATCAGTGCAACAACATGCAAATGGTTTGACCCATTTCCACCATGACAAATTTCAGCTAGCTCTTTCAGCTTTTTCTGGTGAGCAATCTTCAGCTCATCTTCACTAGCTGGAGCGGAAAGCTTCTGCAAAGTGACTAACGCAAACTCCAAAATCTTTCCAAGAAAATCCATGTCCAGCTGACCTGAATTCAGCACCTGAGGAAAGGAAAAAGGAAAAAAGGAGGAGGAATAAGAACAACTTGTTTTTTTATTGTGTACAACAAACATCAAAACCAATCTTGACAGAAATAGTAGAAAGATTCAGCATGCTACCTGAGAGAGAATGTCCAGATCGATAGCTTCCAAAATATCTGCTTTCCAGCTCTGGGGTACCATCTCACAGATTTCATCCCTCACCTCCCTCATTAGCTCAACAACACGGTCATACTTAGGTTCATCCTGTTCCATAGAGTTTGTTATTCCATCCCAGAAAGCCTTCTCCATTGTCTCTTTTATCTTCGCCTGCACCATGAAGAAATGAGTAATCAAGTCAGATCAACAATGTTGACTTATGATGCAGGTGTAAACTAAAACTTTGTGTTGGCGAACACCAGTTCAACGACCAAGACTTTTATTTTTTTGCCTATTGATCAAACCCAAAAGCATAGCCATTTGTGGGGGAATGGGGAAGGGACAACTTCCATATGCAACAATGTTTTATTTCTTTGGTAAGGCTCTAAAAGAGAGCACTATTTTCCAGGGCGTGGTAAGGAAGCTGGAACAGGTGAACTCCTTATTTTCTTTTTTTGCTCAGGAAAACCCCTTATTCTCTTACCATGACCATGAAGGATATAACAACACAGAACCACTAATAAATGATAAGTAAACAAATTTGAGTGGGACTCCCATTGAGCCTTAGTTGACTCCGGTATGGACATAAGGTCTATTGTACCTATATATAACTAAGAAAGCCAATGATGTTTAAACCAATATAGCTAAGTCAGCCTGCTTAGTTTTATTTATTTTTGGAGGATAACAAATGGTGCTTGTATTGGCAACAGTCATTTACTTTTGCTGAGTCAAAATTAATGATCACAGCAACACACTAACCTTCATCTGGCTTTCGTCTTCAGAAGTGACATTCAAATTATCTGCAATTGTATGATGTTGCTCATGTAGAACTTCGTTCACAATAAGTTCATTCTCCATGGAGAACTTCTCAGCAGAATGATGGAGTTGACTGTCCAATCTGCTGCTAGAAGCAGATGGACTAACTTCTTTGGAAGGCGAACTAGAGTCGTCCTTAAATAAGGTGCGAACCACAGAGCTCGGCCTTTGATTACCCTCTACTGCTTTACCCCTTTTATCAGCATTAGAAACAGAAGGGCTAGCTACAAAACTAGGAGGGATTGGAGATGTAATGTGCATAGGCGACCCGACAGAATCTCCATTCTCCACTGCTTGAAAATATTTCATTCTTGTGTCAGAAAGAGCAAATTCCATGCGTTCAATTCCAGCAGTGCCACTGAGATGATGTACTTTCTCCCTCAGAAGTTTCTGATCATCAGTAACCTGCATCAGTAGGAGTAACAAAATTGAGACCTGGTTGGTGCAAATGCTAGTATCATAGGCTACTAAGACATTATATGGGTTGAATACTTCAAATCAAAGTAGCCACTTTATGCAGGAACCGTTAGTGGTTAGCACATATCCAGTCTACCTCTCCCAGCACCCAACCAGTAACAAATCGAAGTGACGGATAAAAAAGTACTACACTACTAGAGTCTAGACTACTACAACGCTCTTCGGAGGGCACAAAGCAAAACATAATATTCATTTAAAGTCAAACTACAGTGGCTACGAAAGCAAACAAATGATCTTTCATTAAGTCAAAGTTACGTGTTTGGAGAACAAGAAGGTAGAACCATCAAAGAATCTCTTCAAGTACCCCGGTTTGTTGTGTACTTAATTGATGGGAATGATGATCATTCTTCTTGAAAAGAATATTCCAAACATTAAGGGGACAAAAAATACCTGTTTCTGGACAGCTTTCATGTCATGAGTAAGAGCACCATTATCTCCATCTTGAGTCATCTTGCAAGTCTGCATCATAGACAGTTCCATCTGACAAGCAGCTCTCACCAAATCCTCCTCCAACGACTCTGCATCCTTAACCTTCCACACAACAAAGCTATTCAAGTAGGAGCACCATGCCGCATCAAAAGATGCAAGCTGAGACCTCAAGCTCAAGCGTCTTGGGTATGCATCAGACTCTTCAGTAACTTCTATGGGCCCACCTAGTATAACCCTTATTAGCAACTCAAACTCACGAACAAACTTTTCGGCAGCCTTGGCCAGAGTGAATTCCCGTTCTCCTTGACCACTGAAAACTGCATCCGGTTGACCACGTATCATGTAAGCACATAGTACGATTCTCACTTGGTACCTCGACAATTTGACAGGAGACCTGGCAAGTTCTCTCATGGACCCTGATCTCTTGACACCTTTGCTTGGTGTAGATTTCCTGGGGGTACGCCTCCTGCTTGGGGAAGCAACTCGCTTAAGAAGATGGTCAATGTCATTCCAAGTGAAAGGATCATTCGAAGCAGAAACTGGCTTTGACAGTTTGTAGCGAATCTCGAGACGGTCGAGTAAAGCTTTAACAGTCTCAAGGGTAGCAGGTGATTCAATCAAAAGTGCAAGCTGCTCAAAAGGCATTGATTTCACTGCTCTCTCAGATATATTCAAAGCATCATAAGCTTTCGCCAAGTTTAAGGTAGTCTTGTTCAGCTTAACAAACTGTCTCCAGCACCTACAGAGCACAACAATGATCAAGGAAAATCATGTACCCATCAACAATCGAACAAATTTTGTAAGTTTTAACAACAAATTAAGATCCCCAAAACCTATATGTGAGGTTTTTGGAACCAAAACAGTTCTGCACAATACATGTTTCCTTCTTTCTTTCTTTTTTTTTTTTTAAAAAAAAACCACTTTCCTCTCAGAAAATTAAATAGGCCCTGTGGAATTGGTTTTAGACGAAGCGTTGAAACAATAATGGATTACTACTAATCGTCATTCACACACAAATACACACATTATGCCGTATATGAAACCAAAAAGAACAAAATATCTAAAAAAAACCTTAGAAAGATCCCTCAAGTCGATAACACTATCGAAGTTAGGTCCCAGAGTCAGCTTTATGATCAGGTAGGAATGCCTTTGAAACAATGAACCACAACGAATAATAGAAGGAACTGTGTAAAACACCAGAACATTAACTTTCTTTTATTGAAGGTCAATGGTTTTCTATAGATCATGTACCTTGCTAACTTTGCTGAGAGAATTTCAGCCTGCTTTTGCATCTTATTCCAATTAGCAGTGTTCTGCAGCCTTCCTCTGTGACTCAGATATTCCGCTCTTTGTCTCTTTGCCTATTTAACATCAAATTCCAAAAGTCAGAAACATTGCAAGCACCATAAAACGATGACCATTTTAAAAAACAGGGTGAAAATATTAAAGATGTTGTGAAGTACTTTACCCTTTGCAGTCTGTCTTCTAACTTATCTTTCATTTTTCTCCTCTCAATTTCTCGCTGGTAGGATACCGACTTAGCAACTTTGCGCACTTGCAGCATCCTAGCACGTGCTCTCTTCTTCTCTTCCTCCAGCAATCCCAATCGCTTCTTCTCAGCAGCTGCACGCTTTTGGAGAATAGCAGCATGCACACGCTCCTTGTATTTATTCTCTCTAGCCATCACTCGTAACAGTGATTCAGATGTCCTTTCTTTTAGAGTGGCCCTCCGTTGCCTGTATGCCTTAAGAATAAGCATTCTATTTGCTTCTGCCTGCTGAACCCTTGACTCCACTCTTGTACCTAGCTCTGCACATTCCTTCCTAAAACGCATTTCTACTCCAGTTTTGGCGGCTTGACGTAACTCATCCAATTTAGCTAGGCGCCTCTGAGCCTTTTCTAGAATGCTTAACCTGTTTTGCCAAACAATAAAGGTTAAGAGTTCCATGTATGACCAGTCATGAATGCCTACAAAAAAATGTAATTCATCCTGGTCTTCCATCCAAAGTTCCTCCCAATTGTGGAAGTAGGTAAGGCCGAACATCTTAAATTAACTACTGCATTCTGAAGTAAAAGAAGGTACAAGAACCATGCAGAGCCTTCGAAGAACTCCAAATTTGAATAAAATGCAATCACAATGAGAAACACACTACAGTATGGTCGAAACTACAGCGAAGCGGAGCTTACAAGTTACAATACATAAGTCGGAGACAAAAAACAACACATAAGTATACTGAGCAGTACTAAGCCCGCATGCTAAAGAAATCAAACTTATGTCTACTGTCTTATTCCCGCTATGGATGGGGGACGTTAACTGAAAAGACGAGAAAGAAAGGAAGTAAAATGTTGAATTGCTGTAATTTTCACCACTTCTGCAAATTTGCAAGACGACCTTATCCCTCAGTAGTTTGGGTTGGTCTTCAAACATGGAAAATGAATGTCCGTTTAGTACATTGCAATATATTGTTTTGGCACAATCAAATATGATGTCACTCGTGGAACTGAATGGCAATGCTTAGGGTTCAAAGTTTGAAAAAGAAGTAACGGCTAACAACCATGTTAGTTAGGGAGGAAACAAAATACTAATGAAGAAAGTTGCCCAAATAGAATTGTTCAAATATAAATGGATATTTTGGGATAGGGCTCACTCCATGACAATGACACAGCCTTTCAAAACCAAAACCATAACCTAGAGTAGTATATTAAAGGAACAAGTAGTTAGAGCTTGGGCAGTTTAACATCATTTTCAGCTGATAATTTTGTGGAGACCACTATAAAACACACCTTTTCTGCTCAGCAGCTTGGAGCTTTGCCTCGAGACGCTGACCAAGGTCTTCCTCATGGGATGAAGATTGTGAAGGGCTTCTTGGTTTTGGACGAGCCTTACTTGACAAGCTCTCATAGAATTTCTGTGCCAAATAAGACCAAAAAACAATAAATACTGAGGATTGCATATAACTGAACTTGCAATTTTGGGGGATCTAATTGAATAAAGCAAGAAAAATAAAAGCTTCTTACAAACAAATACCACACAGAACCTAAATCTGTCATACTCGACCAAGTGAAAGTAAAACTCTGTTAAATTAAGATAAACCTCTAGAATTACGGTTTTCATAGTTACAAAAATGAACAAAGGCCTGAATTTGGAATTCCTTGTGCAAGAGACCACTACGAATCCATCAAAACATCTGACCGCCATAAAAAGAAGGCCTTAACTTCAAAAGGACAAAGTAAAAGACGAAACATGCCCCAAAAAAAAAATCGGGCTCCTTTAATACTCAAATTCAGCTGTTTTGTGTGCCTATGACCCTGAAAGTTCATGCAGGAAATGGTATTCGGAAAACAAACGCGAAGTTTATCGAGAAAACAATATAGAGTCTAAATTTAGCTTTGTGTAATTGGTAAAACTAAAGAAAAAGAATCAACTATTGGCCATACCCAAAGTGAATATGAGTGGGAAAAGAGCAGGAAAAAAAGAAAGAAAAAGGTTTTTCATTGGTCCATTTTTTTCTCACCCAATTTTGAGTATTTTAGTCACTTCCCAAAGAAGGTTTTTTGTTGGTCACATCCCAAAGAAGGTTTTTTATTGGTCACATCCCGTAAGAAATCCCAGTTCTTTCATCTCTCTTTCTTTTTTCTTTTTATGCGGGTCTCTCTCTCTTTCTTTCCATCTAAGAGTAGTTAAATGCTAATAACAGCCCAATAGCCTGTTAATAAGGCAGGAAAAAGACAGAAAAAAGAAGAAGATTTTTTTGTGTTAAAAGCTTCTTGAAAAGTGTTAAAATGCATCGAAAATTGATTTTTTTATTCTTCTTGCTTTATTGACAAACCATTAGCGTAGCATAACTGCTCTCTCTATATCCAAAGGACCGGTAAGTATCCCAAGTATAATTCTGGATAGCTAGAATAGAAGACTCATCAGAGAGAGACAGAGAGAGAGAGAGAAATTCAAGCAGGAAGAACCACCTAACTTCTAACCTAACCCGAGAGGCAACCTTCACCACAAAGCCAAATAAATAAATAAAAACTCAAAGAGATTGAGAAAGGAGAGTAACTCAAAAAGACCAGAAGCACACAATTAGTTTTGGACCACGAGAAATCGATTGGGAAGAAGGGGGAAAAAAAAAAAAACATAAAAAGTTCTTATTTTATAAACTCTCTCACCTAAACGGAACCAACCACAAACAACTACGTTGCTCAGTTTAGTTGAGTTCGATTATTTCCTTATTAAAACCCAAACGTAACAAAAAAAATTTCAATCTTTTTACTAAAACAACTTCATCTTATCCTCGGGATTTCTAAATTCAGATTTTTCGAGGTCAACAATCCTTTAATTGGAAGCCAATTCGAGCAAACGAATATACAAACACTTAAAAGCCTCGACCGCAACTATTCTCGCTTTTTCCGAGACGAAAGCGGCCAAAAAATTGCACACAAAGCAAAGAACAAAATTAATAAATCCAACTAATTAAACAAATTACGAAAGAAATTAGAAGAGAGAGAGAGAGAGACCTGTCTACGATGATCGGCGTCTCTGAGCTTGGCCTCGATTTCCTCGACAGTCGACGGCGCCGCCTTCCCCTCCGACAAGAGCCTCCGCCGAAGCCGCCGCGGCATGGGCGGCGGCGAGAAGGAGGCGTCGTCCGTCGCGGGGAACTCCATCGCGACTCCGGACACCCTGCCGGCCCCCGGCGAGTCCACTCCCACCTCCATCGCGACAATCGAACCTCAGATTTCAAACCAAACTAAAACTCGATGCGAAATCCGCGGTACGGAGCAATCACGCAAGGCGTATCTACTCTAGATTCTAGTAACGATGTTTGTGTGTACAGAGTGATTATATATATAGGGAAGGAGAATTCTCGAGAGAGAAGGAAAGGTCGCGTCGACTCTCTCCTCTTTTCGTTTAAGCGGTGGTGTGTTTTGAGAGAGAGAGAGAGGAGAGAGAGAGAGAGCGGTGTCTATGTCCTTTTGGGTTTCGGTTTACGTTTTTTCTTTGTCTTCTCTTTACTTAAAGGCGCGTTTGAAAATGCGGAATGGGAATGCGCATTTTACTTATCCACAAAGGCAGCCACGTCATCACGGTTTCCCAACGGCTCCGGGACTCCCTTTCCTACTCTGCCTCCCGGTCGGATTTTAGTCACATAATTTTTCTTCGAACTCTATCTTCGCACTCACGAATCATAGTTGTTGGGAAGATTTTCAAAAAACTTTCTCGCGTTGCAGCACCCGCACCATTATATGTGACTGAGTCGGACTTTCTTTGGCTCTTTGACCGCTTTGTCCTTTAAATTTTTATGCAAGAGCAACGATATAGACAAAATTTTAATCCACAATTTCCGACAAATTTGTGTTCAAAGTCGTTGAATACACAAGGTCTATCTCATATACATCTGATGGCTCTGAATGCAGTTGAGTCAACATCACCGCTGTGTTTTAAAATTTTGTGTTATTAAACTTTTTGTTTATGTAATATTCGACGGAAGAATAATATGACAAAATCCATATCATGTTGTAGAGCCCACTAGAGTATAATTCGTGCTAAAAATGAATATGATTAGATTTTTATTAGCCTTTTTTTGTTCTTTGATTAGAATTCGGTAGCCCATAATCATAATATATTATGTTCACCAAAAAACAAATCATAATATATTTGTTGTAAGAAGAAAAGCTAATTTATTCACTAAGTTATGCTTGTCATCTATTAGTTTTAAAAAAAAGAGTATATATGGTATCAGTGAGAAAACAAAGGGGTGCCACGACGGCCATAATGGTCCCAAATTTGTTTTAGAGTGGTTGTCCTTTCAAAATCTTAATATTTTATTTTAGTCCATTCAAAATCAAATGTTCTTTATCGTGTTTCCTTCAAAATGGACTTCATTCGTTTTAGGGTCTCAAATCTTCTGGGCACGACTTTCAATAATTTTTATCTATCTTTTTTCATTCATTACCCTCAAATTTCCATCAAAACCAGAACCTAATAGAAAATTTTGTACGGAGCCACGTCTTTACTAATTTATTGCGTCTGACATTGAATGTAATTGCACTGTTTAAAGAGGAGATTAAAATATTTATTTTCTCCAAATCAATTATATTGTGTCACGTTACCATGTTCTATTGATTGAGACTCATGTTTTATAACGTGGCGCAATATAATTGTTTTGAAATAAATAAATATTTACACCGACGGTGTAAAGAATTTATTCTCTTTAAAGAGATGGGGAGAAGGCAAAGTATAGCATGAGTTACATTCATACTTGAATTTAATAAATCAAATCCCTTTTGTGAGGATTACCTCCTCGTACTAAAACTTCAAATTTGTACAGTTTTTGCGTAGGTAATTGTAAAAAAAAAAAAAAAAAAAAGCAAAGGAAAAGAATAAGAGAACGTCTCCGTCAATCTAACCTTTGCCCTTTTGCTTTTCCTAATCACTACTCCAATTTCAACCACCTAGGCTCCTACACAGCCATGTGACCGAGAAATTTTTCGGTGCCGGATGGATATATCCCACGTGGTATCCGTTTAGTATATTCAAACCATTCAATATATTTTTTGACGGTTCAGATTGAAACCTTCTCTCATCCCAACACTCTCTCTCCAAATTCGAGACATCAAAAAACGCAAGAAACAACTCGAATGCGCCGAACGGATAACACGTGGTACCCACCTGACACTAAAATTTCAAAAATGATACTCACACAACAATCCAAATACAATAACTTACACAACCTTTCACATGCATGTGGGCTCCACACACACTACTATGTGTGAGCCCCACATATATGTGAGAGATTGTGTAAATTGTTGTGTTTTGATTGTTATATGAGTAGCATCTTTGCTAAAATTTTATCTCATGTGATGGGTTTATTTTATCATGTATGTCGCATCAGTTGGATTCAATCGACTTCAACCCTTATACTAAGGAATGGGAGGGGCCGCACTACCCGGTGTAGTGCGGCGTGGACGACTTTAATCTCTTCATAAAAGCAACAAGATCACATTAATGATTTTTGTTAAGTGGTCAAAATAGAAAGTGCTCATGGCAGGTTAATGATTTTGCTACTTTTCTCCTTTACTTCAATGGTTTCATGTCAATCATGAATTATATAAGTATTCTTGAAACACGATAATGGGTTATGATTGCTAAAGATATATTTTTGTCCACGATAGGATGTTGGGTTAATTTAATGGTTAATAATTATAACAGGAGTTGAGCTAGTACTATTTCATGAGGACTTAACCTCAAAATCTTTCTCTTTAAAGAAAGAGTAACGAATCAACTATAGTGACTGTGGTATTCTTTTTCTTTTCTTTTTTTTTCAAGCGGTAGGTGTGACAATCTGCTCACCGATTGAGAGAGGGACATGTCACAATTTATAAGAAACGATCCATTCTACTTGTAAAAGGCCTTTTAAAGACGTAAGGGTGGGCCAATGCACATAGAAACTTCACAGTTAAGCGTGTTCATCCTGGAGTAATTCAGGTATGGGTGACCTCACTGGAAAGTCTATGGGTGTCCAAAGCGGACACTATTGTACAAAGATGGATGGGATCGTCGTGGGCACGCGGCCGCACCGGCTCGGGCTCGCATAGGACGCCGTGCACGGAGCGGGGCGTGACAGTAGGAGAATATAAGTAATGAAATTGAAACCAACTCCACAAGTACTACTTAGGTCAAAGTAATGATTTTGCTACTTTTCTCCTTTAATTCAATGGTTCATGTAAATCTTTAATTATATTATAGAAACAAGACAAAGGGTTATGATTGCTAAAGATATATTTTTGGCCAGAGGATAGAATGTTGGGCTTAATGGTTAATAGTTAATGGGAGTTTAGCAACTTCTTCACGAGGATCTGAACTCAGACTCTCTTATTTAAAAGGAGGAGTAGCGAACCAACTACACTAACTCTATGTGTGTGTGTGTTTTTTTTTTGCCGTCAAGCGATAGGAGAAAAGAAGTATGAGGATTACATGAAACCGAAAACAACTCCACATTCACTATAAGCTCAATCCAACTACTTGTCCCTAGGGGGAAAAACAATCCTACATAGATGCACAAACATTATAAGTTCAACCCAATTACAAGCCAAATCAGAAGGAAAAATAATCTCAACTAATACATAATAAATAACACCCACATGCAGATAGAATGATTCGAACTCTAACCTGTTCATTGATAAAAGATTTGTTGATAATCTGTTGATGGTATATCAGAGTGTTGTTTTGATTTTATTACTTTCAAACTTGTTGCTCAAATATAATGGACACTATATTTGAGCAACAAAATTTTGATTCCTTGCTTATTGCTCAAAATTTTCAGTTGGGTTGTTATTTCTTTCAGAAATGTTAAGAGTTTTTTCGTGAAAGTGTCCATGAAAACATATTGTACAGAGGTCATTATAAATATTTCGGACAAAGTCAAACTAATCATCTAACTATTTTAAACGAGAAAAACACAAGACAATCGATATGTTTCACTCCGACCCAGACGTTGAGACAAATGCAAACAGTGGCACTTGCAATCTGCTAAATATTCGTACATAGGATCAGTAGTTTCAAAAGAGATAAAATGCTAGCCAAAAATATAAGACAACTACATATTTGATAAGCCACCATGAGTTATCCTGCCAAAAATGTAAAGTAAGAGCACTGTTGACCGAATGTTAGGGATGGCATCTTACATCAAAGTAGACGTGTGACAAACTTAAATTAATCTCGAAGGGAAGCTTAATGCCCTTTTCTCATTATATATTCGAATTATGACTTCATCACAAAAACGATAGTGACAAATTATTGCAGTTTAATCATTTTTAGTTATAGTTTCTCAAATACATTGAGCATCCACTCTTGACTAATTCAGTTTGACGAATTCCAATTCACATGTCCGAAATTCGAATATGGAGTTCGTCAGACCATTTAATTACCAGGTTTTCTGGAAATTAATAATTCCAACTAAGCAAGATGTGTCACATCATATTTTTTCTTTTTCTTTTTCTTTTTTTTAGAACAAAGAATTGGATTACAGGGGTTTCTAATGGAATATGGGAAAATGACGGCTAAGAACGTGTTTTAATAATTAATATCCGTCAAGAATATTTTTAGCATTAACAAATATTCTTAACATGTTCTTAATGAGTGTTAATTATCAAAATATGTCCTAAGCCGTCATTTTCCCTTGGAATATCACTGTAAATTTTCTCTTCCCAGTTTTTGCTAAAGAAATGGTCACGGAAGGCTGCGATGCTTCTCGGTTGATGGCTACGTGTCATTTTCCAGGCCAAAAGCTTTCGAACATGGATTGCGTCAAATTCATTTTTCACGTTTTTTTTTTTTTGAAAATAAATGATTTCAGCTAAGCAAAATGGGTAATCATGTTTTAGGAGGCGGGGAGTTACGGTCCCTCTAAGGGACAGCAACATGCTGTCCCGGCCAAGTTGGGTCCATCTCAGTTTTGTTCCGATGATCGAAAAAGTTCACTTCATAAAGCTTATCGAGTAGAACAAATATATCAAAAATTAGCTCGATCGATATCATTAAGTGTCTGATCGGAACACATATAAGTTGCCAATAATTGGGATCCAGTGGATTTGATCTAGTGTTTTAGATCCATTCTTTTCAAGATAAAAATGTTTGAATAAGGCACTTGTGATATCCGATCAAGCTAATTTTGATACTCTTGTTCTACCCAACGAGTCTACGAATTGAACGTTTTCGATTATTAGAGCAAGACCGGAGTGGAGCCTGCTTGGCCGGGACAGTAACTCCCCCGCCTCCCATGTTTTATCCTTTCTATGACAAAGAAAATAAAATAATTGGAAAAGAGAAAGAAAGAAAAGGGATAAGAAGAAGGAAGGTCGGCAAATTGGATTAATAGATTATTATTTGCAATCTCACATCAAATTTTCCTTTCTAGATTATGCTAAATAATAAGTCACGAAAAGCGACGCTTCTCCGTGATGACTACGTGTCATTTTCTCGGCGGAAAGACACGTCATTCACCGAAGTCCCCCAATTAATCCTACTCGCGGGCTTAAGGAAACCACAAGTACTGCCTTTATCCACCAAATCTGGCCCAAAACTAGCCCGCTGACATGTCCCAAGAGGCTAAAACCATTAAACGAACGTCTAATGGATATGGTGTGGCCTCCAACGTCTGGAAATTTTGTTACAATCACACATAAATGTGCTCCCGTGCACGCACTCACAAGTCACAAGACATGTGCCCCACCTCGTAATTGTGTGTGTGTTCCTAGAATCTTTGTTTCATGTCACTTTTACCAATCCTTTCAATTCAATTTTTTCATGTGATGAAAATCATGTTTTATCGAGAGTGAAAGTAACTATTGGCACGAAAAGCCCAACATGTTTGACCACGTGGCCACAGTGAGAGCTAAGGGGGAATTCTAACCATGTAAAGCGCTGTCGTTTCGGGAGTCGGGACCCCACCACTTCAGGAAAAGAAAGGTGCCTTGGGGGTGAGGAGAGCCACGTAAACGTCGGAAGAAAGGTGCCTTGGGGGTGAGGAGAGCCACTTAAACGCTGACGTTTACGTGTACAACTACAGATCCATGACATCTATACACCTAAAATATTCGAACCCTAGAACACAAACCAAATATCTGTCCACACAGATTTTACTGAGACTGTGACGTGGGGCCCATTATAAATCCCACACAAATAATTCAAATAGTTCATTGAATTTAAAATATTTTTCAAGTGATCTCGCGGAAAATCAACTCAACACGATACTTATATACACACACACGCCTATTTCAGACATTCTATAGAATAATTTGTGTATTTTCTTCTTTTTTATATTATTACATGTTACTAAGGCTGCAAATGAACCATGTAGCTCGCAAGCTTGGCTCCGCTCGTCTCGTTTAGTAAAGGAGTCGAGCTTGAGCTCGAGTTTTCGGCTTGTTTAGTAAAGGAGCAGAGCTCGGCTCGTTCAACAAAATCTAAGCTCATTAAGAGAGGCTCTACTAGATTAAAAAGACTCGTTTAGTAAATGATTAAGCTTAATTCATTAAAGCTCCAACCAAACTCAAACTCCAATTCTTGACTTGTTTAGTAAATGAGCTGAGTTAAAACTCGATAAAACTTGGCTAGGCTCGTTTGCAGCTCTACGGTGATGTTACTTGTGTATTATTAAATGAGATAGACTTACTTACAGCTCTGCCGTAAATAATTAAGTACTTTGCAGCAGGCTCAAATAAACCCGAAAACGACAGCGTTACCGTAAATAAGCTAGGGTTCTCATATGAGGGTCTAAAATATCTGATATTCATTTGATTTCAGAACTCTTTTAGGGTTCTCATATGAGGGTTTTAAAGTAAAAAATTAATTATGATCCTTTAGGGCAAAATGATAAAAAAAAGTAAAATCTTTGCATCGATTCAAATAGATTCAAAATTGAAACACTTAATTTTTTATCATATTTTTTTAATATATAAGTGTTGTGCGGGTAACGATTTCGTTTTGGTGTTTATCTGTTCCTCTGCTACAAAGGACTTATTTACGGCTCTACCGTAAATAAGTTGTTTCTCATAAATAAATACTGGAGTATATAAGCATGGGATAAACGCCGTATTCAGACGTACTAGTATTTACTTTGCTGCTCATGGGCCACACCTTATTCAATTTTCCAAAAAACGGGGCGGAAATTTTGGGCCTCGCGATTCAATTTTGACCTAATTGTTAGGTTGCGTCACATGCTTAATTAATTTTTGGTACTGCGCGCGATTGAAAGAATATCACCATCGGTGTAATTATTTTGATTTATTTCGGCAAAAAGGACTGGCCAGTAATTAACATTTGGAAAAGCACACAAGCAACGCACTCCAACTTTTGCTTCAAATTTTGGAACGTCAGTTTTTTTTTTTTTTTCAATTTTAATAATTGCGTGGTGATTCGACGTGTTGAATTTGACATTTCGAAAGGTGCACAATCCAACTAATATGCCGAATTTATTGTTGTGGTGTTTCTTCACCTTAGTCTTGTTTCCATCCGTTATGTTGTTGTTAGCGTTTTTAGAATAAAGCCAAGGATGTCAAACTTCACGTGATATGTCAAGGGAAAGAATTGGCATGTGAAGCGACTCCAATCGAGATGTCAAATGCTTATGTGTCATTTAACATCTCTTCTCTCATGTCGACTTTGACACGTGATGTCAAATATTTTCTTTCATTATTTCACTTCAAAACTTTCTAAATTAATAAATTTGACACGTTGGTTGGAAACTTGGAGCGGGTACCTTGAAGCTTTAAAAAAAAAAATTGACATCCTCAAATTTGAAGTCAGGGTTGGAGATGCTTAAAGAAAAAAAGATTTGGTATGGGAGAGGAGGTGTCAAATGATACGTCTAGACAATTGACATTTTGATTGGACTTGCATCAAATGTCAATTCATTAACTTGGCACACCACGACAAATTCAGCATCCTTGTCGAGCTGTGCGAGCATGCAAGAGTACGTGGGCAAAAAATGTCTTTGTTTTTAGACTTTTTCAATCACGAAGAATTATTTATTTTCCAATCAGGAAGAATTATTTATTGCGGATATCAAATTTTTCAATCAACGTTCTTTTTTCTTTTTTGCTAGGACTAGGAAATTCTCAATCAACATTCATTGTTAACGTTAAATGTCTGGTAGATATTCCACCAAATTCGTTCATTATTCTTGCTGTAAATTGAGCTCTTTTTGCCCACATTGTTAGTTGAACTGTTGAACCCAATAGATAGTCGCACGAGTTGTTGGTTAGGAGTAGTTTTTTGTTTTTGTTTTCCAGAGGTAATAAATGAGCGAAACAGCCAAGTAAGCAGCTGAGAACGAGAGAATTACTGTTTTAACCCTAGAAAAGGAATCTATTCGCGTTTGGAGTTAAAAAAGGCTAATGGCAGTTAATAATTGGACCATGTTGGAATAAAAGGGAACGTACAGAGTGTAAATCGAGCCAATTAATACTGTAGAGACCAAGTTGACACAAACACTCAACTACATAGACTATTTCGATTTTTTTCCCTATTTTTTTTGGGGGTTTCTTAAACTATAGAAGTACAAATTTAGCTTGTTTACGAAGGGAGTCTCGTGTTACGCTCTCCTTCGCCGTCAGCATCCTTTTCCTGTCCTAAGAAGATGTGGATCAAATTCTGGGCGATTCCCAAGGTACGCCAGTTTATGTGGAGAGTAGTTAAAAACTGGGTCGCATGTCGTGCGATTCCCACCCCCACAAAAAAAAATGTGTTCCCCGAGCCCCCTCGATCTGCCCCATTTGCGAAACTGAGAGTGAATCTATTGAGCACATTTTGCTTCGGCGTCCTTGGACCAGAGCAGTTTGGTTCGGGAGTGGTCGCGCCTTTTGGGTGTCGGATGGGATAATCACAGCTGCAGATAAAATGGGTGTTTGAGCTTCTGTGTGGAAATTTAGCTAAGGAGGCTATTAATGATGTGATTGCTCTTATTTTTCAACTCTGTTGGGCGATTTGGAAAGGGCGTAATGAATTGGGAAAATGACGGCCAATGACGTATTTTGATAATTTATACCTGTTAAAGACATGCTGAGGACATTTGTTAATATTAAAAATGTCATTAACGGATATTAATTATCAAACACGTCCTGAGTCATCATTTTCCCCAATGAATTCGTGTTCGAGGGGACCATTCGATCCTAATCCTGAGAATGTTTGTGGGGGGCTGATTTCACCGTGGTCTTCCTGAACCCTCTTCTTTTTGAGACGTTGGGAGTGCTGAAGTGATCTTGTGTACCTGCAGAACCGGAGGGAGCTGTTCCTCCGGGAAGAAGCTCCGACGAACAAATCAGTAAGCGGAGGAGGAGAAAAAAGTTTAGTCAGAATATTTTTGCTATGGGAGAGAGAAGAGAGTAATAGTAAATTTTTCTAGACCCCCTTGCTTTTTTGAAGATGGTCTTATATTTATAGGCGAAGAAATAGACCCCCTTGCTTTTTTGAAGATGGTCTTATATTTATAGGCAAAGAAATAGAGTGTTGCACAGGCTAGTTCTGCAACTCACGTGGTGCACCACGTTCGGATGACGTCCTATGTTAGTGCATTTATTAGGCGTCACTTCTCTGAAGGTTGCAGAACCGCGTTTGTCAGTGTTAGAGAAGTCATATCATTCAGAGATGTCACTTCGATTATCAGAGAGGACAACTAGCGTATCATCAGAAGCTTACGAAAACTTCCACATAGGCGGTATCCGAACAAATACTTTACCGAATAAACGAAGTCCTCTTAGAACGTTCATCACATATTCCGAACAATGATGGATTATCCAAACGAATGAAACCTGTTCACCCTCGGATTTACTCCGACGTTCGGAGACGCACAAAGGATCCACCTATCCTTCGGAAAAAGGAGCCAACGTATTACGCCAATCCATAGATGAACCGAGACAACTACGTGATGAGTTCAAACAGGCACGACCCATTAGGACTCTTTTACCCCTCGGACATTTCGGCCCACTACAATGTTCTCTCCAAAGCCAATTTGGCAATGATTATCTGGATGCGGTTTTTTCTAGGGTGAAATATGATACTTATTGTCCCTCTCGAAGTCCCTTTCGGGTTGGAGGCTGGACTTCACCACCCTTGTCTGTTTTTAAAGTTAATCGCGACGGAGCTTACTCTTCCTGCCGTAGCTTAGCTACCTTTGGCATCGTTATCAGAGACACTGGTGAAATTGCTCAGTCGTGGCATTGCGGGAAAGCTAAGGTCTCCTTGGCGGTTGCTACCGAGGCTTGGCACTGAGAATTGCCTTTGGTAGGCGTTCTTAGCTCGTTAATTTATTTTGATCTTCTCAAAAAACAAAAATGAAGGGAGCCACTTCCAGACGACTTTTAATCGAGGCGAACAAGTCGTCTCCGTAACTTGCACTTTTTGTCTGTTACAAGTTGGGTGAACCGAGTAGTAACATGTTCAAGTTTGATTTGAAAATCTCAATGAGCTTTGAAAAAAAAAATCAAGTTTGATTTGTTTATGTAACAAATCATCTTGAATGAGCTTTGAACGAGCGAACACGAATTCAAATACAAATGAACTTCTTCATGTTTGGTTTGAAAAACTTAACGAGTTTAAAAAAAAAGGGGTACCTTAACGTGGTTTGATTACGTTTCAAAATGTATCGAATGAGATTTCGACGAATAAACATGAGCTCAAATTCGAATAATTTGGTTCTCTTATCGGCCGTAGTTTTTTTTTTTTTTTGGAGTTTTTAAATAATGATCTTCAAACCTCAGTCTATGTAAGTATTCATCCTGAGCATTTTGAACAGTTATATTTTCATCATCATTTTTTTCTAATTCCAAAAGTGCCCTTATATATATATGGCATTGATTTTTGAGATCAAAACATAACCCAACAATCCCCGTAGATTCAATCCAATCCCGAAATCTATCCCGAAAATCTCTCCTAATTTTTAGAGATAATATGTTCTTTGTACTTTGTACAGCTCATTCAATCACAAAAATCTCTTCCGAAATTCTCACCACCACATCCCCAAATCATACAAAACCATTTTCATCCCAAAACCATTTTTGATCAAAATCTTGATTTGAAATGGAAATACCCCCACCAATCGAGACCACTGCTGCCGCCCAACTCATCCAGCCCACTGTCGCCGATCAACCAAATCATTGCTGACCATGTCACAACCGGATGGCCACAACCGCCGAGGCAGCGGAACCGGCAGTGCTCGACAGATGCGTGAGGCGGAAAAGATTGGCGGTGGATGGAACGGCCAGAGGCAGAGGAGATTGGAGATGGATGGAACTGTCTGAGTGATTTGTACCGCCACCGTGGCCTGAGTGATTTGTTCGGCCTGAGTAATTTGGAGGTGGAGGATATTTTTTTTTTACATAGGTACTTGAAATATTTGTAGTATTCACCATGAAATTGGTGGGTTTATTTATCATGGCAAATTATTTATAGCATTGACCATGAAATTGCAGGTTCTAATTTTCATGGCAAATTATTTGGGGCGTTCACCATGAAATCATTGCAAAAGATGCCCACCATTTTGCATGCATTATTGTTCATCGATTCATGGTGTATCACGTATAAGCATTGGGGGTTTTAATTTTCATGGTAAATTATTTGTAGCATTCACCATGAATTAATAATAGAGATTTGCTAAATTATTTCGTATCATTCACGAACAAGCATTCGTCGCCGGAGGATTCTGTTGGAAATTCCGACAATTTTGCTTGAATTGGTGATTTTGTTCCAATTTCATGGCGCATCACATACAAGAGTTGAGAATTTTAATTTTTATGGCAAATTATTTGTAACATTCACCATGAAATTGGTGAGTTTAATTTTTATGACAAATTATTTGTAGCATTCACCATGAAATTAGGGGTTCTAATTTTTCATGGCAAATTATTTGTAAAATTCACCATGAAATCATTGCCGTTCGTGGCAAATTATTTGTAGCATTCACCATAAACTTACAAGAGTTAAATGAAGGTCATCCGAATCCTTTTAATTAGGAATCAGGAGAAACGGCAATAATAGGGATTTGGTAATCTACATGGAAACATTGAAATTTTGAAATCCTCCTACTAATTCTCACTTAATTGCAGGACTGACCGGTTCCCTTTAATTTAGGGATAAAGAAATCAATATATGTACATATATATACTAAAGGATAGTAAGGGTATTTCATACATTAGAATGATGAAAACATAACTGTTCAAAAAGCTCAGGATGAATACTTACATGGGCTGAGGTTTGAGGATCGTTATTTAAGTCTCCCGACGTGTTTTGTTCCAACGGTACATAAACTTAAGTTGGACATGGGTCACACTTGGACTCAAACTTAAGTTGGGAATGGGTCGGATTGGGGTGGGCTACTTGGGCTTTTCCCTAAGTGATCCAAACGGATCTCAATGGATCTAAAACGAGTGTTTTACTTATTGGGTGTTGCAAATGACAAGCACAAGGCATGCTCACTCCCGAGAGCAATTTTGTTCATCCTCACTTTGTTTACCATCGGCGAGGGTATGCCCGTATTCTGCATATCACTCCGCAAAATTCGAATGAATCAAATATCGATAAGTGCTCAATCTAGGAATTTTATTTATTTTCTTTAAAATTCTCGACTTAATAATCAAACTTTTCGATCAAAGCGCTTACCAATATCTAGTTATACGTTTGCTTCGTAAAACGCAAAATAAACATACCCTCGCTAGGGTAAAACAAAATGTGATGTGAATCAGTTGCGTACTACCAATCGATAGTCAAATCCCCAATATCTTTGAACAAAATTCTGACTTTGTTTCTTTTTTTCCTCTGGGTACTAGTCTAATTGTTTTTCCGGTAGACGGTACAGTCTAATGTACTATAGTCGAAAGGCATTGAGCTAGTCAAGGTGTTCACCACTTCAAACACAAAAACAGGAAGGAAACATGGATGCATTTTTTTTTATCGTACATGCCGGTAAACACTTGGAAATGACAAGTTCCACTTTTTGGTCTTCGAATATTAACTTCATACACATTTGGGCTTCACTTCCAATGAATTTCTACCTTCCGTCTTTTTTCATTCCTGCTTCAATTTTGATGGACGAATATATAGAATATCTAACAAAAACAATAGGTCAATAGATGACATCCAATGTGACAAAAGCTAAACATAAGAATTACGCACAATTTTATATTTCCTTTGGACAATAAGTTGCGAAACACCGACTTCAAGAAAGTAACAGAAAAATAACATAAAGCATGATAATGAACACAATAGGCACTTAACTGGAATTACACAGTCAAGTAGGGATTTGGTTGTCGGCCCAAAACAAACTGGAGTTCACCACCCATAGCATCTAATGTTAGGTCCTCTTTTGTCTTTTGTCGGTTTCTCATTGCAGTGAGATCTTCAATGTGGATTTACCAACAGAGACAGAAAAAGAAAATAAGTGACATGTCAAACATGTTTGGATTATACACAATGCCAATTGAAGCAATTCATCAAATATCTTAAGTGCAGCAAATTTTCGTTATGACCTATTACGTTTTGATCTGGAACTCGACGTCACATTAATACATTTGGGAATTCTTACCATGCGAAATCGTAGAGGTCCAGTTGGAGGGTATTCTAGGCGACAGGCAATGCCGGGCGCAAAACTTGGCCGTCGCGAAGGGATAATGGAGAAGTCGATGAAATTGTTAGGCATTGGTGTGGGAGAGGTGTGTACTACTTCGGTTTGGAGACGCGTGAATAGGAATTTTGTTATGGTTTCGGATTCCATTAAGGAGCAGTGGAGTGTATCGAAGGTTTCTTGGGGACTGTAGTTAGGGTGGGACCGGGAATGGTGCAGGAGGGAAGTGTCCTACGAAACTTTGGCCCTTTGGCCCTTCCGATTCTTTTGCTTTGGCAGTTTTTTTTTTCTTTTACCGTAGAGATGCCATTGGCTAGGCAAATAGTAATGTCTTAATTTGGTAAAAGACACGTACTGGTTGGGAGGGGTGGGTAAGGTACATGTGATAGGGCTGAAATTCATATGAACTTGTGAGGGCATTTTTGGAAAGCAAAAAATAGGAAACATCTTCTTGCTTTTAAAAGAAGTAATAATAATATAGATTAGGTATTTGCCACACAATTACAGCCCCGATGGAAACGTTTTTTTTAACTCAATATATATCTCAACTTTCTAATTAGTTGGTTTGGGAGGACTAAGAATAGGCAAAGTGGTTGATTTTGATTTAGACAAGCACTCAAGGAAGTAATTAAACGGCTTGCTCCACAAAAGGTCGCAAGTTTGAATTTCATAAAAGTCAAACATTTCAAATCTTGGAGCACTAGAGATTTGCCTAGTCGTTAATTTTAGAGCTCTATAATTAGTCAAGATGAGTGCAAGTAGACCTACACATTCGGTTATGAAAAAAAAAATAAAGTGAAGTACGACTCCATTTGTTTCAATGTAAAATGTTTTTTTCATAAAACAAACTCAATACTTTTATTTTCTGGTGTTTGGTTGACACTTGAAAAATATTTTCAGAAATCGACAAAATAGTGTAGAGAGGGAAGGGGGGGCTTAAACGGTGGAGAGATTTGAAAATATTAGAATTGAAAGTGAATCAAGACTTACGATCGAGGAAATTGAGCAGTGAGAATTGCAGTAAAAGGTAGCGGGTTCATTTCGAAATATAATTTACGGAAGATTTAAGAGTAAGTCATTTTCATCCAATTAATGGAAAATATTTTTCTCGTAAAATATTTTCCTCATTTTTTACATAACTAACACCGAAAAATAGGAAAAATATTTTATCGGAAAACATTTTACGCCTAAACAAACAGAGTCCACATGTCCTTACAATTACTTCATGTTATTTGATTTCCGCCCCACTTTTTTTGCTAGCCAAAGAATGTGTTCCACTAACTAAAATAAATAATTATTTTTCAAGTAAATAATTATTTTTTAATTAAAGGTGATTGTATTATGAGAGAATATTCCGTATTGTAAAACGAAAAATAAAAACCTTAGCAGAACATAGCCTTACTTGAATCAACTTGTACAGGGGTATGAATTTGAATAATCTGGTCAATCGTTGGTGGTAGTGGTTAGTATAAAAAAGTGAGATTTGATTGTATCTTCCTATTTTCTAATGGTTTGCATAATTTATTTAATTCTTTACGAAAGTACTCAAAATTTAAAATAATTTTCAGGTTGACCCATACCAATCTCAATTTTGCTATGGCCCCACTATACCCTCCCCTACTGTCCAAATTTTGGGGGAAGAGGAACACAGTGGTACGGTCGAGGAGAGAGACACGGTGGCAACTATTGTGTCGAATCGGTAACGGCGGGCGTGCATGGGAGGTGGCCGGTAGTTAGAAAAAGAGACTGCGGAGCCAGCATTTCACGACAATAGGTGCGAAATCTGTTCAATCGGTCACTACCCATACCACCCATAACATAATTGCAAGTGTTTGATCAAACTGGCTCATTTTCATTTATGTTTGGCTGCATTGGGCGAGACCCCCACTAGGGGTGTCCATGAATCAGACCTGACCAAACCAGTAAGCACAATGGACGGATCTAATCCACTATGTCGGACAGGTTTGGTCCAAAAATCTAAAATTTTTTGGTTGTCGGTTGGGTGTCGGATGCGTAAGATTAATTTTGACCCGACCCGGCCAAATTATATATAAACCCTAATTTCATTTCATTTTCCCTTCCTTCCCAATTCGACAGTTCCCCAAAACGGCGACTCTCTATGTCTCTCTTGATTTGGCTATAGGAGGAGAACGAAAGCAGATGAAGAAGAGAAGAAGTTACCGCTATAGCAAGGTGAGACTTCGATACACTGGGTGGTCTCTCTCTTTGGATCTGGCTATGGGAGGATTGAACTCGTGGCTACGGTGGTTCTCCTCTCTCTCTCTCTCTCCATCGATCTGTCTATGTCATTTGTGTGACTATTTGTTCCAAGAGTGTGTAATGGGTTTTGTGCAACGATTTGTTACATCACTGTGTGTAACGGGTTTGTGTGATTTGTGGGTCTCTCTCCCCATTTTTTCTTTTTTGATCTGAACGTCATTGAGGACTGTATTTTCCGATCCGTGAATCCGACCAATCAACCCGAAATACCCTTTTGATTGAAACCGACCACCCATTCGGTCAGTCTTGGGTCCCCTTTTGGCAAACTCGACTAGAATTCAATTGGGTCAAACTCGACAAAATCCGACCCGTGGAGAGCCCTAGGCCCCACACAGCCATTAGGTGGGTTTTTTCCCCTATTGTGAAACCAAGAACATAACTTATACTATCAAGTTAAAAGGGGTACAAGAGTGATATAGTTCTTTACAAAACAAGTACTTGTGATGACGGACCAGAAACAGGCCTTTTTCGGCCAAGAAAATATTATTTTTGCTCGATAGACTGTGGAATGCGTTGCCTCACCCGGTGACAAGCAATTGGCTTGCCTTGCCATTTTCTGGTTCAAAGGCCTGCTGTTTTTTTATGTTTCCTCTGAGCATAACCCAGGGGACGTGAAGCACAAGCAATTGAAGACAAACCCAATCCTCATACAAAGAAGTTTTTGGGCGCTGGTAAGATACCACACACGTGATATCCTGTGGACAATCCGGACCATCCACACGTATTTTGGACTGTCCAGATTTTTAGAGAGTGAAAAAGAGGAAAGAGAAGTGGGGTGAGGGGAGAGAGAGAGAGAATACATCTGAACCGTTGGATCATTGCTTGAACGGTCCGAATTGCCGATGGGTATTGCCACGTGGTACCCGCTTGGCACCCAAATCTATTAAGGTTGGATTTGCACAAGGCAAATGATTTTGGCATTCCAATTTTTGATGATGACACTTCAAAACTTGTCTTTTAATGTAAAAATTATACATAACAAACACACTAAAATACAAATTTTAAAATGTCATCATTCAAAATTAGAGTACGAAAATCATTTTCCTTTCCAGAATTGCATTACAATTTACATGTTGCGTGCCGATTTGGGCAAGTAAAAAATCTACTCTTTTGGGTCAAGTGTATAGGTCAACATACGAATCTGGACGGACAACGGAAACACGTCCAGGTGCATGCCCTCCTGTACTCCACGAACCTGGCCCTCTTTTCTCAAAGGAAGCAAATCCCACCTATTTTCCCTCTCCCCGCCTCCCCTTCCTACGCATCTTCCTCATCTATTCGTATCTAACACGATTTCCTTGTCCAATTCCAAATCAAGGGTTTCAGACGCATCATCCATGGAACCTCCGCCCACAACCTCCCCATTCCCAACACCATCACTCCACTGCTCCATACCACACCATTATTTTTCCCACTCTCTCTGTTGCTCCCATCCTTGTCCTCACTCCTGATCATCAACCTCACTTCGAAATCCCCACAAATGAACCACCCAGGGTACGTCACTCATTCGTCGATTCAGCTGCAGTTGATGGAGAGCCACAAGGCCGGGAACGATGTCGAGGAGAGAGAAAGCAATGAGGAGGAAGAGGAGGAGGAGGAGGAGGGGGGGAGAGAAGTCAAGTTCCGAATCCTGGGCCACTCGATGTGCCTGAAGCGGAAGCGAGAACCGCAAACCCTGGAGTCGAGGCGGAACGCGGTTCGCTCTTGGGGAAACCAGCCGCTGAGGACAGCGGACCCCGATATCTTCTCAATCATGGAGAACGAGAAGATTAGGCAGTTCAAGGGGATCGAACTAATTGCTTCGGAGAATTTCGTTTCTCGAGCGGTGTTAGAAGCCCTAGGGAGCCACTTGACGAACAAGTACTCGGAAGGGATGCCAGGGGCGAGGTACTACGGTGGGAATCAGTACATTGATGAGATGGAAACCCTATGTTGCAATCGCGCTTTGGCCGCGTTTGGATTAGATTCGGATAATTGGGGGGTGAATGTTCAGCCCTATTCGTGTACGACGGCGAATTTTGCTGTTTTCACGGGTTTGCTGTTGCCTGGGGAGAGGATTATGGGGTTGGATACACCTTGTGGGGGGAACACTAGTCATGGTTATTATACGCCAAATGGGAGGAAGGTTTCGGGGGCTTCGATTTTCTTTGAGAGTTTTCCTTATAAGGTGAATCCGCAAAGTGGGTACATAGATTATGATAAGCTTGAGGAGCGGGCGCTTGATTTTAGGCCCAAGATACTCATTTGCGGCGGGAGTTCGTATCCAAGGGAGTGGGATTACGTGAGGTTGAGGCAGGTTGCTGATAAGTGTGGAGCTGTGTTGATGTGTGACATGGCTCAAATAAGTGGTCTTGTTGCGGCTAAGGTGAAAATTTGGCTCCTCATCTTTTGTTGTTGCTTGAATGTTGATCTTTCTTCCTTAGCTTACTATCTACTCTTGGATTGTGATTTTTGTTTTCTATTGTTGGATTGGGGTTTTTATGTTAATTAATTGTATCTGCTTGCGTGCTCTTTCTAGTTCAGATTTTCCAATTTGTTATAGTTATGTTGTTTTTTTAAGGGGAAAACTAAAATATATTTGGTTTTGGTTTGTCATGAGTCATGTTGGCGAGTACGATCGATGAATTTCGGGGGTAGGGTGGGCCTGAAATTTCTGTAGGATTGTGGGCTTTACTCAAGGCTCTGCATCATGCGCAACACCATTTTTTAGTACGGGTTTTGACTTGCAGCTGTAGAGCATCAAGTTCAGAGGATGTCGCAGCCACGGGAGGAAGGTGAAAAGTGAGATAGTGGCAGGTGGTGCTTTGCAGTTGATAGAAATTGCAGTGGATATAGAAACAAATGGGAGGGAACCGTTAGATTGCCCGAGGGAGAGTTGTCAGGGTGTTTCACGCTCTCTTGTAGGAGAAAGGTCATATATACCTTGCATAACTGCCTGGGTATTGTTCCATCACTAGGTACACACGCGGGACAATTTCCAAGTGATAAAGTGTGGTAGGGACATCGTGTCTATCTATCTTGATGAATGGTGGAGTTCCGGCAGTCAGTGTTCTAAAAGTTGGCCTAGGCGGCCACCCAACGCCTACATTTTAGGGTCTCGGCATTGATTATTTGTTTTGAACATTAGTCGGGAATTAGGTGGGGATTAGTTAGTTAGGCGGCGACTAGTTGGCAGCTTAGTTGCATGATCCCAGATCTAAGGCTGATGGACCACAGACTCATTCTCGCATCCACGACTTAATTGGGAATTCATACGGAGTATTTCAGACTAAATTCATACACTTCTGTCAGTTCCTAAATTCTCTTATAATCAGACTGATTTGTATTGACCAAGCTTTTATGTTGTACTCTGGAAACCTACCTGCCAGTACACCACTGTGCACATGCAAAAAAAGAGATGAGAGATTATTCAGTGCCCTAGGATACCCCACGTGGTGCCCTTGGCCCCTTTTCCACCTTTTCCATCACACATTGGTGTGGGGCCTACACACTTTGTCTTGGACGGTTGGAACCCACACCAATATGTGGTGGAAAAGGGGAGGAATTTTCAGTGCCAGGTACCACGTGGTGCTGCTCGGCGCATCCTTGCCATCCGAAAGTGTTTTGTATGAATTCGGATTAAAAATAATCTATTAACGGTAATTGATTATACCGTTAATAGATTGTTTTCTATTAATAGACTGTTTTTAATCCGGATCGTCCAAAACACTTTTGGACGGCCTGGATGCGCCGAGCGGGCACCACTTCATCGTACCCGCCCGGCATTGAAAAATTTCTCGGAAAAGGGACATAGGACATCACTTGGCGGTGCCTCCGGAGCACTAGATAATTTTTCCATGCAAAATAGTCCATTCAACTGTTTAGTGTCCAATCAACATTTGTTTGTCTTGAACAAGTCATAAAAAGGACTTAAAGTTGTTGGGGCTTGCATTAAACTATGTAACTCGGTTTCTTTTGCAGCAGGAGAATGATATTTGTGCTTCTTTTCTATTGTTCACACTCTTCTTTTGTTTTTATTGATGTGACTCTACTATGTTATCTTTTCATTAGCTCATTTTTTTTACACATCAAAAGGGAAAGTAATAAAGTCACATAAATAAAAACAAGAAAAGAGAATGATGAAAAAGGAGTGCCAAGATTAATTTCCTTCACAATTATTAGGGCCCAATTATTATTGTTATGGTTTGTTAGGTTTTTGTATTTTGAGCAGTTATTAATGATTGGATTTTTGGTTTTTTTCTTTCTTTCTCCTAAATAGATTGACAAATTGTATATGTCTTATCTTTATGTTTTTGTCGTGGGCATGAAATTTTACGACAACTATGTGAGTGTTTAAAAAATGGCTATGAAATATTTTTACTTATGTGTATATATAGACGACGATTTCAGTTACTCTGTCCTACAGTTCTTCTAGATATGAAGTATGAGCACTTTCGCTCTCCCACACCCACACCCTCTCACGCTTGCGCATTATGTGTCATAGGTCGGCGGGTCTATTTCATAATTTTGAGAAGTTTTAGGGTATATTGTGTAATATTAAAAATAAGGGGGGTCAGGTGCATTCGTAGCGATTTATGTGGTAAGTACTTAGTTTCATTTCATTTTGAACTTTGACCATCGAACTTTGTATCTGACTAATTAGTTGTTACTACTTTTTAATTGTTACTCAAACTTCGGGGAGGTAGGGAGATTTTGTTTTATAAAAAAAGTAGAAAAAATGACTAATCTCTTGGCCCTGACCAGTCAACCTAGGCACTAGGTGCTCTCTTCCGCCTGACTAGCACCTAGCAATTTTTAGAACGTTACTCTGGACCTCTTTCTCAGTTGTGGCTGGCCATGGGTGTGCAATGTTGAGCAGTCCTCTCTAGCCTCCAAGCCACTGATAGCTCCTCTTTCTCAGTCGTGGCTGGCCATGGGTGTGCAATGGTGAGCAGTCCTCTCTAGCCTCCAAGCCACTGATAGCTCTTCAATTCTGCTGTGCTGGTCCTAGGCCTAAGTCATACCTCTTTGACTTAGTTTCTTTTCGTGGCACGAGTTTTAGAGTTATACCGCAGGGTACCACAGTGACCATGTGGAGGTTCAGCGGTAAGTCTGTCATGCCTCTTTGTCACGTCACTTAGCCATTTTAGCGGTTTTGGTGTTGTGATCCACCATGCAATCGTAGTGGTCACCCTTGTAGAGATTACGCTGCTGTATTCATGACTAGCCGCGTAGCATGTACCTTCAAGGGTCTACTTTTTCCTGATGATGATTTTAGGATTTTGCCTCCTCCATGTTAACCTATCTGAAATGTGAAGGAAAATGACAACTAGCTATTCATTTTTATCCTGCCATAGCCCTTGTTTAACCTTTAAAGGTTTATTTATGTAAATGGTTCTGTTTTGTAGCTTTTGACAACTTATTCTGTTACATTCTCTTCTAATAACCTGTATGGTTGATTCTTCTTGAAGGAGTGTGTGAACCCCTTTTACTGCTGTGATATAGTTACCTCAACGACTCACAAAAGTCTTCGAGGCCCCAGGGGCGGCATTGTTTTCTACAGGAAGGGTTCAAAGCCAAAGAAGATAGGGATTCTTTTGAATCAAGGTGATGGCAGTGACAGATATGACTTCGAGGACAAGATAAACTCTGCTATTTTTCCAGCTCTGCAAGGCGGACCGCACAATAATCACATTGCTGCCCTTGCCATAGCCCTGAAACAAGTGGCTACTCCTGAATACAAGGCATACATGCAACAAGTGAAGAAAAATGCTCAGGCTCTAGCATCCGCTTTATTGAGGAGGCATTTCAGATTGGTAACTGGTGGCACTGACAATCATTTGGTACTTTGGGATCTAAGGACTCTTGGACTAACAGGTATTGTATCTTCTTCTCTGTCACCCTCTGCATGAGTTGGTTGGAAAAATTAGACATCTCCTGATTCAACCCTCGAGTGCCGGACTTTTTTGAACTATTGTAAGTTGGAATTTGTTTTCCATATCTTGGTTTTGTATCTAATTTTGGTTTTGCATCCCTACTGGATTATCAATTATGTTCTTTGACATGTGACTTGATAATTAAGGTGATCTATGGATGGAAAGATAATGTAATATTGGGAGCCATCTCTAGATATATTCTAAGCAGCTGCCTTAATAACATATTAATTCGTGGTTTACTTTTTATCCTACAAACCAAAAAAGAAAACAAGTTCTCAGCGTCCTCCAAATGAGATTGTGCTAGCCTGAACTTAATAGTTAATGGTGCATTTTCTTGCTCAGAATTTAATAGGTTGATTACTCAGGCTATCCAGCTCCTTAATTCCTGTTTTCATTTTTCTCCTTGTAAACACTGTGAACCATACTGTCCATCATGCACCGCAGTTGTTTCTGTCATCTGAGCTGTCAATTTTTTTTGTATTTCGAGTCTATTTTTCACAGGTAAGAATTACGAGAAGGTCTGTGAGCTGTGTCACATTACTCTCAACAAAATTGCTATATTCGACGATAGTGGCACTATAACGCCTGGAGGTGTGAGGATTGGTATGTGAAGATCTAGTCGCATTTCTAAACCCTAACTGTTTCGTTTATGAGTCTTTCGTATCCCTAATTGGACTTTTATACTCATGCCCTCAGGTACTGCTGCGATGACATCTAGAGGTTGCGTAGAGGCCGATTTTGAGTCAATGGCTGAGTTCCTCATTAGAGCTGCTCAGATAACAAGCGCAGTGCAGAGAGAACACGGGAAGTTGGCTTTCCTTAATGGCCTTCACAATAACAAAGACATTGTTGAACTACGTACACGAGTGGAGAATTTCGCAACTCAGTTTGCAATGCCAGGGTTTGACGAGTAGAATTCTTTCCAAAGGATGCCTTCAGTGTGACCTCCGCGGCTCCGCTCCGCCACATGGTAACAAGTGCTGAATCACACACAGTCTTCTCTGTTTGCACAAGGTTTGGCATCTCTATATTGTCTTGGATAGGCTAACTAGTTGCTACATCTATTTACTTGTCCTCAATTCTTTGGAATGTACAATGTATATTACGCCGTTCTGGTAGAAATTTACAGTGATATGGAGCCTGTGGTATAATGTGAGTCATGTGACATGCTATTTGTGGGAATTAAAGTGAACAGCAATTCTTTTATAGTCCTCCATAGTTGTTGGCGAGCTTATTAAATACATGTGAATTTCATACAGGAGCTTGAATTCTTTTTTCCCTTGCTAAATTATTTTCTCTGTATGTATCTTTTTCTTGATTTATTCTTATTTGATTGGCTTTTGTTACATGTCTTTTTTTTCCCCCTGCTGTAAGTTGTTATATGCCTTGTTTTATAAAGGGAGGTCTATAACTTGTCATAATGTTATATATGAGTATCACAAACCTACATATCAATCACACACCCTTGAGTCCTTGACACTAAAAACATTGGCAGTGAAAGCGGGTTAGCGTAACTTACCCTATTTATAATGTTTATTGGTACTTTGCGACTATACTTTAGGAATGCCGGCACGGGTGTCGATTCTGTTACAGTTGCTATTCCATTGAGACATTCACTGGAGTGGGTTGGTGCTTGGACACACCTCCCTTTCATTCCTTTTCCCTAAACTGTCCTGTTACTAGCTTGCAGAGTTTGAAGTGTTGCAAGTGGGGTGTTTTTTTTAGAGAAAGAGAAATAGCTGTACTTAGGAATAACCATAAAAACGAAATTACAAAGAATAAAATTGATATTACGAAGAATGAAAATGGGAGGGAGAAACAAGGTTTACATGGTTCGGCATGTTGACGTACATGGCATCCATGATCTTTATAGAAAGTTGCTATACTCAAATGGATACATACATGAAATAGTATGTTTAAAGTGTGAAAATATAGAAGATCATCCTACGAGATTTCGGTCTATGTTACTTTATTTTTGATGTCGAGAGATAAACATTACTAGTGTTGTAAACTATCATCTGACAAGTATATGGTGTTAAGTGAATGTTCCACAAATGGTTGCTGTTTCTCATGCGCAGTGCTACGGACATAGATGAAGTGCACAGCTCCGGACACCGATGTGTGTGGAACAGTCTGATACACGTGAGTCCCATACTGTGGATGTGGGTTCCATACACGTCGGACGGTTTCAAACACATCCGTGTCTGGACATAGATGAAGTGTACAGCTCCGGACACCGATGTGTGTGGAACAGTCTGATACACGTGAGTCCCATACTGTGGATGTGGGTTCCATACACGTCGGACGGTTCCAAACACATCCGTATCTGGATCTTGTGCACTTTGGTATATGTCCCTAACTTTTGCCTCTTATAGTTAGTTTAATATGCATATATTGTGTCTGAAGCAACACCCACTTTAGAGCCCGTTCCAGAACGCGAAAAAAGTCCTTATTTTTTAAGAAGGCAATTTCAAGCTCAAATATTATGGACTTATTAAAATTTAAAAATATGCAATATGGATCTTGTTTGAAAGAACTCATCGAGATCTTTTATACGATACAAAAAAAATTGAAAATATATTTTTCATTTACATTATTTTTGAATTTGAAAATGTGAAATAAGCTGCTTATTTTTTAAGAAGGTTTCTGGAACGGAGCCTTAAGTCCCCTAAAGGGGTTTTGGTCCTTTTGGAAGGGTAGTAGATTAGGTGTATTGCCCACGATTGGAATTAAGGATTTATTCTCTCAAGCTCAGGATCTCAATGCCAACAAAAAAAAAAAATTGTTGGAGCACAACTAGATGTTTGCCTATTCGTTTAATTTCAGGGCCTCGAAAGTAGTAGTACATAGATCTATTCAAGTATCTATGGGTCCGGAGTTATTAAATACATAGATGTATTCATGTATCTATATATTCTCTCTGAATGCAATAGGTACTTCTCGTTGTGGCTGATTGATGCCTAAACCAAAATCCGGAAGATTGAAAACAGGGGGGTGAATGAAATCATTCCATCATTGGAATGTGTGTGTGTGTGTGTGTGAGAGAGAGAGAGAGAGAGAGAGAGAGAGAGAGAGAGAATAGTGACAAACTAAACTGGGGGGAAAACAAAAGGAATCATCTCCCCCAAAAAGAAACTTTGTAGTTTGGGCAGGCACTTTTTTCCCTAGTTGATAATGAGCAGTCACTGTTATCCTCCTCCAGATGGAATAGAATAATTAAGTAGGAGTAGTAGTTTCAAGGATGCCAGTTGTTTTTTTTTCAGGTTCAAAAATCATCAAGTATTGTGTTGAACGACAAAATGCATGCCTGTGTTAATGATCTCCCTGTTTGAGGGTAAAGTGCTAGTCGACCTGTATTTGTACATGGCAAAATATAGGAAAATAAGCTACTCCATTTATTTTCTTGAAACTCCTTTGATGAAGGGCAAAATCCAATGCACGAGGCTTCCGTCATTGCGGAGTTTGGGGAAGGGTTGATGCACACAGTATTACCTTTGATGAAGGATAAAAATTACCTTTGATGAAGGGTAAAACTTAGTGCACGAGGCTTCCGCCATTGCGGGGTTTGGAGAAGGGTTGATGCACACAGTATTACCTCTGCAAGCAGAGAGACTGTTTTTGCAACTCGGATCCGTGACCTCCTGGAGGTCACAATGGAGCTTGAAACTCCTCTGATCTTTTGTTCATTTGGAAATTGGCTGACAACTCAGTCAACTTTCCTTTAGTGCGGTATACATGAATCTTCCAAATTATCTTTAGTCAATCATCCACCAAAATGCTCCAAATCCCTTCAAAAGAGAAAACAAAAAAGAAAAAACATTTTCCAAATTATTGATGGAATTATATGTCGTCATAGTGATATATATTGAAGGTTAATAATTACTTGAAGTGTTATGACTTTGTTTGGTTGTCAATTTTGAGATAAAAAAAAGTTATAGTTAGCGTATTTTTTTCGTCTTTAGTCAATAACATTTTAATTTTTTCTTTTTACTTTTTGAGAGAGGTATACTATATACATCCAAAATGTAAAAAATGAGTAAAAAATCACTAAAGACGAAAAAACACTAATAATGAAACCGTCAAAAAATTTGGAAAGAATATTTCTAAAAGGGGAACCAAAGAAAGTGAATCTAATACACTACTTTTTGAGTGCTGCTATAGGGACCGACGGGTCCAGCACCGAAATCGTACCGATGGTCGCGCCGGACCGGCTTCGGCCACCGGACGGCCGATCCGAGCTGTCCAACTTTAAAAAAAAAAAAACCGAGTGGGCCTAAGAGGAAATCAATGGCATCCGACGTGCGTAGATGCTCGATCCAAACACCCCATTTTTTCAATATATACACGAAAAGCAGGGTGTTTGGATCAAACACTCTACATACATTGGATGCCGTTGATTCTCGCGTGGGCCCCTCTTTTTTTTTTTTTTATAGAATTTTTGACGTCTCGGATCGACCGTTTGGTGGCCGGAGACGGCCCAACGTGGCTGTCGGTACGATTTCGATGCTGGACACATCGGTCCCTACAGGTTTTCTGCTACTTTTTTGGATATCCCTTGTTTATTGGGCTTCTTTTCCACATACAAGGAGTTAGAGTGTTGTTATCGGGGAAACCATAAGTGGTTTATGAAGCTGAGTTTACCCCGCTCGAGAAAATAAACATATTTCGAAGATTACTACTATAACTTTTAATGGAAGAACAAAATCATACTCGAATAACTTGATTCGTTTTTGCACGGTTGAGGAGAGTGAAGGGAAGTGATACTAAAAGAAACGAGGCAACTAGGGCTGTAAACGAACCGAGTAGTTTGCGAGCTCGGCTCGGCTCATTTAGTAAACGAGCCGAGCTCGAGCTCGAGTTTTCGGCTCATACCGAGGCTCGGCTCGATTAAAGTGGCTTGTTTAGTAAATGTCTAAGCTCGGCTCATTAAGGACTCGGCTCATTAAGGTCGAGCCGAGCTTGAGCTCAAAATTTTGCCTCGTTTTGTTAGTAAACGATCTAAACTCGTGCTCAACGAAGCTCTGTTCGTTTACAGCGGTAGAGGCAACTGAGGAACCAGCTCTGAGAACACAAGACAATGTCAGGGCTTGTGTTGATACGTAGGGATTTGGATAATCATGAAAATACAAAAAACCAAGAACAAGAACATAACATAACAACAGTTCTGAAACAAATTGGAATCAGACATATATACTTACCAAACAGGAGTAAAAAGAAAAAGAGAGAGAGAGAGACGAAAAAAAAACTGCTTTTGTGATTTGTTTCAGAAAGCAAAACCCAGGAATCTTCTTTTTCCCATGTTGTCCTACTATACCCCCCCCCTTCCACTTTCCATCATTGTTTCACAACTGGAATGATTAGTCATCTACACTACCACAACTCAAAAGAATCTCGTGTGAAATTTGCAGCAAGATTTTTGTTATAGTTGGATTGTAACCAGGGACCTCGCAGTGCACACCTGCCAAACTGTCCGTCTCGCCAACTAATGGTTCAGATTTCATCTCGGTTCCTCTAGATTTGAGTTGTCCATTGTCGAGAGAAAATTTGAAACATTGATTGTCGAGACACGTCTCTGGGAAAACCGTCCCACCAATGACCTGCAATTCACTTTCTCCTCTTTTTCTTCCTTCAAGGTACAAGAAAAATCACATAAAGAAGAATTTGACAATCCTCACACCTACTCTTTATGTTTCTCTAATTTTACTTATCTTCACCATAAAAAGAAGAACCAGAACACTATTTCATCTTTGGTGTTCCCCTTGAGTTCTTACTCATGTTACTTCCTTAGTTCTCAACTATTTTTGGTTGCTGAACCATAAATCACCTGGTTATTGAGGATTTTTCATGGTTAGTGCTTCTTAATACTTGCTATGTCACATGGTTTTTTTTTTTGTTTTTTTGGAAAAAATTATACTATCAAAATTTTAAATTTTGTCGTAGAATTATGCCCGGAGTAATTGTAATATGCATGAAATACTCTGCGACCATTTTTGTAAATATCATTATGATCTAAAACATCAAGATGAACGGATATTTTGCTGTGTCCCCGCGTCAAGACAACTCGACACTTGTGGAAACTTTAATTACCAGATTAGAACAAACCTAATATCTTAACAGTGCAAGCTTCAGATCTTTGCCTAATTAAGTACTACAAATTAGTGTGAATTAGACAACAAAAGTTGGGAGGAGGAAATCAAACCTGCCTGCCGGCTGGGACGATGACCGGCCAACAACCAAAATTTAAAAGGTCTCTTTAACCTAATTTTACCCTATTCCTTCGAAGAATTCTGTCACAATCTGATATGGCTTTGAGAGGTTGTCATGAGGACAGGGAGCATAATTTCCTTTAATTGCTATAATCATCTTCTTTTTTTGCTTGATATGAGAAGCATCTTTAGCAAATCTTAATCTAACTTTTGTTGCTTTTGCCTTGACCTTGTGCGGTAATGTGTTGTTTTTGATACCAATATGGAATGATATGGAACTTTAATCTAAGTGTGGTTATGCTTTTTTCCCACTTTGCTTTTTCTGCTCTTGAATAACTGTTGCTTTGGAGTAGTTTCCCTGTCATCTGGAAAAATTTGGGGTGGTAGAAGTCTAGGAATTTTGCAAATGGTCGGTTCAAGGCACGTGATTCCTGTCTTTAAGACGTTATTTGCCCCCACTAATCCGGTATGCACTAGGTCGTTGACAAATTGTCTCCCAGGATACAATGAAGCAGGCCTTCGAAACCGAAAGTTTCTAGTCTATTTGTAGTCATGACCCTTCCTCCAAGTCACAAGACTCACTGCCCTTCGAAACTGATTCTAGCATCAAAAAAAAAAAAAAAAACTATTCCAACAGCCGGAAAACTATTTCTGACAGTCGCTTACCAACCACTACCAACTCCCCCTGGTTAATCGTAGCCATTTGATTGTGTTGATGTAAGTATCAACCGTCCGATCATATCTAATCTAGATAATAAAAAATGAAAGGCTATGGTGCCATAGCCATGTTGCCAAGTGCCAAGTGCGTCACTAGTGCCAAGCGCATGCCTGCAATTTCACCATCTTATGCAGGCACTCACTTGAAAATCTGAAATCTGAAATCCATTTTGATAATCTTTCAGCATATCATGCATAAAGACACCGGAATTGCTCAAAGAAAACAGTAGCGCTAGCATGTGTTTGAGTAGCTGCAATGGTAGATTCATTTTTAATCAGCTATATACAAGTATTCAAGGTTTGGCCTAGAGGAAGAAACTACAAGAGATTGATCTGTCCAATTTGCTGAACTTATGGTTGAATTTTGCAAGTCGAAATTGGGATTTTCCAGGTTTCTATCTCCCTAATTTCCAGCTGAATCAAAAGAAAAATGATAAAAAATTATAACTTTATGTAATGTGGAGAATGTACATGCTTCTGTGTTTTAAGAGTTGCAAATTTCATTAGCTTTTCGTTACCATTCTCATATACATTTGCATATCAGACATTTAGGTTCCGTTTAGTTAAACGCAAGGATTTGCAACTGGCTCACTAGTAGTCGAGGAGAGAAGCTCAGATTTAGATTTGATAGAAGCTCAGATTTAGATTTGATAGATTACATATGCAGCAATCGACATTGAGTTTGAGAGCTTTGTCGTGATGGATTTGAATCATTAATTGATTCGTGTAAGTCTAAACGCTTGATGTTGAGGATTGTAGATAGCGAAGGTTCCTAAAACTAATTCATCTCTTCTACCTCTAATCTACCTTCAAAACTCTAGTCTGAGACGTCGCGTATAACTAAAACTCTTGTATGTTCGTCATGATTTAAGTATTAAATTTCGAGTGATGACATCCACATCTATCTAAACAAAGCGCCAGCTTGTTTGCTCCCTCTGATGTTGTGGTTAGAACAAGTAGAATAAATTTCTCTTTCATGTGCACATAAACACAAGAATCTATCCCTTTGGGTACGTAGGAAAATTTTGCTTTCTATTGAAGCTACTCTGTCTATTACATGTATTCTTCTTGTTTCTTCTCTTTAGATAAGGAGATAATACATAATAATCTTGCTTTTCTTGAAAGGAAAGAATCACATTCTCTTTCCTTCAAAACTAAAGTGCCTCCAAGAGGGAGAAGGAAATCAAAACACATGTTTTTGGAAAAGTAGAGATCAAAAGCCTCAAAACTACCCATATCAGCTTGCAAGTGGACGGTTTAAGATCTCTGGATTAGTTGAGGTGCACATAAGCTGGCCCGGACGCCTGGTTATCGGGGAAAAAAAAGAGAAAAACCTACCCATATCAGCTGTTTTTTTCTTCTTACACTTCACTTTCCTTTCTCTTACTATTGCTGCAAAAAAGTGCGAAAACTCCCTTTTCTCTCTCTCACTTCCTATGTGTGCACATGTCCAAAACCTTTTTCCTCCCTTCTACAATTTCATCAAAGAAGTCATCAAGCTGCACAATGACATTCTCAGCCCCACACTTCAACACTCCAAAGCAAGACTTCCAATTCTCAACCTTTTCTTGGAAATCAAATTCTGTACCATACTCCAGAATTCTCCCCAATTCCTCCTTCAGCTCCTCCATTGAAATTCTTGCTCTTCTGAACTCATAAAGGAGAATTCCCCACTCTCCATTGACCTGATTCGCCTCGGCTGCCACTCTCTGGTGCAGTTTCGCTATCGCCACCATCAAAGCCGATCCAAACACCATGTCCCCTTCATAGCCTTCTTGGCAGAATCTTGTTTCGGGGCAAAAATAGACCAGGCCATTGAATAGGATCATCAAGAGCAATGAACTCACGTTCCTCATCGCATAGAGTACCCCTCGAAAGCCGTTGAACGCATTGAACTTGGAATCGATGGATACGTTCTCATCAAACCTTAGCGACAGCGGTTGGATTCTCGTCTCCATTAGGTTTCTGTTTTCCTCCTCCAATCCAACCGCTTCCCTTTGGCAGTTGGTGATCAACCGAATAACCTGCACAAAATAAGGAGGCATAACTATCAAAAACAAACCCATTGTTGAACGCCAAATAAGGGATGTTAAGCAATGCCTTCGCGTTGTGGAGTTTTTGGTTAGTCGAAATTTGATAATTGAAAAGCAAAGTTCCGGAACTTCTGTCAGTTTTTCTTTGGGTACTTACAAGCTGTAAGCAGAAGCTGCACTGAACACACCCTGGGAAAAAAAGCCATGACTGCTATGTTGATTTTTGAGGTAACGTTTTTTTTTGAACGGCAAAGAAAGATTTCATTCATCACAAGGACAAAAAAAGGTTAAATCGGTACAGGATTTTCGAGGTGATATTGCTGACCTGGCGGGAAAGTTGTGGTGTCATAGCACTATGTTGCTCGATGGAGGAAGCTATATTGACGCCGGTGGTGTGAAAATTCTCCATGTTTGATATGCCGGTTTTCAGGACATGACAGGCTTCCCAGAGTCGCGAACTCTCATCCATGTACTCATCGAGCCATTTCTCTCCGATGGGCAGGTGGAGTTTCTGGACTAAAATGGTCAGATGGGAGTGGAAGGACCGGAGCGACGAGAGGACATGCTGGAGGAAATGGACTGACATGAAGTTGTAAGATGGGAAAGAGGAGTCAAGATCATTGAGGCCTTGTGTGAGGAGGGTGAAGAAGCCATTGACAGAGGAGGGAGAGTGGTTCATGATCATGGGAGATAGCAGAAAGGATGGTGTGGTGTCTTGGGGGAAAAAAGGTGATGCAGATTGATGGGTATTTAAAAGAAAGGAGAGAAGTGAAGGGTTCTAAGAGGTGGTCATGTTTGTATATGATGGAAAAAAATAAATTTGGGATTGTTGGTGGAATTATGGGTGTTTCCTATGGAGTGGAAGGGATGATTGGGAATCTTCCATTTCATTGTTTAATGGTCAGAAAAAAGGAGGAGAGAGAGAGAAGGGGGAAGAGACAGGAGATATTTCACTCAATTTTTCGAGAATTGATTTTCACGTCCTATTTTTAACTAAATGCACTTCGGTTTTTGTTTTTGTTAATGTGAAATTACAAGATTACCCGTTTCGTGTGGTGTGAAAAAAGAATGTATGAATGATAATTAATTTCCTATGGGTAACGGGAAAAAAAAAGTAGTACATTTGAAAAAAAAGGGAGTGCTAAAATGGTAAAATCAATCAATTCTCATTTTTCAAGAATTGATTTTCAAATCAAGTCCTAAAGTAGGAATATGTAAAAAAGTACAGTACATGAGAACTTCATGAGTTCTGTTTAAGAATCTTTTACAGCCTTAAACGAATGAATTTTTTATTTATTTATTGTTATTTAATGATTAAAGGTGACCCCAAGGGCTGGCCGTCCGATAGTAGGCTGGATAGTCATGGCTTAAGGCTTAGAGATTGGCTTCCTTTTAGAATCGCAGGTTCAAAATTTCTTAGGGCTTGTTCGTTTAGAGTACTCAAAATCCTTGCGCACGTTCCCAATGAATTTTCTCTATTTATCTTTCTCCATTCAATACAATTTAAAACCTATCTCAAAATCTAAACCGAACAGGGTCTTAGGTGTGCTATCAATTGGGGCCAGTCCAAACAGAGCATTTGCTCCGGCTTTAAGTAGAGCCTCCGCTAGTCGACGGTGGGTTCCCGGCTCCAGGATTAGTCATGGTGCGTGTAAGTTGACCCAAACGCATGGTTGTGAAAAAAATGATTATGGTTAAATCTTCAAAGTTTTAGCAGCTCTTTATTTCATAATGCTGGATTATGTTTCCTGGGCTGTAAAAGCTTGACTACTTTGACCGCGATTCTTCTTCGTCTCATTCTTCCATTTTGATTTTGTTCCCTTTAGACTGAGTGCTCTTTTGCTTTTTTTCTATTCTTTGCCCATTGTCTGTAAATCTTTTCCCTTGAGACCTTTTTGGGGTACCATTTCCATGGATATATGTACTCATATAACTACTAAAATATCACTGATATCCCTTGAGGTTTGCTCATATTCCTTGAGGTTTGCTTTAGTTGACCGACAAAGTATGAGAAAGGACTATAAGCCCCCTGTGATTTTAATGTTCGTTTCATCGACATCTAATCAACAACTGTTCGACCAACCACGTGATAGACTAAGCTAAAAGTGTCTCACATTGGCAATTCGCTATTTTTAATAAAATAATAAATAATGAAAAACACTCAATTCTCAATTTTTGTGACCCAAAAATAATAAATTTGGCCTTTCTCTAAGAACAAATTTTTTTTTTTGAGCAGTAAAAACTAAATTGTTATTAATAAATTTTACCCTTTTGATCAAAGCTGCTCGTTCGATGGATTAAAAAAAGTCACTTTAATTCGAAATAAGAATTGATGGGTTTTTTTCATTTCTTTTTGTTATTAGAAATGGTGAATTTTATATAGGAGCATAAGTCACTTTTGACACATTCCTTCAAGTGTTTGAACAGATAGTGTCGAATGAGGATGTCGGTGAAATGCATGTAGATACCATTTGGGGTTCATATATTGTTATTTCTCATGCGTGAGGCCAGGATATGTGTCTTTAAGGCAAACATCAGGTGGTGTTAGTGAAATTTACCCAATTTTCTAAAGAGAAACCAATCATGAGGTGGGTTATCTTATCTCTATAAATGCATATGCCTCTATGAAAATATTCTAGTTTGTGTGTTCCTATCATAATATTTCTAGGCATTAAAATAGGTTAGACTTTTTTCTTGGTCATGGATTCGAAGTTTTTGAATTTTCATTTAGACCATAAAATAAACCCTAGTGATAACCAGATTGGTAATTCTCCCACCATAGTAGGTCCATAAAGCATAGTAAAATGTTTTAATTAGAGGCATAATTAAAGTTGCTAAATTGACTTGTATTGGTGAGGAAGATTAGAGATACTAACAAACATGTTTTCTCTTTTTGGTTGGTGATGCGACAAAATATGTGTGTACGTGACTAATCTGTTTTCCCACTTTTCTTATCTTTTCTTTTTGTTTTCCTCCCAAAATATTCGAATCGCATCTAGGCAAAGGATAATTAAACTTAATTAACTAAGGTTTTTGATCCGATTATGTGCTGCAAAACGAAGATTATATGCTGAAAGGATAATGAATCTTTTGATTAGAGTGCTCTCTTGAATCTTTTGATTAGAGTGCGCCCTCTCTCTCTCTCACACACACACACAAAAACACCCTAAACCCTAGTTAATTATAAAGTGGGTAACTTCTTGGAATAGATACTAAACCCTAGAGGAAAAATAAAAATAAAAATAAAAATAAAAATAAAAATAAATAAAAGAAAAGAGAAAAGAAAAAGAAAAAACCTATTAAACCTCAAAGGGGTTGTATATAACACATATTTCTTTTACTCAATAGAGATATTCACGGGCTTTCTCTAGAAAAATCTCAACATACCTATAGCCCCAGTCCTACATTTTGACAAACAACTACCGAATGAGATATTTTTCAAACTCAGTTGAATGAAAACCTAGCTTGTTTGTCAAACTCAACTCCATATGATTTCAGAATTGGGGGACAACGTTGTGCAGTGGTGTGCACAGCATCGTGCTGCAAACATCCGAGCCGTCGGATCGTGCATCCGACGGCTCGGATCTCATCCCGGCAATCAACGGCAATGATTACTTACAAGTTTATGCATGGTTGCAAAAGTTCCACGTTGATCAATGCCCAAAAGTTATGTTAGGTTTGGGCCCCACATGATCTTTTGACAGGGATGGAATCCTAGCCTCCACAATTTAAAGTAAAGGATCGAATGGCATGCCAAGTGAAGTAATCCTTTGACATCAGATTCAATCTTGAGAGTCACAGAGGGAGGGATCATAAGGAAGGAGAGGGAAAGGAAGGAAGGAAGGAAGGAATTGGGGACTCCCATCACAGTACTTCAGATAGTGCTGCTAGCTGCAAATGGTAATTGGTTGCTTTCAATCATATCATACATCATATCAAAATCCAATCAAAGTATGTTCATTAATTAGAAGAATATCCGATTTAATTGGTTCGATTTTATGTCATTTGTACACCAGACAATGTGGTATTTGATGGACAACAAATAAGCCAGATTTCCATCAGCCAACTTGGTGGATGCTACTAGTATGATTCTGTGTCACCAAAAAGATACAGTATATATATAATGATAGTACAAAAGTGGGAGTTTAAATCTCATGTACTTCAAAATAAATCTTCTAAAATTGATTATTCAAGCTCGATCGCGTTCTTGTCTTTCTAAACCTCCCATGAGAGGATTGCGGCTAAAAGTGAAACGTGGATATCGTCTAGCTAGGAAGAAAAATGAACAGTAGACAATTGCAATGCAAATAAGGGCAGTTGACGATTGAATCCGATCATCAAAAATTCCTGAAGAAAGAAAATTTTCTCTCTAGTATTGGTACCTTCAACAAAATTAGTACTACTAGCTAGACAATATAAATCTACTGAGCTTTATCCAAAGTTTACCTGGAATGTGGGTTTGCCAAACAGCTCCTAGGCAAATTTACCATTATGAGATGGCGATTCTTAATCTTCATGGCATGGTTGTGGAGTTGAGGTCTGGTGACAATGGTGGTTGTGGTGGAGTGGAAGTGTGGTGGTAGTGGTCTAGGTAGTGAAGTGATGGTTGTGGAGGGGTGATGCATGTTACGGTGGTAGTAATGGGTGATTGATGATCTTTGCAGTGGATTGCTTTCAACCCACTTTTTATATATAAACAGAATTTTGCTATTTGTATGGTTGGATTCTACTTTCCTTAAATACTTGAGAAACCCTTTTTGTCGATATATAATAGAACTTGATCTGATTTAAAATGAGCAAGTTGCGGTCGTTTTATCGAAATAATTTATTTTTCAACCCTCTGAGAGTAAAATGGTCATATCTCTTGATGTACAAATTGTTTTTGACCCGAAAAAAAATTAGTTATAAAATAGATTCAAAAAGCTTTTTAACAGTTCAAACCACGCACGAATCGGAGTTCGGGAGTTTTCGTGGCGAGCCCACAAAATTTGGTGAAATTTCAAGGATGCGCCCAGGGTGCATTGAAGTGCGCCCGAGGAGCAAGGCATTGCGCCTGAGGAGCACTAAAAAGTTGCGCAACAGGTTTGAAGGACGCGCCTGGGGCGCATTTAAGTGCATCCAAGGAGCAAGGTATTGCGCCTGAGGTGCACTAAAAAGTTGAGCAACATGTCAAATTTCGTGGGCATGCCACGGAAACTCCCGAACTCCGATTTGCTTGTGGTCCGAACCGTTGAAAAGCTTGTTGAGCCTACTTTGCACCCGAAGTGGTTTGCATCAATTTTTTTAATAAGTTAGAGGACATGACGATTTTACCCTCAACAGGTCGAAAAACAAATCATTTTTTGGAAAATCCTCTAACCACTCATGTAAAATTGGAATAGAACCTATTTTATATCAAGAAAGAGGCTATTGAAAGTAAAACTATACAATATTGTGGAATAAAACTAAAAAAGTATTAAAGTTTCATTTAAAATTAAATTCCTCCAACCGCTTAAGATGCATGAAGGTTCTGCCTAACCTATTCCACCATGCATCAATATCATAGTTAGGCGAAGTAAATTTCCTTCCTTGCATAGATTAATTAGAATAATCTAGACTCATCTCGTTTTTGAAAATAATTGAAGTCCTTCATACCCCTATCCCTTCTGCAGCAACCCTGCCTCAGGATTTTGCAATGCCTGGGGATCCAATCCACTACTTCAGCTAGAATAATCCTGATGATGAAACGATTTCTGATTATTTAATGAAGTGCGGAGGGCCCTATGAACCTTGTGGACACTCTTAAAGAATGAACGAGTTCCCTAGAACTAGGGATGTGTGCATTGAATAGAACTTAGAATGTGTAAATGGATGCAAAAACAAACTTTAGCCTTTGTTGCTCCGATGATCTTTGAATCAGTCTTCCTTCGGCCAACTTTTCATAAATAAAACTTCATTATTTTAATTGTTTGTTTCCATCATCTTTTATTACAGTGAAAACCTTATCTATCATTTTATAATTTGTCTTAATCCGATTTAAAATGAGAGCGATACGAGTGTTTTACTTTAATAATTTTTTTGACCAATGGAGGGTAAAATGGTCATGTATTTTGATGTACACAATACTTTTCATCGAAACCAACTTGGTAGGAAAGTAGATTGAACAAGCTTTCAAACAGTTCAAACCACGTGCAAATTGGAGTTCGGAAGTGTTCGGGGCAAGTTCGCAAAGTTGGACTTGTTGTGTAGAGTTTAGGATGCGCCCGGGGCGCATTGAAATGCGCCTGAGGCGCATTAATGCTACATAATATGTCAAACTTTGCAGACTTGTCCTGTATACTCCCAAACTCCAATTTGCGCGTGGTTTGATTCGTTAGAAAGCGTGTCAAATTTATTTTCTAGCCCAAGTAGTTTGGATAAAAAATCATTTGTACATCAAAGGAAGTGACCATTTTACTTCCGATGGGTTAAAATAAGATTCATTACGGTGAAACATGTGTATGTTTCTCATTTTAAATTGGATCAAGACCCATTATATATCAGGAAATAGTGTTTTTAAAGTACTAAAGATGGTGGAATGCAGCCATAAAAATATGTGCATTTCGTTCACTAAAACTGGGTAGAAACAAGACAACTACATAAAACAGCGAAGCCACTAAGGCCAAAATAGGTTCTACGTTTCATTTGGTAATAATCAAATTCCTAATTCTAAGGTATTTCTTCTTTGCATAATTGGTTCACAGTGTTCATAGAGTAGTCACACTTCATCAAAGCTTAGGAAAAACCATTTCATCATCGAAATTTGCCCAAACCGGGGCTTAAATATTTTCAAATTCAAATTTGGGTGTCTAAAATTATCAATGTAATGAAAATTGAGAATATTTCCAAACGATAACAATGAAAAGGATTGACAGTTTCTTCTATATTTCAATCTACTGCCACCACATTACAACTATGATCTTTAGTGCCGCCACAACTCCTCCAAAGCCACCCTGACCCAAGCTCTCTATCATTGATAGCTGTTAGGCATTCTTGCTTAATCCAAACCTTACAAAACCAAACTTACTCAACATACCTACTGAAAATTTGTTCCATCCATTCCTCGTCCATGCCTTCACAGAGATTGTCCATAAAGCCTGCGATCCTCTTGCTAGCCATATTCCTTGTGATCTTGAACATCTCCTCTTACCTGTTACAAGCTCCCAGCCATCTCTTTTAACTTCTAAACTTACAAGAGATTCTAGTTGAATAATACTTAGGGAAGCGCTGGATTTTGCAATGCCTGGGGATCCAATCCAGGTCATCCAGAGAGCTGCTTCAGCTAGATTTGACCTCTAATCGACTCTAGAAGCCAGCCCTCAATCTGATTTTGGGAGTTCATTTAGTTGGACCACTCCTAGGAAGGGTGGTTTTAAGGTCAACTCTGATGCATCCTTAAGAATGATTTTTTTCAGGATTGGAAGGGTAAACTTAGTGATGGCTTTGCGCAGAAATCCACGCCTCTTCAATCTTGTGGTCTGAAGCTATGGCTATACGTCGTGCTTGCGTTCTATCTAAGGTTGAACCACTCCTTTCATTGCTGTGAAAAATAGACATATAATTGAAGAGCAAAAACAGGGAAAAGGACAGTAAAGGGACACTCGACATAGATTGTTGTTTTCCCACATAACAAGAAATTAGCATAAGAAACATTCAAATATTTCATTTCTGATGTTAGATTTATGGTCACAATCATTAAGTATACATGTATATATGAATTCCAAACTCGGGGACCCTGTAGTGCAGAGGTGCACTACAGGCTGTAGTGCGTAATCCGAGCTGTCCATGTCCACAATCAACGATGGGCCATATTAGCAACTTACAGCTATATAGGAGACACTAATACTCCCCTGCCATTGAGGCTAGTGTATATAAGTAGTATATAGTAATTAGTCATACATAGGGTTGCTTGAGAATCATAGTAAGTTCTTTGTCTAGATGATCTTTGATTACATTAGAGAATTTGAGTCTTCAACTATGTAAAGCATGTCATTATCTTTGATCACTTCAGTGGAGTCAATTTCTGCTCCTTGTTCATCAAAAACCAATGCATTTCTAGCATCAAATCCAAAAATTTCTCCTGCCAGAGAAAAGTAGAAACAATTTCGCCATTAGAAATAAAGAGTTTGATCTGAAATAAAGAGTGACCTTCTTAAGTACTAAGATGGTTCAATTCAATCTGTAAAAATGATTAAGTCATAGAAATTAAGGCATGATTAGTTCTTGTTGCCTAATTAAGCATGATGTGGACTTATTTACCATTGGTTTTTCCATGCTTGTTTAGGTCCTTTGGTCTTATTGTTGGCTTGCTCCTGTGGGCGTGTGAGAATTTTACAGTGGAAGTCTGAGAATATTACATTGGAACAGTGGAAATGTGATAATATGATAGTGGATGTGCGTGAGTATTATGGGAAAAAATGGCCAAAAGTCTTTACACGGAAGCGATGTTCATTTGGACCTGATCTGCAGGTGGTCTTCTTAGTATTGGACCTGGACGTAAGCCTGAATTGACATTGTTCCCTCCATTAACTAAGGTCTCAAATTATGGAGCTGAAACAAGGGAGCGGATAACATGATTTTAAATTCTACCACTTGGTAGAGGTAAAGGGTGGACAAACTATTTTTGTAACACAGAAAGATGTTTAGAATGTAGTGCTGCTGGTACAACATTCTGATTACTTTTCTAAAATGTTGAGTATTAGCGAACATACTACAAGAAGAGAAGGGTATTGGAAAATTCAACGTACCTGCAATGCTTTTGAGCCCCACAAGTGAATTTGGCAACCTAATGAACCTCCCAGCTTCAGTGCAACAACTATCCCTCCTCACCACAGGGTGCCCTCGATATATGCTAACTCTTGGAGAAGACATCCCCTTTAACCTTCCCAAATTGCTCTCTTCTTCTCCTTCTTCCCTCCTCGAAATCACTCCCTTTTGCAATGCATCGGGCATGGTTACCCGGTAACCCACCTCCCTTTTCTGCAGCATTTCATTCAAATTCGCTGAAGGAAGATCAGATGGATCCGTTTCACCCACATCTGCGCCATTCATCACAAGGAGCTTCACCATGTCTTGGTGGTTTTCTGCCATGGCGATTAGGGGGGCTGTTTTGCCGTGGCGGTCCCTTGAGTCCACGTGAAATCCGTGTTTTAATAGCTCCTTCATCACCATTATATTGTTTCTCTTTGAAGCCATGCATAAGGGGTCACCGACTGTGTCAGGGTCAGATATGGCAGCCCAGTGATAAAGTATCCAGAAAATTGAATGGTGCTTTGCTGATATTGCATTCCATAGTGCAGTGTTTCCATCAACATCTGCCATAACAAGTTGCATGATAATTTAAATTAAATTTTACCCGAAAGAAATGAAAAAGAAAAAGTCCTAAGGAATTGGATAGAGAGTTTGTGAAAGAGAAATCAATACAGTTCAAGTGCTTTTACCTCTGTGGTGAATGCTACAAGCATGCTTGAGAAGTACCAGTACACAATCTTCATGCCCTTTTGATGCTGCAATGTGCTGGTGTATACGAAGAAATGAAATTGGAAACATCACTACAAAAAACAACAGTATTACCTACTAAAGGAAAAGGAGAAGAAAATGGGTATTCGCGGGCTACTTGCATTGGATTGTTTCCTGGCCTCTCAATGCTGATACAACCAAGATAACCGGCTGGAATGAGAAACATAGACGCATTTTACTGGAATGAATCTTATTTTGACCCATCGAGGGTAAAATGGTCACTTCCTTTGATATACAAATGATTTTTGATCCAAACTACTTGGGATAGAAAGTAATTTGGACAAGCTTTCTAACGGTTCAAACCACGCGCAAATTGGAGTTCGGAAGTGTCCGGTGCAAGTCCGCAAAGTTTGACATGTTATGCACCATTAATGCGCCTCAGACGCAATCTTATGCGCCCAGGCGCATTTCAATGCGCCCCAGGCGCATCCTGAACTCTGCACAACAAGTCCAACTTTGCGAACTTGCTCCGGACATTCCCGAACTCCAATTTTCGCGTAGTTTGAACCGTTAGAAAGCTTGTTCAATATACTTTGCTACCAAGTTGGTATCAATGAAATATATTTTGTACATCAAAATACATGACCATTTTACCCTCAATTGATCAGAAAATAAATTATTCTAGTAAAACGGTCGTATCACTCTCATATTAAATCGGATTTAGACAAATTATATATTGACAAATAAAGTTTACATTGTATTAAAAGATGATGGAAACGAACAATTAAAATAATGAAATTTTATTTATGAAAAGTTGGTAGAAGGGAGACCAATTCAAAGATCATTGGAGCGACAAATGCTAAGTACGTTTTCGGGTTTTCGCGCTCATTTACACATTCTAAGTTCCATTCGGTGCACACATCCCTTGTTCTAGGGTACTTGTTTATTCTGTAAGAGTCTCCACAAGGTCCAAACGGTTGTATCGCTTTCTGTGAAGTCTTTCAATTAACATAGAGATGCATAGGAAACAAAGAAAGAGATTTTCATTGCATAATATATGGAAAGTCATACCAGTGGGGTTCTTCCTCTGGAGTCTCCAATGTCAGGATCCAACCCTGCCTTAAGAAGCTCATCAAGGAAGGCGGCATTGCCAGTATTGGTGACAGTGAGCAAGTTGACAGAAATGTTTGGGTCATTATCTTCTTCCCCACCCTCAAGCCATATATCTCCAATTTTCAAATCTTTGAGCTTTTTGTGATGCAGTCAACAGGGTTATTCAATACAACCAACAACGTAAATCTCGAAAGGGTTACAGTTGCCCGTTTGGAAGTAAAGGATACTTTAACAGGCATGTAGAGTTATTGCCTAGCTTCGTTAACTTGCAACTTGGAAAAACTCTTAAGATTATTACAAGAATAGTGCGTGGGGCATTCATTCTAGCAATTTAAGCAGAATGACGTGACAAATTTGAGTCTTTATCATTTCTAACCAAAAAGCATACGAAGATGAACCATTATTCAAATTTGCAATATTGATTCATTATGTGTTTCTTATACCATAACATATTCCATATTTTGGAATTCCATTTCTTTGTTCCACCATACGATCTTAATATACAAAATGGGAACTTTGCACCTTACTATCAATACCCAACCTGAAGGAAGTTCTTGAACATGGTGACATTGTCATCTTGTTTGATCTGCATCGCTTCCATCAGGGCACTGGTTTTGAGCCTGAGTAACTGTGAGAGGGTCTTGGTTTGGTAAGTAAAGCTCTGAGGCCTGCAACAAAGTGCACCTACTTCTCCAAATATGTCCCCTGACTGCAAGCTCCCAACCACTCTCTCTTTCTCCATCTCGCAGCTGATCATTTGCACCTCTCCGGATGCTATTATGAAAACATCCTCCGGGGCATCGTTGTGCATTATCACATCCTCTCTAGGTGGTATGTACTCTGCCTTCATATCTGCAACCTGATAAATTATGACGGTTAGATGTAAATTAGTATTCATCATGGCATATAACACCCCTAGAGGGTTTGCAAGAGTTTTACTGAAACTTAAACATGTTGAATGGAACTCTTGCAAGCTCTAACATGACAAAAAGAGAACTGCAGCCTTCTGGACACAAAACTGGCCGGAAAAACAATCGGGTAGCATTCAAAGATTGTTGAGACTTGCACCAGTGTAATCATGCTATGATGCCTGGATTTTGGTCCGATTTAGTTAACCTATGAGGTTTTCGTTTCTTTCTTTGACACATTATGGAAAATGAAACTCTTACACAGTTGCAGCATACAAAGTTCATACAAAATGCTGTGTGCTTATTTAGCAATTGTAAAACACAATGACAAAGGCCAATCCAAGCTGAGCATGTCAGTGGACTCGAATTTCAGCTTGAAAAATATTGGTCACTAAGATAAGTTTTTTTTCCCCATACCAGGAGTAGGAGAATCTCCTTTGAGACACCCTTGAATAGATAGACCTTCTCCACCATCGGGAAAAACAAGTGCTGCCGGATGCCTTTGCATATGGTTTTCGGAAGCTGCTCAATCAGTTCCTGCTGGTTCAAGCTCTCAGCCTTGAACGTCAAGCACACATAAGCCAGTATCTGTTCGTTCAACCTTGGAGGCAGTCTGCTCCGGGACACGAAGTTTGATGCAGCTTCAATGCTACTTCTCTGCATTAACACCACACCAACTATTTTCATCACAATTCTTGTGCTAAACCGCATTTTTCTGGTAAAGCAGGTGCGAAAATAAAATAAATGACGTTGCTCCCAAATACAAGAACAAAGACAAAAAAAGAAACAAAGAGCTGGGCTTACGAATTCCATGGTACGACGAGTGCCTTCAACGACCAAATTAGTTGTTGGGACTTGGTGTGTATTTATAAAACATTGTGTTTGCCTCTTGTCCACATTGCCTAGTTACATAACTCCATTCTATCTTAAATGACATTGCACACTAGTGGGTTTGTGAATGAGGACCCAAGGAGGGTCTCGTGCACTCTGGAAAATGGGCGATGGCCCAAGGCAATTTTGAAAATTAATTCAGAAACCAATTAACTAGGTATGCGTCATGAGTTATTCGCACGCGGGAGGAGTACAAATCCGGGATTTGAGCCCTTGCGCATGTACTATAAGTGAAGCCCATGTTTTGGTAAAATTCTGAAACGTTTTTGGTTGCACAATTTTCAGTCCGGTGCGCAGGGGGAGTGCAAATCCGGGATTTGAGCCCTCACGCACGTACTATAGTTAAGCCCACATTTTGCTAAAATTCTGAAACGTTTTTGGTTACAGAATTTTCAGTCAATCAAATCTTTTTCCAAATGGAAAGTTTTTGCTGATTAAGAAAACGTGGTTGATTAAAATCATGTGCATGATTAACGGGATTTATTTTTCCTTCCAAAACTGAGGCCACAGCCCGCTCCTCCTGCACCTTTAAATTCAAGCATTTCAGAATTGGTTTTAATACAGAAAAAAAAACATCTCTCTTCCTCCACAAAAATATGCTTTTTGTTGAGTTCGAGCAGTAGGTAGAATTGTATTTTATTTTCGGGTTTTCTTCTGTGAAGAGAAGGCCGAGCAGAGGTGGAAGGATTCTGGGCTGTTTTATCATGGGGATGGCGTGGTACTCAGAGAACTGCTTGCACAATCTGGGCAGAGCCGCGAAACGTCTTAAAGAGAGCGACCTAGTCCGCGACTCAATCCAGACATTGCTCTTCGATTGGTAATCTGTTTTCGATTACAGATTCTTGAGGTAACCCATTCTTTATTTACAACAATTATTCCAACAATTTTAAGATGTTCAATCTGCCATGGATTTGGAAAACAAGATCTCTGTTACCACTACTGATATCAACAAACATTTTTGCTTTGAGGGGCTACATTTTAAACATTGGAAGCAAAATATGTTTTTCTTTCTGACTACTCAAAAACTTGCTGGTTGTTGTGATTTTGTGGAACTTGCTACTGCTAATCCTCCTACTGCTGAAAACACTAAGGAGATATCAAAATGGACCAATGATGATTTTTTGTGCAAAAACTTCATTCTGAATGCTTTGACTGATGATCTTTATGATTATTATTCCAATTTTGACACTGCTAAAGAACTTTAGGATGCCCTCCAGAAAAAGTATGATAACGAAGAGGCCGAGACTAAAAAATATACTGTTGGTCGTTACTTGAAGTTTTCTATGGTTGATGAAAAATCCATGGTTTCTTAGGCACACAATTTACGTAAAATTGCACATGAAATACTTTATGAGGGCATGGCTATTTGTGAACAATTTTAGGTTGCTGTTCTTATTGATAAACTGCCTCCAAGTTGTGTCACACCCTCGATTTTTAACATAAATATAAATGATTTCCATAAATAAAACCTCGCCATAATCCGTATGATAACCAAAACATTGTAGCATTCCCGAAATATTACATTTTTGGCTCCGAGGCCCAAATTAACACAAGTACTGAATATTCAAGAGTTAAGAGTTACAATATTCCATAGTCAAAAGATTTACAAATAAAGTTACAAACACATCTTCAAAAGAGGTTTACAAAGATGCCTAAGTAACTCCTCAATCGTTAGCTTTCAAAAATAATTCATCCTCCAAGCATTTCAACCATGCACGCTACTGCCCTGTGTTAGTACCTGAAAATGATAATAGGCTTGAGCTACACTAGCTTAGTAGGAAATTCTACGCTAACATTATATGCAAGAGAGATGCAAAGATGATCATAAGGCAAGAACGGGATGGAGACCCAACAATAGGCAATAACCAAGGTTCAACAATCCAATATACTCGATACGAAATCTAGTAAACACTTCAACCTCCAATCATCTCAACTTCCCACGTGTCCAACGTCACTTCGCGTTATGTGTCATGAGCCGAAGCTCTTGCCGGGCTAATTATGGGACCCCGATACCCCCTGCCAAGCGCCCACCTAGAAGGTTGGGCCTTGAGTGTCCAATATGAGCATTAGCTCCTGCTGGGCTAATTATGGGACCCCGATATCCCCTGCCAGGCACCCACCCGTAGATGGGCCCCGAATGTTCTCGTTGTGTCGATAAGTGTCCAAGAATCTCGTACTCATATAACGTGCCATTTTAATTTAATCAAAGTCCATATGGAAATCAACGTCCAATTATACCAAATAAGGGGGCGAGGGATGCAAAGATACTCCACGAACTCAACGAATATGATTCACAATGTTATGGAATGATTTGGCAATGATTAGAATAAGTTAGAAGTGATCGGGGGTCAAAACAATGGAGTTCGAAACAAGGAACAAAACTTGGCCTTAAGGTACTGTTGTATAGATACTAGGAATTTCAGTATCTATACAACCATGCTTAAAAACGTTCCAGAGACAATTGTATCGATATTGATTTAATTAGTATCCATACAACAGTAACTAAGTTCGTTCTAGAGATTATTGTATCGATACTGAGTAGAGCAGTATCGATACAAATGGGTGTTCGAGCAGATTTTCTGCAAAATTCGACGATTTCAACAACAACAACAACAACAATCAAGGACACGATTTAAGGCTATAAAGCACTTCTATTACATATATTGAGAGGTAGAATCCCTACCTCGAGGCCAAAGAACGAAACCCATGAGAATTTTGAGCCCTAGCTTAAAACCGAGAGCGATACGACTCCACCGAGCTCCAATCGGTGAAATACGGACCACAATACGCGTAGAGGGTGAATGATTGAAGGTTGTTTTGAGTGGGTTTTGGGTTGTTTTGGTGAAATTTGGAGAGAAAGCAAGAGAGAGAGGGAGAGAGCCGAGAGAGGGAGGAGAGAGCCGGTGAGGGAGAGAGGAGAAAATAATTCTCTACTCTCTCACCCTCCTATATATACTCCTACACATGCAAATTACACATTGCATCCTTCCACAATCAATTCTAGAATTTTAGCCTCAAATCACATAAACACAATTATTCCATACTTCTTTCTCAATAAACATTTAAAATTAATTAAAATAAATACGGGTCTCTACAAGTTGGAAAGACTTTAAAAAGGATCTCTGTCACAAGTCAAAAGATTTTTCTATGGAAATCTTGATTGTTCGGCTCCGTATTGAGGAGGAGGAGGCTCGAAACAGGATCAGAAGGATGAGGTTTTCTTTGTTGCAAACAAAAAGAACCACAGTTTGGCTATGCTCAAGCCGAAAGGAGGAATCGTGAAGCCAAATCAGAACAAGAATCGGAATGGAAAATTGAATCAGAATAAGAAGTTACCACCTTGTGGAGGCCAGGCTCGAAACACGGGCTCTGTCCAATTCGTATGTTACAATTGTAACAAGCCTGGCCATATGGCAAGAAATTGCAAGAACCCTAGGTATTGCGCTCCACAGGCGAACCTGGTGGATGGAGAACCACTAGTGGCTATGATATCAGAGGTTAATCTGATAAGTAGTTAAGAAGGGTGGTGGATAGACACTGGCACCACTCGCCATGTTTGCTATGATCGCTCATTGTTCAAAAAGTATTATGAGGTTGATGATTAGAAAGTGCTGTCGGGAGACTCCCACACCACTAAGGTTTTTGGTACTGGTGAGGTTGATCTCAAGTTCACTTCTGGAAGGACTATCACTCTGAAGGAAGTCCTGCACACTCTAGAAATGAGGAAGAATCTTGTATCCGGCTATCTTCTCAATAAGGCCGAATTTACCCAGACTATAAGAGTAGATCAGTATACTCTTACTATAAATGGCATGTTTGTTGGAAAGGGTTATGCATCTGATGGCATGTTTAAGCTTACTATTGATATGAATATAATTGCATCTTCTTCTTATATTGTTTGTTCTGTTAATATGTGGCATGCTAGGCTTTGTCATGTTAACAAGAAACTGATTAAGAATATGAGCAACTTAGGTTTTATTCCTAATATCTCCTTAAATGATATTGAAAAATGTGAATCATGTAGCAAGGCTAAGATCACAAAAAAGCCTCATAAATCAACTTTTAAGGAGACCAAATTGTTAGATTTGATCCATTCTGACATGTGAATTAGATGGAGTTCTCACTAGAAATGGACATCGATACTTTCTAATTTTATCCTCTTCATAAACTGACTCGAAGACCAACGAATAGGAGCAAATTCCTCTTCGTAAACTGACTCGAACACCAACGAATAAGAGCAAATATCCGCGAAAAGACGCATTTAATTCCTAAATGACAACTCAAGTTAAGACCTATTTCATCAATGATAAGAGTAACCCGGTAACGTAACCACTTAATACATTCTACTTTCTTTAAATACTTGAGAAAACCTTTTTGTCATTATATAATAGAACTTGATCCGATTTAAAACGAGCAAGTTGCGGTCGTTTTATTGAAATAATTTATTTTTCAACCCTCTGAGAGTAAAATGGTCATATCTCTTGATGTACAAAGTGTTTTTACCCCCCCTAAAAAAATAGTTATAAAGTAGATTCAACAAGTTTTTTAACGGTTCAAATCATGCACAAATCGGAGTATGGGAGTTTCCGTGGCGAGCACACAAAATTTGGTGAAATTTCAAGGATGCGCTTGAAGCACATTGAAGTGCGCCCGAGGAGCATTGTTGCGCAACACGTTTCAAGGACGTGCCTGAGGCGAACTAAAAAGTTGCACAACAGGTTTGAAGGACGCGCCTGGGGCGCATTTAAGTGCGCCTAAAAAGTTGTGCAACAGGTCAAACTTCGTGGGCTCGCCACGGAAACTCCCAAACTCCGATTTGCTCGTGGTCCGAATCATTCAAAAGCTTGTTGAGCCTACTTTGCACCCCAAGTGGTTTGCATCATTTTTTTTTTTATAAGTTAGAGGACATGACAATTTTATCCTCAACAGGTCAAAAAACAAATAATTTTTTGAAAAATCCTCTAACCACTCATGTAAAATTGGAACAAAACCTATTTTATATCAAGAAAGAGGCTATTGAAAGTAATACAATACAATATTGTGGAATAAAACTAAAAAATTATTAAAGTTTCATTTAAATTTAAATTCCTCCAACCACTCAAGATGCATGAAGGTTCTGCCTAACCTACTCCACCATTCACCAATATCATAGTTAGGCAAAGTAAATTTCCTTCCTTGCATAGATAGATCCACCACATTCATCTCGTTTTTTGAAAATAATTGAAGTCCTTCATACCCTTGCCTCTCCATCTTTTTTGAAGTCAATGAAATCCCGTCAAGCAGAAATTTTTGGATGCAAATAGGATATTGTACACGTGGTACCCGGAAGCGCGTACTAGCCGTCCAAACGTGTTTTAGACGGTTGTATACAACCTCTAAACCTTAGGATGAGGCCAAACCAGTCAATTTGCAATTTCAATTACCTTGGGAATCCTTTCTTCATCCAAACTCCGGTAGGGATCCACAATTCTACTAATCACCTCTGTCATCACCATCATAACATGAACCCAGTTTTTGGCTTGTGCCCCATGTTGAGTTAGCTTCTTTAACATGTCAATCTCATTGACTCTGCTGGGGCCAGGTACAGAAGAAGCCACATGAGAATTATAGCCCAAAACCTTCATTCGACTCGAACCCGACTCCATGGAATATGGTCTGGTTAATGACATCCATCTGTTCTGTTAAGATTTGAACCTTCCCTGAGATGAAGGAAAGTCCTTTCATAGAAGCTAAACCATACTTTTTTGCTGCAAGGTCGTATTGGACTGCTATTTACGTACATTGGAGAACCAAATATTCATCCAGCTTAGCTTACCACGACCGAAATGTTGTTTCCATTTCACAAATGGATGAGAAGTTAAGACCACTCTCTTGCCACCATTGACCTCACTTGGATGTCAGGACCTTTCTCAATTCTCATGTAAAATTGCCTCCCTCCCTTACTATTTTCAGTGAATTCAATGATTTCAATTCTGCTACAAAACTCCTCCAAAGCCAACCAGCTAAGCCAAGCTCTCTATCATTGATGGTTCAAGTGGTGTTGGCCAAGTTGCCTTTGATAGATTTTACAAATGAATCTCCTTCTCCTTATTTATCTTAATTTGTTGCTAATTGTTGCTAATAGGTCTCCATGCCCATGTTCCTTTTGTTCGACTCATCAGTAACCACCGTCTTCTGATTGCTTTCCTAGTCCATTTTCACTCATCCCGGGAACTTCCAAGGGAATTTTGCGAGCTTTGCATGTATTTTATGACCTCTTATGCTAACTCCGTTCAAATCATTTATAGCTGTTTGGCATTCTCTCTTAGTCCAAACCTTACAAAACCAAACTTAGAGTTATTCCTGGATAATCTCTTCGCTGGAATTGCTACCTCTACATACTCAACATCTCTACTGAAATTTTGTTCCATCCATTCCTCATCCATGCCGTCACAAAGATTGTCCATAAATACTGCGATCCTCTTGCTAGCCATAGTTCCTTGTGATCTTGAACATTTCCTTCTACCTATTACAAGCTCCCAATCATCCATCTCTTTTAACTTCTAAACTTACTAGAGATTCTAGTTGAGTAATACTTAGGGAAGCTCAGGATTTTGCAATGCCTGGGGATCCAATCCACTGCTTCAGCTAGAATCCTGATGATGAAACGATTTTTGATTATTTAATGAAGTGCGGAGAGCTCTATGAACCTTGTGGACACTCTTACACAATGAACGAGTTCCGTAGAACTAGGGATGTGTGCATTGAATGAACTTAGAATGTGTAAATGAATGAACTTAGAATGTGTAAATGGGTGCCAAAACGTACTTTAGCCTTTGTCGCTCTGATGATCTTTGAATCGGTCTCCCTTCAACCAACTTTCATAGATAGAACTTCTTTATTTTAATTGTTCGTTTTCATCATTTTTTATTAACCTTATCTATCATTTTATAATTTGTCTTAATCCGATTCAAAATGAGAGCGATACAAGTGTTTTACTTGAATTTTTTTTTTGACCAATGGAGGGTAAAATGATCATGTATTTTGATGTACAAAATACTTATCATCGAAACCAACTTGGTAGGAAATTAGAATGAACAAGCTTTCTAACGGTTCAAACCACGCGCAAATTGGAGGTCTGGAGTGTCCGGGGCAAGTTCGCAAAGTTGGACTTGTTTGGCAGAGCGCCCGGGGCGCATTGAAATGCGCCTAAGGCGTATTAATGCTGCATAATATGTGAAATTTTGTAGACTTACCCCGGATACTCCAGAACTCCAATTTGCGCGTGGTTTGAACCGTTAGAAGGCTTATCAAATTTATTTTCTAGCTGAAGTAGTTTGGATAAAAAATCATTTGTACATCAAAGGAAGTGGCCATTTTACTCTCGATGGGTTAAAATAAGATTCATTCTGGTAAAACACGTGTATGTTTCTCATTTTAAATTGGATCAAGACCCATTATATATCAAGAAATAGTGTTTTTAAAGTACTAAAGATGGTGGAATTCAACCATAAAAATATGTGCATTTCGTTCACTAAAATTGGGTAGAAACAAGACAACTACAAAAAACGTCGAAACCACTAAGGTTAAAATAGGTTCTACATTTCATTTGGTAATAATCAAATTCCTAATTCTAAGGTATTTCTTTATTGCATAATTGGTTCACAGTGTTCATAGAGTAGCCACACTTCATCAAAGCTTAGAAAAAACCGTTTCATCATCGACATTTGCCCAAACCGGGGCTTAAATATTTTCAAATTCAAATTTGGGGGTCTAATACTATCAACACAATGAAAATTGAGAATATTTCCAAACGAGAACACTAAAAAGGATTGACAGTATCTTCTATATTTCAATCTACTGCCACCACATTACAACTATGATCTTTAGTGCCGCCACAACTCCTCCAAAGCCACCCTGACCCAAGCTCTTTGTCATTGATAGCTGTTAGGCATTCTCTCTTAATCCAAACCTTACAAAACCAAACGTACTCAACATATCTAAGGAAAATTTGTTCCATCCATTCCTCATCCATGCCTTCACAGAGATTGTCCATAAAGACTGTGATCATCTTGCTAGCCATATTCCTTGTGATCTTGAACATCTCCTCCTACCTGTTACAAGCTCCCAGCCATCCATCTCTTTTAACTTCTAAACTTACAAGAGATTCTAGTTGAGTAATACTAGCTCTAGATTTTGCAACGCCTGGGGATCCAATCCAAGTCATCTAGAGAGCTGCTTCAGCTAGATTTGACCTTAATCGACTCCAGAAGCCAGTGCCTCAATCTGATTTTGGAAGTTCATTTAGTTGGACCACTCCTAGGAAGGGTGGTTTTAAGATCAACTGTGATGCATCCTTAAGACTGATTTTTTATAAGGATTGGAAGGGTAAACTTATTGATGGCTTTGCGCAAAAATCAACACCTCTTCAATCTTGCGGTCTGAAGCTATGGCTATACTTCATGCTTGCATTCTATCTAAGGTTGAACCACTCCTTGCATTGCTGTGAAAAATAGACATATAATTGAAGAGCAAAAACAGGGAAAAGGACAGTAAAGGGACACTTGACATAGATTGTTGTATTCCCACATAACAAGAAATTAGCATAAGAAAAATTCGAACAATTCATTTCTGATGTTAGATTTATGGTTACAATCATTAAGTATACATGTATATAAATTCCAAACTCAGGGACCCTGTAGTGCAGAGGAGCACTACAGGGGGTAGTGCGTAATCCGAGCCGTCTACGTCCACAATCAACGATGGGCCATATTAGCGGCTTACAGATATATAGGAGACACACTAATACTCCCCTGCCATTGAGGCTAGTGTATATAAGTAGTGTATAGTCATTAGTCATACATAGTGTTGCTTGAGAATCATACTAAGTTCTTTGTCTGGATGATCTTTGATTAGAGTAGAGAATTTGAGTCTTCAACTATGTAAAGCTTGTCATTATCTCTGATCACTTCAGTGGAGTCAATTTCTGCTCCTTGTTCATTGAAAACTAATGCATTTCTTGCATCAAATCCAAACTTTTCACCTGCCAGAGAACAGTAGAAACAATTGCACCATTAGAAATGAAGAATTTGATCTGAAATACAGAGTGACCTTGTTAAGTACTAAAATGGTTCAATTCAATCTGTAAAAATGATTAAGTCAGCAGAAATTAAGGCATGATTAGTTCTTGTTGCCTAATTAAGCATGATGTAGACTTATTTACGTTTGGTTTTTCCATGCATGTTTAGGTCCTTTTGTCTTATTGTTGGCTTGCTCCCGTGGGAGTGTGAGAATTTTACAATGGAAGTCTGAGAATATTACATTGGAACAGTGGAAGTGTGATAATATGATATTGGATGTGCGTGAGTATTATGGGACAAAATGGCCAAAATTCTTTACATGGAAGCAATGTTCATTTGGACCTGATCTGCAGGTGGTCTACTTAGTAGTGGACCTGGACGTAAGCTTGAACTGACATTGTTCCCTCCATTAACTAAGGTCTCAAATTATGGAGCTGAAACTAGGGAGTGGATAACATGATTTTAAATTCTACCACTTGGTAGAGGTGAAGGGTGGACAAACTATACTGTAACACAGAAAGATGTTCAGAATCCAGTGCGGCAGCACATCATTCATTACTTTGAAGTGCCGGTCCTATCAATAATGATTGTAGTGCTGCCGGCGTAACATTCTGATTACTTATCTAAAATGTTTAGTATTGGCGAACAAACTACAAAAAGAGAGGGGGATTGGAAAAGTCAATGTACCTGCAATGCTTTTGAGCTCCACTAGTGAGTTTGGCAACCTAATGAGCCTCCCAGCTTCAGTGCAACAACTATCCCTTCTCACCACAGGGTGTCCTCGATATATGCTAACTCTTGGAGAAGACATCCCCTTTAACCTTCCCAAATTGTTCTTTTCTTCTCCTTCTTCCCCCCTCGAAATCACTCCCTTTGGCAATGCATCGGGCACGGTCACCCGGTATCCCACCTCCCTTTTCTGCAGCATTTCATTCAAATTCACCCAAGGAAGATCGGATGGATCCGTTTCACCCACATCTGCACCATTCATCACAAGGAGCTTCACCATGTCTTGGTGGTTTTCTGCCATGGCGATTTGGAGGGCTGTTTTGCCATGGCGGTCCCTTGAGTCCACGTGCAATCCGTGTTTTAATAGCTCCTTCATCACCATTATATTGTTTCTCTTTGAAGCCGTGCATAAGAGGTCACCGGCTGTGTGAGGGTCAGATATGGCAGCCCAGTGGTAAAGTATCCGGAAAATTGGATGGTGCTTTGCTGATATTGCATCCCATAGTGCAGTGTTTCCATCAATATCTGCCATAACAAGTTGCATGATAATTTGAATTAAATTTTACCCGAAAGAAATGAAAAAGAAAAACTCCTACGGAATTGGATAGAAAGTTTGTGAAAGAGAAATCAATAAAGTTCAAGTGCTTTTACCTCTGTGGTGAATGTTACAAGCATGCTTGAGAAGTACCAGTACACACTCTTCATGCCCTTTTGATGCTGCAATGTGCTGGTGTATACGAAGAAATGAAATTGGAAACATCACTACAAAAAACAACAGTATTACCTACTAAAGGAAAAGGAGGAAAAAACTGGGTATTCGTGGGCTACTTGCATTGGATTGTTTTCTGGCCTCTCAATGCTGATACAACCAAGATAAAAGGCCGGAATGAGAAACATAGACGCATTTTACCGGAATGAATCTTGTTTTGACCCATCGAGGGTAAAATGGTCACTTCATTTGATATACAAATGATTTTTGATCCAAACAACTTGGGATAGAAAGTAAATCGGACAAGCTTTCTAACGGTTCAAACCACGCGCAAATTGGAGTTTGGAAGTGCACGGTGCAAGTCCGCAAAGTCTGACATGTTATGCTGCATTAATGCGCCTCAGGCGCAATCTTATGCGCCCAGGCGCATCCTGAACTCTACACAACAAGTCCAACTTTGCGAACTTGCTTCGGACACTCCCGAACTTCAATTTGCGCGTGGTTTGAACCGTTAGAAATCTTGTTCAATCTACTTTCCTACAAGTTGGTTTTGATGAAAAGTATTTTGTACATCAAAATAAATGACCATTTTAGCCTCAATTGATTGAAAAATAACTTATTCCAGTAAAACGGTCGTATCGTTCTCATATTAAATCGGATTAAGACAAATTATATATTGATAAATAAGGTTTACATTGTATTAAAAGCTGATGGAAATGAACAATTAAAATAATGAAGTTTTATTTATGAAAAGTTGGTCGACGGGAGACCAATTCAAAGATCATCGGAGCGACAAATGCTATAGTACGTTTTCGGCTTTTCGCGCTCATTTACACATTCTAAGTTCCATTCGGTGCACACATCCCTAGTTCTAGGGTACTCATTTATTCTGTAAGAGTCTCCACAAGGTCCAAACGGTCGTATCGCTTTCTGTGAAGTCTTTTCAATTAACATAGAGATGCATAGGAAACAAAGAAAGAGATTTTCATTGCATAATATATGGAAAGTCATACCAGTGGGGTTCTTCCTCTGGAGTCTCCAATGTCAGGATCCAACCCTGCCTTAAGAAGCTCATCAAGGAAGGCGGCATTGCCAGTATCGGTGACAGTGAGCAAGTTGACAGACATGTTTGGGTCATCATCTTCTTCCCCACCCTCAAGCCATATATCTCCAATTTTCAGATCCTTGAGCTTTTTGTGATGCTGTCAACAGGGTTATTCTTTGTGATGCTGTCAACAGGGTTATTCAATACAACCAATCATGTAAATCTCGAAAGAATTACAGTTGCCCGTTTGGAAGTAAAGGAAACTTTAACAGGCATGTAGAGTTATTGCCTAGCTTCATCAACTTGCAACTTGGAAAAACTCTTCAGATTATAACAAGAATAGTGCGCGGGGCATTCATTCTAGCAATTTAAGCAGAATGACATGACAAATTTGCATCTTTATCATTTCTAACCCAAAAGCATACGAAGAGGAACTATTATTCAAATTTGCAATATTGATTCATTATGTGTTTCTTATACCATAACATATTTCATATTTTGGAACTCCATTTTTTTGTTTCACCATATGATCTTAATAGACAAAATGGGAACTTTGCATCTTAGTATCAATACCCAACCTGAAGGAAGTTCTTGAACATGGTGACATTGTTATCTTGTTTGATCTGTGTCGCTTCCATCAGGGCATTGGTTTTGAGCCTGGGTAGCTGTGAGAGGGTCTTGGTTCGGTAAGTAAAGCTCTGAGGCCTGCAACAAAGTGCACCTACTTCTCCAAATATGTCCCCTGACTGCAAGCTCCCAACCACTCTCTCTTTCTCCATCTCTCAGCTGATCATTTCCACCTCTCCAGATGCTATTATGTAAACATCCTCCGGGGCATCGTTGTGCATTTTCACATCCTCTCTAGGTGGTACGTACTCATGCCTTCATATCTGCAATCCTGATAAATTATGACTGATTAGATGTAAATTACTATTCATCATGGCATATAACACACCTAGGAGGGTTCACAAGAGTTTTACCTAAACTTAAACATGTTGAAGGGAACTCTTGCAAGCTCTAACAGGACAGAAAAAAGAACTGCAGCCTTCAGGACACAAAACTGGCCGGAAAAAACAATTGGGTAGCATTCAAAGATTGTTGAGACTTGCACCAGTGTAATCATGCTATGATGCCTGAATTTGGGTCTGATTTGGTTTACCTATGAGGTTTCCGTTTCTTTCCTTGACACGTTATGGAAAATGAAACTCGTACGCAATTATAGCATATGAAGTTCATACAAAATGCTGTGGGATTATTTAGCAACTGTGAAACACAATGACAAAGGCCTTGAGATTTCCGTTGTATGGAGTCACGTCATTATCGATGAAGTTTTGTACGTTAGTATCGTTTGTTCATAGCATCACCCTTCCACCGTTATGATATTAGGTATGTTTTTCCGTACGTAAAATTTACAAAGCATTTCTGGCATGTATGGGCAAGACTATGTTTCGACTCTGATGGATTAAATACAATGCAAAATGCAACTTAAAAGCCAAAACTCAAGTTGAAACTGACTGATATGTTTGGTTTGTTTCGGAATTCCTAAAATGGGCCAACCCCGGAGGCCAGTTCAAGATGAACAGGTCAATGGACTCAAATTTCAGCATGAATTTCAGCTTGAAAAATATTATTGCTCACTTAGATAAGTTTTTTTTACCTATATCAGGAATAGGATAATCTCCTTTGAGGCACCCTTGAATAGATAGACTTTCTCCACCGTCGGGAAAAACAAGTAAGTGCTGCCGGATGCCTTTGCATATGGTTTTCCGAAGCTGCTCAATCAGTTCCTGCTGGTTCAAGCTCTCAGCCTTGAACCTCAAGCACATATAAGCCAGAATCTGTTCCTTCAACCTTGGAGGCAGTCTGTTCCGGGACACGAAGTTTGGTGCAGCTTCAATGCTACTTCTCTGCATTAACACCACACCAACTATTTTCAGCAAAACTTCTTGTGCTAAACCGCATTTTTCTGGTAAAGCAGGCGCGAAAATAAAATAAATGACGTTGCTCCCAAATACAAGAACAAAGACAAAAAAATAAACTAACAGCTGGGCTTACGAATTCCATGGTATGGAGAGTGCCTTCAATGACCAAATTAGTCATGTTGCCAATCAAGTAAGCAGTGACCCAATCCAAGTCCGACCACCGTGGGGGTACTTGTCTGCCAGTAAGTAGTAGATGCAACCAGCACAGTGCACCAGGAACACTGTCACCTACGAATAAAACAACAATACCCACATCCACAATGGCAAATTTCTAAATTTTATCCTCTTCGTAAACAACAATACCCACATCCACAACCCGCGAAAAGACTCATTTAATTCCTGAATGACAACTCAAGTTAAGACCTATTTCAATGATAAAAGTAACCCGGTAACGTAACCACTTATACATTAATATGTAAACAGTGTTTGTGCAAATGTGTGTTAGAGCCGATTCTTATGTGATATGACTAGTAAAGCTTAAAATAAACCACATTTATACGTTCGGGCGTTTATCAAAGTATGCTAACAAAACTTGAATACAAACAGAGGAACGATAAGGCTCTGTTTGGTAAAGTTGCCAATTTTTTATTTTTCGTTCATGAAGAGATGAGTTATTAGTATTCATTAACAAAGAACTAACAAAAGAGAGAGAGAGAGAGAGGAAATAATGAGTGGAAGCTTACAGACAAGAGCCTAGCACATCTGACCCAGAAATAGCTAAACCTGATGTCCTTTTCCAGCCTGCAAGATTGTTGTCACCCATTTTGAGTTCAGATTTTGAAATCATTAAGTTGGTAATAAAAGTAGTAGTAATGTGAATGTAATGGTGGGTAAGAGGGTTATTGAAAAACCTGGTGAAAAATTGCTCGACGATACAGAGACGCCAAAAGCGGAGCAAACCGAGGAGGGAGAAACAGAGTCCCTTTTGGTGTTTCCCGGTGAAAAAGTAAGCAAGCGCTTCGAATGGGATCGTTGATGCCATGTCCATCACGAACCAAGTTGACAGGTACCTATATATACACACACGTTTGGACATATTTATGTCACAACACACACATTAGTACATTACTAGCCTCGCATATAGTATTTCGAATCAAATGCATAAACTTACATCTCTCCGTCTCCACATTTCACAGGTTTGGTCAGGGAGTGTTTGCACCATATATTCACCGCATTTTGATGATCGACAGAAAGGTGGCAATTATGAGAATGTTTTCTATTTTATTATTTCGTATTAATAATATAACTAGTTTTTATTTCTTTTATTTGTTTGTATTTTAATAAAGTGCAAGACAATGCTCCTGTTTCTCATAAAAAGTGCAAAACCAATTCGGCTTGGAGTCGCGGGCGTGCCATGGCAGGATTGTTGCCCAAATTTGTATCAAGGCCTTGAAGCCTCAATCTGACTTCTAACTGGACAAAAGTGCACGGCTTAAGGGTGGAGACCGTGAGGAGGTTCGTGGTTTGTCTTTGCGGGATAAGGATTTAGTATTTTCTAACCGTGTGAAAAATGGAAAGAAAAGTAGAACAAGGTCTAAAACAGAATTAAAAGGACTTTATTAACGGTTTAATAAAGTCTAGATACAAGGAAATGAAATAAAATCTAGGCTTGGCTAGATTGAACGGAAAAATAAAGATAATTGAAAGATAAATTTGCATAAGCCGTGGGCTTGATGGTCGTGGACCTAAAGATAGAAGATAATTGAAAAATAAATTTGCATAAGCCGTGGGCTTGATGGTCGTGGACTTTTGCCAAGGCCTTCAATTCTGGTATTTATAAGCAATACTTCCAGGCCTTGAGCTGCTTCCACAGGTCTTCATGCATGGCTGCCAAGTGTCCTCCTGGTAAAGGCTTAGGCTTGAGCTACTCCTACTTCCTCCAATGAGTGATTGCCACCTATCTAAGCCTTGCTGCCCACTCCAAGAAATCAGTTGAGGTCTAAAAGGCCTGAAAAAACTCTCATTTCCTGCATAAAAACTTGTAAAAGGGCAAAAGGAATTTTGGCTATGGAGAATCACGAAGGCCTTTTGAGCTGCTTGAATGCCTGGATAGAAGATCTTGGGCTCACCAAGGCAAAAATTTTACCAGGCCTTTTAGCCATTTCATTGACTCTTGAGCCCCTTTTAAAGGCCCATTGGCAATTTTTAAGTATTTCCATATATATATATATATATGCATATATATATATACACATACATTTATGTATGGAAAACAGAGATTTCGTGGGACTTGTGCCCTACCATTTGCTTTCCTTAAGCTTTCAAACAGCAGGCCTAGTTGAGCTGCTTGTGAGTAGCTTGGAGAGAAACTTCTAGGCCTTTGAGCTGCTTGTGCAGACATGAGCTGCTTGTGAGCTGCTTGGGCTGTCTCCATGCATGGCTACCATGTGTCCCAAGCCTTACTTCATGCTGAAGGATAGTAGAGACTCAGGCCTTGAGCTGTTTGTAAGTAGCTTCCTTAGATCTGCCAAGAAAGAACATTCTAGGCCTTTGAGCTGCTTGTGAGCAGCTTAAGGCCTTTTCCTGCCAATTAAATGCCATATGTGACATTTTTTTTAAGAAGTAGGCCCATCTATTACTTGGGCCTGAACTTGAGGAGCATCATAGGCCTCTTCTCTTTGTACATGCGAGCCCAAGTCTGAAAAGAAAACTTGGGCTTTAACTGATTTAGGCCCACTTAGAAGGCCTTATTATTTCTAAGAACTGGTCTAGGCCTGGATAAAACACTCATATCTAGTGGGTCAACCCAAGTCTTCAGCCAATCTTGGGCTTGGGCTTGTGATAACGAAATTTTAGGCATAAATTTGGCCTAGGCCTTTGAAACTCAACATGATCAGTGGTGTTCATATCGGCTCGATTTCGTGGATGACCAATCATGAGCCTTTTCAAGGCCTGAGACCTTCATTCAAGGCCTTCTTCTAACCAACAAATTGATTTTCTGAATTTTGGCAAAAAATGGGTGTAAACAGCTCCTACACATTTGGAAGTTAAAAAGACATTTGTCATTGTCCTACACACTTTGAAGTTGAAGGGAAGTTATTTGGACACTTGGAAGCAAATTAGAAGAATGAAGAGTAGTGGGAAGTTAGGAAGTTATTTCCTACACATTTGTTGTTTCCTATAAATAGCCTCTTTTGGCTTCATTGTAATCTCTCAAACAAATCAAAGTCTTAACGCTGTTCTTAATTTTGTCTTACTAACCTACTTCTGGGTTATAATTAGGAGTAGGAGTAGGATTAACTTAATTTTCTTACTTTCAATGAGGATCCATCATTCTTGATTGCAATTCTACCTTGGCAAAATAACAAAGTCCATTTGTTATTTTTCTTCCGCTCCACCCCACTTCACTAAACCATCAATCCACTCCGCCCAATCGATGGGTCAATTCCATTCTTGAAGATTGGCGGGTGACGGTCTTCTTTTACGAGTCAATCCATCACCACCAAAAAATAGCATTTGATTCATTCGTCATTTCTCTTCTTGTGAAGTCCTGAAATACGGCAAGGAACCTCAAGTCCGTTTGTGGAGACAAGCTGCATTTGCTCTTATTTTTGTTGTTGGCGTTGTTTTCCGAAATCTCTGTCGATTTTGATCGAAGGAAAAATTGGTAAACAGGGAGATTCACTTTGGCTTGAGAAATAGCTTGCTCTATGGTTGCTAAACGGAACTGAGCTATTCGAGTTTGTGTTGTGTTTATTTGTAAAAGTCTGTTCAAGATTGGTTTGTTACATAAACAAATTTACCAAGCTTGAACATTTTTTTTTCAAGTTCACTAAGGTTTCAAACCAAGCTCCAACCAACTACAACTCGGCTCGTTTGGCTTGTAATGTACAAGAAATGAAAGCTACTCGAGATCGGCTTGTGTTCGGCTTGTTTGAAGCTCGGTGCGTTTAACAAGCTAATCTAAAACATACTTTTTAAGCTTATTGAATTTTCAAACCAAATTCGGCTTGTTTATCACCCCTAGCCAGACGAATTGCTTCTGATTCTTGTGGTATTTTGTTTTGTCTTGTTTCTTGTGGTCCTCTTGCCACTAGAGTCACTAGACAAAAGATACCCATGTATATAAACGCAATTGCTATGCAGTGTGATCCCAGCTCAAATTGGGCTACTAAACAGGATATATGTCTTACTTGTTATCCGTGTTTGAAATGGATAAAATAGTTCATAAAAACATGTGCGTGATAACCGGATATTCGGGTCAGCTTGTGCACAACTCAACTAATTCTGAGGTTTTGAAGGTAGCGACCAGGCATAACCCCCAGTGGCTCAAGATTTGGGTCTATGGAATTCGAACATGCAACCTTATGGTCAATCGCTTATTGCTTTCTCATGCCCACTTTGCCAACCCCTTGCGGTTCATGTGTGTGGTATCTTTAGTTACTCCATCCATTCCCATTTTTTAGTCCTAGTCAACACTTTTTGCTGTCCAAAAAATAGTATTCCCTTCGTCCGTGTTTGTTAGTCTATTTTAGGGTTTCCAAATTTTTTAGGGAACATAAGGATACCTTTGTACAATTCTTATTTTTCCAAGTTTACCCTTCAATCAATTAATTCAACAGTTGAATACAAGGGTAAAAGAGTACAATTGACACAATTTACTCATTGACTTTCAAACATGGACAAATATTAGGGACGGAAAAAAATATGTTTGTGGACTAACAAACACGGACGGAGGGAGTATCTCACTTCCAAACCAAAAAGTTAAGAAAGTTTTATTTTACCCTCCTACTTTTAAATCAGTAGTAATAAAAAAGTTTAAAGAGCAATGATTGAATGGTAGACTGAAAAAATATGGGGATTGGACATGCAATGATTATGTTCTCTCATATAATTAATTGGAATTGGGACTAAAAAATGAGAATGAAAGAAGTATTTATTAATAATTCACGTTTAATGTGCCAATTGTCAATTCTTGATCATTAAGTATTGCACTAATCGGCCACATTGATATTTTGGGATAGAATTACCGCCTCCTTTTTTCCATAGCTCCCCCTATCTCGAATCAGGCTAGGTCTAATTCTTGCTCTTATGGTTGGATTATCCCTAACTTTGTATTTAGAATGCAAACATGGTGATAAGTTGGACCTTTTTTTATTTTTCAAAAACCTGAAATCAAAATCGAGCAAATCTTCACTGACCTCAAAGTTATCTGGCTGTGATGAGAGTCGAACTTGCAAACTCGAAGGAGTTAGACTTTTTATTGATTAGAGTAACCTTTTTTCCTACCTACCGCTTCTTCTTTCTTTAACCACGGAGGTCAAATTCAATTGCTAATCAAATTCTCCAAAAGGTGAAATCAAATATTGCTTGAAACGTGATTCCGAGAAGATTTTCAGTACCAAGCGGTACGTGGTACCCGCTCGGCGCATCCGGGCCGTCCATTTTGGTTTTGGACGGCTCGGATTTGGAGAGAGAAAGAGGAGAGAGAGTGTTGGGATGAGAGAAGAAAGAGTGTTTCAATCTGGGCCATCCAATACACTTTTGGACAGCCCGATGTGTTACTGGGGTACCACGTCCGCCAAGTGACGTGGTACCCACCCGGCACCCAAAAATTTCTCATTCATTCCAGTGTGTGGAAGGTATCAAGTAGTGACTTATAATAGGGTGGGTGGTCCAACCTTCTGCCAAAACCTACAACCCTTGGAGGATTGACAACGACTCCTAATTAACCAAAAAAGAACAAGGGTTTGCCAAACAGCTCCTAGGCAAATTTACCATTATGAGATGGCAATTCTCAATCTTCATGGCATGGTTGTGGAGTTGAGGTTTGGTGGCAATAGTGGTTGTGGTAGAGCGGAAGTGTGGTGGTAGTGGTGGTCAAGTGATAGTGGTCTAGGTGGTGGAGGGGTGATGCATGTTACGGTGGTAGTAATGGGTGATTGACGATCTTTGCAGTGGACTGCTTCATGGCATGGTTGTGGAGTTGAGGTCTGGTGGCAATAGTGGTTGTGGTAGAGCAGAAGTGTGGTGGTAGTGGTGGTCAAGTGATAGTGGTCTAGGTGGAGGAGGGGTGATGCATGTTACGGTGGTAGTGATGGGTGATTGATGATCTTTGCAGCGGACTGCTTTAAACCCACTTTTATAAAAAGAATTTGCTATTTGTATGGTTGGATTCTACTTTATTTAAATACTTGAGAAACGCTTGTCGATATATAATAGAACTTGATCTGATTTAAAATGAGCAAGTTGCGGTTGTTTCATTGAAATAATTTATTTTTCAACCCTCTGAGAGTAAAATGGTCATATCTCTTGATGTACAATTTGTTTTTGACCCGAAAAAAATTCGTTATAAAGTAGATTCAACAAGCTTTTTAATGGTTCAAACCACACAAAAAACGGAGTTCGGGAGTTTCCGTGGCGAGTTTGCAAAATTTGGTGAAATTTCAAGGATGTGCCTGAGGCGCATTGAAGTGTGCCCGAGGAGCATTGTTGCGCAACAGGTTTCAAGGACACGCCCGGGGCGCAATGAAGTGCGCCCGAGGAGCAAGGCATTGCGCCTGAGGCGCACACTAAAAAGTTGCGCAACATGTTTGAAGGACGCGCCTGGGGCGCATTTAAGTGCGCCCGAGGATCAGGGTATTGCGCCTAAGGCGCACTAAAAAGTTGTGCAATAGGTCAAACTTCGTGGGCTCGCCACGGAAACTCCCGAACTCCGATTTGCTCGTGGTCCGAACCGTTAAAAAGCTTGTTGAGCTGACTTTGCACCCCAAGTGTTTTGCATCAATTTCTTCATACAAGTTAGAGGACATGACGATTTTACCTCAACAGGTAGAAAAATAAATCATTTTTTGAAAAATCCTCTAACCACTCATGTAAAATTGGAACAAAACCTATTTTATATCAAGAAAGAGGCTATTGAAAGTAATACTATACAATATTGTGGAATAAAACTAAAGAAGTATTAAAGTTTCATTTAAATTTAAATTCCTCCAACCACTCAAGATGCATGAAGGTTCTGCCTAACCTACTCCACCATTCACCAATATCATAGTTAGGCGAAGTAAATTTTCTTTATTGCACAGATACCTTGGGAATCCTTTCTTCGCCTCTGTCATCACCATCATAACATGAACCCAGTTTTGGGTTTGTGCCCCATGTTGAGTTAGCTTCTTTATCATGTCAATCTCATTGACTCTGCTGGGGCCAGGTACACGAGAAGCCACATGAGAATTATAGGCCAAAACCTCCATTCGACTCGAACCCGACTCCATGGAATATGGTCTGGTTAGTGACATCCATATGTTCTGTTAAGATTTGAGCCTTCCCTGAGATGAAGGAAAGTCCCTTCATGGTCTCTTCATCCTTAGTGATGGCCTTCCCCCAGAACTTCCCAATCTTGGACATGGTTTCAGTGTTCCATCCTTGAATAGGGATCCCTTAACAATCTAGCCAAACCATCCTTTTTTGCTGCAAGGTCATATTGGGTTGCTATTTACATACATTGGAGAACCAAATATTCATCCAGCTTAGGTTACCACCCATTGACCTCACCTAGATCTCAGGACCTTTCTCAATTCTCATGTAAAATTGCCTCCCTCCCTACTATTTCCAGTGAATTCAATGATTTCAATTCTACTACAAAACTCCTCCAAAGCCACCCTGCGCCAAGCTCTCTACCATTGATGGTTCAAGAGGTGCTGGCCAAGTTGCCTTTGACAGCTTCTGCAAATGAATCTCCTTCTCCCTATTCATCTTTGTTGCTAATTGTTGCCAATAGGTCTCCATGCCCATGTTCCTTTTGTTCGACTCATCAGTAACCACCGTCTTCTGATTGCTTTCCAGTCCATTTTTCACTCATCCCAGGAACTTCCATGGGAATTTTGCGAGCTTTGCATGTATTTTATGACCTCTTATGCTAACTCCGTTCAAATCATTTATAGCTGTTTGGCATTCTCTCTTAATCCAAACCTTACAAAACCAAACTTAGAGTTATTCCTGGATAATCTCTTCGCTGGAATTGCCTCCTCCACATACTCAACATCTCAACTGAAAATTTGTTCCATCCATTCCTCATCCATGCCGTCACAGGGATTGTCCATAAAGACTGGGATCCTCTTAATTGCTGGCCATAGTTCCTTGTGATCTTGAACATCTCCTCCTACCTGTTACAAGCTCCTAGTCATCCATCTCTTTTAACTTCTAAACTTACTAGAGATTCTAGTTGAGTAATACTTAGGGAAGCTTAGGATTTTGCAATGCCTGGGGATCCAATCCACTGCTTTAGCTAGAATCCTGATGATGAAACGATTTCTGATTATACAATGAAGTGCGGAGAGCCCTATGAACCTTGTGGACACTCTTACAGAGTGAACGAGTTCCCTACAACTAGGGATGTGTGCATTGAATGGAACTTAGAATGTGTAAATGGGTGCCAAAATGTACTTTAGCCTTTGTCGCTCCTATGATCTTTGAATCGGTCTCCATTCAACCAACTTTTCATAAATAGAACTTAATTATTTTAATTGTTCATTTTCATCATCTTTTATTACAGTTAAAACCTTATCTATCATTTTATTATTTGTCTTAATCCGATTTTAAATGAGTGCGATACGAGCGCTTTACTTGAATAATTTTTTTTTGACCAATGGAGGGTAAAATGGTCATGTACTTTGATGTACAAAATACTTTTCATTGAAACCAACTTGGAAGGAAAGTAGAATGAACAAGCCTTCTAACGGTTCAAACCACGCACAAATTGGAGTTCGGGAGTGTCCAAGGCAAGTACGCAAAGTTGGACTTGTTGTGCAGAGTTTAGGATGCGCCCGGGGCGCATTGAAATGCGCCTGGGCTCATAGGATTGCGCCTGGGGCGCATTAATGCTGCATAATATGTCAAATTTTGCAGACTTGCCCCGGACACTCCCGAACTTCAATTTGCGTGTGGTTTGAACCATTAGAAAGCTTGTCAAATTTATTTTCTAGCCCAAATAGTTTGGATAAAAAATCATTTGTACATCAAAGGAAGTGACCATTTTACTCTCGATGGGTTAAAAATAAAATTCATTCTGGTAAAACACGTGTATGTTTCTAATTTTAAATTGGATCAAGACCCATTATATATATCAAGAAATAGTGTTTTAAAGTACTAAAGATGGTGGAATTCAACCATAAAAATATGTGCATTTCGTTCATGAAACTTGGTAGAAACAAGACAACTACAAAAAACGTCTAAGCCACTAAGGCTAAAACAGGTTCTACGTTTCATTTGGTAATAATCAAATTCCTAATTCTAAGGTATTTCTTCTTTGCTTAATTGGTTCACAGTGTTCATAGAGCAGCCACACTTCATCAAAGCTTGGGAAAAACCGTTTCATCATCAACATTTGCCGAAACCAGGGCTTAAATATTTTCAAATTCAAATTTGGGTGTCTAAAACTATCAACACAATGAAAATTGAGAATATTTCCTCATGAGAACACTGAAAAGGATTGCCAATATCTTCTATATTTCAATCTACGGCCACCACATTACAACTACAATCTTTAGTTCCGCCACAACTCCTCCAAAGCCACCCTGACCCAAGCCTTCTATCATTGATAGCTGTTAGGCATTCTCTCTTAATCCAAACCTTACAAAACCAAACTTACTCAGCATACCTACTGAAAATTTGTTCCATCCATTCCTCACCTATGCCTTCACAGAGATTGTCCATAAAGACTGCGATCCTCTTGCTAGCCATATTCCTTGTGATCTTGAACATCTCCTCCTACCTGTTACAAGCTTCCAGCCATTCATCTCTTTTAACTTCTAAACTTACAAGAGATTCTAGTTGAGTAATACTTAGGGAAGCTCTAGATTTTGCAATGCCTGGGGATCCAATCCAGGTCATCCAGAGAGCTGCTTCAGCTAGATTTGACCTCTAATCGACTCCAGAAGCCGGCCCTCAATCTGATTTTGGAAGTTCATTTAGTTGGACCACTCCTAGGAAGGGTGGTTTTAAGATCAACTGTGATGCATCCTTACTACTGATTTTTTTCAGGATTGGAAGGGTAAACTTATTGATGGCTTTGCGCAGAAATCCATGCCTCTTCAATCTTGCAGTCTGAAGCTATGGCTATACGTCATGCTTGCGTTCTATCTAAGGTTGAACCACTCCTTGCATTGCTGTGAAAAATAGACATATAATTGAAGAGCAAAAACAATGAAAAGGACAGTAAAGGGACACTCGACATAGATTGTTGTTTTCCCACATAACAAGAAATTAGCATAAGAAACATTCGAATAATTCATTTCTGATGTTAGATTTATGGTCACAATCATTAAGTATACATGTATATAAATTCCAAACTCGGGGACCCTGTAGTGCAAAGGTGCACTACAAGGGGTAGAGCGTAATCCGAGCCGTCCATGTCCACAATCAACGATGGGCCATATTAGCAACTTACAGATATATAGGAGACACTAATACTCCCCTGCCATTGAGGCTAGTGTATATAAGTAGTGTATAGTCATTAGTCATACATAGGGTTGCTTGAGAATCATAGTAAGTTCTTTGTCTAGATGATCTTTAATTACATTAGAGAATTTGAGTCTTCAACTATGTAAAGCATGTCATTATCTCTGATCACTTCAGTGGAGTCAATTTCTGCTCCTTGTTCATCGAAAAATCAATGCATTTCTTGCATCAAATCCAAACTTTTCACCTGCCAGAGAAAAGTAGAAACAATTGTGCCATTAGAAATAAAGAGGAAAATACTGGGCATTCGCGGGCTGCTTGCATTGGATTATTTTCTGGCCTCTCAATGCAGATACAACCAAGATAACAGGCTGGAATGAGAAACATAGACTCATTTTACCGGAATGAATCTTATTTTGACCCATCAAGGGTAAAATGGTCACTTCGTTTGATATACATATGATTTTTTATCAAAACTACTTGGGATAGAAAGTAACTTGGACAAGCTTTCTAACGGTTCAAACCACGCGCAAATTGGAGTTCGGCAGTGTCCGGTGCAAGTCTGCAAAGTTTGATGCAACATTAATGCACCTCAGGCGCAATCCTATGCGCCCAGGCGCATTTCAATGAGCCCCAGGCGCATCTTGAACTCTGCACAACAAGTCTCACTTTGCGAACTTGCCTCGGACACTCCTGAACTGCAATTTTTGTGTGATTTGAACCGTTAGAAAGCTTATTCAATCTACTTTCCTACCAAGTTGGTTTCGATAAAAAGTATTTTGTACATCAAAATACACGACCATCTTACCTTCAATTGACTGAAAAATAAATTATTCCAGTAAAACGGTCGTATCGCTCTCACATTAAATCGGATTAAGACAAATTATGTATTGATAAATAAGGTTTACATTGTATTAAAAGGTGATGGAAATGAACAATTAAAATAATGAACTTTTATTTATGAAAAGTTGGTCAAAGGGAGACCAATTCAAAGATCATCAGAGTGACAGATGCTAAAGTACGTTTTCGGCTTTTCGTGCTCATTTGCCTATTCTAATTTCCATTCGGTGCACACATCCCTAGTTCTAGGGTACTCATTTATTCTGTAAGAGTCTCCACAAGGTCTAAACGGTCGTATCGCTTTCTGTGAAGTCTTTTCAATTAACATAGGGATGCATAGAATAGTGCGCGGGGCATTCATTCTAGAAATTTGAGCAGAATGACGTGACAAATTTGCGTCTTTGTCATTTCTAACCAAAAAGCATACGAAGATGAACAAATTTGCGTCTTTATCATATGTGTTTCTTATACCATAACATATTTCATATTTTGGAACTCCATTTTTTTGTTCCACCATACGATCTTAATAGACAAAATGGGAACTTTGCATCTTAGTATCAATACCCAACCTGAAGGAAGTTCTTGAACATGGTGACATTGTCGTCTTGTTTGATCTGCATCGCTTCCATCAGGGCACTGGTTTTGAGCCTGAGTAGCTGTGAGAGGGTCTTGGTTCGGTAAGTAAAGCTCTGAGGCCTGCAACAAAGTGCACCTACTTCTCCAAATATGTCCCCTGACTACAAGCTCCCAACCACTCTCTCTTCTTCCATCTCGCAGCTGATCATTTCCACCTCTCCGGATGCTATTATGTAAACATCCTCCGGGGCAACGTTGTGCATTATCACATCCTCTCTCGGCGGTACGTACTCTGCCTTCATATCTGCAACCTGATAAATTATGACGGTTAGCTATAAATTAGTATCCATCATGGCATATAACACACCTAGAGGGTTTGCAAGAGTTTTACTGAAACTTAAACATGTTGAAGGGAATTCTTGCAAGCTCTAACATGACAAAAAAAGAACTGCAGCCTTCTGGACACAAAACTGGCCGGATTTGGACCAGTTGTAATTATGCTATGGTGCCTTTGATTTGGTTTACCTATGAGGTTTCCTTTTCTTTCTTTGACACATTATGGAAAATGAGACTCTTACACAGTTACAGCATACAAAGTTCATACAAAATGCTGTGTGCTTATTTAGCAATTGTAAAACACAATGACAAAGGCCTCGAAATTTTCATTGTATGGAGTCACGTCATTATCGATGAAATTTTGTACGTTAGTATCGTTTTGTTCATAGCATTACCCTTCCACAGTTACGATATTAGGCAAGTTTGTCCATACCCAAAATTTACAAAGTATTTCGTGCATGTGTGGGCTAAATAACGTTTCATCTGTGACAGACTAAATACAACGCAAAATGCAACTAAAAAGCCAAAATTCAAGCTGAAACTGGCTGATACGTTTGGCTTTGTTTCGGAATCCCTAAAATGGGCCAACCCCGGAGGCCAATCCAAGCTGAACATGTCAATGGACTCGAATTTCTACTTGAAAAATATTGGTCACTAAGAAAAGTTTTTTTTCCCCAAACCAGGAGTAGGAGAATCTCCTTTGAGTCACCCTTGAATAGATAGACCTTCTCCACCGTCGGGAAAAACAAGTGCTGCCGGATGCCTTTGCATATGGTTTTTGGAAGCTGCTCAATCAGTTCCTACTGGTTCAGGCTCTCAGCCATGAACGTCAAGCAAATATAAGCCAGAATCTGTTCCTTCAACCTTGGAGGCAGTCTGTTCTGGGACACGAAGTTTGATGCAGCTTCAATGCTACTTCTCTGCATTAACACCACACTAACCATTTTCATCACAAATTCTTGTGCTAAACCGCATTTTTCTGGTAAAGCAGGAGCGAAAATAAAATAAATGACGTTGCTCCCAAATACAAGAACAAAGACAAAAAAAGAAACAAAAAGCTGGGCTTACGAATTCCATGGTACGACGAGTGCCTTCAACGACCAAATTAGTCATGTTGCCAATCAAGTATGCAGTGAGGCCAAGGTTGAAGAGCATGTAAAAGATGATGAAGATCATCTCGGTGGCGTTGATGGCGTGCATGTCGCCATAGCCGACCGTGGTCGTGGTGGTTATGTACCATTAGAGCACGGAGATGTAGCGGACCCTGGAGCTGGTTTCCCTGAAGTTCGGGATCAATGATAAGAGTAACCCGGAAACGTAACCACTTAATACATTCATTTGTAAACAGTGTTTGTGCAAATGTGTGTTAGAGCCGATTCTTATTTGATATGACTAGTAAAGCTTAAACCAAAGCCACATTTATACGTAGGGCGTTTATCGAAGTCTGCTAACAAAACTTGAATACAAACAGTGGAACGATAAGGCTCTGTTCGGTAAAGTAGCCAGTTTTTTGTTTATGAAAAACAAGAGATGATTTATTAGTATTCATTAACAAACAACAAACGAAAGTGAGAGAGAGGAAATAATGAGTGGAAGCTTACAGATAAGATTTTGTTGGAACCAGAAATAGCTAAACCTGATGTCCTTTTCCAGCCTGCAAGATATTGTTGGAACGCATTTCGAGTTCAGATTTTGAAATCATTAAAGTTGGTAATAAAAGTTGTAGTAAAGTGAATGTAATGGTGGGTAAAGGGTTATTGAAAAACCTGGTGAAAAATTGCTTGACGCGACGGAGAGGCCAAAAGCGGAGCAAACCGAGGAGGGAGAAACAGAGTCCCTTTTGGTGTTTCCCAGTGAAAAAGTAAGCAAACGCTTCGAATGGGATTGTTGATGCCATGTCCATCACGAACCACGTTGACAGGTACCTATATATACATACACGTTTGGACATATTTATGTCACAACACACACATTAGTACATTACTAGCCTCGCATATAGTATTTCGAATCAAATGCATAAACTTACATCTCTCTGTCTCCACATTTCACAGGTTTGGTCAGGGAGATTCACTTTGGCTTGAGAAATAGCTTGATCTATGGCTGCTTAATGAACTAAGCTATTCGAGTTTGTGTTGTGTTTATTTGTAAAAGTCTGTTCAAGATTGGTTTGCTGCATAAACAAATTTACCAAGCTTGAACATTTTTTTTTCAAGTTCAATAAGGTTTCAAACCAAGCTCTAACCAGCTACTACTCGGCTCGTTTGGCTTGTAATGTACAAGAAATAAAAGCTACTCAAGATCGGCTTGTGTTCGGCTTGATGGAAGCTCAGAGCGTTTAACAAGCTAAGCTAAAACATTCTTTTTAAGCTCATTGAATTTTCAAACCAAATTGGGCTTGTTAATCACCCGTAGCCAGACGAATTGCTTCTTATTCTTGTGGTATTTTGTTTTGTTTTGTTTTGTTTCTTGTGGTCCTCATGCAACTAGAGTCACTAGACAACTGACACACATGTATATAAACGCAATTGCTATGCAGTGTGATCCCGGCTCAAATTGGGCTACTAAACAGGATATATGTCTTAATAGTTATTCGTGTTTGAAAGGGATAAAATAGTTCACAAAAAAATGTGCGTGATAACCGGATATTTGGGCTAGCTTGCCCATAACTCAATTAATTCCGTGGCTCTGAAGGTAACGACCGGGCATAAGCCCCAGTGGCCCAAGGTTTGGGTCTATGGAATTCGAACATGCGACCTCATGGTCAATCGCTTATTGCTTTCTCATGCCCACTTTTCCAACCCCTTGGAGTTGGGGTTCACGTGCGTGGTATCCTTAGTTACTCCATCCGTTCCCATTTGTACATTACCCACTCGGCGCATCCGGGCCAGCCATTTTGGTTTTGGATGGCTCGGATTTGGAGAGAGAAAAAGGAGAGAGAGTGTTGGGATGAGACGAGAGAGAGAGTTTCAATCTGGGCCATCCAATACACTTTTGGACGGCCCGGATGTGTTGCTCGGGTACCACCTCAGCTTGACTGACGTGGTACCCACCCGGCACCCAAAAATTTCTCATTCATTCTAGTGTGTGGAAGGTATCAAGTAGTAACTTGTAGTAGGGTGGGTGGTCCAACCTTCTGCCAAAACCTACAACACTTGGAGGACTGGCAACCAATTAAAAGAGAAAAGAATGGGACTCCTAATTAACCAAAAAAGAACAAGGGTTTGCCAAACAGCTCCTAGTCAAATTTACCATTATGAGATGTCAATTCTCAATATTCAGGGCATGGTTGTGGAGTTGAGGTCTGGTGGCAATGGTGGTTTTGGGAGAGCAGAAGTGTGGTAGTAGTGGTGGTCAAGTGATAGTGGTCTAGGTGGTGAAGTGAGGGTGGTGGAGGGGTGAAGCATGTTAAGGTGGTAGTAATGGGTGATTGACGATCTTTGCTGTGGACTGCTTTCAACCCACTTTTTACAAGCAGAATTTTGCTATTTGTATGGTTGGATTCTACTTTCTTTAAATACTTGAGAAACCCTTTTTGTCGATATATAATAGAACTTGATCCGATTTAAAATGAGCAAGTTGCGGTCGTTTTATTGAAATAATTTATTTTTCTACCCTCTGATAGTAAAATGGACATATCTCTTGATGTACAAATTGTTTTTTACCCAAAAAAAAAGAGTCATAAATTAGATTCAACAAGCTTTTTAACGGTTCAAACCACGCACAAATCGCAGTTTGAGAGTTTCCATGGCGAGCTCGCAAAATTTGGTGAAATTTCAAGGATGCGCCCGGGGCGCATTGAAGTGCGCCCAAGGAGCATTGTTGCGCAACAGGTTTCAAGGACGTGCCCAGGGCGCATTGACGTGCGCTCGAGGAGCAAGGCATTGCGCCTGAGGGGCACTAAAAACTTCCGCAACAGGTTTGATGGACGCGCCTGGGGCGCATTTAAGTGCGCCCGAGGAGCAAGGTACTGCGCCTGAGGCGCACTAAAAAGTTGGGCAACAGGTCAAACTTTGTTGGCTCGTCACGGAAACTCCCGAACTCCGATTTGCTCGTGGTCCAAACCGTTGAAAAGCTTGTTGAGCCTACTTTGCACCCGAAGTGGTTTGCATCAAATTTTTTTTTATAAGTTAGAGGACATGACGATTTTACCCTCAACAGGTCGGAAAACAAATCATTTTTTGAAAATCCTCTAACCACTCATGTAAAATTGGAACAAAACCTATTTTATATCAAGAAAGAGGCTATTGAAAGTAATACTATACAATATTGTGGAATAAAACTAAAAAAGTATTAAAGTTTCATTTAAATTTAAATTCCTCCAACCAATCAAGATGCATGAAGGTTCTGCCTAACCTACCTTCCTTGTATAGATAGATCCACCACTTTCATCTCATTTTTGAAAATAATTGAAGTACTTCATACCCCTGTCCCTTCTGCAACAACCCTGCCTCTCCATAGCTCCCTATCTCGAATCAGGCTAGGTCTACTTCTTGCTCTTATGGTTGGATTATCCCTAATTTGTATTTAGAATGCAAACATGGTGATAAGTTGGACTTCCAAAACCTGAAATCAATAATCGAGCAAACCTTCATTGACCTCAAAGTTATCTGCCGGTAATGAGAGTCGAACTTGCAAACTCGGAGGAGTTAGACTTTTTATTGATTAGAGTAACCTTTTTTCCTACCTAGCTCTTCTTCTTTCTTTAACCGCGGAGGTCAATTCAATTGTTATTCAAGTTCTCCAAAAGGTGAAATCAAATATTGCTTGACACATGATTCTGAGAAGATTTTCAGTGCCAAGCGGTACGTGGTACCCGCTTGGGGCATCCGGGCCCACCATTTTGGTTTTGGACGGCTCGGATTTGGAGAGAGAAAGAGGAGAGAGAGTGTTTCAATCTAGGCCGTCCAATACACTTTTGGACGGCCCGGATGTGTTGCTTGAGTACCACGTCAGCTCAGTTGATGTGGTTAACCCAGCACCCAAAAATTTCTTATTCATTCCCGAGCTGACGTGGTACCCACCCGGCACCCAAAAATTCCTCATTTATTCCAGTGTGTGGAAGGTATCAAGTAGTAACTTGTAGTAGGGTGGGTGGTCCAACCTTCTGCCAAAACCTACAACCCTTGGAGGACTGGCAACCAATTAAAAGAGAAAAGAATGGGACTCCTAATTAACCAAAAAGGAACAAGGGTTTGCCAAGCAGCTCCTAGGCAAATTTACCATTATGAGATGACAATTCTCAACCTTCATGGCATGTTTGTGGAGTTGAGGTCTGGTGGCAATGGTGGTTGTGGTAGAGCAGAAGTGTGGTGGTAGTGGTGGTCAAATGATAGTGGTCTAGGTGGTGAAGTGATGGTGGTGGAGGAGGGGTGATGCATGTTACGGTGGTAGTAATGGGTGATTGACGATCTTTGCAGTGGACTGCTTTCAACCCACTTTTTATAAACAGAATTTTGCTATTTGTATGGTTGGATTCTACTTTCTTTAAATACTTGAGAAACCCTTTTTGTTGATATATAATAGAACTTGATCCGATTTAAAACGAGCAAGTTGCGGTCATTTTATCAAAATAATTTATTTTTCAACCCTCTGAGAGTAAAATTAAATGGTCATATCTCTTGATATGCAAATTGTTTTTAACCCCCCAAAAAATAGTCATAAAGTAGATTCAACAAGCTTTTTAACGGTTCAAATCACGCACAAATCGGAGTTCGGAAGTTTCGGTGGCGAGCTCGCAAAATTTGGTGAAGTTTCAAGGATGCGGCCGAGGAGCATTTTTGCGCAACAGGTTTCAAGGACGCGCCCGGGGCGCATTGTAGTGCGACCGAGGAGCAAGGCATTGTGCCTGAGGCGCACTAAAAAGTTGCGCAATAGGTCAAACTTCGTGGGCTCACCACGGAAACTCCCGGACTCTGATTTGCTCGTGGTTCAAACCATTGAAAAGCTTGTTGAGCCTACTTTGCACCCTAAGTGGTTTACATCAATTTTTTTTATAAGTTAGAGAACATGACGATTTTACCCTCAACAGCTAGAAAAACAAATCATTTTTTGAAAAAACCTATAACCACTCATGTAAAATTGGAACAAAACCTATTTTATATCAAGAAAGAGGCTATTAAAAGTAATACTACAATATTGTGGAATAGAACTAAAAAAGTATTCAAGTTTCATTTAAATTTAAATTTCTACAACCACTCAAGATGCATGAAGGTTCTGCCTAACCTACTCCACCATTCACCAATATCATAGTTAGGCAAAGTAAATTTCCTTCCTTGCATAGATAGATCCACCACTTTCATCTCGTTTTTGAAAATAATTGAAGTCCTTCATACCCCTGTCCATTCTACAACTACCCTGCCTCTCCATTTTTTTGAAGTCAATGAAATCCCCCTAAGCAGAAATTTTCGAATGCAAATAGGGTATTGTGCACGTGGTACCCGGAAGCACGTCCGAGCCATCCAAATGTGTTTTGGACGGTTGCATACAACCTCTAAACCTTAGGATGAGGCCAAACCAGTCAATTTGGGATCTCAATCACCTTGGGAATCCTTTCTTCATCCAAACTCCTGTAGGCATCCACAATTCTGCTAATCACCTCTGTCATCACCATCATAACACGAACCCAGTTTTTGGCTTGTGCCCCATGTTGAGTTAGCTTCTTTAACATGTCAATCTCATTGACTCTGATGGGGCCAGTTACAGAAGAAGCCACATCAGAATTGTAGGCCAAAACCTCCGTTCGACTCGAACCAGACTCCATGGAATATGGTCTGGTTAATGACATCCATCTGTTCTGTTAAGATTTCAACCTTCCTTGAGATGAAGGAAAGTCCCCTCATAGTCTCTTCATCCTTAGTAATGGCCTTCCCCCCATAGCTTCCCAATCTTGGACATGGTTTCAGTGTTCCATCCGTGAATAGGAATCCCTTAACAATCTAGCCAAACCATCCTTTTTTGCTGCAAGGTCGTATTGGGCAGCTATTTACGTACATTAGAGAACCAAATATTTATCCAGCTTAGCTTACCATGACCGAAATGTTGTTTACATTTCACAAATGGATGAGAAGTTAAGACCACTCTCTTGCCACCAATTGACCTCACTTGGATCTCAGGACTTTCTCAATTCTCATGTAAAATTGCCTCCCTCCCTTACTATTTCCAGTGAATTCAATGATTTCAATTCTGCTACAAAACTCCTACAAAGCCACCTAGCTAAGCCAAGCTCTCTATCATTGATGGTTCAAGAGGTGTTGGCCAAGTTGTCTTTGATAGCTTCTGCAAATGAATCTCCTTCTCCCTATTCATCTATGTTGCTAATTGTTGCCAATAGGTCTCCATGCCCATGTTCCTTTTGTTCGACTCCTCAGTAACCACCTTCTTCTGATTGATTAATTTCCAGTCCATTTTCACTCATCCTGGGAACTTCCAAGGGAATTTTGCGAGCTTTGCATGTATTTTATGATCAATTATGCTAACTCCATTCAAATCATTTATAGCTATTTGGCATTCTCTTTTAATCCAAACCTTACAAAACCAAACTTAGAGTTTTTCCTGGATAATCTCTTCGCTGGAATTGCCACCTCCACATACTCAACATCTCTACTGAAAATTTGTTCCATCCATTCCTCATCCATGTAGTCACAGAGATTGTCCACAAAGACTGCGATCCTCTAAATTGCTAGCCAAAGTTCCTTGTGATCTTCAACATCTCCTCCTACCTGTTACAAGCTTCCAGTCATCCATCTCTTTTAACTTCTAAAGTCACTAGAGATTCTAGGTGAGTAATACTTAGGGAAGCTCAGAATTTTACAATGCCTGGGGATCCAATCCACTGCTTTAGCTAGAATCCTGATGACGAAATGGTTTTTGATTATTTAATGAAGTGAGGAGAGCCCTATGAACCTTGTGGACACTCTCATAGAATGAACGAGTTCCCTAGAACTAGGGATATGTACATTGAATGGAACTTAGAATGTGTAAATGGGTGCCAAAACGTACTTTAGCCTTTGTCACTCCGATTATCTTTGAATCGGTCTCCATTTGACCAACTTTTCATAAATAGAACTTCATTATTGTAATTGTTTGTTTCCATCATCTTTTATTATAGTCAATACATTATCTATCATTTTATAATTTGTTTGAGTCCGATTTAAAATGAGAGCAATATGAGTGTTTTATTGAATAATTTTTTTTCGACCAGTGGAGGGTAAAATGGTCATGTATTTTGATGTACAGAATACTTTCCATTGAAACCAACTTGGTAGGAAAGTAGATTGAACAAGCTTTCTAATGGTTCAAACCACACGCAAATTGGAGTTTGAGAGTGTCCGGGGCAAGTTTGCAACGTTGGACTTGTTGTGTAGAGTTCAGTATGTGCCCGGGGCGCATTTATGCTGCATAATATGTCAAATTTTGTAGACTTGCCCCGGACACTTCTGAACTCCAGTTTGCGCGTGGTTTGAACCATTAGAAAGTTTGTCAAATTTATTTTCTAGCCCAAGTAGTTTGGATAAAAAAATCATTTGTTCATCAAAGGAAGTGACCATTTTACTCTTGATGGGTTAAAATAAGATTCATTCTGGTAAAACACGTGTATGTTTCTTATTTTAAATTGGATCAAGACCCATTATATATCAAGAAATAGTGTTTTTAAAGTACTAAAAATAGTGGAATTCAACCATAAAAATATGTGCATTTCGTTCATGAAAACTGGGTAGAAACAAGACAACTACAAAAAAGTGTCGTAGTCACTAAGGCTAAAACAGGTTCTACGTTTCATTTGGTAATAATCAAATTCTTAATTCTAAGGTATTTCTTCTTCGCATAATTGGGTCACAGTGTTCATAGAGTAGCAACACTTCATCAAAGCTTAGGAAAAACCATTTCATCATCGACATTTGCCCAAACCGGGGCTTAAATATTTTCAAATTCAAATTTGGGTGTCTAAAACTATCAACATAATGAAAATTGAGAATATTTCCAAACAAGAAAACTAAAAAGGATTGACAGTATCTTCTATATTTCAATCTACTGCCACCACATTACAACTACGATCTTTAGTGTTGTTACAACTCCTCCAAAGCCACCATGACCCAAGCTCTCCATCATTGATAGCTGTTAGGCATTCTCTCTTAATCCAAACCTTAAAAAACCAAACTTACTCAACATACCTACCAAAAATTTGTTCTACCATTCCTCGTCCATGCCTTCACAAAGATTCTCCATAAAGACTGCGATCCTCTTGTTAGCCATATTCCTTGTGATCTTGAACATCTCCTCCTACCTGTTACAAGCTCCCAGCCATCCATCTCTTTTAACTTCTAAACTTACAAGCGATTCTAGTTGAGTAATACTTTGGGAAGCTCTGGATTTTGCAATGCCTGGGGATCCAATCCAGGTCATCCAGAGAGCTGCTTCAGCTAGATTTGATCTCTAATTGACTCCAGAAGCATGCCCTCAATTTGATTTTGGAAGTTCATTTAGTTGGACCACTCCTAGGAAGTTTGGTTTTAAGATCAACTGTGATGCATCCTTAAGACTGATTTTTTTCAGGATTGGAAGGGTAAACTTATTGACGGCTTTGCGCAGAAATCCACGCCTCTTCAATCTTGCGGTCTGAAGCTATGGCTATACTTCATGCTTACGTTCTATCTAAGGTTGAACCACTCCTTGCATTGCTGTGAAAAATAGACATATAATTGAAGAGCAAAAACAGGGAAAAGGACAGTAAAGGGACACTTGACATAGATTGTTGTTTTCCTACATAACAAGAAATTAGCATAAGAAACATTCGAATAATTCATTTCTGATGTTAGATTTATGGTCATAATCATTAAGTATACATGTATATAAATTCCAAACTCGGGGAACCTATAGTGCAGAGGTGCACTACAACGGGTAGTGCGTAATCCGAGCTGTCCATGTCCACAATCAACGATGGGCCATATTAGCAACTTACAGATATATAGGAGACACTAATACTCTCCTGCCATTGAGGCTAGTGTATATAAGTAGTGTATAGTCATTAGTCATACATAGGGTTGCTTGAGAATCATAGTAAGTTCTTTGTCTAGATGATCTTTGATTACATTAGAGAATTTGAGTCTTCAACTATGTAAAGCATGTCATTATCTCTGATCACTTCAGTGGAGTCAATTTCTGCTCCTTCTTCATCGAAAACCAATGCATTTCTTGCATCAAATCCAAACTTTTCACCTGCCAGAGAATAGTAGAAACAATTGCGCCATTAGAAATGAAGAGTTTGACCTGAAATACAGAGTTACCTTCTTAAGTACTAAGATGGTTCAATTCAATCTGTAAAAATGATTAAGTCATAGAAATTAAGGCATGATTAGTTCTTGTTGCCTAATTCAGCATGATGGTGGACTTATTTACCTTTGGTTTTTCCATGCTTGTTTGGGTCCTTTTGTCTTATTGTTGGCTTGCTTCTGTGGGAGTGTGAGAATTTTACAGTGGAAGTCTGAGAATATTACATTGGAACAGTGGAAGTGTGATAATATGATAGTGGATATGCGTGAGTATTTTGGGACAAAATGGCCAAAAGTCTTTACACGGAAGCGATGTTCATTTGGACCTGATCTGCAGGTGGTCTTCTTAGTATTGGACCTGGATGTAAGCCTGAAGTGACATTGTTCCTTCCATTAACTAAGGTCTCAAATTATGGAGCTGAAACTAGGGAGCGGATAACATGATTTTAAATTCTACCACTTGGTAGTGGTGCATGTTGGACAAACAATACCGAAACACAGAAAGATGTTCATAATGTAGTGTGGCAGCACATCATTCATTACTTTGAAGTGCCGGTCCTATCTATAATGATTGTAGTGCTGCCGGCACAACATTCTGATTACTTTTCTAAAATGTTTAGTACTAGCGAACAAACTACAAGAAGAGAGGGGTATTGGAAAATTCAATGTACCTGCAATGCTTTTGAATTCCACAAGTAAATTTGGCAACCTAATGAACCTCCCAGCTTCAGTGCAGCAACTATTTCTCCTCATCACAGGGTGTCCTCGATATATGCTAACTCTTGGAGAAGACATTCCCTTTAACCTTCCCAAGTTGTTCTCTTCCTCTCCTTCTTCCCCCCTCGAAATCACTCCCTTTGGCAATGCATCTGGCACGGTTACCCGGTACCCCACCTCCCTTTTCTGCAGCATTTCATTCAAGTTCACTGAAGGAAGATCGGATGGATCTGTTTCACCCATAGCTGCGCCATTCATCACAAGGAGCTTCACCATGTCTGGGTGGTTTTCTGTCATGGCGATCCGGAGGGCTGTTTTGCCGTGGCTGTCCCTTGAGTCCATGTGCAATCCGTGTTTTAATAGCTGTTTCATCACCATTATATCGTTTCTCTTTGAAGCCGTGCATAAGAGGTCACCGGCTGTGTGAGGGTCGGATATGGCAGCCTAGTGGTAAAGTATCCGAAAAATTGCATGGTGCTTTGCTGATATTGCATCCCATAGTGCAATGTTTTCACCAATATCTGCCATAACAAGTTGCATGTCAGTGATAATTCGTATTTTATTTTACCTGAAAGAAATGAAAAAGAAAAAGTCCTAAGGAATTGAATAGAGAGTTGTGAAAGACTAATCAATACAGTTTAAGTGCTTTTACCTCTGTGGTGAATGTTACAAGCATGCTTGAGAATTACCAGTACGCACTCTTCATGCCCTTTTGATGCTGCAATGTGCTGGTGTATACGAAGAAATGAAATTGGAAACATCACTACAAAAAACAACAGTAGGTAAGAGTAAAATACTGGGTATTTTAGTATACCTTTTCACGGGGTACTTGCATTGGATTGTTTTCTGGCCTCTCAGTGCTGATACAACCAAGATAACAGGCCGGAATGAGAAACATAGACGCGTTTTACTGGAATGAATCTTATTTTGACAAATCGAGGGTAAAATGGTCACTTCATTTGATATACAAATGATTTTTGATCCAAACTACTTGGGCTAGAAAGTAAAGTAGACAAGCTTTCTAACGGTTCAGACCACGCATAAATTGGAGTTCGGAAGTGTCCGGTGCAAGTTTGCAAAGTTTGACATGTTATTTAGCATTAATGCGCCTCAGGCGCAATCCTATGTGCTCCAGGCGCATCCTGAACTCTGCACAACAAGTCTAACTTTGCGAACTTGCCGTAGACAATCCCGAACTCCAATTTGCGCATGATTTGAACCATTAGAAAGTTTGTCAAATCTAATTTCCTACCGAATTTCGATGAAAAATATTTTGTACATCAAAATACATGACCATTTTACCTTCAATTGATCAAAAAATAAATTATTCCAGTAAAACGGTCGTATTGCTCTCATATTAAATCAGATTAAGACAAATTATATAATGATAAATAAGGCTTTCATTGTATTAAAAGCTGATGGAGGCGAACAATAAAAAAAAATGAAGTTTTATTTATGAAAAGTTGGTTGAAGGGACCGAGTCAAAAATCATCGGAGCAACAAATGCTAATATACGTTTTTGCGCCCATTTACACATTCTAAGTTCCATTCGGTACACACATCCCTGGTTCTAGGGTACTCCTTCGTTCTGTAAGAGTGTCCACAAGGTTCAAGGGCTCTCTACACTTCATTAAATAATCTGAAACCGTTTCATTATTAGGATTCAACCAAGGCGAGACTTTTGTATATATAATGATACAAAAGTGGAGTTTGAGTCTCATGTTTAAAAATAAATCTTCTAAAATTGATTATTCAAGCTTGGGTTCTTGTCTTTCTAAACCTCCCATGAGAGGATTGCGGCTAAAAGTGAAACGTGGATATCGTCTAGCTAGGAAGACAAATGTACAGTAGACAATATTGCAATGCAATTTTTGAATCCGATCCTCAAAAATTCCAGAAGAAGAAAAATTCTCTCTAGTGTTGGTACCTTCAACAAAATTAGTACTACTAGCTAGACAATATAAATCTACTGAGCTTTATCCAAAGTTTTCCTGGAATGTGGGTTTGCCAAACAGCTCCTAGGCAAATTTTCCATTATGAGATGGCAATTCTAAATCTTCATGGCATGGTTGTGGAGTTGAGGTCTGGTGACAATGGTGGTTGTTGTAGAGCGGAAGTGTGGTGGTAGTGGTCTAGGTGGTGAAGTGATGTTGGTGGAGGGGTGATGCATGTTACGGTGGTAGTAATGGGTGATTGACGATCTTTGCAGTGGACTGCTTTCAACCCACTTTTTATAGATAAATAGAATTGCTGTTTGTATGGTTGGATTCTACTTTCTTTAAATACTTGGGAAACCATTTTTGTTGATATATAATAGAACTTGATCCGATTTAAAATGAGCAAGTTGCGGTCGTTTTATCAAAATAATTTATTTTTCAACCCTCCGAGAGTAAAATGGTCATATCTCTTTATGTACAAATTGTTTTTGACCCCAAAAAAATTAGTTATAAAGTAGATTCAACAAACTTTTTAACGGTTCGAACAACGCACAAATTGGAGTTTGGGAGTTTCCGTGGCGAGCCCGCAAAATGTGGCGAAATTTCAAGGATGCGCCTGGAGCGCATTGAAGTGCGCCCGAGGAGCAAGGCATTGTGCCTCAGGCGCATTAAAAAGTTGCCCAGAAGGTTTGAAGGACGCGCCTGGGGCGCATTTAAGTGTGCCCGAGGAGCAAGGTATTGCGCTTGAGGCGCACTAAAAAGTTGCGCAACAGGTCAAACTTCGTAGGCTCGCCACGGAAACTCCTGAACTCTGATTTGTTCGTGGTTTGAACCGTTGAAAAGCTTGTTGAGCCTACTTTGCACCCCAAGTGGTTTGCATCAATTTTTTTTTTATAAGTTAGAGGACATGACGATTTTACCCTCAACAGGTTGAAAAACAAATCATTTTTTGAAAAATCCTCTAACCACTCATGTAAAATTGGAACAAAACCTATTTATACTATCAAGAAAGAGGCTATTGAAAGTAATACTATAAAATATTGTGGAATAAAACTAAAAAAGTATTCAAGTTTCATTTAAATTTATATTCCTCCAACCACTCAAGAAGAATGAAGGTTCTACCTAACCTACTCCACCATTCACCAATATCATAGTTAGGCGAAGTAAATTTCATTCCTTGCATAGATAGATCCACCACTTTCATCTCGTTTTTGAAAATAATTGAAGTCCTTCATACCCCTATCCCTTTTGCAACAACTCTGCCTCTCCATTTTTTTTGAAGTCAATGAAATCCCCCCAAGCAGAAATTTTCGGGTGCAAATAGGGTATTGTGCACGTGGTACCCAAAAGCACTTCTGAGCTGTCCAAACGTGTTTTGGACGGTTGTATACAACCTCTAAACCTTAGGATGAGGCCAAACCAGTCAATTTGGGATCTCAATCACCTCGGGAATCCTTTCTTCATCCAAACTCCTGTAGGCATCCACGATTCTGCTAATCACCTCTGTCATCACCATCATAACATGAACCCAGTTTTTGGCTTGTGCCCCATGTTGAGTTAGCTTCTTTAACATGTCAATCTCATTGACTCTGCTGGGGCCAGGTACAGAAGAAGCCACATGAGAATTATAGGCCAAAACCTCCATTCGACTCGAACCCGACTTCATGGAATACGGTCTGGTTGATGACATCCATCTGCTCTGTTAAGATTTGAACCTTCCCTAAGATGAAGGCAAGTCCCTTCACGGTGTCTTCATCCTTAGTGATGGCCTTCCCCCTAGAGCTTCCCAATCTTGGACATGGTTTCAGTGTTTCATCCTTGAATATCCCTTAACAATCTAGCCAAACCATCCTTTTTTTGCTGCAAGGTTATATTGGGCTGCTATTTCGTACATTAGAGAACAAAATATTCATCCAGCTTAGCTTACCACGACTGAAATGTTGTTTCCATTTCACAAATGGAAGAGAAGTTAAGACCACTCTCTTGCCACCCATTGACCTCAATTGGATCTCAGGACCTTTCTCAATTCTCATGTAAAGTTGCCTCCCTACCTTAGTATTTCCATTGAATTCAATGATTTCAATTCTGCTACAAAACTCCTTCAAAGCCACCCTGAGCCAAGCTCTCTATCATTGATGGTTCAAGAGGTGTTGGCCAAGTTGCCTTTGATAGCTTCTGCAAATGAATATCCTTCTCCCTATTCATCGTTGTTGCTAATTGTTGCCAATAGGTCTCCATGCCCCTCTTCCTTTTGTTCGACTCCTCAGTAACCACCTTCTTCTGATTGCTTTCCGGTCCATTTTCACTTATCCCGAGAACTTCCAAGGGAATTTACGAGCTTTGCATGTATTTTATGACCTCTTATGCTAACTCTATTCAAATCATTTATAGCTGTTTGGCATTCTCTCATAATCAAAACCTTACAAAACCAAACTTAGAGTTTTTTCTGGATAATCTCTTCACTGGAATTGCCACCTCCACATACTCAACATCTATACTGAAATTTTGTTCCATCCATTCCTCATCCATGCCTTCACAGAGATTGTCCATAAAGACTGGGATCATCTTGCTAGCCATATTCCTTGTGATCTTGAACATCTACTCCTACCTGTTACAAGCTCCCAGCCATCCATCTCTTTTAACTTCTAAGCTTACTAGAGATTCTATTTGAGTAATACTTAGGGAAGCACATGATTTTACAATGCTTAGGGATCCAATCCACTGCTTCAGCTAGAATCCTGATGATGAAACGATTTCTGATTATTTAATGAAGTGCGGAGAGCCCTATGTACCTATTGGACACTCTTAGAGAATGAACGAGTTCCCTAGAACTAGGGATGTGTGCATTGAATGAAACGTCGAATGTGTAAAAGGGTGCCAAAAGGGACTTTAGGCTTTGTCGCTCCGATGATCTTTGAATCGGTCTCCCTTCGACCAACTTTTCATAATAGAACTTCATTATTTTAATTGTTCGTTTCCATCATCTTTTATTATAGTGAAAACCTTATCTATCATTTTATTATTTGTCTTAATGCGATTTAAAATAAGAGCAATACGAGCGTTTTACTTTTTTGGCCAATGGAGGGTAAAGTGGTCTTGTATTTTGATGTACACAATACTTTTCATCGAAACCAACTTGGTAGGAAAGTAGATTGAACAAGCTTTCTAACGGTTCAAACCACGCGCAAATTGGAGTTCAGGAGTGTTCGGGGCAAGTTCGCAAAGTTGGACTTATTGTGCAGAGTTCAGGATGCGCCCGGGGCGCATTGGATTGCGCCTGAGGCACATTAATGCTGCATAATATGTCAAATTTTGCAGACTTGCCTGGACACTCCCGAGCTCCAATTTGTGCGTGGTTTGAAGCATTAGAAAGTTTGTCAAATTTATTTTCTAGCCCAAGTAGTTTGGTAAAAAATCATTTGTACATCAAAGGAAGTGACCATTTTACTCTCGTTGGGTTAAAATAAGATTCATTCCGGTAAAACACGTGTATGTTTCTCATTTTAAATTGGATCAAGGCCCATTATATAAGAAGAAATAGTGTTTTTAAAGTACTAAAGATGGTGGAATTCAACCATAAAAATATGTGCATTTCTCGTTCATGAAAACTGGGCAGAAACAAGACAACTACAACAAACGTCAAAGCCACAAAGGCTAAAATAGGTTCTATGTTTCATTTGGTAATAACAAAATTCCTAATTCTAAGGTATTTCTCCTTTGCATAATTGGTTCACAGTGTCCATAGAGTAGCTACACCTCATCAAAGCTTAGGAAAAACCGTTTCATTATCGACATTTGCCCAAACCAAGGCTTAAATATTTTCAAATTTGAATTTGGGTGTCTAAAACTACCAACACAATGAAAATTGAGAATATTTCCAAATGAGAACATTGAAAAGGATTGACAGTATCTTCTATATTTCAATCTACTGCCACCACATTACAACTACGATCTTTAGTGCCGCAACAACTCCTCCAAAGCCACCATGACCCAAGCTCTCTATCATTGATAGCTGTTAGGCATTCTCTCTTAATCCAAACCTTACAATACCAAAGTTACTCAACATACCTTCCGAAAATTTGTTCCATCCATTCCTCGTCCATGACTTCACAGAGATTGTCCATAAAGACTGCGATCCTCTTGCTAGCCATATTCCTTGCCATCTTGAACATCTCCTCCTATTTGTTACAAGCTCCCAACCATCCATCTCTTTTAACTTCTAAACTTACAAGAGATTCTAGTTGAGTAATACTTAGGGAAGCTCTGGATTTTGCAATGCCTGTTGATCCAGTCCAGGTCATCCAGAGAGCTGTTTCAGCTAGATTTGACCACTAATCAACTCCAGAAGCCGGCCTTCAATCTGATTTTGGAAGTTCATTTAGTTGGACCACTCCTAGGAGGGTGGTTTTAAGATCAACTGTGATGCATCCTTAAGACTGATTTTTTTCCAGGATATGAAGGGTAAACTTATTGATGGCTTTGTGCAGCCTCTTCAATCTTGCAGTTTTAAGTTATGGCCATACATCATGCTTGTGTTCTATCTAAGGTTGAACCACTCCTTGCATTGCTGTGAAAAACAGACATATAATTAAAGAGAAAAAACAGGGAAAAGGACAGTAAAGGGACACTCGACATAGATTATTTTTTTTCCACATAACAAGAATTTAGCATAAGAAAAATTCGAAAAATTCTTTTCTGATGTTAGATTTATGGTCACAATAATTAAGTGTACATGTATATAAATTCCAAACTCGGGGACCCTGTAGTGCAGAGGTGCACTACAGGGTGTAGTGCGTAATCCGAGCCGTCCATGTCCACAATCAACGATGGGCCATATTAGCAACTTACAGATATATAGGAGACACTAATACTCCCCTGCCATTGAGGCTAGGGTATATAAGTAGTGTATAGTCATTAGTCATACATAGGGTTGCTTGAGAATCATAGTAAGTTCTTTGTCTCGATGATCTTTGATTACATTAGAGAATTTGAGTCTTCAACTATGTAAAGCTAATCATTATCTCTGATCACTTCAGTGGAGTCAATTTCTGCTCCTTGTTCATTGAAAACCAATGCATTTCTTGCATCAAATCCAAACTTTTCACCTGCCAGAGAATAGTAGAAACAATTGCGCCATTAGAAATGAAAAGTTTGATCTGAAATACAAATTGACCTTCTTAAGTACTAAAATGGTTCAATTCAATCTGTAAAAATGATTAAGTCATAGAAATTAAGGCATGATTAGTTCTTGTTGCCTAATTAAGCATGATGGTGGACTTATTTACCTTTGGTTTTTCCATGCTTGTTTGGGTCCATTTGTCTTATTGTTGGCTTGCTCCTGTGGGAGTGTGAGAATTTTACAGTGGAAGTCTGAGAATATTAAATTGGAACAGTGGAAGTGTGATAATATGATAGTGGATGTGCGTGAGTATTATGGGACAAAATGGCCAAAAGTCATTACACGGAAGCGATGTTCATTTGGACCTGATCTGCAGGTGGTCTTCTTAGTATTGGACCAGGACGTAAGCCTGAAGTGACATTGTTCCTCCATTAACTAAGGTCTCAAATTATGGAGCTGAAACTAGGGAGCGGATAACATGATTTTAAATTCTACCACTTGGTAGAGGTGAAGGGTGGACAAACTATTCCGTAACACAGAAAGATGTTCAGAATGCAGTGCGGCAGCACATCATTCATTACTTTGAAGTGCCGGTCCTATCTATAATGATTGAAGTGATGCCGGCACAACATTCTGATTACTTTTCTAAAATGATTAGTATTAGCGAACAAACTAAAAGAAGAGAGGGGTATTGGAAAATTCAACTTACCTGCAATGCTTTTGAGCTCCACAAGTGAATTTGGCAACCTAATGAGCCTCCCAGCTTCAGTGCAACAACTATCCCTCCTCACCACAGGTGTCCTCGATATATGCTAACTCTTGGAGAAGACATCCCCTTTAACCTTCCCAAATTGTTCTCTTCTTCTCCTTCTTCCCCCCTCGAAATCACTCCCTTTGTCAATGCATCGGGCACGGTCACCCGGTATCCCACCTCCCTTTTCTGCAGCATTTCATTCAAATTCGCCCAAGGAAGATCGGATGGATCCGTTTCACCCACATCTGCGCCATTCATCACAATGAGCATCACCATGTCTTGGTGGTTTCCTGCCATGGCGATTCCGAGGGCTGTTTTGCTGTGGTGGTCCCTTGAGTCCACGTGCAATCCGTGTTTTAATAGCTCCTTCATCACCATTATATTGTTTCTCTTTGAAGCTGTGAATAAGAGGTCACTGGCTGTGTGAATATGGCAGCCCAGTGGTGAAGTATCCGAAAAATTGAATGGTGCTTTGCTAATATTGCATCCCATAGTGCAGTGTTTCCATCAATATCTGCCATAACAAGTTGCATAATAATCCAAATTAAATTTTACCCGAAAGAAATGAAAAAGAAAAAGTCCTAGTGAATTGGATAGAAAGTTTGTGAAAGAGAAATCAATACAGTTCAAGTGCTTTTACCTCTGTTTTGAATGTTACAAGCATGCTTGAGAAGTACCCGTACACACTCTTCATGCCCTTTTGATGCTGCAATGTGCTGGTGTATACGAAGAAATGAAATTGGAAACATCACTACAAAAAACAACAGTATTACCTACTAAAGGAAAAAGAGGAAAAAACTGGGTATTCGTGGCTAGCTACTTGCATTAGATTGTTTTCTGGCCTCTCAATGCTGATACAACCAACATAGCAGGCCGGAATGAGAAACATAGACGTATTTTACCGGAATAAATCTTGTTTTGACCCATCGAGGGTAAAAATGGTCACTTCACTTGATATACATATGATTTTTAATCCAAACTACTTGAGATAGAAAGTAAATTGGACAAGTTTTCTAACTATTCAAACCACACGCAAATTGTAGTTCGGAAGTGTCTGGTGCAACTGTGCAAGTCTGCAAAGTTTGACATGTTATGCAGCATTAATGCGCCTCAGGCTCAATCCTTTGCGCCCAGGCACATCCTGAACTCTACACAACAAGTCCAACTTCGTGAACTTGCTCCAGACACTCCCGAACTCCAATTTCCGCGTGGTTTGAACTATTAGAAAGCTTGTTCAATCTACTTTCCTACCAAGTTGGTTTCGATGAAAAGTATTTTGTACTTCAAAATACATGACCATTTTACCCTCAATTGATCGAAAAATAAATTATTCAAGTAAAACGATCGTATCGCTCTCATATTAAATCGGGTTAAGACAAATTATATATTGATAAATAAGGATTACATTGTATTAAAAGCTGATGGAAACGACAATTAAAATAATGAAGTTTTATTTATGAAAAGTTGGTCGAAGCGAGACCAATTCAAAGATCATCAGAGAGACAAATACTAAAGTACGTTTTTGCTTTTCGCGCTCATTTACACATTCTAAGTGCCATTCGGTGCACACATCCCTAGTTCTAGGGTAATCATTTATTCTGTTAGAGTCTCCACAAGGTTCAAATGGTCGTATCGCTTTCTGTGAAGTCTTTCAATTAACATAGAGATGCATAGGAAACAAAGAAAGAAATTTTCATTGCATAATATATGGAAAGTCATACCAGTGGGGTTCTTCCTCTGGAGTCTCCAATGTCAGGATCCAACCCTGCCTTAAGAAGCTCATCAAGGAAGGCCGCATTGCCAGTATCGGCGACAGTGAGCATGTTAACAGACATGTTTGGGTCATCATCTTCTTCCCCACCCTCAAGCCATACATCTCCAATTTTCAGATCTTTGAGCTTTGTCTGATGCTGTCAACAGGGTTATTCATTACAACCAACAATGTAAATCTTTAAAGGATTACAGTTGCCCGTTTGGAATTAAAGGAAACTTTAACAGGCATGTAGAGTTATTGCTTAGCTTCGTCAACTTGCAACTTCGAAAAACTCTTCAGATTATTACAAGAATAGTGCGCGGGGCATTCATTCTAGCAATTTAAGCAGCATGACGTGACAAATTTGCGTCTTTATCATTTCTAACGAAAAAGCATACGAAGATGAACTATTATTCAAATTTGCAATATTGATTCATTATGTGTTTCTTATACCATAACAAATTCCATATTTTGGAACTCCATTTTTTTGTTCCACCATACGATCTTAATAGACAAAATGGGAACTTTGCATCTTAGTATCAATACCCAGCCTGATGGAAGTTCTTGAATATGGTGACATTGTCATCTTGTTTGATCTGCATCGCTTCCATCAGGGCACTGGTTTTGAGCCTGAGTAGCTGTGAGAGGGTCTTGGTTCGGTAAGTAAAGCTTTGAGGCCTGCAACAAAGTGCACCTACTTCTCCAAATATGTCTCCTGACTGCAAGCTCCCAACCACTCTCTCTTTCTCCATCTCGCAGCTGATCATTTCCACCTCTCCGGATGCTCTTATGTAAACATCCAGGAATAGGTGAATCTAATTTCAGCTTTAAAAATATTGCTTACTTAGATAAGTTTTTCTTTCCCCATACCAGGAATAGGTGAATCACCTTTGAGACACCGTTGAACAGATAGACCATGTCCACCGTCGAGAAAAACAAGTTCTGTCAGATGCCTTCGCATATGGTTTTCGGAAGCTGCTCAATCAGTTCCTACTGGTTCAAGCTCTCAGCCTTGAACCTCAAGCACATATAAGCCAGTATCTGTTCCTTCAACCTTGGTGGCAGTCTGTTCCGGGACACGAAGTTTGATGCAGCTTCAATGCTACTTCTCTGCATTAACACCACACCAACTATTTTCATCACAAATTCTTGTGCTAAACCGTATTTTTCTGGTAAAGCAGGCGCGAAAATAAAATAAATTACGTTGCTCCCAAATACAAGAACAAAGACAAAAAAAGAAACAAACAGCTGGGTTTACGAATTCCATGGTACGACGAGTGCCTTTAACGACCAAATTAGTCATGTTGCCAATCAAGTAAGCAGTGAGGCCGAGGTTGAAGAGCATATAAAAGATGATGAAGATCATCTCGGTGGCGTCGTGCATGTCGCCATAGCCGACCGTGGTCACGGTGGTTATGGACCAGTAGAGGGCGGAGATGTAGCGGACCCTGAGGCTGGTTTCCCTGAAGTTCGGGATCACTGGCCCAATCCAAGTCCGACCGCCGTGGGGGGTATTTGTCTGCCAGTAAGTAGTAGATGCAACCAGCACAGTGCACTAGGAACACTGTCACCTACAAAAAACAACAATACGTGGCCACAATGGCAAATTTCTAATTTTATCCTCTTCGTAAACTGACTTGAAGACAACGAATAAGAGCAAATACCTATTCATAAACTGACTCGAACACCAACGAATAAGAGCAAATATCCGCAAAAAGACACATTTAATTCCTAAATGACAACTCAAGTTAAGACCTATTTCATCAATGATATGACTAGTAAAGCTTAAACCAAAGCCACATTTATACGTAGGGCGTTTATCGAAGCATGGTAACAAAACTTGAATACAAACAGCGGAACGATAGGGCTCTGTTTGGTAAAGTAGCCAGTTTTTTGTTTATGAAAAACAAGAAAAGAGTCATTAGTATTCATTAACAAACAACTAACCAAAAGAGAGAGAGAGGAAATAATGAGTGGAAGCTTACAGATGGGAGCCTAGCACATCTGACCCAGAAATAGCTAAACCTGATGTCCTTTTCCAGCCTGCAAGATATTGTTTGAACCCATTTCGAGTTCAAATAGGGTATTGTGCACGTGGTACACGGAAGCGCGTCTGAGCCATCCAAACGTGTTTTGCATGGTTGTGGAGTTGAGGTCTGGTGGCAATAGTGGTTGTGGTAGAGTGGAAGTGTGGTGGTAGTGGTGGTCAAGTAATAGTGGTCAAGGTGGTGAAGTGATGGTGGTGGAGGGGTGACGCATGTTACGGTGGTAGTAATGGGTGATTGACGATCTTTGCAGTGGACTGCTTTCAACCAACTTTTTATAAACAGAATTTTGCTATTTGTATGGTTGGATTCTACTTTCTTTAAATACTTGAGAAACCCTTTTTGTCGATATATAATAAAACTTGATCTGATTTAAAATGAGCAAGTTGCGGTCGTTTAATTGAAATAATTTATTTTTCAACCCTCTGAGAGTAAAATGGTCATATCTCTTTATGCACAAATTGTTTTTGACCCCCAAAAAATTAGTTATAAAGTAGATTCGACAAACTTTTTAAGAGGTAGAACAACGCACAAATCAGAGTTCGGGAGTTTCCGTGGTGAGTTTGAAAATTTTGGTGAGATTTCAAGGATGCGCCCAGGGAGCATTGAAGTGCGCCCGAGGAGCATCGTTGCGTAACAGGTTTCAAGGACACGCCCGGGGCGCATTGAAGTGCGCCCGAGGAGCAAGGCATTGCGCCTGAGGCGCACTAAAAAGTTGCGCAACAGGTTTGGAGGACGTGCCTGGGGCGCATTTAAGTGCGCCCGAGGAGCAAGGTATTGCGCCTGAGGCACACTAAAAAGTTGCGCAACAGGTCAAATTTCGTGGGCTCGCCACGGAAACTCCCAAACTCCGATTTGCTCGTTGTCCGAACCGTTGAAAAGCTTGTTGAGTAGACTTTGCATCCCAAGTGATTTGCATCAATTTCTTTATACAAGTTAGAGAACAAGACGATTTTACCCTCAACAGGTAGAAAAACAAATCATTTTTTGAAAAATCCTCTAACCACTCATGTAAAATTGGAGCAAAACTTATTTTATATCAAGAAAGAGGCTATTGAAAGTAATACTATTCAATATTGTGGAATAAAACTAAAAAAAAGTATTAAAGTTTCATTTAAATTTAAATTCTTCCAACCGCTCAAGATGCACGATGGTTTTGCCTAACCTACTCCACCATTCACTAATATCAAAGTCAGGCGAAGTAAATTTCCTTCCTTGCATAGATAGATCCACTGCTTTCATCTCGTTTTTGAAAATAATTGAAGTCCTTCATACCCTTTCCCTTCTGCAACAACCCTGCCTCTCCATTTGTTTTTTTTTAAAGTCAATGAAATCGCCTCAATCAGAAATTTTCAGATGCAAATAGGGTATTGGGCAAGTGGTACCAGGAAGCGCGTCCGAGCCGTCCAAAACACTTTTGGACGGTTGTATACAACCTCTAAACCCTAGGATGAGGCCAAACCAGTCAATTTGGGATCTCAATCACCTTGGGAATCCTTTCTTCATACAAACTCCTGTAGGCATCCACAATTCTGCTAATCACCTCTGTCATCACCATCATAACATGAACCCAGTTTTGGGCTTGTGCCCCATGTTGAGCTAGCTTCTTTAACATGCTCTGCTGGGGCCAGGTACAGAAGAAGCCACATGAGAATTATAGGCCAAAACCTCCATTTGACTCCAACCCGACTCCATGGAATATGGTCTGGTTAATGACATCCATCTGTTCTGTTAAGATTTGAGCCTTCCCTGAGATGAAGGAAAGTCCCTTCATGGTCTCTTCATCCTTAGTGATGGCCTTCCCCCCAGAGCTTCCCAATCTTGGACATGGTTTCAGTGTTCCATCCTTGAATAGGGATCTCAGGACCTTTCTCAATTCTCATGTAAAATTGCCTTCCTCCCTTACTATTTCCAGTGAATTCAATGATTTCAATTCTGCTACAAAACTCCTCCAAAGCCACCCTGAGCCAAGCTCTCTATCATTGATGGTTCAAGAGGTGTTTACCAAGTTGCCTTTGACAACTTCTGCAAATGAATCTCCTTCTCCCTATTGTGGGCAGCGTGCCCTTTTTAGGAATTTCCGGATTCCAAAACGCAAGGCAAGGGCCCAGATCGAGGGAGCGCGAGCGGGGAAGCAAGCGCTCGCAAAAATACAGAGTCGCCACTCGGGTTTTGAAGGTCCGACACCCAAGGAACCGTATTTCGAAGCACTTGCTGCGCTGTTTGATTTAAAAAAGTTAAGGAACCAGTCCGTCATAACCATATCTGGGTTCGGGAGCCAGGTTACGAGAGGGGAAGGGTTTTATGGCACCCCTCTCGCCCAATCCGGAGATCGGTCTCTACTTAGGCATTTGCGGAAATGTTTTATTTTTGTGATTCTGTTTGATTTAATCAATTCTTAGCCAATTAGGGCGGGGAAACAGTTAACCGGGATTAAAACTATAACAGTTTGCAGGATGTGATAAGATATGGCATGGATGTGCAATTAGTGCGAAGACAAATGAATGGAATGAGATTCAAAACATCGATCCCATATCAAAACAGCGCTGCGTATGCTTCTGATACCAACGAATAGCCAGCTTGCATGCATGGGTTCACACGCATGCAAGAGAACCACCGCGCGACAGAACCAAACCCTCGCGCGAGCATTGACACTTTACCAATGTTTTAACTTTCACCCCCTTCTGGGCTCTGGAAGGACCAGTGCTCACCCAGGTGCAAACCAAGCAGTTTATGGACACTTGCAAATAAACAATATTACAACCAACAGACAGAAATATTATGAAAATGCAACCCCTAAACAGTGGGGGTGTATAAACAGAGGCCAAGGCCAGGTTGCTCATGCAAGGGCAATTCCTTAGGAACACAGAACCCTCGCGCGACATAATGAGACCAACGCGCGATGTTTCATATTGGACTTCCAGGAATTGCTTTGCATGCTTAGGGCTCTGAGACATGTTCAAGAGCGTCCCAAGAGCATTCCAAGCAAAGTGGTGTTGTAATCTAAGCCAAACGATTATTTTTAACATGCAAAACAGTGGGCTGACATCTTTTAGCAAGACTTAAAAGAAAAGATAAACATGAGAATAAACTTGAAAACCAGTATCCCTTCCCCACGTGATCCATTCTCACGCAGACAGAAATGTCGCGCGAGTATTCAGGACCCTCGCGTGAGGGTACTCCTGGTTACGGTTCTTGAAACCTTGCTGGCCTTAGGGCCAGAACTGGTATTGATTACCAGCCTTGACCCTGCCAGCCCCCCTCAGGGGTTCAAACAGCGAGCAGAAAGATATTATACCTTTGCTTGAATGTCTTGGAGATGGCTTGAGTAATGAGATGGTGAGACTTGGAGGGTAATTATATGGGAGTGAATGGTGTGAGGTGCTTGAACTTGAGCTTTTCTTCTTCTTTTTTAGGGAGAGAGATTTTTTGTAACCCTTTGTCATGAGGCATGGGGGGACTTTTATAGGAAAAAGGGGGGGGGTTAGTGGATGGCTAACCAAGGCCTTGCAACCAGCCAGCAATGCTGGTTACAAATGCTTGGTGGGGGAATGGGTGGCAAAGGTGATGGGAGAATGGGGGGTGAGGTGGTGCAAGGGGAGCCCCCCCCCCCCTTCAACAGAACGCTGTTCAGCCGAGAAAACGGGGTCCTATGGGCCTGTAGCCCCCTGACCACCACGCAATCTGAGTGAAAATGACAGGTGTTGACCATCGCGCGACGAAGTGAGACCATCGCGCGAGGGTCCAGCCAACCCTGCAATGGTCAATGGTCAAAACTTTGACTTTGACCACCACCTGGCAGATGAACCATCGCGCGAGTGTTTGGGATTGTCGCGCGACATTCAGACCAAGGCCCAGGTTCTGATTTAAAGTTTTAAGGGCTAAGAATGGGTTCCTCACATGCCAATCTCAAGCCATTCCAAGTTCTCGAGACTGTTTTCAACCTGACTCATCATCGGGGAAACAAGAAACCGAGAAACAAAGTAAAACAATCGGGAATTCAGATTGGGGTGTCTACAGTAGTCCCTCTTTGACGGCACGCGGAGCACCATTGACTGGTACGGGTAACGTCAAAGATTTCTAGACACCCATCCAATTATCCCCAAAAGCCGATAAAATAAAAGGTGCAAGCAAGTATATACAAATACCGTGCACCAATGGATTGATGAGCAGATTGATTGCTGATCCGAATTGGACGGATGGATCGTCGCTGATTGAAATTGGACGGATGGATCGTCGCTGATTGAAATTGGACGGATGGATCGTTGCTGATTGAAATTGGACGGATGGATCGTCGCTGATTGAAATTGGACGGATGGATCGTCGCTGATTGAAATTGGACGGATGGATCGTCGCTGATTGAAATTGGACGGATGGATCGTCGCTGATTGATATTGGACGGATGGATCGTCGCTGATTGATATTGGACGGATGGCTCGTCGCTGATTGAAATTGGACGGATGGATCGTCGCTGATTGATATTGGACGGATGGATCGTCGCTGATTGAAATTGGACGGATGGATCGTCGCTGATTGAAATTGGACGGATGGATCGTCGCTGATTGATATTGGACGGATGGATCGTCGCTGATTGATATTGGACGGATGGATCGTCGCTGATTGATATTGGACGGATGGCTCGTCGCTGATTGAAATTGGACGGATGGATCGTCGCTGATTGATATTGGACGGATGGATCGTCACGGATGGATCGTCGCTGATTGATATTGGACGGATGGATCGTCGCTGATTGATATTGGACGGATGGCTCGTCGCTGATTGAAATTGGACGGATGGATCGTCGCTGATTGATATTGGATTTTTAAAATGATCAACTCACGATAAGCCTTAAAATCGTTGTGGCCTTTACGTGAAAATCTAAGGGCTCTTCAGGGTGGACAAGCATGATTGGGCTTGTCCAGAAGCTGCATTGGGCCAGGAGGCCCAACCAAACCATCGCGCGGCATATCCAGACCATCGCGCGAGGGTTCGACGTTAAGGCCTGGGTCTGTTAAGAGCCCAGATCCGGCCCGGACCTGTTTTCTTCCATACAAACGACGGGGACGTTTGAGAACCGCTCACAGCAGTTCAAACTCCCTCAAACGCTATTCTCTCTGAAACTCTCCCTCTCCCACCCTTGATTCTGTCCAAAAACCAGAAGACCCACACACGTATCACCATCAATGGCTGATCACGGCGTTACTCGGAGCGGTGAGGAAGTTGTTGATCGTCCGGAGGACGAGGGTAGACCAATGGTGGTTGGGACGGACGATCGGCCGGCAACGGGGGCTGCGGTAGACACCAATGCAGAGGTAGCAGGCGGCGGTAATGGCGAACAGAGTCACCAGGAGGAGGCGGTTGGTGGCGGCGATCATCGCGCGACGCAGTCAGACCGTCGCGCGACGGTTGGGATCGGGGCCGCGAGGCCTGGAGTCGTGCCATTGGACCCGAGCGAGGCCGTGAGTGGTTCGGTGGTTGTTGGTGGTAGTTCCGGGGGTGTAGGCAGTGGAGGTGCCGTAGGTGATGGTGCCGGGCCAAGCGAGACCCCGCCGAGGGACCCGGCGAAGGGCAAGGGTGTGGCGACCGAGGAGGAGGAGACCACGGGAGTCCCTGAGGAGGAAGTACTGTTTCGGCCGGGGGCCACGTCATCGGGCCACAGGCCGATCACAAGACAGGACCTTGCGGAGTTTTTGAGTG